>JAZDUH010000040.1:17185000-17857500 GCA_036419115.1 Scarus forsteni
TTTTTTTTTTCTTTCTTGCCAGAAGCGTGCTAACAACAGCTAACAATAGCCTGGTGTATCGGCATGGTTTTTTCCGTCTTCAACTGGAACGCCGATAAGTCGGAGATGATGTCACTCCCAGTTCTGAGGTTACTGGAATGCAGCATTACGACAGTCGCCGCGCGTGCTCATGGGTAGCAGAGTCTTTGTGTCACCGGAAAGAGATTCTCCTCATAGTCCCTTTAAAGTCTGGCCGTAGCTCCTCTACAACACATCCTGCAGGCAGAGGTTGTTGGTCAGCTTGACAAGATCTCTTGGTTTTTGAGACAAAACTTGTTTATATCTGATTTTAGTACCTGCAGAGCTACCCGTGCTCTCATTGGTAAATTTCAATTTACTACTTGTAGAAAGCAGGACAAAAATCATTAATGCCAGACCTTTGCAGTGGTCCCTGACTGGTCTATTGTTGTCTGTCTTTATGACACATTACACAAGAGGAAACAACAGATTTTTGTAGCCGATGCATCCCCAAACCCCCAAATTGTCACTGGAACAGAGTAGAGGCTACACAGACCAGTGAGTTTTAACTATGATAAAGTGGGGTACATAAACATAAAGTTCAGTGGACCTCAGATATGGAGGACAAGCTGAAATGTTCACACTGTCTCCAGGATTTTTCCCAGTCTTTTCTTTAAGTTCGGGATTTCTCTGCCAAAAATAGTCCCAAGAGTCCCCTCATCATTTCCTCTTCTTGTACGTCCTCTTCCATGTTTGGTATTGTGTTCTCCGGTTGTTGCCATAGGCTCCTATACGTTTCTATGGCTTTGCTATTTGCTCTTCTTTGTTTTTGTTAGATCACTTTTGATAACTCTCTGGCTTTGAGGATGAGATTCTTGATCAGTGGTGCGAGAGAATTGTTGTGTGTGTGTGGTGTGCTTTGTTGAGATTATCAGAGTATTCCACACACAGAACAATCCAAACTGTTCAATGCCTATTTTTGTCTTCATGTGTGGGGTCTCTAACAGATAAAACATCTCTCCAGTTTCAGAAAGTCCTTGTATGTGGACTCTGCCAAACCTTTGATTGTCTGTTTTTCATAAATGCCAGGATGCCATGGAGAGCACAGACTCTGGGCCCACAGCTGACAGACTGTTGGACTCGGTCTACTTGAGGAGTGTGGCTGGACTCACGAGACATCAGGACTCAGCTAGCTTAACCTTCTCCCACCTACAAGGCACCCAGGGGAGCTTTCACCTCTCCCAGGTATCTTCAGAACATCACAGTTCTGTTTATTAAAGCTTCATGGTCACCAAGCTCTTCATGATTTAGTCTGCTGGGCTGTTGAACTTGGGAGGGCTGGTGGGGGGACAAGTGGCATCACATGTCATTGTGTCCTTGGGCAGGACCTGTAACTCTGAGTTGATTACTGATTTCATGTCACCGATTAACATCCTAACAACTATACAGGTTATGCACCCAGAATGTAACAATGAAGATGAAGATGATGATGATGATGGAGTAGATGAGCCGGATGGTGCCAGACCTTCTTTAGGTTTGAGGAACGATGTGACGGGTGCAGGAGCTTCAGAGGGCACCAGTGAGGATGACGAAAATCCCCTCTCCACCTCCCTGGAACCCAAATATTTCTCCCAGAGTTTCCACCAGGAGCCAGAAGATTCAGACGACGGGTGGAACCACTGCCCAGACAACCTGGAGCTCGAATTCCAGCAAGGCCAGTGACCTACTTGCTGTTTGACATGAATTTATATGATCGTAGGGACGTACAGCTCTGTAGAGATACATGTATGTTAACAGCATTGTTTTCTGTTTAGGTGCTAAAGCCAATCATGGTGTTGTGTACCAGAATGAAGAAGGGCAGTGGGTGACTGACCTCGCTTATTACTCCTCCTTTGAGAAGGAAGTTAACGGGAAAACATCAGAGGCTGCTGAGCAGTTTCAGACTGAGGAGTTTGTTTCTTCCAGTATGTTTTCTGTTCAATATATATTTATTTATTTATTTTTATGTTCAACTGTATGAAGGTCTGAACCAGATTGCCATACTTTCCCTTTTCAGGTGATGCTATGGGGAAGATTGTTAAAGATCAAGAGGAATTTGAGAAAGAGCATCAGTTCATGCAGGTAGGCACAAGCCTCCTTAATCCTCTTTAAGCCCCAGTCACACATTCACGTTTCTCATGGCGATTGTGCACGATTGTCATAATCCTGATAAAACGTGCTTTGGTCGTGGTGCATGCTTGCTCTGGATCACCGTTGTATAGTCGTGGATGAACGGCAGGGAACGTGGAAGGGTCCTGACAGTTTTGAACTGTTCAATACAGTCGTGGAGAATCGCCGCTCTCAGTAGAGCAGGATGGAAGCCAAATGCAGTCCTAATGCAAACGGTATTAGCGCGGCATGTACGGAGCTCAGTCGGGCTGATCGTGGCTCAATCCTGAAAGCTTTACGAGGACAACTGATAAGAATGTATCCGTTTGTGCCCCAACTGTGTCCCGTTCAAGTTGGCGCAAGCAATGGGGCTCAGTCAGGGCTTACGTGACGTGAACTGAGCTCGAGCGGGGCTGACGTCGTGTCAGCGGGATGAAAATTCAAGGAGTCCTCGTCATATCGTTGTATTAACCTAACTGGAGCGGGATGAACGCCCCCGAAGCGCTGCAGAAGCGCTACTGAAGGTGTATTTACGGGGTGTGTCCAGGGGTGAGACAGTCATTTCATCCCGTATCATAGCGATCACACCAGCCTCGTCAATCGTGTACAGTCGTGCACAATCGCCGTGTAAAACAGGAATGTACTACTTACGGCGTGTTCACACCGAAAGCGTTGAAAGCGAATGTACTCGCGTGTCAAGTGAATTCGCGCTGGGCTAGACGCTCGAGTTTAGACGCTGGTACAAATATGCAAAAAAAAAAGCTCAGCGCTCGCCGCGGCATCGTCCGCCATTATCATTTCCTCATATCATTTCATCGTCGAACATAGCTCTGATTACCGCCGTCGCTGCTCTGTACCTGCTGTGGAGAAATCAGCTGCGGGCAAGGTGCCGACGGCGGTACTGGATGCATGCTACCCTACGGAGGGGGTGTGAGCTCGGTGAGTTCCACCGTCTCTTGCAGGACCTGCGTCTGGACCACGGCCGGTTCCAGCGGTACTTCGGGCTGACTGTTGCTCAGTTTGAAGACCTGCTAGCCAGGGTTGGTGCCAGGATCTCACGCCTGGATACCAACTACAGGCGCTCCATTACAGCTGCGGAGCGCCTTTCTATCTGTCTCCAGTTTAGCAGTTTGGTTAGCAGTTTGTCAGATTAGCAAGACTCCGAATCCCAGAATGCCCTGCGTCAGTGATGATCTCCATGCTGATAGGCTGTCCCGGCGCGTCAAGACGCTCGCTCGCTCGAAAAGTTCAATTATTTCAACTAGAGCGTCAAGCGTTGGGCGGTGAGCGCCAAGCGTTATTTCGCTTGAAACGCTCCCCGCTCAACGCTTGAACGCTTGACGTCGCTCTATGCTCGCCCTGATGCGGCGTCAATTCGCGTCTTTACATTGACTTTGTATGTAATATCGACGCGCGAAAAATCTGCAACGCTTTCGGTGGGAACACGCCGTTAGGCATGAGGATTTGGACTTTTAAAAGGCAGTTTCCTTGGCAGGACTCGTCAAGCTTCAGGCATTTCACTTTCATTTAGCCAATGAATTATTATTAATTTTGCTTTACAGCGACCAGACAGATGACAAAGTACTACTTAGTAATAATAGTGCAATGACCACCAATTGATGGCTGGGGGGCCACATAAGGCCCCAGTAAAGCTTTCCATCTGGCCCCCGAATTATTATCATACAACAACTTAGTGCTTATCGATTGATCAATCTTTATTCATTATGCACTTTTATACAAAATGATACAGCACAAAGTGGTTTACATTCAAACACACAACAGATAAGTGTCAGAAGAAACAATACACAGAAAAATACAGACCCCAACCCACCGTCCCAAACACACATTCAACACACATTTAACACACACTTGCACTGTGAGACTCTTCGAGCGGGCCTTTCAAACCTGAGGAAACACCACCTTGAATTTTTGAGGGAACACAGGACCTTAGAATAAACTGATAAAACTATTATAAGAAATAAGACAACAATAATACAAGAACAGACAAAATGACAAATAGAAAAAGACAAAATTTGAATAAGACCAAAACTATAAAGATAATAAAACTCTTAATGTTCATTGTGATACAACAGGTTAAAATAATAAGATACAATTTTTAAAAAGTTCAAAACATACAAACCAACTCTTGATGGATGGAGTAGAATTAAATAAACGCCAGACAGAAGGGTCAGTCTCGAGTTTGCTTTATTAACGTGGACATAGATAGTTTATGAATGTAATGGCACTTTGACTGAAGGGTGGAAGGGAGCTAACATAATATGGCTGAACAATTAATTGCAAATTAGATTAAATCGCAGTATGGCTTGTTGCAATTTTCAAATCCCAGAAGGTTCAATATTTTTAGCCCAAAATGTGTTGAACATTTTGGCGTTGTGATGTAGTTTTTTGTAATTTCATGCCTGTCTTTTACCTCTGTTCATACACTTTTTTCCAACTTTTGGATCATTTTTACCTTCCGATTTGTACAACTTTATACCTATTTTGCCCCCATTCATCTTTTTTGGCCACTGTTGGAACCATTTTTGGAATTTTTACAAGGTTTTTGGAATTTAATTTCAAATTTAATTCCCAATTTTGCCACCATAATCATTTTTCCTAAGTCACTTTTAGATTATTTTTTCAATTTTTTCCCCATTTTTTTCAATTTCATACCTATTTTGCACCTATTGATTGACCTTTTTTCCGCTTTCATGCCATTTTTACCCAGTTTTTACAATTTCATACCTATTTTGCTTCTGTTCTTCACTTCTCCACTTTTTCTCAAATCTTTTATCCTTAGATTAATTTAATTTCATGTTGGTTTTACTATAAAAAGATCTAGTGCTTCTGTTTGTTTAAGAATACATAAGATGAGGAACATTAAAACAATTGCAGAGTAAATTGCAACATTGGGGAAAAAATCGCAATTAAGTTGTTTTCTCAAACGTTCAGCCCTGCAACATAATTACTTGTGGTTAAAGTACAATATTTTGCAGGATGCTCGTTATGTCTACTTTTGTGAATAACTTGTTTTTTTCCTCTGGCTTAAGTCGTTTCATACCTGACATCTTATTCATAAAGCTTTGTCCTCGAACAATTCAGCTGTTGTGATTCATATCTGGAATGAAAATGGATGAAAGTGAACAGATTGATGGATTTTAATTGAAAAAGAGAGAAAAAGACAACATGATGACTCTGTTATTTATATAATCGAGCTTCTCTTTATTAAAGCACACTGCTGACACCCAAATGGGCTCAAAACTGATTGGAAGTTTAGCAGCTGAATAAGTATACTGATCTTTGAGCCTGTTTTGCAACATGTTGGAGCAGCCTGAAGTCATTTGTCTCATGAAATGTTTAATATGTATAGGTTTACTCACTTGTTCCAATGTGATCATGAACAAAACCAGAGACAGTTATGCAAAACAAGTAACATGTTGCTCTGTAGTCTGGACCAAAGAAACAGACTTTGGGTGTGAAAGCACTCTGACTTAAATCAGGAGACTTGATTGCATGCCTGAAGAGTGTGATCCTATTAACACGCTCTGAACAACTGAGATATCTTTGGAGTCTGATGTTGACTGCAGTCAGATTAACAAACCCAGAGGGGATGGATGATTCAGTCAAGCTGCTATATTAGCACAGCTACACACATCGTTTTGTTTCAGAACATCTCCATGTGCTCTGTCTTTCTCACAGGAGGAGAAGATCGAACCAGCCAGCGGTAACTGCACCTTTCAGAGCGACTCCTCGTGGAAGGTTCCCACCAACAGCCACATCCTGATGAGGGCCTCCCAGGTCTCCTCAGAGTTTCAGCAGGGAGACCAAAGCTATCTGCGGCTATCCTTTGGGCAGTTTTTTGGACAACGCTCTGAAGCTTTAGGCAGCCTGGGCAACACTGACGAGGATGCAGTGAAACGGGTCAGTGCACTGAAGCTGAATCTGCACACTTTCTGTGTGTTAAAGCAGTTTTTATGACAGATGTTTGAGGTTAATAATTACAGGCCATGAATGTCCTCAGATCCTCTACAACCTTCTCCAAAATGATCACATTTTCACCACCTCTGTTTTCATATTATCAGTAATGTGAAGATCTATAGTTTGCATTTTTCCATTTCTATTTCATAAGCTGAGTTCAGTATTAACTAGTCAATTCTGAGGACTAGTTTAAGGGAATCATTTCTACAATATACAAATTTAAATAAACTGCTGTGTAAAGCAATCTTGAAACATGAAGTTTACTAAACATTTACTATCACTGTGATTCAAGTCAGAGTAGCCTTGCAGTGCAGCTGGATCCTCTTTATTCCTTATCTGTGATCAGATGAGTCCAATAGCATAAAGCTCCAAGCTGGGATGGTTGAGCTTGCTTTGCAGAGGCACTGCCCAATCAATATCCTGTAATTAGCAACAACAACACGTCCAGAGATTGGCAGAGACACTAACCGCTTCAGTAGCAGTTGTATATTGTTTATGTTGGTATAACCAGCATTCCTTCAATATGTAAAAAAAACAAACAACACTCAAAGTATTTTTGACAGAAAATGTTTTTACTCCACTTCTGACATGTTTTGGTGAGGCTTTGATGGATGAATTGGCTCTAATTGGTTCTTAACTCTGCAGCTGTAGTGCCAGACGTCTGATCTGACAACATCTGATTGGCTCATAATTAATGAGAATGACAGAACAAATGCTGTCTCCTTCTGGATAAGTTTTTTTAAGTTCTGCCCTCCCTAATCACTGTCTCTGGGCCCATTTAGGCTCAGAGTGAAATATATGCTGTATGGATGGATCATCAACCACATTTGTACAAGGGCCATTTTTTTCTTGATCTTTGCAACAGGTCCAAATTAAAATAAATCTTAAGAAATATGTTAAAGTAAATACAATACATTACAAACAATAGCATTTCATCAGATTGCTATTTAGATTTTTAAACTTCTATCTACTGTTTCTTGTAATTCACAAGTGAGATCAGTTCTTATCACCCAACCTGTAGCCAATCGGTATAGTCTGGGATTTTCTTTGCTGGTTTAACTCCTCTGTTGGCTTATAATGACTGACAGCTGGATTTCTATTAAACAGATTAAATATGTATATAGTTGTATGTATTTAGTGACAAATAAGATACGTTTCAAATTAGAACAAATTCTTTTAAAGCACATTTTCTAAGTTGAATATTTCTCTGGGAGCTGGATAAAACTTTTTTGGGGGGGCCTGATGTTGCCCCTGAGCCGCTGGTTGATAACCACTGCTTTATGGTTTCTATTAAATTGTCTCAGGCACGTCAGGTTAAGGTCAAAGCGCTTGAATAAATATTCTAAAGAGGACAAAATGACTTTAAAAATTCAGTTCAAGAGTCAGTCATTACTAAAATAATGTAAATCCAGTAATTATAAAAGTTTTGTTAAAAACAGAAAGCTCTCCACTGCTCTAATCAGGGAAAAAAAAAGTTTCAGGTGTTTATATTTGCTCATATGACCAAATCTGTGTGTTATTGATGTTTTTGTAAAACTGTTGTTTATCTGATCCAGTCCTTTTGTAAGATGATGTAACTTGTGCTTGTTTCCTTTTCTGCTGAGATCAAACTGAAATTTAAAGCTCAGTCTTTTTTCTGCAGCCGTCCTTTGGCTACATCATTACTTCTCCAGAGAAGAGGGAGCCGTTCCCCTTAATTCATCCTGCAGAGTTTTCAAATACAACCAGCTCTCCTCAGAATGACACCGTGGATCTCAGTGAAGCAGATAAGACACTCAACCAGGGTGAGTTGTCTGAATTGCTTTTATTGGAATTGTTTGTACCACAATCATGTGTAATATCTGAGTGTGACTGATGATCATATCGGGTTGCAGAGGACTTAGACAAGACTCTGGTGGAACCAGGTGAAAGGATGTCACCCAAAGGTGATACTGACTCAGAACTGAGTTCACAGGAGGTATGATCATCCTTGTTTCATGTATAGTAATTCATAACCATCACTGTACAAAGTTATGTTAACCTGCTATATAATCACCTCTCCCCTGCAGAAACCGTCCAGCAGGGCTTCACTACCTGACCATGAGGGTCCTGCCTCAGAGTCGGGTTCAGGAAATCAAAGCGTCGTGTCCCCTGACAACAACAGCAGCCAACTGATGCTGAGCATCAGCACTATCGCCTCAGCCATCGCCGATGCATCCATCAGCACTGACCCGTCACAGCTGGCTGCCATGATCATGGAGCTTTCAAAGAGGAGGAGAGGGAGACCTCGACCCGAGGCTGCAGCTCCTGGTGGACCTGCTGCCAACTGCGCAGGGCAGCTACAGCCTGCTGAAGCTGTGAGTCTGAAGATTTTTACCTATTAATTGCAAATTAGACTAAATCGCAATGTGGCTTGTTGCAATTTTCAAATCGCAGACAGTGCAATATTTTTAACCCAAAATGTGTTGAACATTTTGGCATTGTGATGTAGTTTCTTGCAATTTCATGCCTATTTTAACATTTTTTATCCCAGTTTTTACAACTTTATGCCTATCTTGCTCCCATTCATCTTTTATTTTTTTGGCCACTGTCAGACCATGTTTGGAATTTTTACATGGTTTTTGATATTTAATCCCAATTTTGCTGCTATAATCAATTTTCCTTAGTCACTTGTGATTTTTTTTTGCCTTTTTTATTGCAATTTCATACCTATTTTGCTTCTGTTCTTCACTTCTCCACTTTTTCCTCAAATCTTTTATCCTTAGATTGATTTAATGTCATATTGGTTATACTATAAAAAGATCTAGTGCTTATGTTTGTTTAAGAATACATAAGATAAGGAACACTGAAACAATCACAGAATAAATTGCAATTGCAATATCGGGGAAAAATATTGCATTTTGATTATTTTCTCAAATCGTTCAGCCCTAGTTCTGATTGAAGTATTCCTATTTTTTGTGTGTACACAACTTACAATGAGTGCATTTTTTTATAACTCTTCTTTGACATAATTAATCAATTATGCAGAACAGTGGCAATGTGGCTTCAGGCCATCATGGTGAAGCTGATTTTCAGGAGGCTTGAGACTCCCTTAATTCCAACTCTGTATCTTAAACTAAGACATTTAAAGTAGGTATGCACGATTTTTTACTTTTGCCAATATGCGATATGGCAATATTTTTAAAGTCATTATAACAGATACCAATACTGGTATTTCTGGTGAAGAGCATGACCTCTGTACTTAACAAAAATGGACTGCATCAGCGTTGTACATTTGTGTAATTTGTTGATATTCCTGCAGGTATACAGCTGATATGTGTGGTCGACATATTGGCTGTAAATATCTGCAAACATTTCACTATCGGTCAATACTTGACTTCACTTTTAAGGCTGATATCGGCCAATACTGACATCAAACTAATAATATTGTGTATCACTAGAAGCTATTTAATTGTGACTCTTGATTGGAGAATCTTGTTTTTGCATAAATGAACAATCCAAGTACTAACATCATCTTCTCCTGCAAACAGGTCCCGGATCATAGAGCAGAGATGGACACACTGCAGGGAAGCACATGTGTTGGAGAGCAGAGTGCTTTTGACATTGAGAAATATCTGAGACAGATGGATCTGTCATGCAGCAGTGATGCATCTTCGGCACACACTACCTTTGACCTGACAGGCTGGGCTGAGAACCTGAACAGCTCTCAAAGGAACCTCCAGACAGTGGATTGTAAGTCTCAACAGAAACCTACAGGTACAAAAAGTGAACAGAGAGAAAAAAGAGGAGAGACAGCGGTGAACACGGGCTCAGCCACACTGCCTCTTTCCAATGCATCATCTCAAAGTCATAAACTCGACACTAAAAGAAGTTCTATACCTCGCCCCAGTGCATCATTCAACTCCAGCAGAAGATCTGTAGGCTCAGGGCAGCCGTCTAATCCCATGCACCCTGCACACAAAACGGCAGTGTGTGATAATACTTCGTCTTCTGCCTCAAACATTAGTGGCTCCTCCGGTCGAACACTCACAGAAAATGGAGCCAAAACTGAAGAGCAGTACTCACAAGCTTTAAACAATATGAGGACTGCCTTAGAAACATCACAGTCTGGTTTACCAAGAACCTCACCAGGAAGAAGGAGAGGACAGTCTGGCTCACCCCACCCTAAAGGGTCTTCTCCACCACCACTGAAGGCGAGGAGTGCAGGTTACTCTCCTGAGAAACCACCTCCCAGCCACATGAAGACTGCCCCGCCCTCTGATCCCTCATTGGAGAAGCATGTTGGATTCTCCTTCCACAACACTCGGCCTTCACAAGACACTACCTCTGGTGAGTCAGGAATATGGTCTCAAGTATGAACATGCATGACGGTGTCCTCTGTATTTGCTGCAAGTGGACACAAAGCTCAAGTGAGCATACTGAGATTGAATGGGTGTCATTTTGAAATGGATTTTGTTTGTCTGATGCTCTCACAGGTTTACCTGAGCCCTGTGTGGAGGAAACACAGTTCAACTTCAGACCATCCACCTCTCCGCTCACTCACTCCTCTCCAAGTCAGACATCCATGCCCAGTGCTGATGGGTATGTTCTCTCTTCAGTCCATGTATTAGTTAACCTACAGACCACTTTGAAGAAGACGCCACAGTTAAGTCAAGTTGGATGCAAACTGCTTGCAAGAACAAGACGTAAATATATGATGATAAAACGAAGATGCAGTTCAGATTGATTTTGAGACACAGAATGGGAGTGTTTAAAAAAAAGCATTTCTGAGAATCACAGTCCCTGAATCCAAATACAGACGTCCATGTTTGCATCAATAGAAAAAGAAGCTGTGTGTGCTTGTGATAATTTACAGTGTTCTCATTCATGGAGGATTAGTTGAATATGTAACAGTTTAGTTTTAGCCAATCAATATTTAGTGTTTCACACATTTATAGCAGATATCTGTAAAGCTGTGTTAATCGTCATCGTTTTTAGCAAGCCCTTGTTAAGCAGAAAAATTTGAAGATGATAGTTGCACTTAAAATGCCTTTTTGTGATGGATGTCATTAAAGCTGAATCTGTGTGTTTGTGGTGTAGTAATCATAAAGATGTTTGTTGCTTTAAAGATCTCTGTTACAGTGAAACTACAGACACACCCCTCTGAAAGCCAGCAGATTGCACAGCTGCTTTTTATATATTTCGAAATGTTTTTATCAATGTTTCATTGGGTATAACAAAGAAACAATCACAGCAAACTGCAATAAAAGAGTAAAAAAAGGTAAACAGTTTAGACAGATTTTAGAATAGAATAGAATAGAATAAACCTTTATTCGTCCCACATGGCGAAATTTACAGTGTTACAGCAGCAACATGGACAGCATTAATAGAATAAAATATAGACTTAAGTATAAAAAATAGCAGCATGTACATTACTCTACCTATATAAGATGAAAAAATATTGAATATAAAAATATACAAAGGGCTTGGAAACAAAACTAAAAGCAAATCCTATAAAGACTATATACACATTTACTGAGTAATTGCACGTGGGATGAGTGATTGTACATGTGTGTACTTCAACACTGTAAGTGGACATTGTTAGAGAATTGAGGATTGCACATTAATTGTACATAGTAATTATACATTGTAGATAACTGCACAGTGATTGCACATTGAGATTTCACAGATTATGGTGACTGGGGGCAGTGCTGGTTGTACAGTCTAACAGCAGCAGGCAGGAAGGACCTACGTTAACACTCCACTCGTTTTGGGTGACGCAGCCTGTCACTGAAGGAGCTGCACAGGGCTGTCAGGGTTTACATACTTTGCCCATTAATGCCTTTTATTTCTAATGCCAACAGGTACAGTTGTGGTCAAAAGTTTACATACACTTGTAAAGAACATAATGTCATAACTCTCCTTAGTTTCCAGTTATTTCTACAACTCCGATTTTTCTCTAATAGAGAGATTGGAACAGATACTTCTTTGTCATAAAAAACATTCATGAAGTTTGGTTCTTTTATGACTTTATTATGGGTTAACAGAAAAAGTGACTAAATCTGCTGGGTCAAAAATATACATACAGCAATGCTAACATTTTGTTACATGTCCCTTGGCCATTTTCACTTCAATTAGGTACTTTTGGTAGCCATCCAAAAGCTTCTGGTTGAATCTTTGACCGCTGCTCTTGACAGAATTGGTGCAGTTCCGTTAAATTTGTTGGCTTTCTGACATGGAATTGTTTCTTCGGCATTGTCTAGGTGTTCTCGATGGGGTTTAGGTCAGGACTTTGGGAAGGCCATTCTAAACCTTAATTTTAGCCTGATTTAGCCATTCCATTACCACTTTTGATTTGTGTTTGGGGTCATTGTCCTGTTTGAACAGCCAACTGTGCCCGAGACCCAACCTTTGAGCTGATGATTTTAGGTTATCTCGAAGAATATGAAGGTAATTCTCCTTCTTCACAATCCCCTTTACTCTCCGTAAAGCACCAGTTCCATTAGCAACAAAACAGACCCACAGCAGAATACTACCACCACCGTGCTTGACGGTAGGCATGGTGTTCTTGGGGTGAAGGCATCACCCTTTCTCCTTCAAATATATTGCTGGGAATTTTGGCCAAACAGCTCGATTTTTGTTTCATCTGACCACAGAACTTTCCTCCAGAAACTCTTATCATTGTCTAGATGATCAGTAGCAAACTTCAGTTGGGCTTTAAGGTGCTGCTTTTAGAGCAAGGGCTTCCTCCTTGCACGGCAACCTCTCAGTCTATGGTGGTGCAAAACACGCTTGACTGTGGACACTGACACCTGTGTTCCAGCAACTTCTAATTCTTGGCAGATCTGCTTTTTGGCGATTCTCGGTTTACTCTTCACCCTCCTGATCAATTTTCTCTCAGCAGCAGGTGACAGCTTGCATTTTCTTCCTGATCGTAGCAGTGACAAACAGTGCCATGCACTTTATACATACAAACAATTGTTAGCACTGTTACTCTCGGGACCTGCAGCTGCTTTGAAATGGCTCCAAGAGACTTTCCTGACTTGTTATAGTCAATGATTCCCTTTTTCAGATCCGTGCTGAGCTCCTTTGACTTTCCCATTGTAGGGTTTGTGGGCGTCTATATCCAATGGGCCCTATTTAAATGGCCTGAGAGAAGTCCCCAGCTCTAGTCACTCATAATCATTCACAAGAAGTTAAGAGGCCATGCTATGAAGCTCATTTCATTGACACAACTTTCTAAGTCACCAAAATTGCTAATTCATGTTGCTGTATGTATATTTGTGACCCAGCAGATGTAGTCACTTTTTCTGTTAACCCATAATAAAGTCATAAAAGAACCAAACTTCATGGATGTTTTTTATGACAAAGAAGTATCTGTTCCAATCTCTCTATTAGAGAAAAATCGGAGTTGCAGAAATAACTGGAAACTAAAGAGAGTCATGACATTATGTTCTTTACAAGTGTATGTAAACTTTTGACCACAACTGTAAGTATAATGAGGCAAATTAAGTAATACATTCAGCCGAGAGAGTGAGAGAGGGGGTGAGAGTAGAGATGAGGAGCACTAATAGTCTAGGGTGTTTGCATCAAATTTGTTTGCAAAAAGTCTAGGAAGGGGAACCAATTTTTTTTTTAACCTTTGCACTGAGCCCTGGACTGTACGTCTAATTGTTTCTAGTTTGAGAGCTGACATTACCTCAAGAACCCAACGTGGGTATGATGGAGAGGTTGGTGATTTCCAGCCAAGCAAAATAAGGCTATGTGCTAAGAGTGTTGAGAATGCTGTTAAATCTGAATGTCTGGATATCCCAAAGTTGCCAGGAGCGACGCCAAAAGTTGCAATAAAAGGGTCTAGGTCAACTTTCTTAGCAAAGCTGCTTTTTGTAACCATAACATTCAGGATTACTTTGGTTTTTATTACACAAAGTGTTGGAAAAATCTCAGTATTAAATGACCTGAGTATGTCTGCAGTGTACAGGGGAATGCATCAGTGAGTGTGTGCACCTTCAGATTTCCTCTGTTATTATCATTTGGTCCAATGCAAACTGCTTGTGAGAGTGTCCACTGTAGCTTTGTCCATTTAGCTGATGTTTCAGCCAACAAAAAGTTTGGCGAAAAACCCTTCCCATGATGCTGAGGGTCAGCTTGTCACTGGTGACAGCTTATATTCTGCTGACAAACTTAAACCTAAGAAAAAGCTTCTTGCTGGTCCAGATACCCATGATGTTAAATAATTGTAAGCTGATGCCAGCAAACTTTGTGCCTCCAGTTAGGCCCCGCCCACAAAATATATCACCATTGTGTTCAAACACCAACATGACCTTTAGTTGAGCAGGAAAATCTGATGATGAAGTATCCCTGTTTTATCAGGACCAGATCAATCAGCAGCACAATAACACAATCAGTTACGCAAATATAATGCAAGAAAAAGTTTATGAGACTGAGTCAGCAATCCCTTTGTCATCGGTTTTGCTGCTGTCTGTATTTTTATAGTGAGTGTTGCTGTGTCTTCTTCGACAGCACTAAATATCGAATGAGTTGGCTCATAACTTCTGCGCGGAAATGGCAGCTAAGACAAACTAATGTAAATACGGTCTAGTTCAAAAGTGTGCTCTCGCGGGTCAAAGAAGCACGAATGCAGGCAAATTCCAAGTTTGACAAACGCCGTTTATTAAAGTTACACTAGGTGAACAGTAACAAACGGGAGCTGCTTTGTGTCGCAACGCCCCAAAACAACTGAACCTCAAGTTGATGTATGCATCTTATATAGCCTGATGGGGGGGGGGGATTCCCCCATCTTCCCAAAGGTTCCAGAAGGCTCCTCCTCATTCTCCCTTCGATAGTCACATTCTTTTAATTCTTCATTACAAAAGTGTAATTTCCCCTCTCATAGGCCTAAATACACCCACATTGAGTCCATCCTTTATTTATGTTGGCTGGTAAGTTAATGATGTAGTATTACAGTCATTATCTTATGGTCTACTCAAAATGGCTGAATTGGTCCAAAATGGCTTCCCTTTCTGGCCCAAATATGGTTGTGCTTTCCTGTCCCTCTCTGGGAACAGACGGAGCTGTTATGCAGAGAGACTGTTCAGTACATTATGTACTTTCTTTAAATACATCACTTCTGTTTAATAATTGTAACTTTAAAGCATGGACTCCATTAGATATGCATTTAGGCTCTATGATGTGGGTGATAATCTGTTACTAGCATGTAAGACTATTGTATTTAAACAGACATATATAACATTATCAACCTTATAACAAAAGCCAATATATCATTTGGTGTAATAATTCTAACTACCTTGTGAAATTATACAGCATTATCAAATCAACCTACTACTACACAGTTAGTGTTGTTTCTAACTACTTTAAGATCCTGAAAAAGTCAAAACATTCTGTACTAAATTGTACTCTCAGTAAGAACCTCTCGGAAGCATTAAGTTGTACTGCTAAACCTGTATATATGACTAAATATGCAAGAAATATATAAATGTTTTGAATGCAAATATAAGAATAGTATGATGGCTGTCTTGTAACGGCCAAACTAAAAGACTAAAGTTTAACATCTAAGTAAAACTCCTTAATCAGTAAAAATCCCAACATTATGCAAGATCAGTAATTAATATGGCATTTTTTGCATCTGCTGTATTAGTATAATACTTCATGGCTCATTTCCTACTACTTCTAAACAGACAGATGTTGTTAAAAATGACTAAGTTACCATCATTCAACATCTCATCACTAGGATTACATAAATAAAGAATTTATAATAAAACATGCATAAAAAACCCCATTGGCGGTTATACTAGCAGTACGTTTCATGACAATTTTACACTACAGTGTTGTTAGTGGTGGTTAACTAAATGTCTCAAAATGATAAAATTGTTGTTTGACATTAAAGAACAGTCATTGTAAGATTTTTTCTCTTTCTGTTCTGCTGGTATTTTGTTTATCTTTCTCACTAAGTTTAGTGTTTAGTGACCAAAGAAGTTACCTTTTCTTTTTTAAGCATGTGCCTGTCTGTCTTTTTTGTTATAGTTTGGGGTCGCCCGTGTCTTCCAGTGGAGGTCTTGCAGACAAACGTCCAGTTCTAGACCTCTCCCCTCAGTCCACCTGCTCGAGCCCCAGTATGAGCAGGCTGACGTACATCTCAGTGAATGACGGCACTGTTATACCTACACCTGAGAGAAAAAAGGTACTGGAAAACAAGTTCAAAGATAATCCACTGTAAACTAATGCTCCCCAACGTTGAGAAGGTTTGTATAGTTGGCTCTTTATAAGCTGCTCAGCTTGGTCTGAAGATGAGCTTTTAGCCCCTCTTTGTTGCTCATTGTAGTCCTCATTCTGACCACAAGTAGAAATCTGACTGACTATCCAGCAGTCCGTAATATTGATCAACTATTTGCATTGCCAAATTGAAGGCTTTTTCTTCATAAGTATTTTCAGTTATGAATAGGGCTGGGCGATATAGCCAAAAAATTAAATCTCGATTTTTTTCCACTGAAATCCGATATACGATTTTAATCGATTTTTTTCTGTGTAAAAAAACACAATTAAACATTATTCAAAATTGCTATCTTTTATGGATGCCACAGCATCAGTATTTAACTGTATAGGCAATATAGCTATTGCTGAGGTAATTTTAACAAGAACACTTGCATGGGCACTGCATTGAAATATATAAATGAAAACTGGAGGAAAAAAGCATTTTATAAATTATAGCTAACAAAAATAAAATGTTAATTATTCTCCATGGAAGTGCCAGCATATACCAGAAGAAAAACAAGAACAGCACCATTAACTTTGTGCAGGTATTTCTACCAAAAAAGAAAAAAGTATTTCTCTTTACGTAGGAATACACAACAAATGGGGGAAAAAATCCCAAGTGCTAGAATAGACCACAACAAGTCAGTCAATATGAGACGTATTTTCCCTCTCAGACTTACTAACAGGAAGTAATGTAACTATTAGTCCAAAAAATTATTGCCGATAAACGATATTATTGTCAATATTAATTTGATTTTTTTTTTTAAATTTTTTCATTAATTTCTTAAGAATATTTAACTGTAATTGGAGGGTCGGGATATTTTAAATAAAATAAACAAAAAATATTGTAAATTTAACAAACAAAAAAAAAGAAAAAAACAATGAAATTGAAATGGACTCTCTTGAAGGAAAATTGCATGTAAATAAAAATAATTATACTAGTCAAAAACAATAAAAAATAGACCCTGTCGCTGTAAAGAAAAAACAAAACTCACACAACAATAAAAACTCTGGTCTAAATGCAATGGAGTTTATACAGTTCAGGAATTATTTGTGACATGTACTTTCTCCCAGACAAAGCGTGGCTCAAAGGACCACTATGAAGAATAACAAATATGGATCCACGTTTCCCCTGCCCGGAAGTGGGGTACCGGGGCCCCCCCCTGGAGCCAGGCCTGGGGGTGGGGCTCGTAGGCGAGCGCCTGGTGGCCGGGCCTATGCCCACGGGGCCCGGCCGGGCCCAGCCCGAAGGAGAGAAGTGGGACCCCCCTCGCATAGACCCACCACCTGTGAGAGGGGCCGTAGTGGTCGGGTGCCATGCAAGCTGGGCGGCGGCCGAAGGCGGGGACCCTGGCGGTCCGATCCTCGGCTGCAGCGTCTGGCTCTAGGGACGTGGAATGTCACCTCTCTATCGGGGAAGGAGCCGGAGCTTGTGCACGAGGTTGAGCGGTTCCGACTAGATATAGTCGGACTCACCTCGACACATAGCGTGGGCTCTGGAACCAGTCCTCTTGAGAGGGGTTGGACTCTCTTCTTCTCTGGAGTTGCGGATGGCGAGAGGCGCCGGGCGGGGGTGGCAGTTCTTGTCTCCCCGCGGCTCGAGGCCTGTACGTTGGGGTTCACCCCGGTGAACGAGAGGGTAGCCTCCCTTCGCCTTCGGGTGGGGGGACGGAACCTGACTGTTGTTTGTGCTTATGCACCAAACAACAGCTCAGAGTTTCCACCCTTTTTGGATTCCCTGGAGGGGGTGCTGGAGGGTGCCCCTTCTGGGGATTCCTTCGTTCTACTGGGGGACTTCAACGCTCACATCGGCAATGACAGTGAGACTTGGAGGGGCGTGATTGGGAGGAACGGCCCCCCTGATCTGAACCCGAGCGGTGTTTTGTTACTGGACTTCTGTGCTCGTCACAGATTGTCCATAACAAACACCATGTTCAAGCATAAGGGTGTTCATATGTGCACGTGGCACCAGGACACCCTAGGTCGCAGTTCGATGATCGACTTTGTAGTCGTATCATCGGACTTGCGGCCGCATGTTTTGGACACTCGGGTGAAGAGAGGGGCGGAGCTGTCAACTGATCACCACCTGGTGGTGAGTTGGCTCCGATGGTGGGGGAGGATGCCGGTCAGACCTGGTAGACCCAAGCGTGTTGTGCGGGTTTGCTGGGAACGTCTGGCAGAGTCCCCTGTCAGAAAGAGTTTCAACTCCCATCTCCGGGCGAAGTTCGACCATGTGGCGGGGGAGGCAGGGGACATTGAGTCCGAGTGGGCCTTGTTCCGGGCCTCTATTGTGGAGGCGGCTAATTGGAGCTGTGGCCGTAAGGTGGTTGGTGCCTGTCGTGGCGGCAACACCCGAACCTGCTGGTGGACACCAGAGGTGAGGGATGCCGTCAAGCTGAAGAAAGAGTCCTATCGGGCCTTTTTGGTCCGTGGGACTCGGAGGCAGCTGACGGTACCGGCTAAGCGGTTTGCAGCCGGTGGTCGCTAAAGCAAAAACCCGGGCATGGGAGGAGTTCGGTGAGGCCATGGAGAACGACTTCCGTACGGCTTCGAAGAGATTCTGGACCACCATCAGGCGTCTCAGGAGGGGGAAGCAGTGCGCTGTCAACACTGTCTATGGTGGGGATGGTGCGCTGCTGACCTCGACTTGGGATGTTTTGAATCGGTGGAAAGAATACTTCGAAGACCTCCTCAATCCCACCAGCACGTCTTCCAGTGCGGAAGCAGACCTGGGGGTCTCTGTGGTGGGCTCTTCTATCTCTGGAGTTGAGGTTGCCGAGGTGGTCAAGAAGCTCCTCGGTGGCAGGGCTCCGGGGGTGGATGAGATCCGCCCGGAGTTCCTTAAGGCCCTGGATGTTGTAGGGCTGTCTTGGTTGACACGTCTTTGCAACATCGCGTGGACATCGGGGACAGTGCCACTGGATTGGCAGACTGGGGTGGTGGTTCCTCTTTTCAAGAAGGGGGACCGGAGGGTGTGTTCCAATTACAGGGGGATCACACTCCTCAGCCTCCCCGGGAAGGTTTATTCAGGGGTACTGGAGAGGAGGGTCCGTCGGATTGTTGAACCTCGGATCCAGGAGGAGCAATGTGCTTTTCGTCCTGGTCGTGGAACTGTGGACCAGCTCTATACTCTCCATAGGGTCCTCGAGGGTGCATGGGAGTTTGCCCAACCAGTCCACATGTGCTTTGTGGACTTGGAGAAGGCATTCGACCGTGTTCCTCGTGGGGGTCTTGTGGGGTGCTCCGGGAGTATGGGGTAGCGGGCTCCTGTTACGGGCCGTCCGTTCTCTGTATGACTGGTGTCAGAGTCTGGTTCGCATTGCGGCAGTACATCTGAGTCGTTTCGGTGGGGTTGGACTCCGCCAGGGCTGCCCTTTGTCACCGATTCTGTTTATTACTTTTATGGACAGAATTTCTAGGCGCAGTCAGGGCGTTGAGGGTTCGGTTTGGCGACCTCAGGATCGGGTCTCTGCTTTTGCAGATGATGTGGTCCTGTTGGCGTCGAACCGTGACCTCCAGCTCTCACTGGATCGGTTCGCAGCTGAGTGTGAAGCGGCTGGGATGAGAATCAGCACCTCCAAATCCGAGTCCATGGTCCTCACCGGAAGAGGGTGGAGTGCTCTCTCCGGGTTGGGGAAGAGATTCTGCCCCAAGTGGAGGAGTTTAAGTACCTCGGTCTTGTTCACGAGCGGAGGAAGGGTGGATCGAGATCGATAGGCGGATCGGTGCGGCGTCAGCAGTAATGCGGGCTCTGCACCGGTCTGTCGTGGTAAAAGGAACTGAGCCGTAAGGCGCTCTCGATTACCAGTCGATCTTCACCCCTATCCTCATATATGGTCACGAGCTCTGGGTCGTGACCGAGCAGATCGCGAGTACAAGCGGCTGAAATGGGTTTCCTTCGCAGGTGGCTGGGCTCTCCCTTTAGAGATAGGGTGAGAAGTTCGGTCATTCGGGAGGAGCTCGGAGTAGAGCCACTACTCCTACGCGTTGAGAGGAGCCAGATGAGGTGGCTCGGGCATCTGGTCCGGATGCCTCCTGGACGCCTCCCTGGTGAGGTGTTCCGGGCACGTCCCACCGGAAGGCGGCCCCGGGGTAGACCCAGGACACGCTGGAGAGACTATGTCTCTCAGCTGGCTTGGGAACGCCTCGGGATCCCCCGGGAAGAGCTGGACGAGGTGGCTGGGGAGAGGGAAGTCTGGGCTTCTCTGCTTAGGCTGCTGCCCCCGCGACCCGACCACGGATAAGCGGGAGAAGACGAGACGAGAGACGAGAGACTTTCTCCCAGTCAATTCGTACTATCTGTCAAACGTTTGTAACATTGTTGGCTTTTTAACCGTGTTGAAGGGCTGCACTTCTGGCAATGTAGTGAACGACACTGTCTGTGAGAGCGCATCATTTTGCTCTGTTTTATTTATATTTACTTAACAGACCAAACACCTCAGTAAGTGTTGACTGTCGGGACGAAGGCTCCGCACCTGCACATCTTCGTCACCACTACTTTCAAACAAATGCGACATATCAGCTCTTGGTGTTCATGAGCTCACACCTTGTTCATCCTGTTTAAAACCAACACATTCTCACACTGGGGCAGCCGGCTTAAGAACTGTATCTTTTGTGTTATCATTCATATTAGCGTTTGTTTCCGCGTTACTCCTCAGGACGATCACTTCAGCTCTCTCCGTGTGTCCGCGCGAGCGACCCCGTCTTCACCCCAAAGATCGCATGTTCGACAGATGCTCACTCGGCTATAAATCCGCTAAGTCCGCTATAGAACCAATGCACCCCGGTGTTAAGAAAGATAGACGTAGTGAGCCATCTTGTCATTCAGTCTCTTTGGTAGTAAAAGAGGAGGAAAACAAACATGCAGGCTACTGCAGGTGGCATTGCTCGCGAGACGAGTGACAGTGTTCAGTTAGGAGCAGAGGATTTTTTTTTTTTTTTAATAGGGGGGAATTATGGGAAAATATTAATACGGAAGGACGGCGGGAAAGAGGGATAAAATACGGTAGTTTCGGCCAAACGGGAGACTTGACAGCTATGCGCCTCACACATTGCTTCCACTCTGCCGGGTGCATCTGCTTGAGCTGCCGAAAGAGATTTGTAGTGCTACTTCCCTTTGTTTTCACCGTCTTTTTACAAAGTTTGCACAACACATCAGTCTGTTCCGGGTCCGACCTTGCATATCCAAACCATGTCCATGCCACTGAAGTCACGTAACCCATTTTTGGCACAGAATTGTCCTCAATGTCTTCTCTTTTTTCCGCCTGCTCCATCTCTCATGCCTATCCCTGTTGTATCTGTTTGTTTGTTCTTCGTCTATTGCTCACTTGCAAACGAATGTTGACTGTAGTCTGTGATACAGCGCCAGTCCTCCTAATATGGCGACTGTGTGTATTACACGTGTTGGTTAAAAATACCGGAGGGACAGGAAACATTAAACTCGATGTTGAGATTTAATTTTTTTAATATCGATTGAAAAAATAAAATCGAATTAATCGAATTAATTCGATATATCGCCCAGCTCTAGTTATGAAGCATAATTCGGCCTATGTATGTATGAAGACCTTGTTCCCTTTTCTTAAAGCAATACGAAAACATTTTCTTTCTTTTCGAGTCTTGCCTCACTCCTGAGTCCATGACCAGCTGTTAGACACCATTCTTACAACTGCGTACAGAAGAGACTGCCAGAGCTCACCCACCGTTAGTTAGCTTAGCTCAAAAACTGGGATTCAATGGGATAGCTAGCCTGCCTCTGCCTACAGTTGTCTGATAAACTCTTCAGCAACTCTAAACAGTCCTGTGAGCTTGTTATGACTCACTTTTTTTTACTGTTATGTTATCTTCTACAATCACCAGGTTTGTGGAAAGATGAGACAAGTCAAGCCTTTTGAACAACTCTTTTTTTTTTTTTTTTTTTTTCAAAATTCTGTTTTAATTTTTCCCATATTCCTTTTTTTTCGGTTTTATTTTTTTTTTTAACTCATTTTTTTTATGCACATTCAACCCTGAGACACTGTATAAAGTAATGAAATACAGTCACTTACTTTTCAGGTGGTCCTCACACATATCTTTATTTGTCCAGTCAATAGCATGTTGACAAAATGTGCAGAACATTTGATCTCCTGACTCGTCATAATCACTGGCAAACTGCTCTGCCCTGAACTCTGGAGTTGGCTGTGAGTTTTGGACCTTTTTACTGACTTGTAAAAAGATCCAAAATGAGCTCGAGGTTGCTCATGTTGCTCGCATCGCGCTGCTCGACGCCCCTCAATGCCAGGGATCATTGATAATGAATGGCAGTTTGACAGTGAGGACGCTCAGATTGCTTTTGGTGTGAACACAGGGTCAGCTGGTGTCTCAGACTGCCGCTGTGACATGTTGACATTGTTAATGAGAGAGGGAGGAGGGGGACAGGAAATTAAGCGTGTACTGTCCGCAGCTTCAGTGACCCCCTCGGGGCATTTTCCCAAGAGATGTGTTCCGTTGTCGTCAGAAAGACTTTTACGTAAAATTGTGGCCATTTTCATTATATTCTGTATTTATATTGATATCTGTGTTTAATGCCCAATTCTGTGATTCCGTCCGCGATTGCATGATCGTGGATTTTATATGGCTCCACATCTCTAGTGCAAACTATTGTGGAAGCAAGTCAATAAAACAAAGCCTCTGTTTATGAGTAAAAGAAGATAATAGAATGATAGTAGAAGAAAGCCAAATGTGTATTTGATTATTTGTTTTAAACCTGCTGATTGTGTTGTGTCATTTTCTATGTACTGTGACGACTGCTATTTTAGACAGGTCTCTCTTGTAAAAGAGCTATTTTAATCTCAAAGGTATTTCCTGGTTGAACAAAATAATGTAACATTAAGTTAAGAAATGAAGTGCAAAAATGAGTCACTTCAAGCACAGGACTGTTAGAGTTGCTAAGGAGTTTATCTGATGACTGTAGGCAGGGGCAGGCTAGCTATACCCATAGACCCCCACTGGGCAAGCTTTGTCCATCGCTCTCTTGTTACTGCATACACAGTGGAAAGACTAGTGTCAATAAACTTGGGAGTGAGGCAAGATGCAAAAAGAAAGATGTTTGCGTATCCCTTTAAGCACCAAAATCAAGCTATTTCAAAGTTCTGTCTGTTTATTTTTCTGTATGTGGCCCTCAGTTGAGAAACATTTAGATGATAATGATGATGATTAATTATCTAAAACATCAATGTGCATGTTTTCTTTAAATGTCTTTCCTTTGCCCTTCACAGAGTAACTGTTCAATGGCACTCAGCACCACCATCATCAGGTTTAGTCCAACTCCCCCTGTGGAACAAAATTTACAGTCTAACCTTGAAATTCACGGCCAGCCCACCAGTTTGGACCACATGTCACTTCAGCACTCTCAAAGTCTCGATCCACTGCCGGCTCAGCAGTGCAGAAGCCCTGAGGCTCCACGCAGCGGGTCAGCTCTGACCTGCTCCCGCAGCCAGAGTGAGTGTAACTACCACTGCCCTGGAGACAGACCTGGTGATCCCTCAGGAGGCTACAGGAACCAAGGCCACCACCCCGGGTCAAGTGCAAGGCAGCTCACTAAAGTGGACTCAGGTTACTGCAGTAATCTGAACATTCAGCAGACCAGCAGCACTGCAGCTCCTCAGAGCTCCCAACAGTGGGGAGCCTCGAGCTCAGTGTCCTCTTCGGTGTATGGAGGCGGCCTTGGTGTGCCCCCATCCTACTCAGCAGAGGGACGTCAGTACGTGCCAATCCCCAGCTTTAAGCCCCAATGTACTGGACTTATTGACCTCCCCCACCAAGGAGAAATGCAGCCCCTCCCACCCGGACACTCGCTCTTCAACCCTCAGCTGGCTCAGCAGTTTTTGGGACCTGAGGCTCCATTACATCCTGGTGTGTACCAAGTTGGGACGACGGGAGCTGGTCTCTTAAGTATGTTTACTCTCTTCCTTCTTTTAATAATGAAGATACAGACCTTTGTCTGGTGGTTAAAAATACAGAAATCAAAGTACTGTGCAGAACGATGCGGGATGATGGTAAAACTGTGACTGAAACTTCTGTTAAAATTGTCTACTGATCTCTTATGACTTAAGTTGTACCTGTGTTAAGAGCTTCTTCTCTTTAGCCCAATTCACACTGCTGTTTCACTCTGATAATGTTTACACCCCTGTGGTGCTGCACCTCCACTGTGAACATCACAGGTGGAATAGGGGAACGAGCAGACCCCTTCTTTGGTAGGAATAGAGGAGAAGTACTAGAGTAGACATGTGGTCTCAGTGGAAGGCAGTGGTGCTGTCATTTTTTAAGCTTCGAACCGTACTGCAGTGTGGATTGACACACATCATGTCTTGCGGTATTGTGAATGTCTGAAGTTGTAAAATAACAAGGCCTTGTTCTGGTGCCTTTGCATGAAGACACTGTGAATTTGACCTCTGTCTGTTACAACTTATTTGGCTTTGTGCTTAAAATTGGGGATCATTAGTTCTAGTAAACGTTATTTAGCCAACAGGTGAAATCCTTTGCAGTTTGGTCAAAATGCTTTTTTTGCTCACCTCTCCAGGTGGATATATCGTGCGTACCAGTGCTGTCACTTTTCCCAAGAACCAAATCTAAAAGGATTTTAACCATAATACCGAATATTCTGATATATTCCACCCCACCCAAAATGGTTTCTATAGTTGGAACACCATTTTTTACCCACAAGTTCAAATGAACATTTGAGTATCAAATTTAAAACAACAGTCCTGACTGTTCTGGGCTGGGTAAAAAACAAACTAACCAGTGCAGCTGTGCAAAGTATTTGCCTTTATTTTTGCTCTAGATCACACACATCTTGAGGAAGATATGTGATTCCAGCAGATCTGTCATGGTTTAATGTCTGCTCACTCTGTGTAACTTTAACACACATGACCAATGCAGTCGTTTATTTGCTCACATGTTCAGTCCAGTGGTCGATTATGGCCTGAGTGTTTGCACTGTTTTTTTAAATTGTGAAGTGAATGCTGACAAATGTCATCATTTTAATTAAAACCCACAGACAAAGCTTGAAGTCACACCCTCCAGTTATTTAACCATTTCTTTTGTGAACACACACACACAGAAACACACACACAGCATCATTAATAAACACTATTAGCAGCAGCTAAATCATCAAACCAATCTCTGTGTCAGGCTAAATCTCTTACATTTTTATGTGGTGGTTTATGACTTTGGTCAGCAGGTGTTAAAAAGAAATTAAGCCCTTAAGTCATAGAAACTTCTTGTTCTTTATCAAACATTCAAGAGATTTGTCCACCCAGTTGGTTGATTTGGTAGTAATCCACAACTGAGTCTCAGCTTCAAAATTGGTTGTATTACTCAAAAAGCTGCTTAGAATCACCTTGATGTGTACATATTTTTATTCCTGTGGTTTTATCAGTGATGTTTTGCTCATTATCACATCTGCCTCCCATTCACTCATTACTTAAACACATATTTTTCAAACATTGTTTTTGCCCAAAGCACGCGTGGAACCAAGCCTTTATCACAAGGTACAGCATTTTCATAATAAGGCTGAACAGCACCTTTAATGTCATTTAATGTCTTTGTCCTAATATGTGGACTGTGGAATGTCTATTTTCTTTTTTTTTTTTTAAATATTTTTTGGGGCATTTTGTGCCTTTAATGATAGGAGAGAGACAGTGGATAGGCTTGTGAAAGGGGATGAGAGAGTAGGGGAAGACACTCTGCAAACTGGTCACAGGCTGGATTCGAACCTGGACCGGCAGAAGCAAATACATGGGGTGCCTGGTTGCTAACCACTCTGCCAAACCACCACCCCGGAATGTCTATTTTCTAATATAAACAGTAGGAAGCTGTTCCAGGTTTATGAATACTTAGAAGTATTCATGAACTAATATGGAACATTACACACTAGCATCACTAATATAGCTGCTAAATGGATTAACCTCCTCTCTTCTGTTTTATTTCTTACAGGTTTACCCAGCAGTAACATCATGGTGAGAGGCACCCATCAAACGTCAGGTCCACTGGGAGTATCTAGGGCCTCCGGGTCTCATAACTTCCCCAAAACCCATCTCTGTCAGCAGGACATGGGGATGATGGGTAGACCCTATGGTCATTTTGGTGCCGAGTCCCTGATGGGAGGTGGTCTTGAGGAACTGAAAGGTAGTGTACTTGTTTTCATGACACAAGCCAACTTTTTATCATGTTACTATAATTAGCAAGGCCCAGAGTTGGAGTAAGTTAGACTATCGCAAGATCAATGTTTTCCGTTTTTTTCATGTTCGTTTTGTTCTTAATAATAATCATGAATCCTGATGTTGGTCACAGTTTTCTCTCTTTCAGGGAGTGGTTATAAAACATTTCACCAAGCAGTTTAACTCTGGCTATAATTTCCTGTAAATTAATCATTTAAAAATCCTGATTTCTCATTGTCTTATTAAAGGGAGAGTTCTGGATTTTTTGAAGTGGGGTTGTATGAGGCACATGGCCACATTAGCCGAAATATTAGACACAGTGATGGAGGTCAACTCTTTATCTGTGCAGAAGGAGCTGGCATGGAAGTTACAGCGCCTCAACTACACCCAATTGAAGAGTTTTTGATGTATCAGCTGTTAACTTGGGTTTTGTCTTTCCCTAAGTATCCATAGCAGTTCACCCCATTTCTCATTCAGACCTGTTGACTCTCCATCTGCAGAAGTTTCTTCTGTGTTGCCCTGTGCATACAAATATCCAAAGTAGACAGCTTGATTAATACACTGCAGGCTTTTAAGAAGCCTGCACACCTACACAGTAGTACACGTTGGCTCTGCTGTGCACCTTAGTAGTTGAAAAATTAAGGATGTTTTCAATGTAGTGTACAATCCCTCCAACAAGGATGGAGAACTTGGATTACTAGAGGGCCACGTTATTATCGTCTGTGCAGAGGGCCAAATTCTTACAAATTAAAGGGTATGACCAATAAAATGTTCAAACATGTCTGTATTTATCAAAACATCTGTTCAAGCTCAAATTCAAAGCTGTCCAAAGCTAAAATGCTGAGCCCCATTTTCATCAGAAGTGGGAAGAGGGGAGTGGGAATGACGTTACATCCAAGTTATCAGCGTTCCCGTTACAAAGTCCGAAAAAACTTGCAGATCTACCAGGCTATTGTTAGCCGTTTTTAGCATGCCCTGCATTGTTGTTCGCACATTCCTTATTAAAAATGCAAATGACACTATAGCAGCATTTCCATGCATATGCATGGAACAATACTATACAGCTGATTTAGTGCAACAAACGCAAGTCTGAAGTGCCAATACATTTAATATTACAGGAACCCAATAACTCTTTACACCTGGGGCACCCATAGGAAATTCTGACCTCAGGGCGTTCAGGATGAAATTTCCCACTCAGAACTCAGAAATCCTGAATTCCCAGTACTAATGGAAAGCAGCAAAAGTCAACACTAAGTGAAGCAGAGGGCAGTATGTGGCCTCTGTGCCACCATTTACCCATCACTGCCCCTTTTTGATGAAACCTCTTTAAATTAAGTGAAGTAAAGGTGGTCCTTTCTGCCTCTGGGCCAGCTCATTTTGTACAGATGCAGAGTTGATCTCAGTCACTGTGGCTAATGTTCAGGTTGATGCCATATACCACTTGCAAACTACCTCAAAAATCCCATACTGTCCCTTTAATTTACCTGTCCTATTGTAGAGGTGTTTTCATTAAGTGTCCTCATTGATCTTCAGGCCAAGTGATGGTGCCTGAAGAGCTGCGGTTCCCTCACTCCTGCTGCGTAGGCATCGCCTCACAGACCTCGCTCAGCGTCTTCAACCCCTCTGAGAGATGGCAGCAGGTTTCCATCAGTGTCACCAGCCTCGCCATTGATGGAGAGAAGGTGACCAGAGAACAAATCCATGAAAAAATGATTAAATAGATGTAGTCAGTTGTTATTTAGTCTTTTCATGGATCTTCTATATATGTCCATCCAGGTTAACAGCCTGCCATACCAGTGGCTGATAGTCAAAAACAAAACCATCATCGGCCCAAAGAGCACAGAGGAGCAGAAGGTTTTGTTCATCCCTCCCCAGCCTGGTGTCTATCAGTGTGTCCTCAGTGTTTGCTCATGGCCTGCGTCTGCAGAGACTGAAGTTGCTGCCAGGGCCAATATCTTTGCTAAAAGGGTGGTGCTGGTAGCCATAGCAGAGAATCCAGCTCTGGAGGTGATGTCCCCTTTTTAAACAGTCAGACATGACCTTTGTCGGCCTAAAAAATTGTATTTTATTAATGATTAGACGGCAAAGTCTCTCTTTTTGAAAGTCTTTCTTTCCCAATAGGTTGAAGTCAGTAAGTCAGGCTCTCTGGATTTTGGGGACCTTCCCGGAGGCAGTGCCAAGTCACTTCCTGTCAAACTGCTCAACCGAACTCATGCTACAGTGCCGATCCGTCTGGTCATCAGCGCAGTGAGTCAACATTTACTCATCTACTCAAGTCTACAAAAGATGTGCACAGAAATGCTGAGAGAGAGCAGTAATATAACGCCATCTAGTGTCAGTCTGCTGTTCTTACATGATACATCTGAGCAGGTCCAAATTTAAACAGAGTTTCTGCCCTTTTTCCAGACATGAGGCTTTGGAAATATAGACCAAAATTATACTTAAATGTTTTTACCCTAGTGCTATACATACATTCTGTTTTTCTTCTTTAAGTAGGAAAAATGTGAAGTAATTCCTTTCGATATTTCATCAACAATCAGCTGCATAATGTCAACATGAACACATTTACCTATCTGACTGTGATAAATGATCCTTGAACAACAACAGCAACGATGATCACACAGTTTAGTCCCTAACATTTCATATAATTTATCTTTTTGTCAGCAAGCATTCTACTGCTTGTGGTTTTTACACTAAACTGATTTAAATGGACCTGGGGCCTGGAGTGCATTTTTTCTTCCAGCTAAAAATTTTCTTGCTCTCAAAGATACTGTTCTTACTTAAAAATACACCAATAATTTAGTTTCTTTTTCTTTGAAATACAAAACAGAGTAAAAGGCAAATTTTGTTGTTTGTGTAGTGACTCTTAGCAGAACAGATGATTGTAAACAAAATGCCTTACAGTGCCACCTTGTCATGATTTAGCTGGTGAGCATCAATGAATATGTGTATGAAAAGTTCTAAGGCTTATTTTTTTTAAATGGTTGATAATTAAAGAAAATACAGACTTGGACTGCTCAGCTGTGATAGAAAATATAATCACTATTTTGGATGATATTAAATGTGATTTCTGCATTTCACAAACTTTAGTAATCCAAACACTTTTAAAGCAAGCAATAAATGAAAATGAGTATCAAAATTTAGACCAAAAAAATATTGTTTTTTGGCTTTGTGGGCCTATAGGAGAGAGTACAAGAGACAGACAGAGAGAGACCACATTTGATGAAAACGGTAGACAAAACAAGCGCATCATGATGTGCAGCATGGTAATCTTATAATCGAGATGGTCTTGCTTATTGACTGTTGGAGGCCAGAGTTGTTGCTGAAATTGAAACTTAATTATTTGCACAGAAACTTGCCAAGAACAGAAAGTTTTAAAGATACAACCTCAGTCATATTTATTTATATATTTTAGCTAACAGTTGCTGCTGTAGATAAGAGAGCAGCGGCCTTCCCTTCATGCCATCAAGATTCACCCCGAGATGAACTACACCCATCTTTCAAAGTCTGAGTTTTCTCTTTTCCAAGTGGTTCTTGTCTTATTCTCCAGAATGCTGCAGCCTGGGGATGCTTCACCTTCTCCAAACACCCTGTTACACCCTCGTCTGAGGCAGCGCCGTCAGATGGACACATACTCTCCTCTCCCTCTGTGATGAACTATGTGATGCATGCCAGCTATGGAGAGGTTAGGATCTCCAAAATCTGCCTTTTAGCTCAGTTGTGATATTATTTTGGGATATCCAACCACGCAAAAACATCGAAGTTTAGCCATGGTTGTGTGTCCTGTCTCATTTATAGACCACCACAACAGATTTTAGCTTTAACTGCTGTTCATTCGACTTTCTCCAGGATCCACAGGGCTTTACAGTTTGGGTCCACTTCAGAGCCCCTCATAAGTACACTGTATCTTCAGGTAAGAACTGGATCTTTTTATATCTAAACCTGTGGTCATCGAATATACTAAGACTTTTCTTATATTGTCATATCTGTGTATTTTCTGGACAGAAGAGCTTGGCCCAGCAGATGAGTACAGCGCTCGGGTGGACATAGAAGTGGACTCTCCTGGACCAAGTCATGTTATTAGGAGTATTCCCCTCAGGGCGAGGTCTGGAACTGCAAGAGTCCACGCTCCAAAGGACCTGCAGGTACGGAAACTGTTGCATGGTGCAGTGTTCATTTTGTTGACTAATTATTTTAGCCATAGTATTTGTTAACACCCTTTTTTCTCCTGAGTAAAACTAGACAGGTGCACATTGACAAAAACTAAACTAGCGGTCATTTACCTCAACAAATAAAAATTAGACTAAAAAGTTTGACTTAATCCAGTCAGACCTAATTTCATCATGTAGAAAGTATAGGAATCTATCCAATCACAGCTACTTTGGTTGTGTGGAAAGGTTGGATGAGTTCAGAGGGACATCCAATCACAGCTGCCTTAGCTTGATGGTGGTGGGATAAGTTGTGGAGCCATCCAATCAGAGCTGCTCTCTTTATGAATTGATAAATTCATGTAGAGCAGGTTCACTGTTTGTTGTCAGCATGACTGTGAGTGTAAATGGTTGTCTGTCTCTATGTGTGGCCCTGTGATTGGCTAGCAACCAGTCCAGGTTGTACCCTGCCTCTTGTCAAATGTCAGCTGAAATAGGCTCAAGCCCACCGCGGCCCTAAAAAAGATACACAGTTAAGATAAAGGCTGGATGGACATAATAAAGCTAAACAGGTTTTAGGTGTGATGCCCCCTAAACCACCAGAGCTTCATCATAAAGTTTCAGAGGGCCTGGGCCTCTTGCTTTCTCTCAGGGCACTTTCACATTAGGCCCACTTGTTTCGAACCTTACTGCGGCGTGGTTCGCCCCCCCTCCCCCTCCCCCGCTGGCTTGCATTCACACTTGCAACATTGAACTGTGCCAGGGCCCACTTGTGTATTTACTCAGTTTGAAACAGCAGGGGGTGATATGCACGTAACTGGTTACCAAACCTGCTATGGAGGAGAACGAAGAAGAGACTACCATCGTAACCATTTCCTATACCAAACAACCAATGTTTACGTTTCGCTCTCTTCTACATTTTCCTTCAAATGTGTTTTTTGTATCGTGTTTGAGACGGCATCAGCGACCATCTGGACGCTCGTAAATCATCGTAATCCTCAACCAGAATAAACAAAATGACAAATTGAGTAAGCAAAAGATTCAACCGCACCATATGTAGGGAGATGGACCGGATCAAGACCACCCCTTCATGGAGGTCTCAGACCGGCTGATTTGGTGCGCACTGAAGTGCGGTGGTTGCATTCACATTGATACTAACGTACCAAACCCTGGGCCAAATCTTCTTTGGTGCACACTAAATATGGTTGGTGTGAAAACACCCTTGGACTTGGTGATGAAAACACTGAACAGCAGAAGAATATTCTTGGTGTGTTGTGACTAATAATAAAAGAGTGATGTGAAAGTGGATGAGAATATATTTTGTTTGTGTGTGAAAGCTGAACCATGGACAGTCGAGTGGGCTCTGTTCATGTTGTAAGTAAGAGTAAGACAGGTCAGGGGTTCCTGGCCATAAAACATTTATATATATGTATGTATCTTCAGGTTTGAAGTTGAAAAGATTTGATTTGGTGAAAGTGAAAAAATATTTATGTGTATCTTTTTGCTTACCCTTTAATGAAAATGACTGTTTTAGGACCTCTGATTAAATCGTGAAAGTTCGTTTGATTAACTCTCATTTCTTCAAAACACCATAGTTTTAGTTTTGTTGAAAGTGTTGTTTCTATGGTTATTTATAAAGTTGTTGAAAAGATTTGATGCAGTAAAGAGGAGAAAAACCTTCTGAAAGATACTTTGAGAGGGATAGTTCAGGACCGTAGGGTGAATAGTGGAAGTTTTTTGATTAACTCCTAATTTCTCCAGAAAAATAAAATCCATCAAAATCAATGTTGTCAAATATTATTCCATATGTTCTGCTTTGTAACTCTTTGGGAAATATTGCATATTTTATGTTTTCTCTAGTGATAAAAATCCCCCCACAGATTTTATGTCTAAAAGGTCATCAAAATACATATATATAAAAAACACTAAAGAATGTTAAATATTTGGTTGACTGAAGTCGGGCTGGAATTACGGTTTATGTAAGTTTATTTTTATTTCATTGTACGTTTATTCAGCAGGGACGATACATACAACATATACAATGGATATAAGACGTATAGCTTCAACTAATTTGCAGTCTTTGTCCCTGGATTTAGAGTACAATAAAATATACAGAATACAGATATAATTATACAAATTCAGTAATACAGCGAATAAAGTCAATAAGTACCATGAATAAACACAGTTGTAGTAAATTAGAGGCTAAAACACAAGTTACATTTCAGTGGAACAAAAGTATGTATAAATATATATACATATTAGGGCTGGGTATTTCCAGCAACCCCACGATAAGTATCCCGATACTGAGGCCACGATATGATACGTATCCCGATACACATAAATTGTGAACACTGACTATGCTTTTAACAGAATTCCCAGCAACTGTTGTTTTATATTAAAGAAGAAAAAGAACAAACATTAGTTTTAAATAATTCTTCAACTTAAGAACTTTAGTTCATGTCCCCAAAAATGGTAGAACTAAGTTTAAACTTGGAACATGTGTTTCATCATGAAGCTTGGCTTCTATTTTGAACTTTTTCATTGTTAATATTACCCAAAGTCTACTGTCCAAATATTGAGGCTGTATTGATTCTGTAGAATCCATATCGGTACACGTATCGCCAAGAAGTGCATGTTGATATTTTGCCGAATCGATACTTTGAGCACAGGCCTAATACATATATATATGTATATGTATATATATATATATATATATATATATATATATAATCAAATTACTGCGTATGAGATGGACTGTTTTAGGACCTAATGGTTGAAAGTGTAACTTAGTTTTTGAGGGGCCTCAAGGGTTTAGAAAACGTGTCTCATAATCTGAAAAAAGACCTTAAAACACTGACAAAAGTAACATTATTAATCTGTAAAGCAGTCCAGAAAAATCGAATTACAACGTGGTCTCGGGGGATTTGAGGGGAATGAAGAATGGTTCTGCTCACCACCTTAAACCAGAGTCCGTCTTTAAGTGCCATAGGGTGAGATTTGACATTCAGCCTGGTTCTGTACTAAAATGTGCCCTTTCCATTAATCAGATTTCCTTCTTTGTCCAACTTTCCTCTTTCTAATTATTAGTTGGCATTCAACTGGTTTTTGCTCTTCTGATGTCTAGACTGTCAGCCTGTCTGCTCCTCTGGGCAAATCAAGTCAACAGATGCTGCCATTAAAGAATGCAGGAAACATTGACGTGCAGCTGAAACTCAAGGTAATCCTGACCTTTACTTTTCTTATTAGATCTGGGATTTGAGTGAGCTTTGTGACATTTTGAGCTAGACTGTGGCACATTAGGGATTTATGGGTATTTTTGGCAAGTTTTTATTTCCTTAATTCTTTTTTTTCTCAACCTTTTGATTACAATATTCTTTTATTTTCTCCTTTCTCCTCCCTTTGCTTCACCCAATTACCTTTACCTAAAATGTTCCTGCAGTGTATCTACTGTTTACCAACTTCTGGGATACTTTTGTTATTATGGTTGAAAAACAAACAAAACAACTAAGTGATGGGAAGCTTAATTGTAAGAGAATAAGAAACATGAAACTAAAATTCAAATTCTACTTAAAAACAAAAACCTACTAAACTATATGGAGCATTTCAGTTCTAACTTTATAGAATCAAATTAAAGAATAATTTTGGTTTCTACAGCTTTCACATTGTTTATAGAATGAAGTAGAACAATATACTCACCCAGAAGGCTTTCCTGATCCAAACAGTGCTTCAGCAGATATTTAGATCCGAAATCGAGCGGCGGACATCCATATAATGGTAGCACACGGGGCATGTATAGCGCCGCTCCTAAAACTGCATTAGTCATCCAAAAACTCATTAGTTTCACCAATAATTCCTCCTTTTGATGAGCTCCTCATCTGTAAACTCTGGCTCTAAACTGTAAGGACACCCATCATGTTCAAAGTTCTCCTCCACAACATCTTCATCCAATAGATATTCGTCCATTTCGCACAAAACTGGAAGAAGAAAGTTGTTGAGTAGCCGGCGGTCGCCCCTGAAACAATGAACCGTACTGCGCATGCGCAGCAGCGGTAAAGAAAGTTTTCAGTTCAGAGGTCAGCACAGTCACAAAAACATGGGTGGAGCGACCCCGGACTGTCTTGGAGGAGTAGCCTGAGCGGACCATGATGAAATATTGGTGAAACTAATGAGTTTTTGGACGATTAATGCAGTTTTAGAAGCGGCGCTGTATGCCCTACGTGCTACCATTATACGGATGTCCGCCGCTCGATTTTGGATCTAAATATCTCCTGAAGCACTGTTTGGATCAGGAAAGCCTTCTGGGTGAGTATATTGTTCTACTTCATTCTATAAACAATGTGAAAGCTGTAGAAACCAAACTTATCCTTTAAGGCCACAGGTCCTTAGTTTGGCTTGTGACACGTTGCCTATTATTCCAGTTTTTCTAAGGCAAATTGACTTCATTGGTATTCACAGTAAAACTTTAGTTTTTACTTTCTTTCACAGTTTTTATGTTTTCTCTACAGCACAGTGGTGCGGAGGACAGTTTCTGTGTGACGCCTGATGAACTGTTTCTGGGAGTTGGAGAGGAACAAGGCATCATGGTCTCTTTCAAAGCTCAGAGCAGCAGGAAATATCGGGAAAGGTAAAAGTTTCTTCTATCACAAAGTTAAACGTTTATTTCTTCACACTTTGTGTATTTTGGGGGTTCATTACTACCTAAACCCCAAAACATTTTTGTTACTGTGGCCTTTTTCATTAATTCAGTCTTTATCTCATCCTTACATTGTAAACTTTCTCCATTTGTTCAGTTTCCCTTGAATTGATCCTCCTGAATCCTCACAGTGGGTTTAATTCCCCATAACATTTGTGTTGGTGGATCGGTCTTATATCATCACTTCCTTGTGACAGCCTTTTAACAAGCTGTTAGCAAGATTTTCAGTAAATATCTGCCCTCTCTTAAAACACTATCTCCAGTCGTCACACCAGAGTTCATCACTTTACATGTCAGAGGTATATCATAGCTAAGTGTTTTCTTCACAATCAAATAAGTATTTTTCCCAAGCTGTGCAATTCTCATACTGAGCAAACATACAGTTATTCTGGTGTTATTAAGTTCCTCCTTAGGTTTTGTTCTGTTTTTCTGTAGACTGGTAATGAGTTTAAAGTCTGACCAAACAGGTGGTTGAACTACATCTGCCGTGAAATTTCACAAAATGCCATCAGACAGGCAGACAGGGTTGGTAGGGGGAGAGATAAGACTCTCATTAGTCAAAGCATCTCCAAGCCTGTGCTGTTTTTGTGTTTTTAATTACTGGCTAAAATTCTGAAACCATCCAGTCTAAACTTTCAGCAAGCTGCTTGGATTTAAAACACATACAGTATATACTACTGTGTAAGTTCATGATTTATCAACTAAGTTTGAAGAAATGCACTTTTTCACATTCTGACAGATGAACTAGATAAACAGACAATGATGTTTACTCCTAAAGAAGACATACACAAGTATTTTATTACTGTTGTATTTGGAAAAAATACATGGTTCATGTGCGATTTCAGGAAACCGAACTACTCTATTAAGTGCTGAAGCATCCCATGTTGGTTTAGCCCATACATTTTGCTAACTTCAGAACTTCTTGAACTTAATTTAAGGTTGTCTATGTGTTATAGAGCAGTGGTTCCCAACCTTTTCTGTCCTGTACCCACTGAGCCTTTTTGTCATGCCATGAGTATCCCCTCACTCATAGGTGTTGATGCTACTACTAAAACAGAACGTAGCACGACTGATTAATCAATGAAAGTGCTTTATTTTCTTAATTTGAACAGTTAGTTTTCAGAAATGTTCTTCTTTTTAACTCAAATAAAATATAGTAACAAACAATATGTTGCCTTGAAAATAAACATGTAATCTAAATTTATAGATACAAAATCAAAATAATCCACCCGCCTTTGTTGTATATAACTGTTGTAAAGTTTACTACGAAGCACCGGGTCTCCTTTAAAGACCCCTTTAAACAGGCATCTAAACTTTAAAAATCAGGAACAAAACACTCCGAATAGTTTCTCTGTGGGCTTCTCTTAACCGTCTCCTGAATCCAGAGCAGCTAGATGTTTTAGCCATTTATCCATATTTGCCTGGCTACAGGTTAGCAGCTGTTTTCATTTTAGGTTATTGTTCCCCCAGAAAAACTAGTCGTAGAAAACACATACAATTCTATTGACGGGCTTAACTCAGTACTTCTGAGTTGGAAATAAATTATTAAATTTTCCCATGTACCCCCTGCAATGTTCTCGTGGTTGGGAATCACTGTTATAGAGGATATAAAAAGGGGAAATGGTGTAAGACCAGGAGCAGACACAAGCGAGAATGTCATTAACATCTCAAAAACAAGGTTTATTCAGGATTTCGGCAAAAAAACCCAACTACCAACAAAGCTAGCTTTCCTGTGATTGGTTGAGTCCACAGTTGTCCTTGATTTTGAATCAGGTGCTTTTACTGAAGTCATGGAAAAAGTGGGCTTCACTCCTGAACTCTATGTTGACCTTTCTGGGCACCATCTCATGAGAGCGGAGAGATAAGCCAATTGTAATATTCTATAAAAGAAAGTCGCTAAAGTCGCAAAATTGTGCCAAGCCACATTGCTGAATAAAACAGGCCATAGCTGTTAAAACAGTGCTGAATAGTGTTACTACTTTTCACCAGCACATAGTGGACAGATGACAGGTTTCTATTTAAATTTTTGGCGTATATTTATTTTGAAACACACACACCGGACAGAGGGACGCGAGTGTGGCTGTAGAGCAGAGCAGAGAGAGAGAGGAAAAGAGAGACACACACAGAGTGAGAGAGTAACAGTACTCACGATGCAGAGAGTACTTTGTCAAGTACTGGCTGACTCTGAATCTGAGGAATATTTACTCTCTGAGGATGACGGTCAGTCGTCCAGTGAGGACGAAACTGGCGGCGCGTGTGCGCGCAGCGGGAGCGGGTCCACATTACAGTCCCTGAGCAGCACATACGGAGGCTGATGCTTTGCCTCTCCGGGGCCGGTGAGTGCCGAGAAGGGGATGTAGTCTGGGATGCAGGGAAGCTCAAAACACTGCGAAAAGTGATGGTGTTAGCAGGAATGATAAAGATCGCAGAGCTCTGGTCAGAAGAGGGAGAAGCCGGGGGTAAAAAGCACAGTGAAGACAGCAGAGGCGTTCATGCTCGGCCCGTAAATTACAGTGATGATGATGGGTGGGAAAACTAACCACTTTGACACTATAGCCTTTTTAAATCTTGATAGCAAAATTGAATATTTTCTTGAAAAAACTCTGGTGCCTAAAGGGTTAATAAGCCACTTTTATATGCAATCCAGGCTTTTGAAGAGAGAGTATAAACAGCTAGTTAAAATATATTGCAGAATAAATCCTAAAAACTGACTCACATGTGATGTGTATTTTTCCTGATATAGTCTGTGGGCATCATCTTTGTTCATCTTTCTCGCTGGTGTTAAAAAAGCTAACTAAAGATTGCAAAAATTGGCAATATCGTAGAATCGCAATTTAAATCGAATCGGCACCTAAAAAATCGCAATAAATCGAATCGGGAGAAAAGTGAATTGTCCCAGCCCTAGTTCATTCAGAGTTTTGATACCTTCAGTGATAACCTACAATGTAAATAGTGATGACAATAAAGAAAACACATTGAATGAGAAGGTGTGTCCAAACTTTTGGCCTGTACTGTATGTGTCGACAAAGGGGACTGAGGCAAGACACGAGGAAGAGAAATAGTTGCCGCGTTCCTATAATCTATTTTTTGTTCATTTTGGCTCCAGGTATTCCTTATGAAAACCCACTCTCCATTTTCCTGATAAATGTTCTTGATGTTGTTTTGCAGCCTTCTCACCATCCTGGTGCTGCCATCAGGCCCACAGTATGAAGTAACCTTGAAAGGAGAAGTCATCCCAGAGGATTCTGGGAAAGCTGCCATTCCCTCCGCTGCTGTCCTCGGTCCTGGTGTGGCCACTGATGTTCCACCGATTCTTTCAAATAAACAATTTGTAGCCTGGGGAGGGGTCACTTTGGGACGAGCTGTGTAAGCAACTTTCCAGATTTTCATTAATTTTACTACCACTCGAAAAACACGAGAAAACACTGGCAATCAATTATTCATTGAAATGTAATCAATAGGAAAGTAAGGCCCATTGGTCACCTTATTCTATTAGGGCTTGTATAATGTTATTCATGAAGAGGGACAGGGGCTGTCTGCAGGGAGTGTTTTTCCTCAGAAGCTATTTCAACCCGGTACACAATTTATTTACTCTCATCAGACAGCAGTGAAAACAGCTTTAACAAAGTGAATTCTTTATGGATGTTTGTATATGTAGAAGTTTACCGGGGTTAGACCTGACTTGGCACTTCAGTACATATATAGATATTTAGACGGTAAAACTGTCAAAGCGTCTCACAGCTTCCAGCCTCAATGCTGAACAACATATGAATATTAACACATAATCAACAGCTGCCTTTTCTCAGCCAACAGAAGCTGGTCCTCAGAAACAACTCCACCAGTGTCACGCAGCAGCTTCGCCTGCTCATACGCGGTCAAGACCAGGACTGTTTTCAGGTACTGACATGCAGAGATTTTCCACTTTTATTCAATCATGTTATCAGCTGAAAGCATTTGTGTCCAGAGGTGGTTTTATGCTTTCAGCTGAGCTAAAGTGAGTTAAAGAAAAGGCCTTGGGGATATAAATAAACTGTTATTCCGTCCGTACCTCCTCTATTTTCTGTTATGTTCTTTCACAACCTTTTTTTTCTGTGAGGATAAAAATTTCCACAATAAAAGCATTCAGCAGAACCTTTTGCTCTCTGTAGGGGTCTAAATCCATTATTTGACATTTTGCAATCTCAGTTTGAGAAAGACATTATTGCCAATAAAAACCTTTGACTTTTTAATCCAGTGGTTCTTAAATGCTGTGGGTGCCTTGAGGTAACTTTAGATGTGCCTTGAGGGTTTGTATAATTATAACTTACCATTAAATGACAACTTATGGATGAGTTCAGAATCAGTTATTTGTGTGTATCCATTTCCCTAAACGACTGACATCTATTATTAAACTGATGAACTGAAAAAACTTTGCAGTAAGAAGAATTAAAGTGAATGTTGATAGTTGTTACTTTTGTGTGACCTCAGTTATTAGTTAACCTGAAACACCAGAGTAACCGTTCAGTTATATTCACCCGTCCATCTGGGCAGGAGCCCATAGAAAGTGTTTAGGGAGAGCAGAACCTTTCAGAAGCATATCTGACAGGTGATTGGATGATCGTTCAGTCGATCAGCCTTTCACTACGAAACATAGTGTTGAAATCTTTAGCTACTGCTCTACAGAACATGAGCCAAAACATGTCAGAAGTGGAGAGAAAATATCCTTATCAGAGAGAGGGTTGCAGTGTTGGTATTTTTTAACATTTAATTAAGGAATGTGCTCCAGATCTGATAACTATTCTGGCAAATGTTTGTCATTATTATGTTATAAGAGCTTAAACAGTGTGTGATTACAAGAAAAGAAAAAGACAGATTGGAACTTTAAACAGTATTCTCTTCATAAACAATTAGAAATGAACATGTTCAACGTTTTGAGACGTGACTGTCGTCAATCAATTTCCCTTGGACATCCTTTAAAATCCAAACTTTGACCAGACTTCAGCCGCTTCAAGTGTGAAAACCTGTAAGTCTGAGCGAGGCTCCAGCTGCAGAGGCCGAACATTACAAACTGTGCCTCTGTTTGTAAGAGACGGCTGCTTCATCTGGAGCAGACACACATAGTTCAGGCTTTTCCAGTCAAAGAGCAGCATCACCGTGAGTTATTGACACAGTGTGGTGATCTAACACGGTATAACGGTAAATTTAATAGAACACAGTAATAATTACTGTGGGAAATTTTACCGCGGTTTACCACTTTACCGGTAACCGTTACATCCCTAGCTCCTACTGAAGCTGTTAGCATCTATGCTAATCTCTGTACATGCAGTCACTTCCTGCTCTCGTCTTGCTCTTAGCTCAGTCATCTTCCTGCTCTAAAGGACTCTGATTGGCTTGTGCCACTTTGAGCTGCTCACAATCATTGTAGATTGGTGCTTGGCTAGGTGGATCTGCCTGATTACAGAGATTGAATCAGGCTGATCCAGCTGCTGTGCAAGGTTAGTAATTACTCCACCTAGTGTTAGATTTGGATCAAATGTGTATCACTAATTGATTAAATTTATCAAGGTTGTAAATGATTATATGTTTTGATCGTGTTTATCATGGGATTTGGCTTGTCGATTGTTCCTCAAACCTGCTCCGTCTTTAGTTGAAGAGCTTTCACAGTCTTTGACCTACAGTCACCTTAAACTAGAACTTTGTATTAGTTGGAGGATTTTAAAACAAAAAATTGATTTGACTTGTGCATGCACATATTTTCTGCTGATTGCTGGTGATTACTGCTGATTGATTCCCCTTGAAAACATTTCTTCCTTGCTTGTTTTTTTTTATGCTTGTGTGATACTCTTTTGCTGCCATCTTTGCCAAGACCCCCTCCAAAAATCTTTTTTTTATCTTGATGGGAATGCTACAGATTGAATTAAGGTTTTAAAACTCTCCATGGAATAAGTAGAGACTCCATAGTCTAGTGTGATACAGCTGATGGTCAAATTTTATTTGGTGTTTATATATATATGAATTAACACTGATAAGGACCTGCAACACAAGTTAAAGAGACTATTTGAGATTTTAGCATGATCTTAGGTATGTCCTGAGCAAAAGGGATTTGAAAACCACTCATCTGGACAATTTTTTCACTTTTAATTTTGATGTTTTTCCTTCAGCTCCAGAGTTTGTTCAGTCCAGAGGAGCGGCTAACACGACATGGAGAACTCTCTATTCGACCAAGAGAAGACGTCACTGTTCACCTGCTCTTTGCTCCCACCCGGGTGGCCTGCATGTTGGCCAAACTGGAGATTAAACAGTCGGGGGTCCGGCCTTCACAGCTTGGTGTTAAATTTACTGTGAGGACACAACATTGTGATAGATTTTCTTCCAGACACACTCCTCTCCTTTCTCATATCCTTCTGTCATTTTCTATGAATCTCTGTTTCATCAGAATAACTCAAACTAAAGTTGAATTAACTTTTTTTTTTTTTTGATCAATCGTCAGATTCCACTGTCAGGTTATGGTGGGACCAGCAACATCATCCTGGAGGACCAGAGGAAACAAGCGGATGGCTACGTGGCAACACTAAACGACATAGCTGTTAATCATGTCAGCAAAGTGTGTCTCTGCGTTAGGAACACGGGCTCGAGAGCAGCGTTCATCAAAGCCGTGGCCTTCTCCGACGTGCAGACACGAACACTGATGGAGTCCTCGGTCATCAGCCTGGCCCCGTCGCAGTTCGTGCTGAAGGAAAGGACACAAGAGGTAGAGCTGCCCAGTTAGCTGTTGCTAGCATTTTACCTGCATTAGCATTTGGAGTAAAACCTTTGCAATCAGCTGATTAATCCAGTTGAATGAGATATTGTATGGAGCGAGCAAAGCTTTCTTACACATCATGCCTACATTTATGCTGTTGGATGGGGGCTTGAGTGTGACAGTCATGCTTTCACATGATTAAATAGTGCAGTTTTTATAAAAGTGTGCAATAAATGTAAACATGAAAGGTAATGAACAACTATATCTACATTATCTCTTAAAGTGCAACAGTTTAAAACAAATGTTATCTAACTGCAATGTCTATAATCTGAGTGAATAATACAGCTGCTTCAGAACAGATTTTTGTTCAGACATCTTCAAGCTTTTATCTCCTTTTCTCTTTCCGCCATGGCTTCACGCTACGTAACCAAACAGGAGATCCTACCATGCATTGGGCGTAATGTGCTACGATTGATTAGTCGGGTGCGCGTCAAAGTCTCTGTGCACACACAGACGATCTGACGATCTTTCTGCTATATGAGATCATCCCCACGTTATAATCCTTAACGATTACATATCGTCATTTCGCACACCCCTACTCGGAAGTGAGACAAGACCGGAAAAGACAAAAAAGGTTGGTGTATGCCTTTAATAAAAATGCAGATACATAGTTATCTGCAACTCTAAAATTAGCTTTGAATTTGTCAGGATAGTGAGAAAACACCCTAAAATCAAATTTCCATGTCATCCAACTGTAAGCATATCAATGAAAATGTAATTGATTATGCTGAGAACCCAACATCAAACCTTTTAAAAATGCAAACACACTTCAGACTGTCACACGTAACAGTTATAAAGTGAGACTCTGGAGAAACACTGTCTGGTCACTTTATTAACTCCGCCAAGGAGGTTATGTTTTTGCCGACATTTGTTTGTCTGTTTGTCAGCAAGATCTCTAATGGACTGATTTGGCTGAAGTTTTCAGGAGATGTTCCTAATGGCTCAACTGAGAAATGATTAGATTTTGGTGGTGATCCAGATAACCGGCATTAGTGACCTATCGTTTTTGCTCAATAACTGTCTAACTAATAATGATATCAACATGATTCTGAGTGCTAGGTGTGGGTTTTCAGGGTCAAGAAATAATATTATTATGGTAACTTTATCATGGTACTATTACTTGTAGATGTAGCAGCAATACCCGAGCTACCTTGGCAGAGATTTGTGCTCTATGAGTGCTTTCTAGGTGAAATTGAAACTCTCTTCATTAACTCTCAGCTGTCAACTCTGCAGCATTTGTGTTATGATATCACCTCAACATGGACCAAAACCTCAGATGTTCCAGCTGCTTGTTAAATTATGCCAAATAGAAAAGAGAAAGCTGTTAAGGCATAAGCAGGTGCCACCTAGCATTACCTAGGTGCACCTACATAACTGATTGGCAGGTGTATATTTTTTCTAAGACCCGATTTATCCTGTTTTTTAAGCCATTTGCTGCCAATCATTTAAATAAAGGCAGCTTGTCATTGGTAAATATAAAGTCCTTGAAAAGAAGTATGATCCCAGTTTCTGCTGATTTCTCACAGGTAGCCTTGTTTTTTTTACCTTTAACCATCAGTATCTGTCCATGTCCTCAGGTTATCACCGTGCTAATGAAGTCCACACAAAGAGAGAAGACCTTGTGTCAGTCCGGCAGCGCTCTACTTGCGTCTGTGGTTCTGTTTTGTGGAGATGAGGTCTCCAGGCAACAGTACAGGAGGTAAGATTTGATTTTTCCTTTTTCAAGGGAATTTACTGGTACGAACTGAAAGTTCCCTTCTTAATCAGGGTTGTCAGTCAGTTCCTTTAAGCACTGAGACTGAAGTTCATCAGGATTCAGGTTTCATATATATCTATATATATCTATATATCTATATATATATATATATGTGTGTGTATATATGGTATACATACACACACACATATATATATATATATGTGTGTGTATATATATATATATATGTATGTATGTATATACATGTATATATGTGTGTGTATATATATATCTATATATATATCTATATATCTATATATCTATATATCTATATCTATATCTATCTATATGATATAGATATAGATATATATATATATATGTGTATATCTATCTATATATATATATATATATATATATATATATATATGTATAGATAGATAGATAGACAGATAAAGACATAGAGATAGATATAGATATAGATATAGAGATATAGATGTAGATATATAGATATATAGATATAGATATAGATATAGATAGATAGATATAGATAGATAGATATAGATAGATATAGGTGGATGGATAGAAATAGGTGGATAGATATAGACAGATAGAAATAGGTAGATAGATATAGGTAGAGATAGATAGATAGATGTAGATAGATGCAGGTAGATGTAGATAGATGCAGGTAGATGAAGATAGAGAGAGAGAGAGAGAGAGAGAGACAGACACAGACAGACACAGACAGAGAGACAGAGAGAGAGGATAGGAGTCTCCAGGAGGAGACATTGGTATTTTTGGATGTGAGTGGTGTAGTGTCTTCAAATGTCTCATAACATGTTTTTAGCTTCCAGACGTTAAAGGAAGTGTTTGAAACTTGTGTATCACTTTTCATACAAGATAATGCAACACAACATGCTTTACATAAAATGCAACGTATGGAAAAAGAAATATATAAAATGATAATAAAAATAATGATGATTCATAATGATAATAATAAAAGCCTAACCTACCTCCTATTTAGCAATCTCTCTCTCACACACACGCACACACACACAAAGAGAGGAGACTAAAGACGGATACAGATGACTGAGGAAATGCTGTATTACATTAAAAAAGACAAAACACAGGAGCTGATGGTAAAATAGATGGCAATGATATAATTACAGACAAAATAAAAACACTTCAAGAAAAATTAAAATGAGGAAAAATACTACAGAAAAAATAATATTGTGATTACAAATGCTAAGATGGGAAATAACAAAATCAATAAAAAGAGGTAAAGCAACACAAAACAATGCCCCTGAAACTAAAATGGAGTAAGAAAAGATTAAACAGGTTAAGAGTTTAATATCAAATCAGCTAAAAGCCAGACGACAACACTCGGCCTTGTGTTTGCTTTTGCATAAGGAAGTTTGACAAGCCATCGAGCCACCAGTAGCATATCTGTAGATCGTGCCCCAAGATCTGGCTACTGTGTTTTTTTTACTTTAAATAAACAATATTTAATCATTTTCCTATTTCCTTGCTCAGTTTACAGTGACCTGGGACAGTTGTCAGGATACACAGTTTAAAGACTTCAAGTAAATCTAACCCCTGTAACACTTGAGTGGGTATCAGAACATCCTTCCAGGAGATGTTGACATTTGTGCAGTCCTAAATTCTGTGAAACAAATTTTCCATTCATTCCACATTTAGAGCAAACATCAGGTATGTAAGGGTTAAATTTATCCAGTGAGGGTGGAGTTATTTACGTCCTCATTAACCTAAGACTGTGTTCATTTTTCTCATTCAGGTCTCATAAGGTCTTAACAGATGTGGATTTGATTTGTTTGGTAGGGTGGAGGGACCTTGTAAGATTTACTCTTCAAAATGTATCACACGTCCTCTCTGGATTAAAATAATTGAAGCAGTTATGCCTTGTTTCATCATAAAATCCCACCAGTAAACTGATTTTACAGAAGCACAAAGGAGTGTAAACAATAATAAAGCAAAAGCATTGAAAGTGTTTTTTTTTTGTTTGACCTGAAATGAGTTTTTCCTTTACGATAAGATCCAAAGAAATGCCTTTGCTAACTTTTGTTATAAACAATGCAATATTGATGGGATGCTGCTAGCAATAGATGATTTCTATTCTGCGCTTATTTCAGATAAAATACATTGTTTCTAAATCATTTTCAGTGCTCAGAGAGTTTATAGATTCAATTCCAGATGGCTCTGCTTCAGCTTGAAAGCTGATTTGTTTGCTCGACAGTGAGTTTATGTTTTGTTGTTTTAGATTGCTTCAGAATAAACCGGAGGCTGCGGGGAAGGCTCTGTCTGAGAACAGTCTGCTGAGAAACATTAACTTTAATGAGAAGTTCCTGGCTGAAGAAAACATTGATGAGAGTAAGATGCTTTTGTTTACACTCTTGAGGAAGTGGGTGCAGCGTAAAAATGATAAAAGAATGCATGTCTACAATGTTGTTTCTGACTTAATATTTATTGATGTCTCTGCAGCCTATGACCTGCCCCAAAGACCCAACGAAGCTCACATCTTTTATGGAAATATGAGTAAGATAATGGTGTCTTTGCTGGGAAGTACAAAGAGTGCCGACTGCGAGCAGAGGGACCCTGCTGAACTGCTGCTACCCTCCATGAGACACAGCTCAGAAGCAGATGGGTAATGTCCAAAAATACTGCTAGTTGTTTTATGCTGCACAAGGGGTGGGCTTATCCACATTCAAGCTTTTTTTATTGACAATTCTGCATGTTAAGTGGTTGATGACGTTGCAGTGCAGTTCAGTAACCTTTCAATATCAGGGAGAGCTCAAGTCTGGACTTTTTGGGAGAGTTGTTCTGATTTAAGGGGGCAGCCTGTTAGGCACAGTTCTTTTAACCAGACACAGCAATCAATCCTTGTTTCAGTACAAACAACTCCACCTGATCGAGGTGGTCTTGGATCACTTCCAATCGACCCCTGGAGCGGTTTGTTTGTACCGAGAACACAACTGATCCAGACAGGGTGACGAGTTTCCCCATCACACTACTGTAGCAGCAGTGTTTATAGGAAAGGCATTACAGCGACTCAACCTGTCCCACCAGATGTATCTTTCAATATATTTGACTATTCAGTGTCAAAAGAGCCAATAGAAAGTGTCTCGAGACAGAAGCATTCAGGAGCATATCCGACAGGTGATTAGACAACTCTTCTGTCAATCAACATTTACTACAGGCCAATCAGATAATGTTGTAGGTAGGCCTGTCGTGATAATCAATAAATCAATTAACCGCACGATAAATAAAAACGTCCTCGGTAAGTTTGCCTGCCTCGATAAATTGACGTGCATGCGTGTTTGTTTCCCTCCTCTTGTTCTACCAAACAGGCTGGATGAGAAGATGGTTCATGACATCCATCTTTCTCAACGCCTGGGCGCATTAGTGCTATAGCTGAATGAGCGGGGTTAGGGATAGTGATCCATCTGTCTTTCATTCAATCTTCGGTGGGAGGGAGGCGGGGCCGCTCGCGCTTACTCACATAGAGCTGCCAGTGAGCGTCGTGAGGAGTAACAAGGAAACAAACACTAATATGAATGATGGCACAAAAGCGATGGTTCCTAAGCCAAATGCCACAGTACAAGTGTAGGAATATTTTGGTTTTAAACAGACTGAACAAGGTGTGATCTCATGAACACCAGCGAGTCCTGATGTCCTGACAGTCAGCGCTTACTGAGGCGTTTGGTCGGCAAAGTAAATATAAATAAAACAGCGCCAAATGGTGCGCTCACAGACAGTCTTGTTTGCTACATTGCAGAAGAAATGCAGCCCTTCAATACGTTCAAAAAGCCAGAAATGCTACAAACGTTTCCCAGACAGAACGAATGGACTGGAGGAAAGTACATGTCACATACAATTCTGGAACTGTATAAACTATTTTTTATTTATTGTTATTGTTGTGTGTGTTTTTATTGGATTTTTTTTTCTTTTACAGAGACAGGGTTTACTTTTTTGTTGTTTTTGATAATTATAAAGATTTTTTTATATGCAATTTTTCCCAAAAGAGAGTCCATTTCATTTTCATTGTTTTTTTTCCTCTTTTTTTTGTTTTGTTTAATTTATTATATTGTTGTTTTTTTTATAAAAAGCTCTTGACTTCCGATTACAGTTAAATAAAGTTCATTGCTTTTGATATGGTCTACTCACTTTATTACGACATATTATTACATTAATGAAAAAAATGATGTTTCAAAATAACATTGACAATAATATCCTTTATCAGCAATCATTTTTGGGACAATTATCATCCAGCAAAATTTGTTATCCTGACAGGCCTAGTTGTAGGTGGAAGCTACTGCGCTACCGATCTTGAGCCACTTTGTAAAACAGACTGTTATCCAAACATGTTGGAGGTGACGCAAAAATTTAATAAGAAGTTGTGTACTGTTACTATTTGTTTTGTAATTCATAAGAAAATGTGTTCGGAATCTGATAAAAATCCTACTGAAGCCGCTAGCATCTATGCTAATGTTAAGGTTCACAGCTGCTAGACAAATAAGCTGATAACTACACCTCAATAATATTTCTGATTATGTTGGCTGAAAAACACGTGGCTTGCAGAAAGTAGGTGAGCCTCCTGTTCTGGAGATTTTCGGCACAGGAGACTCATCTGAGACGTGCTGCTCATGCTTTAAGTCTTAAATCCTTGACTTGAAAACATTTCTGCTGAAGTGAAGACAGATGCTGCTGCTTTGGTTTGATCCTGTATGAATATTGCAGTTTTTTTTAATATTTTATTAAAATGATCACACAACTATTGATCTAAAAGGCATTGTATTAGCAAAGGGAAATAAAATACACAATAGTCATTGGCCACATAAATTCCTTCCAAGATTCAGATAGTGGTCTGGATTTTCTCACAAGCTCACTTTTATATCCTCTCTTTTGGGTTTATTTGTTGCCAAAAATGGATTTAAGTGATCCTGTGAGGAGCTTATGCAAATTTCAGCATCATTTTGCTGTGTCCTGTCATTTATTTTCAGTGGTTTGACGAATGGTAACGTGTCCCTGGATGTGCTGCCGGTGAAAGGTCCCCAAGGTCCTGCACTGAGAGTAACAGAGTCCTCCTTACAGGTATGCAAAGTCCTTTATACTCAACTAAAGTGTGTTCACTTGTGAAGAGTTGCAGATTATTTTTGTGCCGAAATAAAGAAAAAAAGTGTTGTATTTAACAGAAACATGCAGAGACCCTGCAGGAGGTTAACTTTTTAATTTTGTGCACAGAATGAGTGATAATGATAACTGAGTGCACAAGAAAATCATCCTGTAAGAACACATTACTTTGAGCTTTTGTTACCCAGGAAGATTTGTAGAAACAATTTTCATTTGTTGTACTGAGTTTATTTTTTTGTTCCCTCAGGCCTCAGACTCTTGGACCATACATCCAGAGCAGCTTGTCCTCGCTGCCCCAACAATCAGTAAGTGGAATTTTGAGTAAATTATGGGTACAGAAGAGCTTTTAAACTCTTACTTTTTAAAAAATAAATTTGAAAAATATGTCTTTAAAGGTTAAGATCGGCTAAGATCAGAGACTATACCATGACATGTTTCAGTACACCAGCATTAGCTCTATTTGTTGTTGTTGTTTTTAGGTGGTGCAGCACCAACCAGCCAGGTCCAGATCCGGAACAACACATCCAGAGAACTGAGCTTTGATTTGTCCTGGCCTGCCCACTGCCTCACCATCACCCCGCAGCACGGGACTATTGAGCCTCAGTAAGACTTCATTTGTTTCTCAATGAAAAATCTAAACTTAGTTCAAGTTAAGGTTCTGTTTCAGAATCAAACCCTATTGTTGATGCTGACCGTCTGGTCTTTGAACTCTTTTATGTTCCAGGCTTGAAAAACTTAAATATACAGAAAATATTTGTTTTTCTTTTTAATTTTACATCCAATTTATAAACTTAGTGCCTCTGCAGGTTTTTGCTGAATACACACACACTTAGACTTGAAAATAATACATCCTCAGTTGTTAGCTCTGGTCTGTTGTGTGACTTCCCAAACTTTATTCTGCTTTGAATAGTATGTTCTTTTGCCCCACAGGAGCTGGCAGCCTCTAATGCCTCTGTTCACTGCTTTGTTGTTGCAAGGATATCATGGTAGTTTCGTGCCTTAAAGCTATACAACTCCAACTAGCGTGAGGAGGCACACTCTTAGGCTGCGTTTACATGGCGCAGAAAACGGTCAAACCCGATAAGTTTTTGTTGCGTTTTGGCCTTGTGCTTAGATGAGAACGCGTTGCGTTTCCATCTAAAATGGAAACTTTTGAAAACGGGCTCCAGAGTGGAAAGATTTGAATCTGCTCCATTCAGCTCCGTGTGAACCCGTATCAGAGTGTTTCGGGGTGAAACGCTGATGTCACCACATGTGCAGTACTCTTTCAGATGAAGGCTGCGCGCGCATACCAGGAACAACAGCTTTGGCCTTCTGCTGAATAACGTGTAAGCGTCTTACCGTGCTCGGTTTGTTATCCAGACAAAACTATCCAGACAGATTTGTTGTCCAGAAAAGAAACTCCTGCGTCTCTGTGCGTCTATTCACCATTGTTGTTTGTAAAAAGTTTTTCTTCTTCGTACGTGTGTTGTAGCAGCGCTGCCTCTCTGCAGACCGACACCACCATCTACTGAACCGGCATGCACACTACAGCGGATCAACTCGTCTTGGAGCGTCACAGAAGAATTATAAAACACAAAGGACAAATCTTTGAGTCTTTAAGTCAGGAGTGTCCGTGTAAACGTAGCCTTAGCCAACACTGTTTCGGGAAAAAAGGGCAAGACCCTACACTACCCTGAGTTAACAGATACCAAATATGGAAGGGCACCTACATGTAGATCAGTAAAGATTGAAAGATTTGTTTCCAGCATAGCCTTTTTCTCTTCACCACGACTATCCAGAACTACGCCTCAGATGCTGTACCAATCTGCCCATCTATCTCTTGGTCCATTTTACCCTCTCTCTTCATCAAAACCAGAGATATTTGAACTCATTTACTTGAGGTGAAGACTCACTTCCCACTTAGAGGACGTGAACATGGCCTTAGACTTTGAGCTGCTTACTCTCATCCGGACACTTAGCCATGAAATTCCTCAACGCAGGCTGCGGAAGGTCTGATGATGAAGCTGAAAAAGCCAGCTGGACCACTTCATCTGTGAAAAGTAGAAATGAAAAGATTGTGAGGTCTACAAAAGGGACACAACCCTCCCTCTGACTCAACATGGAGATCCTGTCCATTTAAATCACAGATCTGGTGATGATGGGGAACCCTGGTAGAGGCCAACAGACCTCAAGAATGTGTCAGTATGCAGACACACCTCTTACTTTGGTTATAAAGGGATTGGGACCCCATACAGGACCCTTCACAATGTTACCAGAGGGACATGGTTCTAGGCCTTCTTCAAATCCACAAAACACACTTATGGCCCTTTTCCGTTAGCCCCACCGGGCTCGACTCTACTCGACACTACCCGGCTCTACTCTACTCGCCTTGTACTGCTTTTCCATTAGCCCCAGTCGTCTGCCCAACAGGGTGCAGTGTCGCTGCAAACAACTGAGCGGCTCTGCGGTGACGTCATTTTGAGCGCGATACAACAATCTGTGTCTTTTTGTCACAAACCGAGTAAAAAGGAAAGCAGAAGAAGGCTGCAGGTGGTAAGAAGAAATACCCCTTGAGATGCACAGGAGAGTTTTGGAAGCCATACAACAGCATGACGCCGAGGACGAGAGCAATCGAGCTGCAAAGAAAGGACGTATGAGGGTAAGCTAATGGTAGCTACCGCTAGCATGCTAGGTCGTTGCGCTCATGAATCATCGATGACGACATTGTCTGACCAATCAGTAGCCGGCAGTCGGTGACATCATGTTTTAGTATCGACCAGGAGGTACCAGGCCAGTGGAAACACGCTGCAAATCGAGTAGGGCCAAGGTGTGCTAGCGGAAAAGGGCCATTAGGCTGCGATGCTTCCTCCCTAAACTTGAGAACATGTTTCACACAAAAAAATGTAAATGCAGTGTACATATAGTTTAACCTTGAACGCTTTTGTATTTATTTGTTACCTAGGTGCCACCTTCAGATCCTGATCAGCCCGAATCCTTCACTCGCTACAAAATCTTCCCTGCTCCCTTGGAGTGGGCAGATTTATGTGCAGTGTGATGGCCAACAAAAGGTGTGTTTCTCATATGGATACAAAACATCAGGACAAGTCCATCATGAAGGTTGATTGGTTTTATGAAAACTAAACAATGACTAATAGTTGTGATCTTATTTCAGCTCATAAAGGTTCAGATACGTCGGGATCTGGCTCTGGATGTGTCTGCAGCACCAGCAGACTTGTTATCAGCCCTGCCTCCTCAGGCTGCCACTCCAGTGCTGCCCATGAGCAGGCTCCCTGCATGTTCCTCCCAGCCTTCACAGACTCCTCAAGCTCTGGTGGAGATCAGCAACAAGACCGTCATCTTCCCCACCACTCCCTCAGGGGAAACGTCAGGTCAGTGACAAGAGATTTAAGGGAATACCAAAATTATGTCGATTTTCCACATTCTTATGGGGCTGTTGTGATGTGCTGGATATGAGAACTCCTACGCCACAGTGGAATAAGTTAAAGTTTTGTGTTAAAAAGAAGGGCCAGTTAGACTAGTGTTTATGTCTTATACATTGGATGGTTTGTGGCTCCTGTCCTGCATGTCATTCCTCATCTTCCCTGTTTTTAGTCACCAATGCTGACCACTTTACCTCAGCAAAGGAGGTCAAGCATTAAAGCAAAACATTAGAAACCCCCCCCAGAACTTTAGAGATGAAGTAAACAGCAGAGTACTGTGTACTTTTGCTTGCAGTAACAATAGAAATTTTAATTTTCAATATAAATATGTACAGTAGTATTAATTCTCTTGAACTTCTTCCACAGTACTATAAATTATTGGCACTTTTTGTCAAATACAAAAATAATCTTAAATTCAGTCCTAGTTGTCATGGGAGAAAAGGTAGGACACACCCTGAACTGGTTGCCAGCCAATCACAGAGCCCACACAAAGCTGAAAAAACATGATCCAACACACTCACACCATAATGAGTTAGAATCAGCTGTTAGCTGGCATACCTGTTTTTGAGGGAAACCATAGTGCAGGGAGAACAACACATGCATGCACAGGGAGAACTCATGGATCATCTTCCTGCTGCAACATCACCAGTGCCTAATAAAATCATCAATCTTGCAATCCCGGCCGATATCACGGAATTGGGCATTAAAAGTGGAGTTCAATATTAATGTGGAATATCATGCAAATGGCTGACATTTTGTTAAAACATCATTTTTAATAAGAAAGTGTATCTCTCGGGAAAATGCTCTGAGGGTGTCACTAAGGGAGAATCCAAATTGTACCACTTAGCCCTTTCCCTTCGTCTTACCCCTTCCTCTTGGCCCTCTGTTTTGAGGACCAAGAAAGGGGTTAACAGACGCTTCAAAGAAACGAGACGCCACTTAATTCTTGCTACGTCATTACCCAGAGCCGCTCGCTGGCTGTGACGTAGGCAGACGCAACAATAGCTGTAGCTACAGCTGCGAAAGCTAGATCTTTGTATTGAGAAATTTAAAATACAACCAACAATACAAAACATGATATTTACTTGATGATTTAATAGTTACTTATTATTTTGTGCTTTCTTTGGTCTCAGTCCTGCCTTCTTGTCAGCAGGCGCAGTGTATCATGGGAAATTCTCTTACCCCCTCCTTTTAAGTAAGGTCCTGGTCTGTCTTCATTTTCAGGACTGTGTAGCCCTTCGTCTTAGCCCTTCTCACCCCTTCTCTAGACATGAACGCACAAAACCAAGGGCTAAGGGATAGAATTGGGACAGACCCAAGGCTGGGGACAATGCACACGTCCCCTCCCCCTCTTCCTCCCCTCATTAACAATACAAACAGGACAAAGTGACCATCTGAGACACCTGCTAAATAGACAAAAAAGCTGCAGAACTCCCGGGTAACCCTGAAGTACGGGCAGAGCAGTTTCCCAACGATTATTACGTATCAATTAAATTTTCTGCAGGTGTCAACATACTGTTGACTGGACCCGTAAACACACGTGTCAGGACCACCTGAAGAGGGAGTGGTTATATTTCTTTACTTTTTGCAGGGTCTAGGGGTTAAATTTGCATAAAATACTAAAAACTGATTTTTCAAAAAATTTCATCTTAAATTTTTGAAAAAATAAAAGGATTCAACAAGCTCAACTTCACGTAGCCGACATCTGATCTGATTTGAATAAAATTCTAAGCATAATATCCCAGACACATAATAGTCAGGATTCACCACAGCACAGACCCATCTGTCTTTTTTTGACATAATATTGTATTTACACTTGAAAAGCTTGAAGCTTGAAGCTCTTGAAGCCTTCAAAAGTCAAAGTAGAAAGTATTTCCCCTTCAGACTGCTGGGGTTTGAGTCCCCGTCTGCAGGCAGCTGTGTTTTATTCCAGTAGGAGATCAAACTCTCTGTTGTTCCTCCACTTCAGAGGCCCAGCTGGAGGTGCAGAATGGGGAAGTGGAAGTGCGGTGGTACTTGTCATCATTTGCTCCACCATATGTCAAGGTACTTTATTCTTCATCATTCTTTGTCTGTCAGCTCTCTGATGCATGTTTCCTGTTTGAGTTTTTCCTCTTCATCGTCTCTCCTTTGGAAGCAAGTCTTTGTATCGGCTGTTTGTTTGTTTGTGTGAACGTTGAAGGAGGTGAGGGGATGGCTGCACTCTCACTGTTCATTTAGCATGTGCTTCCTCCTGATACTGATTATGATCAAGTGTAGTCATTATTTTTTCGTGTACCGTGTTATTCTCTGACATTTTGGTTAAGCTGAGGTCGTTTTCTCTCCGTAGGGGGTTGACAACTCTGAAGATGTTTACCGGGCCACTTACACAGCTTTTAGATGCTCTAGGGTCTCTGGCACTCTGGGGGCTCGTGAGAAGATGCAGGTAAATACTTTCATTCTTTTGGTCTTATTTAGGGAGAAGATGGTTAAAATAACTGGTTTCCAAAGTGTGGGGGGGTAGAGGACTTTAGGGGAGGCGCAGAATGAGAAAGCATGCCAGGGCAAATTCTGCTTTACATGCAGAAAATATTAAATGGTTTTCCCTCATCCTTCAGTAAATTTAGAGAATGGGACCTGCAGCCACTGCTGTGTAAATGTGTTTTTGTCAATTGGTCTTGATAAAAACTCCACAAATAGTCTGTGTTTTTTAATTTCATAGAGTAAAAAAATCAGCTAATAAATGCTTGATTTGAGATGGTAATATTTGACGCTGTATTTTGCTTTAGTTTCCTAATTCGATTTTAAATGCTGCAGACAGAAATGCTGAAAAGCGTGTAAAACCTGAAAAACATTTAAGACCAGACAAAGCAGTTATGATTTACTTAGACTCTTGAAAAGAAAATATTTAGAAGAAAAATATGAGTTATTTAAAAAAAAAAAAAAAATTGCATAAAAAGCTCATCATTGGCACGAAGACATTAAAACAAGAGTGTTCAGTGTAATGTTTTATCATTGGTAATTGTTAAAGATGCTATGAGGAGTTTCTAAGTAATTACAAAAAAGTCTCTATTTTAGATATATGCCTGATCAAAATACACTTTAAGATGAGTTTTATAGCATCAAAATAGGTTATCTATAAATGCTATTCCTTAGCTTCGCGGTCGGGTCAGACAGGGCTGGACTGGTCTGGATACTCAACTTTAGGAACAAGACAATTAAAACTAGAGCAAATTTATATTATTCTGACACGTCTTAGAGCACCGGGCTGTAAGCAGGGATATATAGCCGACTACAAAACTACGATAATAAGTTTCCCAAAAATTGCTTGTTGTCACACATCAAGAACTACCACTACGTAACTAGAAAGAGATACATTACCTCGACGCTTTGCATCCTGTAAGTAGTTGAAAAAAGAAGATGTAAAGCAATGCAGAGTTCTGAGGAAGGTCCGAGCTGCATTCATTAGCATCACAACAACCACACGCTTTAGCTTGGGTCACGTCTTTTGGTGTGTTCCAGTTGTAGTCAGAAGTAGGAATTTCCAAGTTTAGAGTAGGAAACTGCAACTAGAACGCCCCCCGAAGTCGGAATTTCCTACTGGGAACTCTGTGAAACCTCGCCACCCCAAGTTGACAAGCAAAGATGGATGCCCCCAGTGTGAACAGTTATTTAGCTCCTGTAATAATTAATTTATTTGCACTTCTGACTGGGGTGTGTCACTCTAGATCAGCTGTATACACAGTATTGTTAGACTTATATTCACAAAAATGGTGCCATAGTGATAATCACATTCTTCATGTGATATTTGTGAACAACAACACAGGGCGTGCTAACAACAGCTAACAATAGCCTGGTAGATCAGCATGTTTATTTCCGACTTCAACTGGAACGCCAATAAGTCGAAGATGATGTCACTCCCAGTTCAGAGGTTACTGGAACGCAGCATTACGACAGTCGCAGTGCGTGCTCATGGGTAGCAGAGTCTTGATGTCACCGGAAATAGATTCTCCTCATAGCACCTATAAAAAATATGTTCCCTTGTAAAAGGTATATTTATACAACCATGTATACATGAGGACCCTCTTAAAAATAAGATGCCACATCTCAGGGGGCTAACCTCTAATAGATCTGTATTCAGCAGAGACAAACATGATGAGGACAAATTTATGATCTGGGGGTCCGTTGATTTGTCTCTATCATAACTTCTTATTTTTAATCCCTTTGTCTCTGCCTGGATGAATACATCTCTGTAGGAATGTATGTATTTATATGTGCATTTTTTAATTTTTATATATATTTATATGTATGTACTGTATATATTATCTTTGTGTATCTATAAAAAGAAGATTGTGGCTTCAACCTGCTCGATTCTAAAGGGTCTTGAGATAAATCCTATAATGAACTGGTGCTATAACAAGGCAACTGGACTGGGTTGAGTCCAGTTTCCTTGTTTTTGAATCTTCAAGATAACCATGACCTGGATGAATGAGGATCTACACGGACGCTCTGGTGCTATACAAATGAAACTTAATTGATTTTGATAGTTTGGGGGAGGAGGAGCAGGGAGGACAAACATACCATCCCACAGGGGCGGCTCAGTGTTTGTCCACACAGACAAGTTTTGGTGTGTCTGCTCAGATTTTAATGGTATTGGTGTTTCGTCCACACGGATACAGCATTTTAGGTGTCTGAAAACTCACATTTTAGATAATGGATCCCAAAGTGGATGTATCTGGAAATGGCCTTGTGTTTCCTTGTGGACATAGCATATGGATATTTTCAGAAACAGATGTATTAGCCTCACCTCCCTCTTAAACCACATGCACAGACATTGACAACAGAAACATTGGGAGAATATGATGTTACGTTCGTGCTGCAGAAACTGCTGAGCTTGTTTTGGCTTTTTTTTTGGACATTACTCATGACGTATGTGTATGCTCCAGGTTTTCTTCTCTGGTTTTGGTGTGTGTCTACAGCAGCATTACAGCGACACTCACAGTCCTGGCATATGTACTATAGTTTTTTCAGTGTTTTCGTGTGGTCAGACACATTTACTAAAACAATACCATCTTTACAGAGAACTTTTTCAATACAAAAACACTCCTGGAAGACAGGGCCTCAGGCTTCCTGAATTTTAAAACCCCTGTTATACATACAGTCCTACTCATCATTATTGGCACCCATGAAGTTTAAGTACACAATGTGACAGTACAGTTCCTTTACAAACCTCTCTAACTTTGCTCTGCATCACTTTATCAGACTCAAACTTGGCAGAAGTAATGTTCACATATTAAGTTTTGTAAATTATACTTTATTAGCTACTATGATCATGCAGTCATATTTAGATTAGGCTGTTTTAATTGCAACCACTTGAAGTCTACAAGGAAAAGAACACCCTACCAACAATTAAGAATGATGGAGGCTCCATAATGGTTTGGGGCTGCTTTGCTGCATCGGGTACTGGAGGCCTTGACCGTATCGCAGGAATCATGAAATCAGAGAATCATCAAGAAATTTTAGAGTGAAATGTCCGACCCAGTGTAAGAAAACTTGGTTTGAGTAGAAGATCATGGGCCCTCCAGCAAGACAAATACACAAAGCACACACCCAAAAGCATGCAGGAATGGTTGAAAAGGGAAGTATGGACTGTTTTAAAATGGCCAGCAAGAAGTCCTGATCTCAATCCGATTGAAAATCTTTGGTATGGCTGAAATCTGCCATTGGGGAAAAGAAACCAGCAACTGTTTCAAGAGCTTGAACTATTTGCATTGGAAGAGTGGGAGAAAATACCAGCTGAGAAGTGCAAGAAGCTTATAGATGGCTACAAGAAACATTTGGAGGCTGTCATCAGTGCCAAAGTGTGTGCAACAAAATACTAAAGAGGGGTGCCATTATTGCTGCACATGCTTTTTTCAGTTCTCTCTTTAAAATTACAACATGTAACATGTAAAAAAAAATTTTTGTTAAAGTACTTTGGACCTCCAATTAAAAGATCCTGATGACATAAATTTGGTACATTTCAATTTATTTCTGAAGACATTGTTAAAGTAATGAAAATAATGAAGGGGTGCTAATAATACTGAGCAGGACTGTATAAAGGCTTATTTGTGTGGATGCTGGACATTCAAAACTCTGAAAGTTTCTAAAATAATGCACGCTCCATTAATGACTTAAAGCACAAGGTTTGAATTAAACAACCAGATCAAATTTGTCCGCATCCACTTTCAGCATATGAAAAAAACCCTGAGAAAAATCGTTTTAATCATCTTTAATTCAACTTTAAAGATGTTTCCTTCAGTCATTTGACGATTGTGTGGCCTTGATCTGACTCAAGTCAGGCATTTTCTCAATTTACAGTTTTAATTTCTGAGTAAATGTTTTGCTAGAAACCACATGTATTTTGTTACATTCATTCTGCTGTTTCTTCCAATCCTTCTCTCGCCCTCTCAGGTGCCAATTACCTTCCTTCCCAGAGACCGAGGGGACTATGCCCAGTTCTGGGACTTGGAGTGCCACCCTGTGTCTGAGCCACAGCAGAAAGCCAGAATCCGCTTCCAGCTCTGTGGCACAGTGAGAACAGTTAATTTGTTTTTAGGGTATTTAGCTTCATGTAGAGGAGTTTCTCAGGAGTTCACCTCTTTAAGGGCCTGTGTCTTTACCTTCTTTACCTGTTAGAACAAATGTCTTTAGCTGAACTCAATGGTTCTCTCATATCCATTTACATTCATGGTTAATAAAGTTTGTAGGATAGTTCACAGAGAACAGAGATTATCTGTGATCTTCACCAGTATCTTCATCAGTTTTGCACACATCTGGCTGTTTGGCCTGACTTGTGCAAAGCTTCACACAGAAAAGCTTCATATGGGATGCTGGTTTGAAACCATATATGCTTTGGTTTGCCCGGGTGCAGCTCGCCCCCCGAGCATTTCCCTGCTCTCTCTCCCTTTCAAGAGCCTTTCCACTGTTTCATTCTCCACTATCCAATAAAGGCTGCAACAAGTCCAAAACGAAGAGAGAAGGGTCATAAAATGAGTTTTGGAACTTTATATCAAACAATGCTCTAACTTCTCTGCCTTTACTGGCTGTGTCCTTCTGTTTGTCTCTTTGTCTACTTTCATTATGGTATCAGACTATTGCTGCATGTGACAAGGATTTGTTGTGAAACATTTTGCCCTTTTCCATTAGCCCTACTCTACTCTACTTGACTCTACCCGGCTCTACTCTACTCGCCTTGTGCTGCTTTTCCATTAGCCCAAGTCGCCTGCCCAACAGGGTGCAGTGTTGCTGTAAACAGCTGAGCGGCACTGCAGTGACGTCATTTTGAGCGTGACACAACAATCTGTGGCTTTTTGTCACAAACCGAGTAAAAAAGGAAAGCAGAAGAAGGCTGCAGGTGGTAAGAAGAAATACCCCTTGAAAAGCACAGGAGAGTTTTGGAAGCTATACAACAGAATGACGCCGAGGACAAGAGCAATCGAGCTGCAAAGAAAAGACGTATGAGGGTAAGCTAATGGTAGCTACCGCTAGCATGCTAGGTCGTTGCGCTCTTGACTCATTGATGACAACATTATCTGACCAATCGGTAGCCGGCAGCCGGTGACGTCATCTTTCAGTATTGACTCGGCTCGCTTGGAACCAGAGTGGAGTAGGTACTAAAACTGGCTTGTTTTAGGAGGTACCAGGCTAGTGGAAACACGTTGCAAATCGAGTAGGGCCGAGTGGAGAAGGGCCAAGGTGTGCTAGTGTAAAGGGCCAACTGACTACAGTTAACTTTAGTTCAGGAGTCTAAAAAGTCTGACCTCAAACAAGTCTTTTCTCATACCCCTTTCAGACTTGCCAAAAAAACAGTTTAAATTTGGTAACAATCGGCTCCTGTTGGCAGTTTGAAAGGGTCAAATCAGCATTTGAACCCGGGTCGACTGACCCTTCAAGTGACACGGGTTTGCTCGCCTCTGACCGGCTTCAGCGGGAACATCACACCAGAGTCAACCCGATAATTATGTCATGACGTTGGCGTAACGTGCTGATGGCATATATCACGCCTGTCCCCTCTGTCTGTAACTTGTGTGACTCTCTGCCATCTCAGCAACAAATCCCACCTGCCTTCGTATCATCGGCGCTCGACCAGTCTGCGCTTAGTTTGTACATTTTTAAAGAGAGACAAAAGTGCAAAGTAGAGAAAACCACTGATCAATGTATCCACGGCCTCCATGGTCCTTTCCATTGTTTACATGGACGTGTTTAGGCGCGCAGATGATGTCATCAACGTGTTGACATCAGCTTGACCCACCAGAGGAAAAAAAAACAGCCATGCAGCTCGTCTGCTGCCGATCAGAGCTGGGTCTGCTGACAGTGGGAAAGAGTCACTTGCAGATAGTTAGCAGGTTAACCCGCATTGAAAAAATCCCAGTTGACCCACTATTTTTAGTTTGAAAGTGGTAAAAGAGACATATGACTAGCCAGAGCATAGTCCCTTAATTTAGAGAATATTTTAAAAGATTTAAACTTTGTGTGTTTTCTTGAATTCAGTCTTTTCGGTGATTATTCTTAAACTTCAGTGCAGTAATGATGAGGTGAAACATCATGGTAAATTTGGGTATTTTGTTGATATTACTGCTGGTATGTGGCTGATATATTGACTGTAAACATCAGCAAAAATTTAAATACCAGCCAATTATCATAAACCAATATTAAAGTGCGTCCCTAATTTTGTTATTAGATTGTTTTCAAAAATAATTTTGTGACTTTATGTAGGCAGTTGTATCTCTGTTGGCACTGAGAGCTGCAACAATTTCACAGCATATTACCAAGGAACTTTCTTATCAGGCTTTAATGTCATTAAAAAACAAATAAAAGCCTGAAAATGTGCTTGGAACAGCCGCAGCAGAGTCTCTGAACAAACAAAGCCATAAAGAAGTTGTTTTGGAGTCTGTTTTTATTTTGAAATCAGAAATGAGTTGATCAAACCAATTACCGGCTCTGCCTGAGGAGTTCAGTGTTTTTTTCCTTTAATTTATGTGAAAAACTTAACATTTAGTCAAGGGCTCAAGAGACTTCGCATCCACTTATCCATCAACCTTTAAACAAGTTAACATTAAATATAAAAAAAATCTAGGCTGGGATATTTGTGTACAATGTTTATATGTTGTTTTTTTTATGTCATACTATTTCTTTGTTTTACTTCTGTTTTTTGATTTGTTATCTTGTAAAAAACATATTGTTAAAAAAAGATATATATAAAAAAATCTAATTTTATTATTTTCACTGGTAAAAACAAAATATACTGTACATTCAAGGCCAAGATTTCTATTGGAGGGAACAATTTAATCCGGGTAGCTTCCACCAAATTCTTAGGGGTTTTGATTGATGAGAGGTTGTCATGGACGGAGCATATTAAGCTCATCAATAACAAAGTGATGAAGTCTATTGGCATCATCAGGAAAATTCATGGTTTCATTACTAAGAATACTCTTCATACATTGTATTACAGTTTAATATATCCACATCTTAGCTACTGTAATATTGTTTGGGCAAATACATACCCTACAAATTTGCAGAAAATATTCATTACTCAAAAGACATTTGTTAGGCTAGCCAGCTCTTCTAATTATTTATCTCCATCTGCCCCTCTATTTAAAAAGCTGAACTTATTGTCCATTTACGATATTGACACTCTTCAATCTTGTATATTTATTTATAAATATAGTCATCTACCACATTTGCTCCCAGAATCTTTTATGTATTTTTTTTAGAATTAACTCTCACATTCATTAACACAATACAAGACATGCCATTAAACTGACAGTTTTCTTTTACTTACACAGGTTCATTAATTTTGATTCATATTATCATTTAACAAAAACATCTATAGCTCCGACCAATTTTGAGTTTAGACTAAAGTCATATATAACACATCAAGATCCCAAAGCTTCTTTTTGTTCTCATTCATAATTAATTCATTTGCCTGTTGTTGAGGTATTTTGAGTTTATTTCATTTTATTGAATTTTTTTGCTTTTTCTTCTTATATTATTTTTTTATCAACTCTATTTGGGGAGGTATCTTGGATAAGCCCACTTTGGGTTTTTTCCACCTCTCCAGCACTTTCTTGCATTGTTTATTTCTATGCCAATGTAATTGTTTCTAATTTATGGTGCAAAAAAAAAAAAAGAATAAATAAATCAAATTAAAGCTGTGGTCTACGATTTGAAACCGCAACCTGCCCCCCCTTCCCTCACCTCTCCCCTCCGTGTTCCAAGATCCCGCCCCCAGCTCGTGTCACCTCGCCTCTTAACAAGCCTCCTCAGACAGAGCTACGAGCGACTAGCACAATATATCAGCAGCAAACTCAATCAAAAACAGCTCAGCTCAACTGAAAGTATCAAACACGACAGACATCCCCCTTGTAACACACAGCAGTAGTCATTTCAACTGGACCGGCGGCAATGCGGGTCTGGCACTGCCAGAGCGGAGCCGATTGTGGGGGAGGATTTATCTTTCTCAGCCTGTCCTTCCCAGCTCAGCTTACAATGCTAACGATTAGCGGCTAACAGGCTAACCCGCTCCGCTACAAGTCATTAGCCAGGACAGGCACAGACTAACCAGAGTTATTCAGCAGACATCTCCCACTGTAGTAAACAAAGCCACTGATCACCTACCTTACCTGATCAACCAGTGGCGAAACGGCCGATGCTGAAGGTCTGATGGCCGACTGAGGCCGTTCGTTAGCCGTTAGCCCGCTAACAGGCCTCAACCCGCGGGCAGAGCTCCGTTGGGCCCCGCGGGAGAGGGAAGCGGCTTCCCGATTTCGGCGCTAGGCTTTTCCGGCTACTTCAGTAGCTAACGCTGCTAGCTGCTCACCGGAGGTAGAGGGGAGGAGGCGGGACCATGGGCATGACGCTGCGTAGTGAGGGAGACAGGGGATTGGATGGACTCATGGACCAACTCACGGACCAATTGAACCTTACAGGCTTCTAGGTTTGATTGGTCAGCTAGCATGCAGCTTTGCAGCGGATATACTGAATGGATTTTTTTTCGTTCTTTTTGGTCTTTATACTGTGTAGATAGGACCATAGGACCATAACAGCCTTATAAACGGTGTTATTAAGATGTACAAAGCATCCAAATCGTAGACCATAGCTTTAAGTCCTCACATTAAAGTTTCTCTTGAAAACAGACTGATCCCTAAATGATGCCCAAGCTAAATTTTTGTTCCATTCCCTTATTCTTGCTTTACACGTTCATTCTCTCAGTCAAACAGCAGACGACGTATATTTACCACAGCCTTCAGACTGAAGGTGATTTCACTCTCTAATTATTCAATTTTACGACCAGCCGAGCATCACCACTGCTGACTCTGAATTTCTCCTTCTGCCCATTTTCTTTCTGAGATTATCTCCAGTTTAATAAAAGCAGCACGTGTAGCAGAACCTTGATGGCTTTTGTGGTTTTAGTGGCAGAATGAACGGATGAGATAAGGAGGGACGTCCTGCTGAGACGGGCCTGTGGGCTTCGTCGTATTTAATGTGAAGTATTTTGAGAGACTCGGTTAACATCACACACACATGGGCACACACACTCCTGTTCACACACATGCTCACACCACAGTGTGTCAGTTTTACATGGCAGCTTAAGCAGCCGTCATGGCTGTGAGTGTAATGTTCTCTTATTTTTGAAGCAGGTGTTTTAAACACTTTTGAGATGTTGATGGAAATGTTTATTCTTTTTTAAATATTAAAACCTCTTTATTTATTCTAAACTGAAATTGTTTTTGAGTCCCATCCCCAGTGGATGTTGTTATGAAGAGTGAAGATAAGTTTTGTTTTCATGTCCAAAGGGAATCAAGTATGGACCAGCAGAAGAACCTCAGGAAGGAGACTGCTCGTTAGTGAAGACTGAGGCCACAGTCAAGACCAGGAAGAAGGGAGAAGCCTCCTCAGCAAAAACCAGGTGAGACCGGCTGAGCTGACTTTTGTAGGAGAGAAACGAGAAGGACGGTGTAGGAGATTCAAGAGCAGAGGTGGATTTACAGCCAAGGCATCATACTTTGGTTTAAATACAAGCATTTGAACTTGGTTATAATTACCTCTGCCAAGGAGCTTGTGTTTCTGCTGGTGTCTACTCGTTTATTTGTTTGTCTGTTTGTTAGCAAGATCACACAAAAACTACCGGACTGATTTTGCAGAAATTTTCTAGAGATGTTGGTAATGACCCAACTTAGAAATGATTACATTTTGGTGGTTATTCAGATAACCACCATTTTTTTGTTTTCGCTCACTAACTGTCTAATAATGATATCAACATGATTCTGAGTGCTCTGTGTGGGTTTTGGCCCAGGCATTCTGTGGCTGTGATCTTCTTCAAGCCCACATGGGCATAAATGCTTAATCCTATGAGAAAAACTTTCAAACAATCTCTTTCTAAGATATGAAGCCTTCTCATCTCTGAATATGTGGAGACCAATTGTTGTTGCACATTTAGCTTCATTGCCTTTTACGGTTATCTGATTTTTATACACCTTAATTTGTTTTTGACTGGATGACAATTTTTCCGACAAATTACTTTCACCATCAACAACCTTTTTCCCCCCGATGAAAACTAGACAGTAACTTATAAAAACAAGTGCACATGGACAAAAACTAAAACTACACAAACTGACATTTTTGTCAAACATATAAAAACAAGACTAAAATGTTTGATAGAGTCTTAGGGTGTTTTTACACCAGCCATATTTAGTGTGCACCAAAGAAGTTTTGGCCCAGGGTTTGGTACGTTAGTGTCAATGTGAATGCAACACCACACTTTGGTGAGCACCAAATCAGCCGGTCCGAGACCTCCATGAAGGGGTGGTCTCGATCCGCTCCATCTCCCTACATTTGGTGCGGTTTCACTGGTGTGAAACAAAGTGGTCCGAACCGATCTACTTTTGATGCATTACTTCCTGTTAATCCCGCGGTTGAATCTTTTGCTTACTCAATTTGTCAATTTGTTTATTCTGGTTGAGGATTACGATGATTTACGAGGGTCCAGAAGGTCGCTGATGCCGTCTCAAACACGATAAAAAAACACATTTGAAGGAAAATGTAGAAGAGAGCGAAACGTAAACATTGGTTGTTTGGTGTATGAAATGGTTACCATAGTAGTCTCTTCTTCATTCTCCTCCGTAGCAGGTTTGGTAACCCATTACGTGAATATCGCCCCCTGCTGTTTCAAACTGAGTAAATACACAAGTGGGCCCGAGCACGGTTTAATGTTGCAAGTGTGAATGCAAGCCAACGCAGGAGGGGGAGGGTTCGAAATAAGTGGGCCTAATGTGAAAACGCCCTTAATCTAATCAGACCTAATTTGGTCATGTAGAAAGTAGAGACAAGTTAGGAATCTATCCAATCACAGCTACTTTGGTTGTGTTAAAGGTTGGATGAGTTCAGAGGGACATCCAGTCACAGCTGCCTTAGCTTGGTGGTGGTGGGATAAGATGTGGAGCGATCCAATCAGAGCTGCTCTCTTTATGAATTGATATATTCATGTAGAGAAGGTTCACTGTTTGTTGTCAGTTCTGGTATTGTAACTGAGATGCTCTGCCAGGTAGACCAAATAAAGGTGACTGCATTTCCCACAAAGGAACAATTGTTTCTGTTCATTTATATATTCAGACTTTACTCGCATTCAGTAAAAGGGTTATTAGATGTTTTATTTTATCAAAGTGTAAAACATGACTTAAGAAATTCAAGGAAACAAAGAACGCCTTACATTTTACACTTCATATTTTAGTCGACTAAATGTGAAGTTTCATCAACTATAACTAGACTAAAATTAAAAACAGTTTAGATGACTAAATTATGACTAAAACTAAAATGTATTTTTGGCAAAAGACTATGACTAAAGGTTCATTAAAAAGGAGGTGCTAGTTTGCCGGAGAGGTTAGCAACCAATTCTTCTGCCGGTTCGAAATCCCGCCTGTGGCCAGTTTGTAGAGTGTCTTCCCTTCTCTCTCACCCCCTTTCACAAGCCTATCCACTGTAGTTCTCTCCGATCAATAAAGGCATAAAATCCCTCCAAAAATAATAATAATTTTTAAAAAGTAAATTAAAAAGTGCTGTCAAAATTAACGCTGCTGAATAAATGGTTCATTCTTACTTAAATAAGCTTGAAACCAGCCTTTTCTAAAGATAAGGGGCTTTCTCTTGCAAAACAAAAAAACAAAAACAAAGGAACTCTGTCCCAGAGACTTAGGCTACATTTACATGGAAACTCCTGACTTAAAGACGCAAAGATTTGTCCTTTGCATTTTAGAATTCTTCTGCGTTCAGACGACGGCGCTCGGAGACGACTTAATCCACTGTAGTGTGCATGCCGGTTCAGTAGATGCCGCTGAAGGTCTGCAGAGAGGCAGCGCTGCTACAACACACGTACAAAGAAGAAAAACTTTTCACAAACAACAATGGCGAACAGACGCACAGAGACGCAGGAGTTTCTTTTCTGGACAACAAATCAGTTCGGACAACAAATCTGTCTGGAATAGTTTTGTCTGGATAACAAACCGAGCACGGTAAGAGGCTCACACAATTCTCGACAGATGGCTGAAGCTGTTGTTGTTCCTGGTATGCGCACGCAGCCTTCATCTGAAAGAGTACGCGATGTGGTGATGTAAGTGTTTCACCCTGAAACGCTTTGATACGGGTTTACACGGGGCTGCATGGAGAGCGGATTCAAATCTTTCCATTATGGAGCCTGTTTTCAAAGTTTCCATTTTCAACGAGTTTCCATGTAGACGCAAGGCCAAAACGCAATGAAAACTTATCGGATTTGACCATTTTCGGTGCCATGTAAACACGGCCTTAGAAATATATGTTTCATATTCACCTAATAACTCTTTGGCTGTCCCTTATTCATCTCCTCTTACTGATGGTTGTGATTAGGCTTGTTGTTACGAAGCAGCCCCCTAACATGAAAAGGTATTTCAGAATCCTCATGAAAGGAACATTAACAGAATTTATCAGACGTCGTCTCTCAGCATCCAGCACATGGACTAGGGCTGGGTATTTCCAGCAACCCCACGATACGATACGTATCCTGATACTGAGGCCACGATATGATATATATATCCCAATAAATTTAAATTGTGAACATTGACTACGCTTTTAACAGAATTCCCACCAACTTTTCTTTTTATTTAAAGAAGAAAAAGAACAAGCATGAGTTTTAAATAATTATTTAACTTAAGAACATTAATTCAGGTCCCCAAAGATCGTAGACCTAAGTTTAAATTCTGCAGCTTGACTTCGACTTTGAACTGTGCCATTGTTAATATTACTCAAAGTGTATTTACAACAACTGTCCAAACATTGAGGCCGTATCGATTCTGTAGAATCCGTATCGATACACGTATCCCCAAGATCTGCATGACTATATTTTGCCGTATCGATATTTTGAGCACAGGCCTAACATGGACACTTGATTAGTTCTGAGCATCTTCGTACAGACGTCATGTTGATGGTTGTAACGGCCTTTTAAACTGGAAATCTTTGTCTTCCAGTCAGGAGGAGGCTGTGCGGAGAGGTGTGTACTCTCCACAGGATCTGTACACGTTCCCATCCACACGAACAGGTGAATCCAGCACCCTGAAGGTCAACATCCGCAACAACTCGTCTGAGGCCCACGAGGTGAGAGCACACTCATTCTTATCCATAAACACGTATAATGCCTCCCTCAGTAACACAGAAACACAGTACACCTGCTCCCCTCTTTTTATTACAAAGACCAGCTAATAAAACATGAGATAAAACCAGGGGGTCTTTAAAAGATTCTTGTTATGCTCGTTCTTGTGTCGTCTTTCTAGTTTCCTCTGAAGGTGACACATTTTATCTTCTGCTCTCCTGCTGGGGAAGCTCACAGACACGCCCCCATACTCAGCAGGTCTGAGTACAAATCAGTCTTACAGGGATTAAAGATTTATTCTGAACTTTATTATGAGTAGATTAGAGGTGAAAACAAATATGTTCTATCTGAAGTTAAATGAGTTGTTCTGTTAAACTTGGCTCAAACCTCGCTGCAGATTCATTCTTCTGTTTAATTTCCAAAGAGGATAAACTTCAGTACTCTGTAGTAAGTGATATAAATTACTTGGTTTATGCCGGGATTAGACTACATACATTTTTAACAATGTTCACGGCGTCAGATAAGCCGATCACGGAGCCATTAATCCGGTGCTGTGCCGATGACAGACTCCACGACATTTAAGGATGATATGATGACATTTGAAGGAGGAGGAGCTGAACACACTGAATTTAGAGAACAGCACTTTTGTTTCCAATCGTTCTGTTGAATGATCTGTTAGTTTGTTAATGTAAGCAGTCACTAATCCTGTTAAATCTGCTCTTTCTCTCTCTGGTAGCTCCTCCTGTTCTTTTCCAGAGCTTTGCAAACTTTTCCTCTGTTACGTTGTTCTGGAGAAACTCGGTCTGTTTACACCTGCTATGGTCACACATGCAGACCTCTCTGTGCTCTCATTGGTCAGTGTCTCTAACATGGAGGAACAAATCACAGGATGCAGGACAAAAATCTAACCTGCCAGACTTTCTGTTGCAGAGTCATGTAGACTGCTGTGTTGTTGTCAGACATTATGGCACACTTTTCAAAACAGAACGACTGATTTTTGAGTCTGACACGTCCTGATCCTGGCTGTCAGCTCAGACCATACATGCATAAACTGTGTTGTCTGATCCCGGCATAAAGCTGAAAAACAGGTTTCACATTGTTACTTGACGGACCGAATGTCTTCTTTTTGCCATTTAGATTTTTTTAAAGATTGATGCAATGTAAAATATAGCAAGTAATGCTCCTTACTAGGGCCGGATGATTTTAGGAAAAGATCTAATTGCAATTTTTCTTGTAGATTGGGATTTCAATTCGATTCTCGATGTTCTTCAAATCAAGCTTCAGTGTACTATTCACTATGTTTACAGAATTAACAACAGTAAAGAAATCAATGCACATAATCAAAAGCACATAACATGTTATTCTTCATTTGATATTGATGATAAATAATCTGTTTCCATTATTTAAGTGATAATCCAACTTCACTCCTAAACAGAGGCTTTGTGTTGTTGTGTTGTTGTAAAGTAGTATGTTTAAAGTAGGTGACACAACAGACCCTGGGTCAGTCAGGACACTACTTACCAAATCTGTGTGTAAGTTAGAGTAAGATTACTGATTGTTAAAACTACAACTAGGTACAAATGCACTAAAGGCAACTTAATATTGAACAGGACTGAAGGGTAACTGTAATAGTAACTTTACTCTCCTAATAGTTGCGAGCTAACTCTTTCTGCTTCATGCTGATTAAGGTGTGTTATATATTCTAATGTGAAAGGTTCATGATTGACGACTCTCCCTTGCTATTCTTCATATGACTGTTTAATGCTATACACCCCTGATCAAAATCTTAAGACCTGTTGAAAAATTGCTATAATTTACATTTTGCACATTTGGACCTTAACAAGGTTTTAAATAGAGCTACAATATGCAAAAGCAAGTGTGACAAAAAGCACTTTGAAAATGTAATTTATTGAAAACAAGTAAACTGAAATAGGCTGTTTATCAGCTGATCAAAAGTTTAAGACCATCGCTCAAAAAATTACAAAAAACTCTCCAAACCATAACAAAAAAATTTTCTCAGTAGGACTCAGTAATGAGTAGCTCCACTGTTCTTGTTAATCACTTCAAAAATTCGTTTGGGCATGCTTGATGTGAGTGTTTCCAGGAAGCTTTTGGGAACATTGCACCAAGTAGTGAAGATGGCTTCATGAAGGGCATCAACTGTCTGGAACTGATGTTCATTTTTATAAACTTCCCTTGCCATCCATCCCCAAATGTTCTCTGTGGGATTTAAATTAGGGGAACATGCGGGATGGTCCAAAAGAGTGATGTTATTCTCCCTGAAGAAGTCCTTGGTCAAGTGAGCATTGTGAACTGCAGCGTTGTCCTGTTGAAAAACCCAGCTGTTACCACACAGACGAGGGCCCTCAGTCATGAGGGATGCCCGCTGCAACATCTGCACATAACCAGCCGCCGTTTGACGACCCTGCACCACCTGAAGCTCCAGTGTTCACTGAATGAAAAAGCACCCAGATCATGATGGACCCCCCTCCACTGTGCCGGGTAGAAAACACCTCAGGTGGGATCTCCTTGTCATGCCAGTAACGTTGAAGCCATCTGGACCGTCATGGTTACATTTTTTCTCATCAGAGAATAAAACTTTTTTCCACCTCTCAATGTCCCATGTTTGATGCTCCCTGGTAAAGTCTAAACGGGCAGTTTTGTGGCGTTGAAGGAGACAAGGTCATTGAATTTGTTTTTTATTTTTGAAACCCTTTTCCTGCAGATGCCGTCTGTTGGTTATTGCACTGCAGTTCGCACCAGTCAGGGTCTTAATTTGGGTCGAGGACCGCCCTGTGTCTTGACGGACAGCCAATCGGATCCTTCGGCTCAGCACAGGTGTAATTTTTTTGGGGTCTACCACTGGACTTTTTTGTTCCATAATGCTCAGGATCTTTCAAAAAATGGAGATTGACTGTCTTACTGCGTCCAACCTCAGCAGCAATGGCACCCTGCGAGAGGCCTTGCTTATGCAGCTCGATGATCCGACTACGTTCAAGAAGAGAAAGCTTCTTAGCTTTAGCCATCAGGAGGGCACGACCGTGTGAATGCCTGACAGAAAATGAAAATTTTGAGCAAATTTTAACTTTAATAGCCTGTGGTCTTAAACTTTTGATCAGCTGATAAACAGTCTATTTCAGTTTACTTGTTGTTTTCAATAAACCACTTTTTCAAATTGATTTTTGTCACACTCCTCCTTCTTGCTTTTGCATATTGTAGCTCTGTTTGAACCTCATTAAGGTCCAAATGTGTAAAAGGTAAATTATAGCAATTTTTCAACTGATCTTAAGATTTTGATCAGGTCTGTAGTCTGATTGAGCCGTAATCACAAAATACACACCAGGAAAACCAAAACGATCACCAAACAAACACAGGAAGTGTTTTCTGATTTGATGAGTGACAGTCCGTCCTTCTGTCTGTTCGCCTGCTCTTTCTGTTGTTTAAGGGGAACAGATTAAATTCCATATTCACAAAGGTGTTGCCCGTCCACGCTTAAGTAATTGAAAACATTTTTGTTCCAGCTCGTCTTATGGAAGCAGGGTGCACATACCAGTGTGTTCAGTGTCATTCATTAGAGCTGATGGGAGCTGCACGCCTGACTGCATTGCTTTGTATTGGATGATAAATGTAATAACCCCTAACAAATGTCACTGTGCTCTGCATGGATTTCATGGTTGATGTGTGGCTTTTCTAATTGACTTGCAGCTGAAATTTGTAAACCCTAGAGAGCCCTTCTTCATCAAGCATTCCAAATACTCTCTGAGGTGAGTCCACCAGTCTTTATCCGAAACTCTTCTGAAAACATGATGTGATTTTGTTCTTTTGCAGAACTCTGAGTTACTTTGGATCATCTGCTGTTGGTAGTTTACAGGAATGTTAACATATCTTAAAAATGCTTACATTGAGTCTGCATCATACAATCTTTCTGTGAATGCTCACTGTGGGAGTGACTGAGACATGTTGGGACCAAGGACGTTGGTAGGTTTTAAGGTACACAAGGGCTTTTCTCAAACAGCCTCCTCCTCACTCACAAACAGCTTTGTTCAGCTCCCTTTAATTATGTGAAACATGAACAAACAGTATCACAGAAACAAGAAATTCATAAAACACTTGAAAAGATTTCCACATAAATAAAATCAGACAGACTTTGTAAAATCCCTCTATCACAGAACTCTAAATATTTGGTGTTATTCTGAAACATTGTCTTGTTTCTCTAATAGAGTTAGGACTAAATAATATGATTAATACAATATCAGTGATTAAAGATATTGACTGAATAAGATACAGACATTTTTGCCAATATCTACTGCAGATTTATGGTCCATACGTATCAGCCATATACTAAAGCCTTTATAGAGGGTATGTATGTACTAGGGGTGGGAGAAAAAAATCGGTTCACATAATTATCTGGATTTTTTGTTTGACGATTTTTAAATAGATTTTTTTATTCAAAATTGATTTTTTTCCAAATTTAAATGCTTCATTTTAATCTGAGTTATTAAGCCACTTTTAAATGGTATCCATCTTTTAAATAGAGTATAAACAGCTGGTTAAAATATTTTGCTGAATAAATCCTAAAAACTGACTCACATGTGATGTGTATTTTTCCTGATATAGTCTGGAGGCATCATCTTTGTCAATCTTTTTTGCTGGTGTTGAAAAAGCTAACTAAAGGATGCAAAAATTTGCAATATCGTAGAATTGCAATTTAAATCGAATCAGCACCTAAAATAGTAGTAATCGGGAGAAAAGCCTATCATCCCAGCCTTAGTATGTACTGACCTCACAGTTTGTGTGACACTCACTGAGTGGTAGAGGATAACGTCCAGTATTTAATATCAGTGATAAGAAACAGCAAAGTTTATATTCACCTTTTTCATAAGGCATATTCATTTTGATGAGTCACATTGAGGAACAAGTTAATTCTAGTCTCATTTATGTTTGAAAATGACTAAAAAAACTTTTTTCAGCCATTAAGTGACTTTAGAAATGTAATATTCGTAAGCCTGAGTCATAGGATGAGGTTCCGTAGTGACTCTAAGGGCGTTTTCACACCAGCCATATTTAGTGTGCACCAAAGAAGTTTTGGCCCAGGGTTTGGTACGTTAGTGTCAATGTGAATGCAACCACCGCACTTTGGTGAGCACCAAATCAACCGGTCTGAGACCTCCATGAAGGGGTGGTCTCAATCCGCTCCATCTCCCTACATTTGGTGCGGTTTCACTTGTGTGAAACAAAGTGGTCCGAACTGATCTACCTTCAATGCATTTCTTCCTGTTAATCCCGCGGTTGAATCTTTTGCTTACTCAATTTGTCGATTTGTTTATTCTGGTTGAGGATTATGATTTACAATAAAACAAACACGTTTAACATTGGTTGTTTGGTGTAGGAAATGGTTACCATGGTAGTCTCTTCTTCGTTCTCCTCCATAGCAGGTTTGGTAACCAGTTACGAGCATATCGCCCCCTGCTGTTTCAAACTGAGTAAATACACAAGTGGGCCCGGGCACGGTTCAATGTTGCCAGTGTGAATTCAAGCCGGAGGGGGAGGGGGGCGAACCCCGCCGCAGCACGGTTCGAAACAAGTGGGCCTAATGTGAAAACGCCCTTAGTCTGTATCTGTCTGATTTTTATCCAAAGTGATATCAGTGTACTCGGGATTTGTCTGATTATATGGTTTAGCATCCATGAAACTGTTGTTTCGTCATGTTTAGTTTTTAAGTGACACACAAACAGGTTAAATACTTAAATTTTGTGGAAAAAATGTACAAAACAATGCCAATGAATGTCCAAAGGAATATTGATTTAAGTATTGTAAAGGCCAAAAGTTTGGACTCATTCAATGCGTTTTCTTTATTTTCATCACTAATTACATTTTTGGCCTGTACTGTATTTGGATTGATAATTAAGTATAGGATTGTTTAATGCCAAACCATCCTCTGTAATCAAACTTCTCTGGATTTTATGTCGGCTGTGAGCATGTTTGATTTTACTTTTGATCCCCAGTCTAATGTTTTGGGTTGCACTCAGTTTTGCGAACCCTCCACAAGAAAATGCAAATGCTGAAATGTGTAGGGAGAGGGACTGGTTTGAGAAAAGCCTGTCGAGTCCTCTGGGAGAAGCTCTGTTGTTGTTTGCTCCAGCTTCATGGAGAGTTGTGCTGTCCTGTTGTGTGTCTGTGCTTAGATTGCGTGTAGGATTGATGAAATCAGAATGTTACTAAAGATTGGCACAAGGAGCACAACGTTAAAGCTGCTGGACCTGCAAACATTTGTCATGATCTGAAATATAAACAAATACTTTATCAAAATGCCTGCTAACACCAGTTACACCAGCAAGACTCGTGGCTGGAACAGATGTGAAAATAAATCATGTGTTAAAATCACAAAACATATGAAGTAGCACATGAATGACGAGGTCATTGAACAGTGTTTTTAAAAACTCCACCTGCATGTGAACAAAGATAGAGCGCTTTACATCAGACTCTGTGTGGAAGTTTTTTTAAAACATTAATGATTCTGAATATAGTTGAACAATCATCAAAAGTAAATAGATGAATCTGATTCAAGGCAAAATATGACTTTCCAGACGGTTTAAATTAATTTATGTAAAGTGAAAAACCTTTTCTTGTTCCCAAGTATTATTTTTTTAATGTTTTGTGAATATGCCAACTCTTTCTACGTTTAGCAAAACTGTAGGATCGGCCTGATCCAGTGTCTTTAATCAGGCAGATCCATCTTGCAGAGCTCTAATCTTCGATGTTTGTGCTCGGCTCAAAGCGACACAACCTAATAAAACTCTAGAGCAGGAAGAGAAACGAACTATGAGAGAAAGAGAGAGCTTCAGTCAGAGTTCAATCAGATCTGGACCACATTTTCTTTATTAATTGAAAAGCAGAAATCCCTATGGTGAGGATATTTTCTTACCCTCTCAGACACGTTCAGACGAGAGTTTGTTTTACAAACTGGCTCATGTTCTGTAACCCAGCAGCTCCAGCCTAAGACATTATCTAATAAACATGATGACGATTTTGCTTCTGTAAGCTCAGCCCTCCTTAAACCCTTTCCACAGATGATGACCAGTGAAATATATTGAACACTGCCAGGTAGGGGTGTGGGATATGACGATGTTAAATAATTAAGGATTATAACTGAGGGGTGATCTCATTAAACAGAAAGATCGTCAGATCGTCTGTGTGGGTGCAGAGACTTTGACGCGCACCCGACTAGCCAATCATAGCACATTAAATGCAGTGCATGGTAGTATCTCCTGTTTGGTTATTCAGCGTGAAGCCATGGCGGAAAGAGAAAAGGAGATAAAAGCTTGAAGATGTCTGAACAAAAGACAGTCTGTTCTAAAGCAGCTGTATTATTCACTCAGATTATAGACATTGCAGTTAGATAACATTTGTTCTAAATTGTTGCACTTTAAGAGATAATGTTGAAATTGTTGTTCATTCCTTTTATGTTTACATTTATTGCACATTTTTATAAAAACTGCACTATTTAAATTAAAACCTGTTCAGAAAGTTTCTTTGGCTTTAATTGTATTTTTTTTTCTTTCAGGGTTTTATATGTTAAACATCGGGAAAAAATGGTCAAACATGCAAATTAGTCCAGAAAAATCAACGTAAAAAAGAATCATGATAAAATCGTGATCGTGATTTTATTTTTAAAAAAATGATATGATATATTTTTGCCATATCGTCCACCCCTACTGCCAGGTCATGTTGAGAACTGTATAACAAAATGCAGGGAAACGTGAAAACAAATTAATGTTTAGTTTTTTCTGAGTTGTTTGGTTTACTATTTTGTAATCCTCTTCAAATAGCAGAAAAATAGTTGTGCTGAATAGATTCTAATAGCTGAATGTGAAGCTGTTGGCCTGCAGCTATGCTGTTTTATCTTACGTGTTATTGTGTTTTTTAATCAGCGTTTGGTGAGAGAGAAGCAGATTATTTATGATTTTATTCCTTCTGCTCCTTCTCTCTCATGATTTGACTTTTTACATTTGTATTTAATCGCTTTTCTTGACCAATTAATGAAGTAAACAAACAAAACCTGAGATATGTGTAGCTGAAAAGAAGATACAGCATTAATTCTCGTGTACAGTATAAAATGTCTAATCTGTTTTTCTACTCTTGCTGTGGCTCTTCTCTCCCGCCCATCAGATCGCAGCACTACCTGAAGCTGCCCGTCCAGTTCAAGCCCAGTGCTGCAGGCAGACACACGGGCGTGCTGCTCATCCAGTCAGAAACAAGTGGAAGTCTTGTTATCCAGCTGACCGGTGAGGCACTGCCGTGAACTCCCCTCCCGCCGGCTGGGTGGATGCTTGCCTCTGTGCCAGTCGTCTTGGGACAGACGGGGGTAACGGAGAGGAAGGAGAAACACTGCAGACTGAAAGAGATCAAATGAAGGCAGCGTGGGCTCGACTCTGTCCTCATGTTTGCTGATGTAGAGTGAAGCTGATTAAATGGATGTGAGGAGGCCTCCCTGCCAGCAGCTCCGCCTCTGGACGGGGTGCAGGCATCCTCTGTGGAGAACCATTGTGATCAGTGTAAGTTTAGCCTGAAGCTGAAGGATTTGGTCAGGCCGGCTCACAGTTATTCTGCACCAGTCTCTCATCTGTGGGACTTTACAGGTTTTTGTCGCTTGACTCTGGATGCCTTATCGCTCAGTCATGGCACAAGGCAGCATTGTTGTTGCCATGGCTCCTGTCAGACCGTACCAGCCTGGAGATGACGGGGATTACTTTGAGTTGCTCACACAGGAATGCTTTTGTCTGGTTTGGTAACCCACAGCCGGGATTCTTTTGTTTGATTCTGTTTGACACTGGATGAAATAACTTTTGTTTCGAGCTTGTGACTGAGACACAGATTTCCCTGTTTTTTTTTTTTCCCGCACTGGTTTGTTGTCATCACACACTTCCACCTGCGCAGCGGCCTCGTCAGCACCGCGTGTTGACATCCCACCAAGTCTCGTTCCAAGTGGTCCAGATGCACTTAATTTAGCCGTGAACAGGGCAGCTCGCAGCAGCATTAGGATGCTTAATGATTGTTATTACATGCTCAAAGACTTTCCTCTGGTGGGGCTTTTTTTCTCGGCAGCTTGCCAGGCCTGCTTAGTATGGTTACCATAGCAAAACAGTGTTAATCACGACTCCAGTCACAGGAAATTAGCTCCCAATCTCCTCTTTTGGCTTGTGGGCAAAAGGCCAATATTGCCTCAGGGTGTTGGAGCTACACCCGTGATGGGTTTGGGGACTGTAACGGCACAAGGAGATGCTGGTTAGCTCGGTCGAGGATGTTTCGTTAGTGCCACAGATTGTGAAATGATGAACACTAGAGTTAGAGTTTTGATTTGCCTGCTTGTAGATATAACTTTAAAGTGTAAATCAGCTCATAAGCTTCTCCACATGTACCCTGCCGTCCGTCCTAACATTGTGATTAACAATTTGCACATTCTTTAAATACTTTATAATGTAATATATGACTGTATGTATTTTAAATAAAGCTTGTAATAAATATGTTGCCCTGTTTACTTTTTCTTCTCTTTTATGAAGATAGGACAGAGAATGTAGAGTCACAGACGAGATCCAAATTCAGTCAGAACACAACTCGCCCCTCACTTCCTTTCTCCACTGACCCAGAAGTCATTCCTCCTCCACCAAGATGAAGGATCTTCCACTTTACTTGGAGGTGGCGAGGATGGAGGAGCTCAGAGCGAGGATACAGTGTGCTTCCTCAGGAACTCCTTTAACCTTAGATGCTATGTGATTGGTTTGGAGGCACGCCATTGGGCAAAATTCATCACCTTAACTTGATCATTGTTTCACACAGTGTTTATCTACAGTATGCCACTCGTTTCTCTTAACTTAGCTGATTGTTTTTTGCCATAATATTAATTCTAACAGTTGTCTAATAGGGCTGTGGGCTGTGCATCAGCCTGACTTCTGAACAACACAAATGATGGTCCAACCCATTAAAAAGGCAAGAAATTCAATTAATTAACCCTGGAAAGACACACCTGAGAAGAGAAAACCATTTCAGGTGACTACCTGTTGAAGCTCATAAAGAGAATGAAGAATCTGCAAAGCAGAAATCAGAGCAAAGGGTGGATACTTTGAAGAAACTAGAATATAAGACATGTTTTCATTTCACACTTTTTGGTTTAGTACATAATTCCACGTGTTCATTCATAGTTTTGATACCTTCAGTGAGAATCTACAATGTAAATAGAGATGAAAATTTTGTTAGAGATCCCACACATGAAGATCAAAAATCAGGCATTCAGCAGTTTTGATCGTACTGTCTGTGGTGTGCTCCAATCACCTCAACACAGCACACCACACATATAAAGATTCTGTCCACCACTGATGTAGAATCTAGTCCTCTGGTTCTCACAGGGTTCAAATGTGATCTAACAAAAATGAAGAAGAAACCGCAACAACCATAAACTGGAAAACCCAACACGCAACATGGAAGAGGAGACGTGTGAGGAGGGAATGACGGTGGTCTTATGTCTAATTTTGATGGAAAAAATCCAGAAGTAAGAATAAGGGAAGACTGGAAATAAATCACAGAGACAGCGTGAACACATGAGCTGGTCCTCCATTTCTGATGTCTATAAACTTTATGTTTCAGGTCGGCCATGTTTGTTTTTATTTACACCTGTTTCATTATTCCTCTGTCAGCTCGCTTCTTGATTGGCTACATTCTGTTCCATGTCATAATTCACAAAGTCATGACTCAGAAGTCAACATCTTTCCCCACACAGAGAGTTTTGGTCATAAACATTGATCAAGTTTAATATTTACAATTGTTAGCCCCCATCCCATTTTGAAGACGACAACTGAGACAAATTTACTCTGAACACCTCAGACCACATGATAATCTTATGGGATAATCCTATAAGACATAGAGAATCTGAATTTTGCTGTTTTTGGTCAGGAAGGGGAAACTTTGAACAAAAACAGCCCGATAATCTTCATGTGTGGACCCTGCTTAAGGCTGTGGGTCTAGATTTTAGCTGCCATATTAAGGACGGCGCTATGACGTTTTAAGTGCTCAGAGGACCCACGCCCTTGAACTGATGAGTGAGGATGACCTTGCTGTGCAGATGGGTCTGCCTGAGTTATTCTCTGAAGTCAAGCAGATCCATCTTGCTAAGCTCCAGTCTCGTACGATTTTACGGCCAAAAGCTGAGCAGGCCAATCAGAGAAGAGAGGTGGAAACTGAAGACGCGAAAACAGCAGGAAATGACTGCATGATTGAAAACACTGGTGGCTTCTGAAGTGGTCTCTGTGGATGAGGTAACATCTGCAGTTTTATCAGAAAATGACTCAATTTCTTCTTTAAAGAGGAACAAAGAACAGCACTTGAAGCTTTTCTTACAGGAAATTGAGTTTATGCTCTTTTCTCGACTGGGTGATACTGCTGGGAAACGGAGAGAGAACTCCTCTGGATGATGCCAGTTGGTCTATGGCAGTGATTCTCAACCTTTTTGGGTCCTGAACGCCTGGCATATTTTGGATCTACCTTGAGGACCCTCCAACCACCCACCCTCCATGGTCGTCGTCTTCTTCTTCGTGTAACTGTGCTAATCATCTTCTTTCTTTGTTTGCAACACTAGCTTAATTTGAAGTGCAAACCTACACCTTAAGAGTTTTTCAGTTTTCCCACAACACCTTCCTGCAGATGATTCACAGTAAAATTATTATTAGGAAATGAATGACGTTTGCCCACTGAAACAGTATGGGATCATATTTGGAAAAAGATGCATACTGTGTTAAGTTAGTAATATACAAACTTAAAGGTGCTACAAGGAGAATTTATTACCGCCAACACTAAGACTCTGCTACCCATGCGCACACCCGGCGACTGTCGTAATGCTGCGTTCCAGTAACCTTGGAACTTGGAGTGACATCATCTCCGACTTATCGGTGTTCCAGTTGTTCCAGCTGTAATAACTGACATGGAAAGCAGCCTTGATATTTTGTGTTTTGTCCTTTCAATCCCTCACTGGGAAGAACTAAGATGTGAGGGAACAACACAAGGTAAGGAAGTAGGAAGGACAAAGTTTGGTAATGAGAGACCACCTATGGTCTCTGGACTCGACTGGAAACAGGACAGCGGTCTTTAAGTGCCTATCTGGGCTTTTTTTATTATTCTGTGCAGAAGCAGGAAAGAACCTTCTGTGATGTGTTTTTATCAGAGAATTTTTTTTTACTTCTTAACACCGATCATACTAAGGACATCTTTTAAAAAGAAAATAAAATGAGAATGGAATCTTAACAAACAGCTATTTTTCTTCGGGAGGTCACTTTAATATTTTGGAAACTTCAAAACCAAAGTCTGAGATACAGAATAACAGAAAAAAACACTAAGCTGAATTATTTTCCAATTTTACTTGGTTTAAAAAAACATCTTGTTCAGAGCTGAGCGATAAACCATCACCTTGAAGCACAAGCATTTAGAAAAGTTTAACACATCTGCAAAATTGTTTCTTTGAACCAACATCTCCCAACCTGTTCTGTGTGGAGGCGGCCTTGAGCGATGTGAAAGCCTCATGTCAGCCCGGTCAGCATGCTCTTGTAGAAAAATGAACAGTCTTCATCCCACTGATTAGATTCTCACACACAGTGGTGCAGCAGGTAGTGCATGTTCCCCACAGCGAGAAGGCTGCTGGTTTGATCCCTGTGTAGATTCGGGCCCTTCTGTGTTTTTGCATGGTCTCCCTGTGCCTGAAAGGTTTCTCTCTGGGCACTCCAGCTTCCTCCAACAGACCAAAAACACGCTCATTATGTTGGTTGATGACTTCAGATTTCCCTTGGGTATGACTGTGAGCATGAATGGCTGTCCGTCTCTCTATTATGACTTTCAGATAGGCCAAAAAACCTGTTTAAACCGGTAACAATCGGCTCCTGACGGCAGTTTGAAGGTTTAATCGGCATTTCGACCCGGGTTGACTGACCCTGCAAGCAACACAAGTTTTAATCAGCTTCAGAGGAAACACCACACCCAGGTCGATCCACTAATTCATGGATGACATTGGCATAATGTCCCCCTTCGTCTGTCGCTTACATGGCTCTTTGCCGTCTCAGCAACAAAATAACTGTTTCCCACTTCTTCTTGGATATTTGGACCAAATCATCAAGAGTTTAAGAATGTTGTTATGGGTTGTTTTTTTTATGAATGATATCTTTTACATGTTCAATACTCAGGGGTGTAGAATTGGGTAGGGATGCTAGAGACACGTCCCTATCAATATTATGCTACTACTGCATAGTCCCTAACATAAAACACAAGCTAATGGTAAATGGACTTGAGCTCATATAGCGCTTTTCTAGTCTTTGACTACTCAAAGCTGCTTTACACCACAGGTCACACCTACCCATTCACACCCATTCGCTCTCACGTTTACTCACTGATGATGCAGAGTTTCTATGTTAGTTATCCATCAGTATTTCTTACACATTCCCGCCCTTTCATGCCCATTTACACGCCACTGACGCAGCAGAGGGAGCAACTTGGGGTTAAGTGTCTTGCCCAAGGACACATCGCCATGTGTCACCTGGAGCTGGGCTTGAACCTGCAACCTCCCGATCACTGACCAAGCGCACTATCCAACTGCACCACCGACGCCCCAAGGATAGTATATAACATTATAACTAAAAAATGCTTATATTTAATGCCAAAGAGATACATGTTCTGACTATTTTATTTATTATCCATATATTATTGTACAAGACCAACAATAAAAGTTTGTGTGGAAAAAATTCAATAAAACCTCAGATTAAAAACATGACTGTATATATTCATCTTGTTGGGGAATACACTTATCGGCAGTCCTTTTTGGTTTTGGTTATATATTTATCAGACTGTAATCATACCATCAAAATTTCTGGTTGATCCCAAATTGTCCCACTGTTCATGTGTCATGCATCAATATATTTTTGTCAAGTTACAGACAGTAGAGATTAAGGAGGAGAGGCTGGAGGTAAAGTATATACCAGTAGAATAGTTTTTTCTGAATGTGATAGTTTGCTTGATTGTTTGATTAGCTCTACATGACATTAAAAAACAGTCATAAATGCAAAACACATCAAATTTCAGGGTGCCACCTTGGTGCACTTTTATGTCCCCAACAGTGTAAAAATCAAACCTATGCCCTTGTCAATACTAAATTTGACAAGAGCGTAGAAAAGAGTATCAAGAAACAAGGCAAGGCATTTTTCTTTATTGGGTCAAAAACAGGATAAACGAAACTTTAAAGTCAGATTGACTTTCATTTTCTGTTTCTACAACAAAACAATGTAAGTGTAAGAGGACAGAAACTAAATAATGCCTGTTTTCTTTGTGTGACCGGAGTTTCAGATTTCTAAGGAGGACGGTGCCATGATGGAGAGATTCCAGCACCGCTGAGGAACAGAAGTTGATGGACATGGATCAGTACGCTGTTTTAGAAACAATAAAAAAGTGTCTCAGGGAAGTTCCACATAGCAGAGGGGAGATATACAGCCACCAACTTTAAATGTGCGATGGGGAGTCCTATCAAGCTTTAGACATTTTCAGAACAAAATCTCACATTTCCTACAGAAAAACCTCTTCCACCACGACATTTGTGTGATATGTGAGCATTCTGCAGACAAAAGGTCGTTTCACCATGTCATAAATCACGTCAAAGTATTTTTCCAAAGACATTTTCTCCTGGGCTGAGGAAACCAGAAGTCATATAATTCAGCACTTTTGCCAGAGACACAGCTCTGTCCTCATATGTGATTTTACTCAAAATCTGCAACTTCCTGTAGCAGATGAATAAACAAGATTTTTTTTTGTTTTTTTCTTCTAACATTATATTTTTTGTTTTTAAAAAACAGAAAATTAAACTTAACCCCCATCTAACTTTTATCCCTTTTGATCCCAGTAACAAAATGTCTTTAATTTTTATTTTATTTGTAATTTTTTGTACAATATTTTTAATTCAATTTTCAATTTTGACAACCTGCATCAAATACATCTTCACCTGGATCCCTCATAACACACAGACTACATCTTACTGCCTGAAATATAATCTTTAATGTCCAAAACAAAATAATATATATCATAAATATGTGCATGTTCTGGCTGCATGCAGTTCAATACATCAGTAGCTGCCAACAATGAGATTAAGATAAATAAAGACATCAACTCTGGGGCAAAATAAAAACTAAATTTACATAAAAATAACAAAAATAAAAAATGAGAACTAGATAAGTCAGATTTACAAAAATCAATTGAAAAAGATCAATTTAAAAATAAATACATAGAACAAGAATAAAAAGAGAAGCTTCAAATTCTAAGCTCCCATAGATCTAAGACCCAGGACTGATATCCTGTCTGTTTTGGGAGTCCTCATTTCCTTAAAGAAGACATTTGTAGGTCTCTTTGCAGCATGTCCAAAAATGCCCAGTCTTACCCTTGATCCTGTAAGTAACATATTCCACAGGAATGATATTAAAGATTAATCTGAGCCATCTTGTGTTGATTTTGTTGACTGATGAAAACTAGTCAGTAAATAATAAACAAGTGTATATGTACAAAAAATTCCTTATACTTTACACTTCATATTTTAGTCGACTTAAGTTATTGTAGAATTAGCAGACTTAAATATTATAAAATTTCATCAACTAAAACTAGAGTAAAATTAAAACATTTTAGATGACTAAATTCGGACTAAATTAAAATGTATTTTTTGGCCACAAGTCTAAAACTGAAAGGTGCTATGAGGAGCATCTATTTGCAGCGACGTTAAGACTCTGCTACCCATGAGCACGCGCGGGGACTGTCGTAATGCTGCGTTCCAGTAACCTCGGAACTGGGAGTGACATCATCTCTGATTTATCGGCGTTCCAGTTGAAGTCGGAAAAAAACATGCCGATCTACCAGGCTATTGTTAGCTGTTGTTAGCTCACCCTGCGTTGTTGTTCACAAATATCACATGAAGAATGTGATTATCACTATGGCAGCATTTTTGTAAATATAAGTCTAACAATACTATGTATACAGCTGATCTAGAGCGACACACCCCAGTCAGAAGTGCAAATAAATTGATTATTGCAGGAGCTAAATAACTGTTCACACTGGGGGCATCCATCTTTGATTGTCAACTTGGGGGTGGCGAGGTTTCACCGAGTTCCCAGTAGGAAATTCCAATTTCGGGAAATGTTCCAGTTGTAGTTTCCTACCCAGAACTCGGAAATTCCTACTTCTGACTACAACTGGAACGCACCACAAGACGTGACAAGTTTTGGAAAACTTAGTATCATAGTTTTGTAGCCGGCTATATATGGCTACTTACAGCCCGGTGCTCTAAGACGTGTCTGAATAATATAAATTTGCTCTAGTTTTAATTGTCTTGTTCCCGAAGTTGAGTATCCAGGCCAGTCCAGACCTGTCCGACCCAACAGTGAAGCTAAGGAATAGCATTTATAGATAACCTAAATTGATGCTATAAACTCATCTTAAAGTGTGTATTTGGATCAGGCATATATCTAAAAGTGAGACTTTTTTGTAATTACTTAGAAACTCCTTATAGCATCTTTAAACTAAATAAGAAGATCTGTCAAACATAAACACTGTTGCCATCCTGTAATCGTGGGTGGTATTATTCTTTTGAGCAGCAAATGTTAGAATGCTAAACAGCCTTCTGTAAGTCTGAGGCTTGATTTGAAGATGAAAGTTAAAAATTAGATTTAGTTTTTGAACAGTTTTATCCCATTTATCTTCAATATGGATACATGACCACGCACAGTGCCTGTAGTTTCCAGCCTTTATTTTACATGTGGAGCACATTTATTAACTCTGCACTTATTGCTCAGTTTAGCCCTATAAAGCCAATTGTATCATATCTGATACATACTTTTATAATACCTCAATCTACACAATATGATCAACAAATTACAAAAAAAAATCTGAATACAATCAGATAAATAAATTAAAAAGTCTTTGAATGGATTATTAGTTGCCAAAAACACCTAATGTATCAAATGAATCTAGGGATCTATATGTTGAATTTTATGGACATTTTGATATTTTTAGGATTTTAGCAGAAAGTGAAACAAACATTTCAGCTCCAAAAAATTAGAATTTTCAGGCTATAATCTATGGTCTAAAGGGTTGAGACAGTGATAATGAATTATGCTGCTTTTGAATGTAAGTGTTTTAATTGTATTGTTTTTCTTTGTACTCTCTACATCAGTGGTTCCCAAACTGGGGTACGTGTACCCCCAGGGGTACGCGAAGTGATGTAGGGGGTACATGAAAAACTGTCAGGTCTAAACAGTTGTTTCAGCGGTTCAGGCTCAAACTGATAAATGTTTGTATTGTGAGCTTTGATAAAGGTCTGAGGTGTTGGCAGAGAGGCTGAGGCATCTTGGAGAGGAAATCTGTCCTAAATTATCTAAGATTCTTAAAATAGCATACAGTAAGTTCAGTCAGACAGCCTTTTAATTAAAGCTTTAAGTTCATTAATGAAAATGTTTCAGAAATGTACATTTCTTTTTCAAAAGTGGACTGGTGTTGCCCACTGACATTGCTGGTAAATCAATCTATTTAGTTAGAAATAATTCACTTTAATAGGTTTTATTTGTATGTCATGCATGTACAATATTGTAAAATGTGGGAGGTCGGAGTGCGGCAGGCTTAAACATTTATTTTTCTAGGTGTTATAAGTGCATGAGAGTTGGGGGTACATGGTTGGAGGTTAAGTGTCGTAAGGGGTACAGGCTGTGAAAAGTTTGGGAACCACTGCCCTACATCATTGAAAATAAGGGACCACCCTCAAGGATTTTTTCAAGACTAAATAAAGGTTGAATGAATTTTAATTTTTTAATTCTAAAAATTAGATTAAAGAACCACTTTTTTTGTTTTTTAATATCCTTTTCTTAACTAAAACTCCTCTGACCCAAACACACACTGACCCATCCAAGCCCACATTCAGCTGCAGCGTTCACGGAGCCGGCTGCAGTTCTCACCGCGGCCTGCAGGTGTCGCCAAAGCCTCGCCGTCAGCAGGTGTCAGCAGCATGTCCTGTACAGTGGGGCAGCTGAGCTTTATTTTGCTTCCCAGGCTGGAAACCACTGTAGAGCAGTTGGACTTGACGTCTAGCAACACAACATCAGTGACTTTACACAGGCACACTCGGAGACTTAGCACGTTAGCGGCTGCACTCTCAGGTAGGAAGCCGGCGGCGTTTGCTCGGTCGTCCCTCCGCTCTGCTCTGTTTTAATGCATCATGCTGTGCACGTAGGCGGCTGCAGGAATGCTCTGCGTATGCTAGCTGGAGGGGCTAGTCGGGCTGTCCTGTGTGGGGGTCTCACTTTGGGCCAGACGGGGGAAGTTGTTGCTCAGAGTTGGAGCTGTTTCCAAGCTGCGCCAGACAGCAGGGCTAAGCTAATGTGGCTAAGTTAGCAGAGAGGAGGCTAGCGCTGGCTCCCATCCATCCACCCTGAGGGGCCACAGCATCAGCCCGCCCCGCTCCCTCCCCCTCCCCTCCCACCGTGACCTCCGTGATCACCTGGTGACCCCCTTGCAGACAGACAGGTGTGTCCTCCTGTCTGCATGCTCTGTCGTTAGCTGCTTTTCTCCCTCTTTGGTTTGGTCAACATGCTAGCTGCAGAGATGTGATGAGCAGAGCTGTCACCCATGTTTTTGAGGCCGGGGGCACCCAACTTTTTTATGCAAATGAGACATGCAGAGGGTGCAGACCACCAGGGCAGGGTGGGTCAGGGACCACAGCTGGGCTGGGACAGCAACATGCACCCACATCACAATAACCAGGGGCGGTCTCAGGAATTTAAAGGGCCAACATGAGGCCCCTCCTGATGTTTCATGAGGCAGGGATCGTATGGTCATATGTTTAGGAGATTTAAGGGATTTAAGAGTGCAGATAATTAAAGATTTTGAGGCATATTTGTTCTCAAAAGAGAGAGCCAAATAAATGTGTCATGTTTGTGTGTAACTAATCTTGTCATAAAACACAAGTTGTAAACTTGTGAGCAAAGATATTTGATATTCAACATCTGTTTCAACTCTGTTCGATCTAAAACATACGATGAAGCATCGGTTCATTATTACAGCCCTCGTCTGTGGACAGTCTACCTGAGGACCTGAGGGCAGCACCTACTGTTCGTGTTATAAAGGCCATCTAAAAACCTACCTTTTTAATCTGGCTTTTAGCTGAATTGTGTTTTAATCTTTTAATCTGCATCATATGGCTTTTACTCCATTTGAGATATTCAGAGTTACTATTTCATGTTTGACCACTTTTTATTCATTTATTTACATCTTATGGTTTAATTTACTTAGTTCAGTCTTAGCTCCTGTGTTTCCTCATTTTCAGTTTAAGATAGGTTTCCTCAGTCCTCAGGCTTCTTTTTTTTTAAGAGTCCTTGTGTGTGTTTGTGTGCATGTGCTTGTGTGTCAGTGACTGTGTTGAATGTGGGGTGGGGTTTTCTATTTTATTCTGTATCACCTTAGTCTGATTTGTTTTTTTTATATTCAACACTTTGTGCTACGTTTTATGAATGAAATGTGATTGACTGTGGTAAAAACAATAAAAATAGAAATGGATTTTAATTTCATGTTGTTCAAATGAAAGAAACTGAGCATTTACTGTAAGTTCTTTGTTTTCTTTGATATATTAGATTAACACATCTGTTGCTACAAGTAATTGCCTGATTTTTATTTTCTCTAAATGTTGTTCAGATTACAGAGTAGCTGTTACTACATCTCTTTACAAGAACATGATTTTAAACATAAAAGCCAGTGTTGTTTGAGTTACCTTTTTGTGAACATTTTACTGTTATATGAATAAGTTCTTAAAAATAAAAATCTGATTTATTTTTAGTTTCACTAATATTAATTCTATTGAATGTAAAATTTTGTGCTACATTTTAGAAATATTATGCTGAGAAGGTCTTAAAGTTTATTTTTTTACAACATTATGTCAAGCAAGTGGGTGAAACTAGTTAAAAAAAAAAATTTTTTCTTCCTTTGCCATACACACAATATTTGTCCACAGGACACCATGGGTTTGAACGGTCAGCACATATTAATGTATAACTGAAGCTGGGTGAGCTTCAGCGTGAAAATGGCCTATGTGGCCCTGTGATTGGCTGGTGACCAGATCAGGATATACCCTGCCTCTCACCCATTGTCAGCTGGCACAGACCGATCAAGACCAGCACTGCTGTTCCTCAACTTCATTAATGTGAATAAGGAGGAACACTTGGTAAAACAACTAAAAGCTTCAGTTCATGTTATTTCCCCTGTGATGACTGAAACCTTTCCAGTGTTGTGACTGATGGACACCCCCTTAAAGGTGTAGTCAGCGATGTGGGAGAAAACGAGTGGAGAGGGTTTTTTTTTTTTTTTTTTTTTTTTTGATATGTATTTTTTGGGCATTTTGTGCCTTTATTGATAGGAGAGAGACAGTGGATAGGCTTGTGAAAGGGGGTGAGAGAGTAGGGGAAGACACTCTGCAAACTGATCACAGGCAAGATTCGAACCTGGACCGGCAGAAGTAGTACATGGGTTGCTAACCACTCCGCCAAACCAGCACCCCGGAGAGGTTGTTGATAAATGAATTTAGACCCGCCTCTCCCTTCATACCTCACCCCTGGCTCCACCTCCGAAAGCTGATGAACGTGCATCGTCATGGAAACGGCCGTTGAAACTGCGTAGCTGACCAACATAGCTAAGGTAACCCTGACTCGTCAGACAACTCGACTGACAATATTGATAACATCACAACAACAGTACATTCTGGCAGATTAGATAATAAGATGAATGCCCGACGGCTGTTACTGTTATGTGAAGCACCACAAAGCTAATGTTGCTAACCTATCCAGCAGAAAGACGGCGACATCCACATCCGTTTTCAGGTCTTTCAATTTGCTGAGTTCCGTCCACCGTCGGAAAGCAACACCGATGTTGACCCGGGTCTTCGCTCTTTCATGGTCATAGCCCTTCTTTTTCACTTTCTGCTCCTCTGACCTTTTTCCTTTGGGCTGTTTTCAGCCATTGCTACTGCACATATTGTATCTCTCTCTTACGCTAACTGCGCACGCTACACAACCTACTACTCCCCCTCCCCTCTCTGTCTGATCTGCGCATGAGTATGATCGCCCCCTGGATGTGGGGGGGTGTACCCTGTTTGGGTGGCTCGGCCCGAGCCACAGTATTTACCTGCTGAAATTCAGAGCCAAGGCTGTGTATTGAAACCGGACTTTTTTTTTTTTCAACATGCTGTCAGTGGGGACATCTTGTGGATGGAGAGGAGAAATGCGGTGATTTTGACAAATAGTGCATTAGATTAGAAAATCACTGACTACACCTTTAACTGTTCAACCTTGTCATGGTTTTTAACATTGATTTCGATGGCGTTGGTCTTGTCTTGGTCTCGGATTGTCTCAGCCTTGGGGTGAATTCCAATTCCTCCCTTAACCTTCAATCTTAACCCTCATTCTCAACCCTCAATCTCAGTGACACTCAAAACCAAGTGTTAAGGGCTATTTCGTGACTTACAAATGGGACACCCCTTAAATGCAGTTACGTCTTCAGACTGTGGGGGCAGCACTCTGCCCAAGCTGCATTCAGTCTGCCAATTTAAAAAAATAAAGAAGAAGCCATTTCTGTCATCCATAGTCCATTTCCGCCGACTCCAGCAACAATGACGAAATGTTCCATCCATCTCCGCTACTGTAACTTTAGGTTACGAATGAGGCTGTGCACTGAAACCGGGACTGCCAGTCCGGCTGGCAAACATCGTCAAATAAAATAAATGTTATGCAACAATGAGGTCAATAATCCGTGAAGAGGGCTTAAATAAGATGATACAATGGTTTTCGTAATATATTTCTATTTCATATTGATGAAAATACTTACATTTGTAGCTCATTTTTTTCGCCGCTTTGGACGCCATTTTGGTTGTGGTGAAGCTGGTGAAAATACACAATGCATTCTGGGTAGCCCTTACTCCCAAGGGTGGTGCCAGAAAATCTCAATTTGAGGGGCCGTACAGCCCTCAAACTTGTCCCTCAACTTAACATTCTGAGAGTCGGGACAGCACTGGCACTTCGCGGGATTGTGCATTTTTGAGATTGAGGGTTAAGGGAGGAATTGGAATTCACCCTTGGTCTCTACCCGGTCTTGACTCCCAAAAGTCTTGGTCTTGCCTTGGTCTCGGTGCATTTTGGGCAAGTCTTGTCTCGGATAGAGTGGTCTTGAGCATAACACTATAAATCAGGCTGTAGATGTTTTACTGATGACTTTCTGCTCTGTGACTCTGACTTCATGGGCTGATATTTCTGTATTTGTGTCTTTAATTGTTTCACGTCTGTTACTTTGTAAACGTGCTGCTGCCTGTCTTGGCCAGGACCGTCTTGCTAACAGGATTTTTAATCTCAGTGAGGTTTTTCTGGTTAAATAAATATCATAGTTGGAATGAGAGAATGTAATTGAGAAACAGTGGAGGTGCACCACCTCATTGTCCTGTAGACAGTTTAATTGGAAAGCCTTGCAAGATTCTTTATAACAGCAGCACTGAAACACAGAGGGACAGACAGACTGTTGGAGAGGCTGTGGAGAGACAAAGGCAAGCATTTTGCGGCTGTTCTGAGATTAAAAATTACTGGGGGTCGATCAGAGAAAGCACAGAAAAAGTTTTGAAGACCCAGAGAGAATTTTGTTTCAGAGTAATGTGCCTGGGTCAGATGACACATCAAATCCAGGGTTCATCTCAGGCTGATTTGCATAGTCAAGTTGGTTGGTTGTACAAAAGCTGGAACAAAAAAGTGGCTGTGTCAGCGACCACCTTTTTTAACAGTCTGGTTTAATGTCATGCATGATATATTTGTTATGGAAAAACTGACTTTTACTTTGACATTGAAGAGTGATGTGTTTGAAGACTACTGGAGAAAATGGATGGAGTTTATCAAACCACTTAGATCAGATTTTAGGTAAGAATTAGCAGAAGCTAAACTGCAATCTCCCAGTTCTCTGCTGCACATGGCTGTTACTTTCTTTTTTTTCTTCTCTTTTCTTATTATTTATGTCTGTCATTTGACTTCATTTTGCCTTGATTTGAATTGAGATGTTCAAAACTTGGATTCTAAATACAAAGAAAATAATAAAATAATAAAACCGTTCTTCCAACAAATCAGAACAGTTGAGAAATGAGAAATGTCATTTAATTCAGAAAAATAAAATGTCATTACTAAGTAAAAGGAATCTTGGGAGTCTGTTCAGGGGGTCACTGTTGGAGTAATCATGATTTATACTGTTTGTAGAAGTGAGTTAAGCTTACGTAGCTCTTTTTTAAGCTTTTTTGTGTGCATTTTGTACCTTTATTGACAGGAGAGAGTGACAGTGGGTAGGCTTGTGAAAGGGAAAGGACGCTCTGCAAACTGGCCACAGGCTGGATTTGGACCCGGACCAGCAGAAGCATAGATATGGGACATACCTGGTGGCTAACCACTTCCCCAGAGCAGGACCCCACTCCGCTCTTTTCTGGTCTTTAAAGAGGACATATCATGCTTGTTTCTCCTTTTCACTATGCCAGACTAGGATGCCTGTAAAGCATTTCTGCCCTCAGTACAAGTCATTTAGTTCCTTCATTGCCCCACAATAGCGTTCTCAAAATCCTCATTTTCGTCGCTTTGCATCCTGTAAATTGTTGAAAAAGAAGCTGTAAAGCAATGCAGGGTTCTGAGGAAGGTCTGAGCTGCATTCATTAGCAACAAAACAACAAACTTACACTTTGGCTTGGATCACGTCTTTGCGACTGTCGCCATGCATGCTCGTGGGTAGCAGAGTCTTTATGTCGCCGGGAACAGATTTTCCTCATAGCACCTTTAACTCAGCAGGTCACATTGACTCGTCCTCACCCGTTCACTCTCACAGTCACTCACTGACAGTTACAGTTTCTATGAAAGCTGTCCATCAGTATAAGCTAACACGTACTTGCTCATTGACACGCCCATAAACATGACTCTGATGCAGCAGTGTGCCTTGCCCAAGGACACATCGACATGTGACAGCCAGAGCTGGACTCAAACCTACAACCTTCATATCGTTGCTGGAGCATACCACCAGAGAGCTTTTGCTTTTGTCGTGTGTGTGTACAGGATAATTACGTCAATAGAGTCACACTGAGGATACCCCTAAATAGGGATGTAACCATATAAAAATTTTGTATCATGATTATTGTGACCAAAATTGTCACGGTTATCATTATTGTCACGGTATTGTTGCAGTATGCTCAAAATTTTCAAATGTACTTTAACACACAATTGAAATCACTTGACCCCTTTAATATTATAATCATAACATAACGCGTGCCTCACAGCAAGAAGGTTCCCGGTTCGATTCCGGGTCGGGAGGGCCTCTCTATGTGAATTTTGCATGTTCTTCCCGTGCATGCGTGGGTTCTCTCCGGGTACTCCGGCTTCCTCCCACAGACCAAAAACATGCTCATTAGGTTAATTGGTACCTCTAAATTGTCCTTAGGTATGAGTGTGAGCGTGAATGGTTGTCTGTCTCTCTATGTGGCCCTGCGATCGACTGGCGACCGATTCAGGGTGTACCCTGCCTCTCGCCTGATGATAGCTGGGATAGGCTCCAGCCCCCCGCAACCCCGAAAGGGATAGCCGGGTATAGAAAATGAATAAATGAATGAAAGAAAGCTCTTTGAGTACATTTTTTTCGCCTTCTTTCATGAGAAATAAAAGTGAACAATTCTAGCAAGTATTTGTCATTATTATGTAATAAATGCTTAAACTGTGTGTAATTACAAGAAAAGAAAAACAGATTTTAACTTTAAACAGGATTCTCTTCATAAACAACTGAAAGTGAACAACAACCTATTTTACAAACACTAGCACACTTTTATTTCCCTGCAGCATTAGCGTCCATGTCAAAGCTCGTTATTTTAGACCATGTGCAGGAGTTTTTTTGTTTGTTTATTTTACTGACGATAGTCCCTGAAGCAGTTAGCCCCCTTCATGATTCTCCTTTGGTCTCCCCTCTCCCTGGCTGATATGATATTTCCAAATTACGATCGATTGAATCCACAAAACATGAATTTTGATGGAAAAAGACTATCTGTTTCAAAATTCGACGAATACACGGCAAAAGAACAGGAAAGACGTCCAAGAAGAACAAGAACACACTCCAGAATGATGCTAATGCTGTTGTTTACAAGATTTATACATTATTTAGACAGAGAAAGAATACTGATAAACCACCTGTAATATGCTCAGGTATGGCTCTCTGTATCTTCTCTCTCCATCTCTCCCTCTCTCTACAGCTCGGTCAGCTCATTTACTCCAGGAGTTACAGCCGTTTTAATCATGCACATCTTTTTCTTTCACTGCAGCTTCATGTTTGGACAGAGTGACTGTCTTCTCTCAGTATCCCCTCAGCATCCATGTTAAATCCAACATTCAGCCAGACTCCAGAGTCCGTTTTGAGGGGGAAATCTCTGCTGTGTCTCTAACTTTAGCTCTCAGAGGCCAAACAGTGCAAACTGTGCATGCGCGCCCCCATGAGGCTGCCTCATCAAGTAATAGCCTTGCAGTTCAGTCCTTTCTAGTCAAAGAGCAGCAACACTGAGCGTTACTGACACATTGTGGTGATCAAACACGGTGTAACGGTAATTTTAATAGGACACTGTAATGATTACCGTTGGAAATTTTTCTGCGGTTTACCATTTTACCAGTAACCGTTACATCCCTACCCCTAAACAAACAAACAAAAGTCTGAAATGAAAAAATGTTTTTAAAGTGAGAAGGCCCGGACTAAGACCTCTGCTCAGTGTGCTCAGAGAGGAGAGAGAGGCTGCATGACAGGATCCAGCTGTTTGCTGGGCATGGCTGCATGTGACAGTTTACTTTACGTGACTTGAAGTATGTTAAAATAATAAATATGCTATTAAGAAATCCAGTCATAAATGTTTTGAACCAATCCTGAATCTCTTCATGAGTGTGGCTTAATTTGAATACAGAGCATGTTTATGATCATCTCTGCTAAACAATGACAAAAAATATAGGAATGGTCATGGTGTTATGATCATGTCACATGTTTATCATATTCTTAAATCACAGCCATTGAACAGTTTTTCAGCTGAAAGGAAATGTCCTGCTCAGATTTCCTGCTGTAGATATTAAGCATTAGAGAGAGAGTGGATGTTGCCAGTAATGAAACTAATCATATTAAGTGTCTCCTCTGTCTAATACTAACACTGACTGAATCCTGAATGCCTCGAACCCTGCGAGGTGTGCCAGAACTCCCTTTATTGCTTCTCGTTGAGAATCTTCATTCATTGGCCTGACCTGTCTTCTTCTTGTGTGTAGTGCCTATTGTGGATAAGATTAGTTTTTAGATTGTAATCCCTCACTATCTATTTATTCTCTTCTATCTGCTGTACCTGGCTTATTCATCATTACTACTTATTTCATCTACTTCACAGTACTTTAATGACTGAAAGCACTTTGTTGAGCTGCTTGGTCCTTTAGCCTGTGGCTTTTCTCTTCTTGAAGTTCCTTTGCTTTTCACTTGTGCTCAGGATTTTCCTCATGCTTGAAAGTTTTATGCTTTATCATGTACTTGTGTGCTGAGGCCTGCTGTGAGCATAATTTCTGAACTAATTAAAGTGGAAGCTGAAGCATTTCAAATAGTAATTTCACCAACAGGGCCGAAAACACATAATTATCAAATATTGTACCACCTTGTTTGGCTTTTATCCTGACCATATAATACAATAAAAGCCCCACTATTTAAGATTCTGGCCTTCAGCTCTTTGAGGGCCTCTATGGTCGTTGAGTGGAACTGCACTGTTGTACACCAACGTGCATTTGTTGATATACAGAGGGAGGAGAAGTGAGCCAACAGGACGTCCCAAGAGACAAATAAACCATGTCTAACAACAACAGGGCAAAATCCGTCAGACATCACTCCTTGTCTTTTAACACTTGACCAATGTTTATTCCTGTCCGGGCATTTAGCTTGTTAATCTCCCGCTTTCCTTTTTTCGTCTCCTCCGATAAAACCTTTCTTTTCTTCAGGTTTTCGCTGCTTCCGCCATGATAACAACTCTACATATATTTTTTTCTTCTTCTCGTTAAACGGCGAGTGATATCAAATGTCAGAGGAACATTATCACCACCCACAATGCAGGAGTGTTAGGTCGCTATTTCCATGAGGAAAATAAGTGCATATTTACTTTAAACTAAATTCTGTTCATTAAATCTTTTTAAAAAATTCAAGAACTGCTTTATATTCTCCTTTTCCCAACATTTAGCTTTTACCTCAAGGGGGAAGAGACTAATGCCTTAAAGCATTTACAGCAGTAGAAATGTGTAGTTTTTTAGTGTGGAAGTGTGGAAGTCAACACCGAAGTTACATAGTGCCAGTGAAGGCGATACAGACCACAGACCATGACAGAGGAGTCAATCAATCTGTTGTAAGGTGATGTACCATCACAATGACTCTAGAAATATTATATTAGGGTGTTTGGTTTAATACTGGGTTAACATTTAAAGGTGCTATGAGGAGAATCTATTACCGGCGAAATAAAGACTCTGCTACCCATGAGCACGCACGCCGACTGTCGTAATGCTGTGTTCCAGTAACCTCAGAACTGGGAGTGACATCATCTCCGACTTATTGGCGTTCCAGTTGAAGTCAGAAAAAAACATGCTGATCTACCAGGCTATTGTTAGCTGTTGTTAGCACGCCCTGCGTTGTTGTAGGAAGAATGTGATTATCACTATGGCAGCATTTTTGTAAATATAAGTCCAACAATACTATGTATACAGCTGATCTAGAGCGACACACCCCAGTCAGAAGTGCAAATACATTGATTATTACAGGAGCTAAATAACTGTTCACACTGGGGGCATCCATCTTCGATCATCAACTCGGGGGTGGCGAGGTTTCACCGAGTTCCCAGTAGGAAATTCAGACTTTGGGAAACGTTCCAGTTGCAGTTTCCTACTCGGAACTTGGAAATTCTTACTTCTGACTATGACTGGAACGCACCAAAGCGTGTGTTTGTTGAGGTAAATGCAGCCTGGACCTTCCTCAGAACTCTGCGTTGCTTTACAACTTCTTTTTTCAACAACTTACAGGATGTAAAGCGACAAGGTAATGTATCTCTTTCTAGTTACGTAGCAGTAGTTTTTGATGTGTGACAACAAGCAATTTTTGGAAAACTTATTATCGTGGTTGTAGTCGGCTATATATCGCTACTTACAGCCCGGTGCTCTAAGACGTGTCTGAATAATATAAATTTGCTCTAGTTTTAATTGTCTTGTTCCTGAAGTTGAGTATCCAGGCCAGTCCAGCCCTGTCCGACCCGACCGGAAGGCTAAGGAATAGCATTTATAGATAACCTATTTTGATGCTATAAAACTCATCTTAAAGTGTGTATTTCAATCAGGCATATATCTAAAAGTGAGACTTTTTTGTAATTACTTAGAAACTCCTCACAGTCCCTTTCATCAGATTTTATTATGAATTTGGTGTTTTTTTTACCACATTATTATTTTAAATGTTATTTCATTTATTCATGCTACCTTTAGTATTTGTAATCCTATTTCTTATAGTTTATTTTTTTATTATTCAGTGTTCTATTGTTTTTTATTTCATTTTTTTTATCCATGGTTTCTGCACAATAAGCAAAAGGTTTTGTATTCCTGTTTATGTAGTGAAACTATGGAACAGTTTGAAAGTGGAGTTAGAGAAAGGCCTGAACATGAACCACTTTAAAAAGAAGGAGAGATGATTTTCTGTAGATAGGATTGAAAGTGGTTGACGATCACAGGGGTTTACTTTTTAATGAATTATTTGGTTGTCTCCTTTTCCCCTTTTTTTATTTGAGGGAGTTACTTTTAGTTCATGTTTGATTAGGGATAGGTGTGTATTTATATTTGTAATGGATTATTGTATAGATTTATATTGATGAGGAAGCCAAATTCTATTTTATGGACAAGATGTGGGATTTAAAGCATATTACTTCCCACTACTTTTTGAGTGTATAAATCATAGTTTTCATCTCATAATTTTTTTCTTCATATTTTGTCAGTTTGTATTACATTGTTAGGTTTGACCACTATTGCATAATTACAGTAGTCATTTATTTTAATTTTATTTTACATGTCTTGATACAAACTACAACTTCTTTTATTTTATTATTTTAATTTTTTAAATTCCTTTTTTATATAAAGCACTTTGTTCAACAAGATTTTGTATGAAAAGTGCTATGCAAATAAAGTTTGATTGATTGATTAATTGGTATTTTCAACTAATTTTTCAAGTAATAAAAGGGAACCGTTTGGTAGATATAAAGATGTTTTAATCTCCGGCTATTGGATCAGCTCTTGTTGTAGCTTGTTGTCGTTGTTGTCGCCCCGTCAGCAGGGATGTATATTCTCCGTCACTTCCCGCTCTGTGAGAACAGGACCAGAGCTGATCTCATCACTGTGGTTAATGTTGATGCTGTGCTTAGCAGGAACCTCATACAACCCCATTTCAAAATGCCCACCAAAAAAATCAGTCTGGAGCCACAAAACACATTTTAACATAAAAAAGACGACAGCAGCACCTGTTGACTCTCCATCGTTAAAATGACATTAGATCTACCAGCAAACTGCTTTAGCACTCAGGATGACCGCTCTGTAATGGGTCATGAACTTTTTTTGCTTTAACTTGGCATTATTGTTATACAATAATATACTGCGATAATTAATTTTGGGTTAAAGTTATAACAATGGTGTATTAACTTTGACTATTGAATAAAAGTCAATTGATATTAGCCTGTGGTATCACTGATATGACTTTTTATTATTGTTACTCAGTTTTTTTTTAGACAGGATCAGGTTTTACTTGTAGTGGATAAATCATTAATATTTATTAGATATCTTCAGGTGAGATGGGGGTCAGAGGGCCTTCCCCCTGACATTTTGAACCTAAATTATTTCTTTCCTACGTTCTAATAATTTTTTATGCAAAATTTTATAATAATCATGATGTAGTCTGATGATCTTTGAGGTGCTTTTTCAAATCTCATCAGTATTTTCGAAGCTTATCCCACATAATTAATCAATTTTTAGTTTCATGTCAATCCTGATTTTTTATAAAAATGTCAGATAAACAAATAACACAGTAAATCACACACCTGAGTTGTCGCCGACGTGGTAATAAAAAATCATCCTGATGTCCCCGGTTAAAAAACGAGGTCACAGTTGCGCTGAATTTATCAGCTCCCCGTTTCTCTTGTTATTTTAAAAGCTTTCTATCGCTGACACCCCTCCGTTCAAAAAGTTGAGTCCCTTTACAGCAGGAACTGAAGTTTTAAAAGTAAAAAAGTTCATCAAAACATTTGCATTAAAACTGAAAAACGGCATCACGGTTGAGCTCACAGGTAAAGATGCAGCAGCTTCCTCCTCTCCCTCTGACCTGCTGCAGGTCACACACGACGCAAAGTTGATGATTTAAAAACCAAGAAATTATCATTTCACCAAAAAACAAACACTATTTGCAGATAGTGCTAAAACATGCAGAAATAACATCAATTAATTGGAGTTTAATGAAAGTTAAAGGACTGATTTTTTTGCTCTTCTGTCCTCTAACTTTAGAGAAAAGGGCCACATGTGGCCCCCCTGGATTAGTGGCATAGGTGTTGAATGGATGTTGAAATGAGGGTTTAATGTGTAAATTGTCTGTCGCTGCTTTTTTTTGCTTTTGCTGCTTAAATGGTTAAAGTTAGCGGGGCATCATAGGTAAACACCGTATGTGATTCTGTACATTTCAGGTCTCTGGTCTCTCTGACGTTAGCCTTCTGATCGGGCTTACATGAGTTTGATTGCTTGGCTTTGCCGTCTAATCTTCTGTATAAGCCGTGTAAAACGCTGGAGGGAGGGTTTAGGTGGAAAACATACAGTATGGTTGTTTGGATTCTTGTTAGCTCTGCTAAAGCCCCCGCTGTGCTGGACTTCTCCACCCTTCATTACTTCTGTTGTCTGTCTGAATTGTCCTCTGAGTCTCTGCCCTGTCCTTGACCTGAAGAATCTGTTAGTATCTCCTCTTTTATACTCTCTGTCTCACCAACAGCCTCTGTGACTTTTGTGTTTCTGCCAGTATTCAGTGTGCCGTAGAGCTGGAGTTGTGTATGTGTGGTTTTGACTCGTTGGGTGGTTCCAGTTTGTTAAACCGGGTTCAGTGAAAGGACACCTGTGGGTGATAATGACGATGATGTATGTACATGTGAAATTAGAATGACAGATAATAATTGCTCCTCAGTCGGGGTGTCACTCTTAAGTCTTATGAGAATTAAAGTATTACGGGCTAATTCTGGGTTTGCCTTACCTGTCAGTCATCCTCATGTTGACCTTTCTCTCTGCTGTGTTTAAGCAGGCAGCACACCTGCTGCCATGTACAGTAAGAAAGAACATTATCATTTAATGTGAAAAGGAACCTGTTTGTATTTAGTACCAAATAATTCACAGTCCTGTATTTGTCTGCAGCCCTGTGGCTGTAGCTCCCTGTTTTTAGGGACTTTCATCCAGGGCTGATCATCTTCTAGTCTCTTGATTCAGTTCGATCATGATTTTTAAGTTAACAATATTATGATGCATCACAGTGCAACACAGTGGGTAGTATCCTTTATTTCTGAAAAAATGTATTTTAATGCTAAACCAAAATACATTGAATATTACAGGTCTCTTCCTTTCCTTGTTTTTTCTCCACAGAAACAAAACTGACACTGCAGTCAAGCAGCAGCTTCAGCAACAGGGTAGAATGATTTTAGGATAAAATCTATGTGTGATTTTTGTGGCAGATATTGCGAATCAAATTCAATTTACAGATTTATTCAAATCAAGCTTCAGTGCAATATTCACTGCTTACAGTAAAATGAACAGGAAAAAAAATCAATGATCAAAAGCACAGAAGTCATTATTCATCATCTGTTCTTTGGAACAGATTAGTGGACATTTATGATTATAGTATCAACTCTAATGTTTTTTTACTTTTGTTCTCCATATGGACAATTAAGTGACTATTGGGCAAATTTTCATTTTCAGATGTTTGATTGCTCAAAATGTGAGGTGGCATACCTCATATGTTCACTTTGACATGGAAATTAAAAAAAATCAAAAATTGTCAACAGGTTCTGTAATTATTTGTGTATTTCTACTTCTTACTGAATCAATACTGAATCTAATTGCCACATAAAGAATTGAATCGAGTTGTGAGGTCCTTAACAATACTCGACCCTACAGGTGTCTAGGGCTGTCACTTTTTATGGTATTTGAATAGCCGATCGAATATGGGGATAAATATCTGTAACCGAATAGTAAATAAAAATTGGATTGTAAATATTGAGTGTAGCGGCACATCAGGGCGCCTGGTGCAGTGGACCGCTCTGACCAACAGAGGGCGCTGTGAGCGCAGCTTGACCCTCAGACACATCCGCTGCTCTCTTGACCTCAGTAAACAAGGAGTTTCCACTCTGAGTGGACATTAACAGATCTGAATCATCCGAGGAGAGCTGTGTGGAAGTATTTTTGGTTCTACACCGTTGATGGCAAACTTAAAAATCGAAGACCAGGCTGTGTTCTGTGAAATACAGTTTAATACTCGTCACATAGTCACGTATTTGCGGGCTCAGCCGTCGGCTTTTCATCCAAGCTATATGGCCGAGTGCAGTGGTGCTTTGTTAAGAGTTTAACCCCGTATCACTTTTTTTTTTTCGGCAGGGTGTTTACTGAAGGGGCAGATAAGAGAGCTATACTACAGGGGGCGGGATCGAATATCTTCGTTTATTTTGGGTGCATGTCCGAAAACCGTTCGACTTTGATTTTTAGGAAAAGTGACGGCCCTACAGGTGGCAGTGTTTATTTTTTCTTTAGCATACTGCTCTCCCTCATATATTGTATTTTTAGAATTTCTGTCTCTGCTTCAAAATCTACCAACATTATCCTTAACCTTATAAGAAAAAGCAATACTTTCTTCTTATGAGTGATATTTTGGTTGTAAATATTAGCAAAATTTGAAAACATTTTTTGCTAATGACTAACTTAAAGCAATAATCTGCCCCTACAGAGAATATTCCAGAAGTATTGTGTATCTCTGGTTTAAATACCCAGGTTAAAAACTGTTAACTTTAGGTCTCGTCTCCTCTTTTCTCTTCTGTTTGTTCATGACTTTGACTCTGTATCCATAGTGATGATTCTTGCCATTTCAGGGACTACAGGATCTGTTTGTGTTCAGCCCTCATTGAACTAAAGAACATTATGAGAACAAGTTATTCTGTTTAGTTCAGCTGTGTGTGTGAGCTAAACTGCTGTAGAAGAGCCAATTAACACATCTGAGTATAAACTATAAAGACATGGAAACAGCTGAGGAGAGAAGTTGAGCTGAAAGTTGGTGGGCAGACTCCGTGTTTTATTATTATTAGCTACAGTGATGTGTTCTTGTCTACCAGCCTGTGTGTGTTTCACAGCTCCATGTACGACGCCAGACGACTGCGTCCATCTGTCTCTTTGTATGTCTGTCCGTCTCTTGTTCGTCTGTGTGTGTAACTGTTACTGACCACGAGCCCGTGTGTGTTCTCAGAGAGCACATGTGTGTGTCCATGTATGTGTGTGTATTTCACCCTTTGCCAATTAGCAGCTTCTCACCTCCCGAGGCGCGAGGCTGAGTGTGCTAGGCGGAGGAGAGACTTGACGGGGCTTGTCTGCCACTGACGGCTCAGCCTTAACCTGAACCCTCTTTTCTCTCACTCAGACAGACAGACACACACACACACACACTAATGTGAGCGGTGAACTCCGGCTCTCTGAGTCTGCCACACATATGCAGGAGCTGAGCTGCAGCCAGTTGTTGAGGATACAGCCCTGTCTTTCTCTGAGCCCATGTGACATGCTGAAATGACAGGATTGTGTTGGTGGAGAAAAGGCGTGAGACGGGGAAAGACCAGTGCCAGCATGGAGTGTGTGTGTCTGTGAGTGTGTGTGTGTGTGTGTGTATGTGTCTGATGGGGCTCATGACAGTCATTGTCTGTCATGGAGCACCTGCAGCTCATGGTGCATTTGTGATTTCACTCTGAGGCAGAAGAATCTAACAGGTCAGTGAAGGATAGCTATAAATTTCATATAATGACACTGAAGTTAATTTAGGGATAGGCCATTTTTTTATTCTTTTCATGTCTTGCCTCACTCCCAAAACAAAGCCTCCATGACAAGTCCAAAACAAGTCCATGACAAGCAGATAGACACCTTTCTTTTGACTGTGCAGTAACAAGAAAGAGACAAACAGAGCTTGCCCACTGCTAGTTAGCTGAGCTCAAACACTGAGAGTCATTGGGTATTAGGGATGTATACTGTGGACCGATACTTTCATGTACCAATTCCCATTTGGGTCAGTACCCGAACACCGTTCAGAATCTGGAAAAACGGTACTGTTATCGGTACTTAAACGTCTCTTCAACTGTCATGTAGTTATGTCACTTCCGCTGTCCGGCTCTAGCGTGTCGGTGAGGGCTAAGCGCACAAAGGTTTGGGCTCACTTTAGCAAAGTTGATGAAAACTCGGCCCGATAGAGAAGTTCCGTCCAAGGGGGGAAATACTAGCAACACCACCTAACATTTTGAGCGCGCGCATAGTATAAAGCTAAAGGAGAGCGGGCTGTTTGATTGCTATAGCAACACGAGTAGAGTTAGCAGCCCGGCTAACACTAAAGACTGCAGCACCGACAGAGACTGTATTATCCGCCCCTTTGGTAAAAACCCTGCTGAAAACAACACAGTCACACGGTGTTAAACACTTGACGAAGCGCCGCTGCACTCGGCCGTATAACTTGGATCAAAAGCCGACGGCACAGCTCTCTTCAGATGATTCGGAGCTGTTAATGTCTGCTTGGAGCGGAAACTTTTTTTAGTGAGGTCAAGAGAGCAGCGGATGTGACTGACGGTCAAGCTGTGCTCACAGCGCCCTCTGTTGGATGAAACGGTCCACTGCTCCAGGTGCCCTGATGTGCTGCTACACTCAATATTTTACAATCAAATATTTATTTACTATTCGGTTACGGATATTTATGCCCATTTTCGAACGGTTATGCGACTATCTAATATAAAGAGAGAGCCCTAGTAGTCATCATTACAGCATTGATTTTAGCACCACTGATATATGGGTCTGTCTGTACAGTCTGTTGGGCGGCATGAAGGGGTTTTGCCATTTCCTTAGCTTTCTTTTTGCCTCTGAGAAGCATTCATAATGCATTTCTTCTCTTCTGTTGAATCTTTATTATTACCTTGTGGTAATAAAAAAAGGTTGAATCTGTAATATCATATATCGATAAGAGTATCAATAAGTACCGATACTGATAAGGAGTATCGGTATCTGTATCAGTATCAATAAAATCATAACGATATACATCCCTGTTGGGTATTGTTAGTCTGCTTCTGCCTACAGTCATCAGATAAACTCTTAAACAACTCTCAATGATTCTGTGTGCATGTTGTTACTCATGTTTTTATCATGTTATGTTAAGTTATATTTAGGGATGCATGACATTGGATTTTTGCTAATATCCGATACAAGAGCACAAGCTCTGTGCTTCATATAAATGGACTTATTTCTTTCAGTGTTACAGCATTTTTTTGACATGAACAGATGTAAAACAAGAAGTAGAACTTTTACTCTTGCAAAAATGAAACCCTCTTTAATTGCACTCATGCAGTGACGAGAAGGAGCATCAATTTTGAACATTTGTATAATTTGCTGATATTCCACCCAAGATGTGTGGTTGACATATGGCCCTTTTCCACTAGCACGCCTTGGCCCTACTCTACTCAGCCCTACTCAATTTGCAGCGTGTTTCCACTAGCCTGGTGCCTCCTAAAACAAGCTAGTTTTAGTACCTACTCTGCTCTGGTTCTAAGCGAGCTGAGTCGATACTAAAAGATGACGTCACCGAATGCCGGCTACTGATTGGTCAGATGATGTCGTCATTGATGAGTCATGAGCTAGCATGCTAGCGGTAGCTACCGTTAGCTTACCCTCATACGTTTTTTCTTTGCAGCTCGATTGCTCTCGTCCTCGGCTTCATTCTGTTGTATAGCTTCCAAAACTGTCCTGTGCTTCTCAAGGGGTATTTCTTCTTGCCATCTGCAGCCTTCTTTTGCTTTCCTTTTTTTACTTGGTCTGTGACAAAAAGCCACAGATTGTTGTGTCGTGCTCAAAAAGACGTCACCGCAGTGCCGCTCAGCTGTTTACAGCAACACTGCACCCCGTTGGGCAGGGGACTGGGGCTAATGGAAAAGCAGCACAAGGCAAGTAGAGTAGAGCCGGATAGAGTCGAGTAGAGTAGAGTGGGGCTAATGGAAAAGGGCCAAGATCGGCTGTAAATATCGGCAAAAATGTGATTATCTGCCGGTACTATACTTATCTTTTCAGGCTGATATGGGCCAATACAGATACTGTATCAAACCAATCATATCATGTATCCCCAGTTTTCTTCTACTATCTTCATTTTATCTTCTTCTACTAGTAAACAGAGGCTTTGTTTTGTTGACCTACACCTGGTGTGACATTTGCAAACAAGTTGCATTTTTGAATGAATCTTTATAGTTAACTCTGAGAACAGATTTTCAGTTGTGAGTGAGCTGTTCATTTGCTAGCCATTCCTAAATTTGTAGGCAATTTGCATTTATGAACAGCTCGCTAACGTGTTTGATGTAGGGAGACCAGTATTGCTGACAATGCTAAATTATCTCTGTTATCTATATTCCATATTCCACTTATACAAGCTTTACATGCCCTTTAGTATTTCTAAATGTCTAATCTGCTTGATAGAGCCCTTCTATGAACAAGACATAAAGTCCATGGCATCAGCGCCGCCCCCCCAAATGGACTTAATAATGTGAAATCCAAACCTCTTTATCAGCAATGTAAAGTGACAGCTCAGGTTATAAAATACAAAACAACGCACCCGGCTGAACATCAGGCACAGCAACAGAGGTCAGCTCTGCAGAAACAGTCGAACACTAGCTTTACATATTGCTGTACGTGGGGCTTTAAAACGATTTCTGGTGGTCACAAGTGACACAATTAGTGCCAGGTGATTGCACGCCATATCTGTTTTCATGACAACAACTTACTTTTTCACTCCCAAGCTGCATTGTTTAGGTACTATTTCAGTACTTGTCACAGTGCTTTGTACCTCATACACCCGCTTCAATAATCTCAAACTCTACCTTTAAGCCCATTGGTACTGTGTAACAAGCCCAGGCCAGAGCATAGACAGTAGAATGATTGCAGAGTTGTTGACAATATGATACAGAGCAGCCCTTAATGGATTACCACATTGATGACCTGTCAGCCAATCAGAGTGGACTGGACCAACATGGAGAAGGGAGCCTTAAAGGGACAGGAGCTCAATCAGAGAGCCTCATACAGAGAGAGAATAAAGCTGGATCAGGGGTTTTCAGTACGTGAAAACTTGAGACTTTATGAAAACTAGTGATCATAAAAAAAACTCCAGCAGTCATCAAAAATGAATGTATGAATCACAGAGTTAAGACAGAGTTATGGCTCTTTGATCGTTAAAACTGATTTAGCAGACTGCTGGAAAATACACCAAGAAACTCAGTTCATTATTTTGATTCTACAAGTTAAGATTTGATTTTTGCTTTGGGTCTGAAGTTTCTGACGAGGGCTTAAGATTTTTGAGAAGTAACAGCTTGATAGAAGCGCTTTTTTTAATGTCAGTTAGTGCCCCACAAAAATAAAGCATGCAACTTTAGAAAAGAAGCTGCTTTTATATTCTCATTTCAGCATGAAGCAATGAAAATATCTGCAACACTTTACCTCACCTTCAGTGTTTTAACATTTCCTCTAAGCCCAAACACAGCATTTCACTAAGTTCTGACTGAATTCATCCAGAATGTTGTGTTAGTCAAACATTAGATCAAAGTGAGGAGGAAAAGCCTCTGAGAAAAGCTCTGCTTTTATTTTTAACCCTGTTGGCGCGCCATGATAAGTTGATCAAAGAACTTATTTGCAGAAACAAGATTTAGTCTTCTTCTCTCCCCTCCAGAAATCTCAGTGTTGGAGTGTGTATCCTGTGTTAAAGTTAATCTGAAACATTCAGTGAACACAGAAAGACTTGATTTAGATATTTTTGTTCAGGATTTTCAACCGCAGCCTGTTTGATGAAATAATCAAACTCGTGTCTCATTTGGTTAGGGAATGTCTTGCTGCTCGATTTGGGTCTTTCAAATGATCACAATTTTGTGGCATCAATCGACCGTACAAATCAAGGAGGTTTTGTATTTGCCCCATTTGTCTGTGTGTTTGTTAGCAAGAGTACACAAAAACTACTGGATGAATTTTGCTCAATTTTTCAACAGATGTTGGTAATGGCCCAACTTAAAAAATAGATTTTGGTGGAGATCCAGATAACCACCATTAGTGAAAGATCACTTTAAAGGGACTGTGAGGAGTTTCTAAGTAATTACAAAAAAGTCTCATCTTTAGATATATGCCTGATGGAAATACACACTTTAAGATGAGTTTTATAGCATCAAAATAGGTTATCTATAAATGCTATTCCTTAGCTTTGCGGTCGGGTTGGACAGGGCTGGACTGGCCTGGATACTCAACTTCAGGAACAAGACAATTAAAATTAAAACTAGAGCAAATTTATATTATTCGGACACGTCTTAGAGCACCGGGCTGTAAGTAGCGATATATAGCTGGATACAAAACTACGATACTAAGTTTTCCAAAATTTACTTATTACACATCAAAAACTACCGCTTCGTAACTAGAAAGAGATACATTACCTCGTCGCTTTGCATCCTATCAGCTGTTGAAAAAAGAAGTTGTAAAGCAATGCAGAGTTCTGAGGAAGGTCCGAGCTGCATTTATTAGCATCAAAACAAACACACGCTTTGGCTTGGGTCACATCTTTTGGTGCATTCCAGTTGTAGTCAGAAGTTTTAATTTCCGAGTTCCGAGTAGGAAACTGCAACAAGAACGTCCCCCGAAGTCGGAATTTCCTACTGGGAACTCGATGAAACCTCGCTACCCCTGAGTTGACAATGGAAGATGGATGCCCCCAGTGAGAACAGTTATTTAGCTCCTGTAATAATCAATGTATTTGCACTTCTGACTGGGGTGTGTCGCTCTAGATCAGCTGTATTCATAGTATTGTTGGACTTATATTTACAAAAATGCTGCCATAGTGATAATCACATTCTTCATACAACAACGCAGGGCGTGCTAACAGCAGCTAACAATAGCCTGGAAGATCAGCATGTTTTTTTCTGACTTCAACTGGAATGCCGATAAGTCAGAGATGATGTCACTCCCAGTTCCAGGGTTACTGGAACGCAGCATTACGACAGTCGCCGCGGGTGCTCATGGGTAGCAGAGTCTTTATGTTGCCAGTAATAGATTCTCCTCATAGCACCTTTAAACAAATAAAATAAATAGAAAGATGTATGGATGGGTAGACATGAGATAGACGGGACATAATGACTGAGGAATAGTAAAGATATTCTCAAGTGTATTTGCATAATATCTGGTTGTTTTAGTCATGATTATACTGAAATATACATCTTTCCAACCATATTCAAAATCCCTGTTAAAGGCCAACCTTCAATTTTGTAAACTGCCGTCTTATTCCCATAAATATTTATTAACTCCTGTGAAAAGTTTGCAACTTGGAAATTTTCCAGTATTTTGCACCCCTAGATCTGAGGTCATTTTTTCTGTATTGATTTATCTATTTCTTTGATACTGTCTAATCCAGTTGCTTGATTGATGAAATCATCATATTGACCAGCCCTAATATTAGCACAGTAATATGCAATCAATTAGCTTTTCATAATAATAGTAAAATCATATGTGTAAAAATGATACAAAAACCATGATAAAAGTATAGAAAATAATTCAAAAAACATAAATGATAATAACAGTTTAATTGTTATGGTACTTGCAATTCTAATGGTAAATCTTTACAGTATAAAAGTTTGTGAAAGTTTTAAAAAAGATTCTTTTAGATTTTTTTTAAAGACAGGCAAAGTTAAATAAACAGTCTTGTAAACAGCTTTGCTTGGGTTTATATGTCAGCATACATGGGGACATAAAATTAAAATATTGCAATAGCTTTTAATCTCTGCCTTTCAGACTGATGTTATGAATTTTGAATTGTATGATGAACATTGTATACTTAATTCTTTGACCAGACAGTTTGATTAAACTTAAATGAATCCTTCGAATGTTTTATTACACCAAACTGAGTTTCTCCTTTCTTACATGTCATATTAAAAGTAATTTTGATGATACTTTTGATCATTCTTTGAATCTGAATGTCATCAGTGTTAAAGAAATACAGCCTATAGCCTATAGAGGGAGCTCTGTTGTTTGTAATGAGATGATTAATGTGCGGTAACTCTTAGACTGAGCATTTGATTTGGTCAGAATCTGCAAGCATGAATCTCTGGTCTTCTGCAGATGACTCCGATTAGTCTGATTGAGACTGAAGCTGCAGACGCTAAGAGGTGAGATTTCTGAGGCTTGACTGCGATGATGGTCTAAATCATTCAGAAAGATTACCTACTGCAGTCTTTACGGTGTTTGTCATGAGTATACAGCTTTTGTCCCATTAGTAAATCCTGTCATCTCATTTATCTTTCCTTTTGTGTCTTTGGGAGACCACATGACAGATCTTACATCCCTCACACATTAGTGAAGAGAGACTCCAGCATTTGGCTAATGTCTCCACATTTCCCACACTGATTAGGAGCCGTGCACAAACTGCAGCATTAAGTCGATGATTAAGTAGTTAAGAAGTCCTAGAAAGAACCGAAAAGTGCTGGAGACAGCAGATTCGTATTGTTTTATTCTTTGGAGGAGTTTAACAGAGGACTTTTAAACAGCTTTGTCATACAGTGCTTCCACTTAATGTTGGAGTGTTTTTAATTCTGACTGTTCTTGTTTGCTTCACTGCATTTAACCTCAGAGCTGGTTTGGTTAAGTTTTTTAGGGGCCTCATTAACTGCAGCCTGCGATGGTGGTTTTTATCAGGGGTATCCACACAAGATTTTAGTTGTATACAGACGTGGACAAAATTGTAATGTTTAAGAAAGATAAACACCTATGGTCACTGAAATAAGTTGAAACTGACAAAAGTAATAACAAATAAAATTTTACTTAAAATCAACTAATGAAAATCAGACATTGCTTTTGAATTGTGGTTCAATAGAAACATAAAAAAACAAAAACAAAATAATGAAACTGGCCTGGACAAAAAAATTGGTTCCCTTAACTTAATATTTTGTTGCACAACCTTTTGAGTCAATCACTGCAGTCAGGTGATTTCTGTAACTCTCAATGAGACTTCTGCACCTGTCCAGGTATTTTGGCCCACTCTGCATGAGCAAACTGCTCCAACTGTCTCAGGTCTGTATTCTACAGACTGCATGTTTCAGCTGTTCAACAGAGTTTAGATCAGGTCTCATGGAAGGCCACTTCAGAATAGTCCAATGTTTTGTTCTGAGCCATTCTTGGGTGTTTTTAGCTATGTGTTTTGGGTCATTATCCTGTTGGAGGACCCATGACCTGTGGCCGAGACCAAGCTTTCTGACACTAGGATGCCTGTATAATCTTGAGATTTCATTGTACCTGCACAGATTCAAGACATCCTGTGCCAGATGCAGCAAAGCAGCCCCAGAACATAACTGAGTCTCCTCCATGTTTCACAGTAGGTACAGTGTTCTTTTCTTTGTATGCTTCATTTTTGCATCGATGAACATAGAGCTGATGTGACTTACCAAAAATCTCCAGGTTTGTCTCATCTGTCCAAAAGACATTCTCCCAGAATCTTTGTAGTTGGTCAATATGCATTTTGGCAAATCCAGTCTCGCTTTTTAATTGCTTTTAAAAATGATGTCCTCGAATAAATCCACTTTGGCTCAGACAGCGACGGATGGTGCAATCTGATACTGATGCACCTTGACCTTAGAGTTAACCTCTAATCTCTTTTGAAGTTGTTCTGGGCTCTTTGGTTACCATTCGTATTATCTTCAATTAAGGTGCACTTAGGGGTGGATGGAGGAATCTGGAGTAGCAACACCTGCTGTCTGTAGCCCAGATAGTTGGAAAAGTGCTCCAGTAAAATCCAATCTTGTGAATTTATCAGAGATTGGTCACAATTCTGGACAGAACCATCAGTCAGTCAGGATCCAGACCAAGGTTCGCCATTTGGTGATGCCTGTGTTAGAACCTCTTAATGTTGACTTTGTGTGTTGCTTATGTCAGCCAGTCTGCAGCCTATTGAGTTGTGATGTGCGAGTCACATACAGCAGAGACAAGAAATACAATGATGTCACTCATTCATTCAGTTGGCAGTCCCCACTATTTTAAGCATCTTCCCGTGTGCCTGGCCGTATAGTTCTCTGAGTCACTACCAATCTCAACTGGATGCATTTCAGATGCATGAATCCGTGAAGCACCCGTGTTGGTTTCACTGCTCAAAGACAGCGACATCCAGCTCGTCAGACTGGGCTTCCCGCCTTAACAGTCAGAGACTTGAGATTCCTGCACAGTGTTGACATACTAATAACAACACCATATTCATTTTTTACAGACATCAGTATTTCCCAGTGTCTGAAACAGAGAAGATGGTAATAGCAGATTAACAGCAATAGCGCCATCTCTGGCACCGTGAGAGGATTTACAGACGTTTCTTTTTTTTTCTTTTTTCATAATTACAAGATCCTGGTCTTGTAATCACGAGATAAAGTATGTAATTTTTTTTTCAGTGAATGCAGTGTGCTTCCATAAAATGTCTGTCTATAAAATAAAGACTATGGCTTTAGTGTGCTCTGTTGTAAAGTGTCTTAAGATAACACCTGTCATGAACTAGAGCATTACCAAGCAAAATTGATTTATTGATGTGCGTTGACTATGTGCAAAGCAGCTGGCTCACTCTTTGTCAATGACAGATCTGTGGACTCACCTGTTTGCTCTTTTACCTCTTTGTCATGTTTAACCCTGTGTGACTGCATATGCTGGAGCAGCTGCTTTGGTAATATGGTAAAGAAAAATGACCTTCCGAAAATTCCTTTTGTGTTGCTGAAGGGCTGGTGGATGGTTAAAGGTTTGAATATATTTAAAAAAATTAGTGCATTATGTCCAAAATCTTTTTTTATGGTTGATTTTTGTGATAGTCCTAACTAGGGATGTAACGATATGAAAATTTGGCATCACGGTTATTGTGACCAAAATTATCACGGTTATCATTATTATCACGGTATTGTTGCAGTGTGCTCAAAATGTTCAAAAAGTACTTTAACAGAGAATTGAAATCATTTAACCCCTTTAATATTATAATCATAACACTTCTTTTTTGTCTTTTTTGTCAATAAATGTGTCAATAAATGCCCTTTGAGTACATTTTTTACCCTTCTTTCATGAGAAATAAAAGTAAACAAGCCTAGCAAGTATTTGTTATTATGTAATAAATGCTTAAACTGTAATTCCAAGAAAAGAAAAAACAGATATGAACTTTAAACAGAACTCTCTTCATAAACAATTGTAAATGAACATGTTCAAAGTTTTGAGACAGCCTAAAATAAATATAACCTATTTTGCATACACTCACACATTTTAATTTGCTTACAGCATTAGTGTCCATGTTACAGCTTGTTATATTAGACCATGTCCAGGTATTTTTATTTATTTATTTTTTCACTGACGATAGTCCCTGAAGCAGTTAGCCCCCTTCGTGACTCTCCTCTGGTCTCCCCTTTCAATGGCAGATCTCCTTGACATCTCCTTTAATATTTACAAATTATGATTGATTAAATCCGTAAAACATGAACTTAGACGGAAAAAGACGATCCACTACGAAATACTGCGAATACGCAGCAAAAGAACGGCAAGAACACACTCCAGGATGATCTTAATGCTGTTATTTACAAGATTTATACATTATTTAGACAGAAAATACTGATAACCACCTGTTATTCACTCAGGTATGACTCACTGAATCTTCTCTCTCTCTCTCTCTCTCTCTCTCTCCCTCGGCTCGGTCAGTTTATTTACTTGAGGAGTTACAGCCGTTTTAACCACGCACGTCTTTTTCTTTCGCCGCAGCTTCATGTTAAAACAGGGTGACTGTCTTCTATCAGTTTCCCCTCAGCATCCTTGTAAAATCCAAAGTTCAACCAGACTTCAGAGTCCTTTTTTTTTTTTTAAATATATATTTTTTGGGCATTTTGTGCCTTTATTGATAGGAGAGAGACAGTGGATAGGCTTGTGAAAGGGGATGATAGAGTAGGGAAGACACTCTGCAAACTGGTCACAGGCGGGATTCGAACCTGGACCGGCAGAAGCATATACATGGGGTGCCTGGTTGCTAACCACTCCGCCAAACCGGCACCCCAGAGTCCATTTTTAAAGGAAAAGTCTCCACGGTAGACTCACCGTCTACTCAGAGGCCAAACAATGCAAACTGCGCATGCGCGCCTCGCGTGAGGCTACTTAATCGAGGACAGATACATAGTTCGGGCTTTTCCAGTCAAAGAGCAGCATCATTGTGAGTTATTGACAGTGTGGTGATCAAACACGGTATAATGGTAATTTTAATAGGACACGGTAATGATTACCATGGGAAATTTTACTGCGGTTTACCATTTTACTGGTGACTGTTACATCCCTAGTCCTAACATTCACTCACTCTGTTCAGGTGAAATAAAACCTTTTTTGTAGTGGTACAAATTTTGATTCACAATTAAAAGTATAAAAAGTGAAGTTTTAACTTGGTTTAGTAAGTACATGTCAAACACTAATCCAGATTTAAATATTGTTAAGCTTTCATCAAAGGTAATTAAAATAAATAATTAAGATGAGGAGCCTGATCTAAATGAAGGAAACCTACCTCATATTCTGTAACAACATCAATGTTTGTGACAAGGCACAGATTGACTGCGGTGGGTAAAAAGCCAACAAATGGGTCCCCAAATTTGTCAAAGGGGGCCAGTTGCTTAGCACGTAACTGACACACAGAGGAGCCCAAAGTGCTTCCACACAGCGCTCATCAAATGTTTCAGTGTTGTTATTGTCTCCATGTCCGTGAGGGGTCTTCTTCTCTGTTGGATCCCAGTAGATGCAGCTGTTGTTGGCTGATAGGGTTGTTTGGCTCTTTGCTGTATAACTGAGTTCACTACCACGCCATAACATGCTGTTGTGCCATTTATTTTATTCTACAATATGAAATTTCAGTTTGATTACAGTCTTTTTTTGGGCGTAACAATTTTAGGAAAAGATCTAATGGTGATTGTGTCAGGCAGATATTTTGATTTCAATCTTTTTTTTACATTTTCATTATTTAAGGGAAACACCAACTTCTACTTCTAAACATAGGCGTTGTATTGTTGACCTGCTCACAGCACTTACATAAATGCAAAGTTACTTCAAATTTGTAAAACTGTACGTGTAAAATAATTAATACAACAGATCCTGGGTCTGTGAGGGGTGCTGTGAAACATTGCAGGTGACCACGTGATTGCGTTGTTTCAAATTGTGATTTTGTTCCGAAAATATGAGATCTTTCTGTGGCACTCATGATCGAATGGGTGTACTTCATCCCAACAATTACATCATGGCAAACATCATCACTGGCCTTGCAGGTGAAGCTTATCATCTTCCTACTAACAAATGCTCAGTCCACTGCTGATGAAATCCTGATGTCAGTGACAGGGGTTTGTTGATAGAGCTCTAAGCCACTTCAAGATTAAATGATTTCCTATTGGTTTGCAGCTGTAACTCTGTCTATCAACCAGTTTGAGGCTGTGACATCTGAAAGTTGATCAATTGTTGATCATGTCAACAAAATTACATTACAAAACAATGCATGTCCACTGTGGTTTGTGCACACGTCCTGTGGTTTAGTTAAGTATATTTTTCTTTAAAAAATTACATTAAATGCTAATCTTAGTCTAAAAATAGATAATGTAACATGATGTGGTTAAAAAATGAGTCACAACACCACACAGGACAGTCTAGAGTTGCTAAAAAGTTCATCTGATGACTGTAGGTGGAGGCACGCTAACAATACCCACTGACTCCCAGTGTTTGAGCTAAGCTAATTAGCATTGGGCTCGCTCTGCCACTCTCTTCAGTCAAAAGTATGGTGTTTTATTTGCTTGTCATGGAATCGGGAGTGCAGCAAGACACGAAAAACAAAGAATTATTGCTTTTTTGTTCATAAACAGCAGAAGTTTTTTAGGAAAGTAAGATTTTTATCACATTAAATAAAATTTAGCTGTAAACATCTCCTGTAATGTAAGTTTTCAGTAGTCCTATGTGAACTGGATAAGCACTCTGTGCTCTGTAATGATCGCTGCTCTTTGTTGACACATTTCAATAACAGAGAGACTCCAAAGTCTGCTAACATGAGAAATAAAGGAAGAAAAGACTCCTGGTTTGGTTTGCATATATGCTTCCTGCACACTTTTAGACTCATCTATGTGTTAGTCTAAGATGGTGTGTGTTTTTGTTTGTATGAATGTTGTGTGTGTGTCTGGACTCTGGCGCTGGTGTGTGATGTCTTGAGTCTTGCCTTTGTTTCTGCGCCGAGCTGTTGGGCAAACCTCTCGCTTCAGTCTGAGATGTTAGCCGGCTGTGGTCTGCATTATTGATGCAGACGGTGGCGGTTCTCCACAGGCCATAGGCTACAACTTAAAATACCAAAAGGTGGAGTGAACTCAGACTGAACTCTCAGGGAATATAGCAGGAGAGAGCAGAGACAGGGCATTTCTGTCTGCAGTCTGACACTGAGGTTTTTTTTAAACCAGGAGCCAAAAGATGACCTGATTCTGGTGACATGACAAGTTTACTTGTGCATTTTTAATGAGCCCACGTCCCAGGACGAGACTCAGATGATTAAAATTAGCTCATGGGCTGGAAAAGTTTAAGACGGTGTGTCTGAGAAAGGACATTAACCACACAAGGTGTTAGCTTCTGGATACAGGCAGAGCTGGGTTATATGATTTTTAAGCAGTATGACGATATCTTTTGCTCTGTAATATTATTTTAGCATGGTATTACAAAAATAAAACAGATTGCATTTTTCAAGCCACCCTACCTGTTGTAAAACCAGCATTTGTTTAAGGCCTAGTACATGCATTTTTAACAAAAAAAAAAATCTCAGTAGAATTTGAACTGCAGTAAAAGCTAACACATGAACTCAGATAGTGGTAGATTTAACAGATTTGTTCTTGTTGTGTGTCAGTTTTGTTTACACACCACATACCACCAGACTCATGGAACAGCAACCAGGGCTTCTCCTCGTGTTGCTTATCATCTCCTCTGTTCAAATATGATTGTAGTGTAAATAAACATGGTGAACAACATCGGCATCCCTACCCCCCCACACCATTGTGTCAAAAGTGTCAGAGAAACAGAAACAGAAACACAGTGCTGTGAAAAATGTAAGATTTATTAACCCTGTCTTTTTTAAACTGTATTACAGCCAAACTGTAACCTTGAACAAGGAATTATGAGCCCTTCTCCTAATGTAATTTCCCAATTCCTGAAATAAGGCCCATAAAAGCTTTTACCTAAGCTCACCTGAGTGTTTACATAACTATCCTATTTGTAGGTTTTGTGTGTGTTTGAATCCCCGTGCAGCTTTGTATTGTTACAAAGCTTGAAATGACCCATTATCACTGCTCTAGATGGAGTGCAATCATTTCCTCAAATGTGTTATTTTGTAACTTTTCTTAAGCATTAGTCTCCATTTCATAGCCCCAAATCAATGAGTTGTTTTCTCCCCCTGCTTATGGCTGTGCACTTTGCTGTAGACATGAAGTTTAGATCACATAAATATTCAGCCATGTATTATCACTGCAGAAGTGAATGCAGACTGAGTATAAGATTTGTTTGACTTTCTCAGTACACAGACTCTTCAAGTTGGATCTGAACTCTGATTAGATGTGTTTTCAGCTTTGATCTAAACTCTTTATATTTATTTAATTCTTGCTGGCATTAAAAAGTTCTTAAACTTGAAGAAACTTGCAGACACTCTGTAAGTGGTTCTGCTGATACAACGTTAATGCAAATGAGGAGATGACATCATTTTACCCTGAGGGTAGGAGCATTATTTTTAAATCAGTAAAAATATTAAAGTCAGCATTCTGTGAGGAAACCCATTTAATGAAGTTTATAAATATTAGAGAATCAGCCTATGTGAAATTAAGAGTTGACATCAACTCTTTTTAGAGACTGTCTTGAGTTTTTTTTCTGAAAAGGTAAGAGTTTGTTACAGTGCTGCATCCTTTAACAGCCATTTATTTAACTAAGTATAGCAGAATTAATGTGTGTGATGGGAGGGATAGGAATCACTACTGTTTTGTTGATATTACTGTCTGTATTAATTCTGCTAATTGATCCATTTTCTGACAATATGGACAACATCATACACACAGCTCTCCTGATTTTGGTGCCATGCTTGGTCGACAAATACTTCAGCATGTTCCTGGTATTTCCTCCCTTATTTAAAAATTACTGTCAGATAAAACCTGCTGTGCTGTTAGCATATTTTTTGGTAAAATTAAGCCAGAATAATTCAGGTTTTTCAGGATGCCAGAATGAGCCACACATCTCATGCACACTTCCCACGGCGAAAATCTCGAGTAGTGCGGCTTTTTCTGCTCTGTCCATGAACACATCTGCAGGCTTGTTGGTTTTCTGTCAGCCAGAAGCAGGACACAGCCTCTCTCTGATCTCTGTACTAAGTTGTGCACTCATCCATGGACGTTTATTACGGCAGAAGAGAGCTTGTGAAGTGATGACAGTCACTTGTATAGCACCACATCTGCATGTAAAACAGTGTTCCCCTGTTTTTATGTCAGACCACAGGTAGCTGCTTGCAGACTCTGGCTGTGATTTTAACTGCTACTGTGCACTGTTTCAGCCTGACCTCTTCCTAAATACTGACCAGGTCAGACTGAAGTAAGAAGTTAAAGATGCTATGAGGAGTTTCTAAGTAATTACAAAAAAGTCTCACTTTTAGATATATGCCTGATCGAAATACACACTTTAAGATGAGTTTTTTAGCATCAAAATAGGTTATCTATAAATGCTATTCCTTAGCTTCGCGGTCGGGTCGGACAGGGCTGGACTGACCTGGATACTCAACTTCGGGAACAAAACTACGATACTAAGTTTTCCAAAAATTGCTTGTTGTCACACATCAAAAACTACAGTTATTTAACTAGAAAGAGATACATTACCTCGTTTCTTTTCCATCCTGTAAGTTGTTGAAAAAAGAAGTTGTAAAGCAATGCAGAGTTCTGAGGAAGGTCCGAGCTGCATTTATTATCATCACAACAAACACACGCTTTGGCTTGGGTCACGTCTTTACGACAGTCGCCGCTCGTGCTCATGGGTAGCAGAGTCTTTATGTCACTGGAAATAGATTCTCCTCATAGCACCTTTAAGCAGGGCTGAATTCAAGAGAATTTGCTGATTTACAGTAATTGTCGTGAATGCATGATTGAGATTTCCTGGAGGGACTGATATGATTTTTTTTTTTTTTTACAAGCAGTCAGAGCGGTGACCGAGAGCCTGCCTTCAAAGTCTGCAACGATCCAGTCATCCTTTCAAAGTAAAATACCTTTAGTCTTTGTTAATCATCAAACAGAAATTAAATTCTTTATTTTTGTCTCTCCGTGGTGAGCTCAGCTGATCTAAGGCTAGTGTTTGGGGACCTCTGGTGTAAAATATGACAGCAGCAGGACGACTGATCTGAATCTATTTGGTAAAGAGCTGCAGCGAGTAAACACCCCTGTTCAACTGATCACCGGAGAGGGAAAGTGAGAGAAACTGAAGCAAGAGGATTTAAATGAATGACTTGAATAATGAATGAATACACAACAGTCTTCCTGCCTGAACTGTAAGCTTTGTTTCTGCAAAGTCTTGGCCTTTGATCAGCTGTTACATGCCTCTGTTTTTGGATGGCTTGTAATGAATCCTTAAATGCTGGGTACAGCATACGGTGGTGTAGGCCCGGGTAGGATTGTGTGCAAAAATGTGAGATAACTGGGGTTAGTTTGGGTTATGTGTGTGTGTTTGTGTGTGTGTGTGTGTGTAGGAGGGAAAGTCTCACAGTCAGAGCCAAGACCTTGGAGGAAGTTTCTCTGGCTCTGACTCCACAGCTTTAATTGCCGGGAGTCTTTGTGAATATTAAGGGACGACACTAACTTACTTCCTTTCTTCTAGTCTCCCCACATGTCCCTATTTCGTTTCTTTTAAGTCTCTTTTTCTTTCTTCCTTTCAAAAAGCTGGGGTGTGTTTACATTCTTGATGATGGGAGGTGGGTGGTGCAGTGAGCATCACTGTGAAGTCATCATGACGTTGGATAGGAGGATAGTCACTCAGCTCCATATGCTGTTTGCTGAATCATATTCTAGCTTCATCATCCTGCAGTCAATGCAGTTTAGTCCTCAAAGGGTTGAACTTCATCCGAATACTTTGTGTCTTAACTTCTAGAGAGAGCCTTTTTTTAAAAATGTGTTAAAGTTGCTGTACAATGTTATCTGTACTATCTATACATCCCTTTCTAGGACAAATTCACTCTGGCGTTTGCTGTCCTTGGTCGGGAAGGGGAAGAGTCAGGACAAAAACAGCCTGATTATCTGTATGTGTGTACCCCGCTTAAGGCTTGTGGAAATCGTGGGTTATGGCGAGGTTTCTTGCTTCCTCTGCCTCAATAAATGCTTAAAATAATACATACATGAACTAAGCTCCATGTGTTTTAACTGCACATTTCTTTGACAATGCAAAGATTGGCACACTGAAAGATGAACACAATTTCACTTAGCAAAACTACAAGTCTAACAAACCAAATATGCCTGCCAGTAAAGTCTACAGACTCTCTTCAACAGCTAAGAAACATCTTTGATATTCCTTTGCAGGAGTCTTATCACGTGTCGGACATGTGTGTGTGTGTGATATTAGTGTTTTTTAAGGAGCGCTGCAGTCTTGTCTCGCCAACTGCTCTGAAGCTGGCACCTGGCCAACTGTGACAGTACTTTCTGGGGCGACAAGTCGAACACAACGCGTGCACACACACATGCGTAAACACACCTTCAGACTCATGAGGTGATGGAAATGCCATAAATCTGTCAGTGAGGCCGAATGAGCTTAGTGCCAGCAGGGGGAGCGTGCTCCTCAGCGACGTGTGCACCATAAAATCCTGAGAACTACCAAAGCTGATCCGTCATGTGGAGCCATGTGTGCACATCTCTGTCTGCTCAAACAACAAGCACCAGGAAAAAGTCTCTCGCACACTCATACAAGCCCCGTCTTTTCTCTGTCACGTTTTGCTGTCTCCACATTTAGTCTCGTCTGCTCTCAGTCTGTTTCTTTGTCCATTTCTATTGTTTCATGCTGTATATCATCGGCAAGGTCACGTAACTTGATGCATGAATGTAACTTTAACAGCTGTAAAAATGTCAATGTCAGTTTATAAAATGTGCCTTTATATGATTTCGGATCATTTCTTTTATTGACCATCTCCAATTCTGTTGAAGTTGGGACATTGTGTAAAACAGAAAACAGTTATTTTTGACAGATGTACAATTGAATACACGACAAAGATATGATATTCAATGTTTCAACTGATAAATTTCATTTTTGTTTGTTATATTGTTATTTCATTGTTATTGTTATATCCACCCCTGTCAAATTTAATGCCTGCAACATCTCCCAAAAAAGACTGGAGGGTGTGTTTACCACTGACATCACTTTTCCTTTTATCAACACGTAATAATGTTGATCCAGAGGTGAAGGATGTTGTCAAGCTGAAGAAGGATTCCTATCGGGCCTTTTTGGCCAGTGGGACTCCAGACGCAGCTGACAGGTACTGGCTGGCCAAGCGGAATGCGGCTTCGGTAGTTATCAAGGCAAAAACCTGGGCATTGGAGGAATTCGGAGAGACCATGGAGAACGACTTCTGTACGGCCTTGTAGAGATTCTGGACCACCATCCCGCATCTCAGGAGGGGGAAGCAGTGTGCTGTCAACACCGTCTATGGAGGGGATGGTGCGCTGCTGACCTCAACTCTGGATGTTGTGGATCGGTGGGAAGAATACTTTGAAGAACTCCTCAATCCCACCAGCTCGTCTTCCAGTGTGGAAGCAGACCTGGGGGACTCTGTGGTGGGCTCTTCTATCTCTGGAGCTGAGGTTGCCGAGGTGGTCAAGAAGCTCCTCTGTGGCAGGGCTCTGGGGGTGGATGAGATCTGCCCAGAGTTCCTGAAGGCCCTGAATGTTGTGGGGCTGTCATGGTTGACACGTCTTTGCAACATCCTGTGAAAATTGGGGACAGTACCGTTGGATTGGCAGACCACGGGGGTGGTCCTCCTTTTCAAGAAGGGGGACCGGAGGGTGTGCTCCTAACTACAGGGGGATCACACTCCTCAGCCTCCCCGGTAAGGTCTATTCAGGGGTACTGGAGAGGAGGGTCCATTGGATGTCGAACCTCGGATTCAGGAGGAGCAGTGTGGTTTCCATCCTGGTCATGGAACTGTGGACCAGCTCTGTACCCTCCATAGGGTGCTCGAGGGTGCATGGGAGTTTGCCCAACCAGTCTACATGTGTTCTGTGAACCTGGAGAAGGCATTCGACAGTGTCCCTCGAGGAGTCCTGTGGGGGGTGCTCTGGGAGTATGGGGCATGGATGTATTATAAGAACTGGATAGCGTGGCTCCGCCTTCCGCCATGTAACGGACTTGAAGCCACAATATCCCTCGTCAGGGCGCCGCCATTGTGCAACCAGTAGAGAATTTGGGCCATAATTCGGACGCAGCTGTCGTAAACGGTCGCAACACGCCTCAGCATACGCCGTACACAATCATTGTGAAACTGCCGTAAACCGTGGTTATTTTTAAACTCTAATAACTAATAAAAAAGAAACTTTTCAGACAAAAGAGGACTTGGAGAACACGCAGCCCAATAATACTTTAATGTCACCACAGCATACGGATGGGAGAAATATTTCTACGAGGTGGATTAATTTTTTGAAGTTTCACTTCGGTCTGTCCAGATGAATGAGGGAGACGGAAATTTGACCTATACTGCAGCCAGTCACCAGGGGGAGCAGTTTTCGTGGAGGCTTCAATTTGAGCCCAGCATCACGGCGTCCATGTTTTTTACAGTCTATGGTATGGGGTAGCAGACCCCCTGTATGACTGGTGTCAGAGTCTGGTCTGCATTGCCGGCAGTACATCTGAATTGTTTCCAGTGAGGGTTGGACTCCACCAGGGCTGCCCTTTGTCACCGATTGTGTTCATTACTTTTATGAACAGAATTTCTAGGTGCAGCCAGGGCATTGAGGGGTTCTGGTTTGGTGACCTCAGGATTTGGTTACTGCTTTTTGTAGATGATGTGGTCCTGTTTGCTTCATCGGACCATGACCTGCAGCTCTCTCTGGATCGGTTCGAAGCCGAGTGTGTAGCAGCCGGGATGAGAATCAGCGCCTCCAAATCTGAGTCCATGGTCCTCACCTGGGAGAGAGTGGAGTGCCCTCTCCAGTTCTGGGATGAGATTCTGCTCCAAATGGAGGATTTCAAGTACCTCGGGGTCTTGTTCATGAGCGGAGCAAGGATGGATCGTGAGATCGATAGGTGGATTGGTGCGGCTTTGGCAGTGATGCAGGCTCTGCACCAGTCCATCGAGCCACTGCTTCTCTGCATGGAGAGGAGCCAGCTGAGGTGACTCGGAAATCTGGTCAGGATGCGTACATGTTGCAGTTATGTTTTTGTCTAGTGGCTTAGTCAAGCTGTCAAGTGAATAAATGTGTTTGTTCATCGACAATGTAACCTGACTTCCCTGCTCTTTCTGCCCCTCTGTAGATTTACATTTCATATTTTCTTGGGATGGATTTTGGCATCAGTTCAACATCAGTGTATTTCAACCTTTCTCAAAAATATTGACCATCTGAAATGAGTAAGAGATGAACAGATATCACTTTTCAAATGTTTATTTGTCTTTTATATCTGGTGCCTCTAACTACTGATTTAAAGGTTCTTTATTTAGGGCAGGAAAAACTGTTGGTCAAACTGTTGTCTGTTTTTAGGAGAGAAAATATTATGGTGTTACAGGAGAATTACCACAAACGAGTAAAGCTGAAACAACAGTGCCTGCATCAGTATCAGCTATAATAGCTATCCTAGGCAATGGAGTAGACACTGGTCCTGATTTTTACGATCACTGAATTAGTTATGTTCTCTTTAAATTCCAGGGCTTTACTTTCTAAGGTCACCTTCATGCCTACCTAGTTTGGTCAGGAGCATGGACTGTAAAAAACATGGACGTCATGTCGCTGGGCTCGAATTGAAGTCGCCACAAAAACTACTCCCCCTGGTGACTGGCTGCAGTATAGGTCAATTCTCCGTCTCCCGCATTCATCTGAACGGGCCGTAGTGAAACTTCAAAGAATTAATACACCTCGTAGAAATATTTCTCCCATCCGTATGCTGTGGTGATATGAAAGTATTATTGGGCTGCGTTTTTTCCAAGTCCTCTTTTTTCTGAAAAGTTTCTTTTTCATCAGTTATTAGAGTTAAAAAATAACCGCGGTTTACGGCAGCTTCACAATGATTGTGTTCAGTGTATGCTGCGGAGTTTTGCGACCGTTTACGACAGCTGCGTCCAGATATGGTCCAGATTCTCTACTGGCTGCACAATGGCGGCGCCCTGATGGGGGATATTGTGGCTTCAAAACCGTTACATGGTGGAAGGCGGAGCCACGCTGTCCAGTTCTTATAATACATCCATGGTCAGGAGCAGACCAACTCTGGCTTGCTTTTGTGGAAAGTTTGGTTCCTTTGGCTGGTATGAAGGTTACACGAGCTCTGTAGTGGACCAGAGAGCCAAACACTGATGTACTAGAAAATGGAGACCCGGTTTGCTCCCAAGTGGACCGGACTGCAGTTTGGGGTGTTTAGGAAAGCTATCCAAACCAAACGTTGACCAATAAGTCAAGCGAACCAAAACAAGAGAATTTTGGCTCGGATTTGGCAGAATATCACAACAGAAAAGCTTATGTAGAGTGTGGCTAGTATTAGCATTGCTGTCCTCTTAACAGGCTAGGTCTACAAATCCAAATGCAATAAGTTGTCATGCCTCTCCAGTCAACATGCAAGTGCCATCCAAAGCTGCCTAAATGCAAATTTATCTTTATTTTATGGTAAATAATTCTTCCGAACTGCTTCATGCTGAACAGTGTTATGACTCAGTGCTGGTTGCATTTGCCTGGCTCATAATGTATTGATGGGCAACTAGTGCTGGGAGGCTGGATTACATGATATTTGACAGATTTTGGTCCACCTGACTAGGTGTGGTTTGAAAACAAATCAAACCAAGAGATAATTCAAACAACATTGCCACTCAACCTCCCAACTGACCCAAATCCTCTGAACCACACTTGATCTGCATTGAGTACTGAGTGTTGTGATATTCTTGTTCTGTGCCGTTTTACAGAAAAAACTACAGAGATTTCATTATACAGTTGAATAGTACAGTATTTAGTTCACGGATGCCTGTTTGCATTGCTCTGGTACTAAAACAAGTATCAAGTTGACTTGAATTTGTTCTGTATTGTACTAATATAAAAATTCTGGTATTGTGACTTCTTTTAAATTGCCTTCAGGAATTTCTTACTGTGTAAGTTAGAGAAGTATTTTTTTTTCTTATTATTAAATACTACAATCAATAGCACACTTTACTTGAGGAGGCCTTTCAGATGTTTTATGGTTGTTGTAATCTGTTGTGAAGTGGCACTCAGAGCTTTCTATTCAATTATAAGTGATCTCACAGGTGACAATTCATTCATATATAACACCTCAGCAGGTGCATGCTGGGTATTGTCAGGTTCAGTCATTTAGGGGAAGCAGAGGGGAGGCTTATTCTCAACGTTGTGGTACGGGATTAGGATCCGCTTGTCTGTGTCACTGTGCTTTTACGAATGTTCCAAAGCTGAATGTTCATATACTAAACAGTCATGTAAGGTAACACACCCCACACAGAACACAGCATATCAAACTTTTCTTGACCTATTGTGTATCAATGAACCTCTGGTTCTCATAATTGCCATGTAGACACAAATAAATGAAGAGTCTGCCAGAGCAAAGATTTTTTTAGCTCTATTTACATAAAGGCTAAGGCTAAACATGTTTCGATCAGAACCAGCGTGACTGAAAAGGAGAAAGGAGCCAAAAGGAGCGCAGCAAGATGTGCTTGTGACTGACCTGGCACATTTGAAAGCCCGCACTGCACTTTGGTTTATAATGCAAGATCATACTTAAGCCATGCCACAGGAGAAGGAATCTTCATCGCCAAACAGAGAAGACAAAGCTTCTAGGCACATACCAGCTACCACAGATTTCAGCAGTTGCATGCACATTTGAAAAAGCAAGGTGCTCGAGAGCACTTTTCTTTTGAATACAGAACCCATTGTCACCAGTTGATGGGAGAACAAACTACACAATGTGGCTTAAAAATGTTTCCTACAAGATCTAGTTTTCTTCAGTTTGGTAGTTTGTAAAGAGGATAACTCAAAAATGTATGAATGAATTTGGATGTAATTTTCTAGAAATGTAGATGATCGCAGAAGGAAGACATGATTAGATTTAAGTGGTGGTCTGAATCTGGATGTAGGTCTAGGACTTTGATTCATTAATAGGTCTGTTTAAGGTAGTTTTCCACAGTTTCACTAATTACTCATTAAACTCACAACAAGTTTAGATGACATTTTAAGAAATGTTGGTCATGTCACAAGGAGAAAGTGATTGGTAGGGACTGGAATTGATAAGATTTTATCAATACCAATGCTGTTAACGATCCCACTCGATCCAATTCTTTAACAAATCCCTTATCGATTCCAGCAAATTTTGCATGTGGGCAAATGGTCTGATTTTCAGTAGCAACAATGCCAGACATACATCGCAGTATAGATAACTGCTCACTTAAAGGAATACTCCGACGATTTGGACCCACGCCCTTTCCCTATCATTGACAAAGTGAGACAAGCTCAAAAATACCTTTTTTGTGTCTCTGCATCCAGTGGCTGGCTCCCAGCTGTTAGCTCCGTAGGTAGCTTAGCTCAATGGCTGGAGGTCAATAGGAGTCAGAGCCGGACTGACGAAAGTGGACAAAATACTCCTTACAGTGGTCCAGGGGATGGCGTATTAGCACGTGAAGTAAATCCGAATGGTTATAAAACATTTTGAAAGCTGTGTTTTCTTTTCAACGCGTTAAAATAACGTTTTGATACACACAGACCTGCGCATGCGCAGTGCTCCGCGGAAGGATATACCGGCGCACAGTTTACAAAGACCGGTGTGTTTTGTAAAGCAGTGACTTTTTGGTGAAAGGAAAACATCATGCCTGTGTCAGTAAACTCGCTCAACTTCCTCATCCATCGTGGCTCTTGCAGCTGTTGTGAGGCTACATAAACATGGTTACGTCCGAGGGTCGCCTTCTTCCGGCTGCTACTGCTGTTCCGCGGAACACTGTGCATGCGCAGGTCTGTGTGTATCAAAACGTTAGTTTAACGGGTTGAAAAGAAAACATGTCTTTTAAAATGTTTTATAACCATTTGGATTTACTTCACATGCTGATACGCCATCCCCTGGACCACTGTAAGGAGTATTTTGTCCACTTTCGTCAGTCCGGCTTTGACTCCTATTGACTTCCAGCCATTGAGCTAAGCTATCTATGATGCTAACAGCTGGGAGCCAGCCACTGGACGCAGAGACACAAAAAAGGTATTTTTGAGCTTGTCTCACTTTGTCAATGATAGGGAAACGGCGTGGGTCCAAAATCGTCGGAGTATTCCTTTAAGGTTGTGCAGTAAGTGTAATTAAAATTAAGCCACAATTCTGACACTTCTGAACCCTGTCAATTGAATGGAATTGATAAGGGATTTGATTAGCTAAAGGATTAATGATATTGATTCTTTGATGGAGCTGTTAACGATTCTTAACTGGAATTGGTTTTCAATTCCCATCTCTAGTGATTGGAGTTTGATGATGTGGATCCAGATCCTTGGCCACTTTACTTCACATGCTGACATATTTTGACGATTTTTACGAGGTGGCTCACGTTCTGTAGCATGTAGGCCCCCCCGACATTATCTGATTGGCCCGTCATAAATGTTGATTGACAGAGAAATTATCCAATCATCTGCCAGATATGCCTCTGAGAGCTTCAGCTGTGGCCAAACCCTTTCTACAGGCTTTTTACCACATGGACTGCAGGATTGTACAAAATAAAATGTGCTAGACTCTCTGTTGTGAAGTTGTGAGGCTTCCCAGAAGGGTCTTTAATTACCACGACACACTGCATGAGATGAAACAACTGTCTTTTTATGCCTCTTGAAATCCCATGGCTGTCTGATCAGGCTGTAATGGTGCAAAACTCTTGTAGTCCAACCTTGTCATTTCACAAATAAAATGATAACATGAAGTTCCAAATAGAGTTTTAGTTATTCCTGTTTGTGCACCATGTGGTGTTCAACAATTCAATTTCTGACTCAGAATGGTGCAGTGTTGCCTTTTTGTCTGCACATCTGCATGAGGCTGACAGTCCCTTTATAATCACTCAGACATTTTCATCATGAAACATCTAATTTGATTCTTGATTTCTAATGAGAATAATCAGTAAAACCTTGTTTACTCCACAGACCTGCAGCAGTTTATTTAGAAGAGATAGAACCCGAGTCTAAGGATATTTCTCATGAATTGCTCAACATGTGGATGTACACGATAAACTGTGGTGAAACATTGCTGTGAGAAAGAGAGAGATAGTGAAAACAAATTAGACGGAGGTAGCAGTAGATCAAATGGGCGACAGGGAAAGTTAAATGTATGGAGGTATAAATACATTTTATGGTGTTTGGCTAATCGAAGTGGAAACAAGAAGAATCTTTTGAATGTAATTGATGAAAATTATTTCTCAACAAGCTGCAAACAAAGCAGTGGTATTGAAACAATCTAGAAAGATGTAATGAAAAACAGGAGCAGAGGGATGTTATTGGTATTCACTTCAGCGCTGGTGGTGATGCAGAGGAGGTGAGTGGCGTTGTTCCTGTGTCACACTGGGAGTGACGTGAGCCGATCATAAGACCTGCAGTCTGCTTACCTGGCACTCACCTTCATTTATCTCTCTGTTTGTCAACCTGACTCCAGAACTTTCCACCCAGTCTAGCTGTCTGTGTTTCCATCTGTCCCTCTGTATCTGTTTATCTCTCTATGTGAGCTGTCGACGTGTCCAAGTGTCTCTGTTATCTACCCGCCCGCTCAGTCACATTCACCTGTTTCTGTGAGCATATGCTCATGCTCATCAGGTTCACTCTCACTTTATGCAGTCAGACTGCTCAAGCGGAGTCAGGAGATTAGGAAGATATCAGAGGTTGGGTTACAAGAGTTATTGTGGTGACTGCATTGTCATAATAATTTAGATTCAAATGACTTAATTTATCCCAAACGGGCAATTAAGTTTACAGCCACAAAGGCACAATCACAACATTTACGCTGTTGAATTCACGTGTTAGGGTCAGGTTCAGCAGACCACCCACCCATGAACAAAGCTTCTCAATTTCTACTACTACTACTGATAATAATAATAATAATAATAATAATAATGATGATAACCTTTATTTGTATAGCACTTTTTAAAACAGGGCTTTGACAACAGGTAGGGACATCAAGACAGCCAAGCACAAGAGCTTAAACACAAAGGAAAAAACAACCAAGAGACGTCAAATGAAAATCAAAGAATGTTACTACATAAAGTCAAATGAAATTAAGAGATTTCCACAAATCATGAAGGAAAACTTAAACCCCAAAAAGCAGGCACAGCAATCTGGACCCAGTCACTGGACACAGACACAGATGAGGCTCTGATCCCATGGGACCAGAAACACCACACCAGGAAACAGCAACACACAGGAGGCAGAATGACTCAAAGTGTAACTGCACCTTAAAGGTGCAAACTTACATGCACAGGTACCATGTCCAGTGACTCCAGCCCTATGACTCAAAGGCCCTTCCCACATATCATAAGAACTCATAAGACAATACAAGAACCCTACTGCAGAACCAAAGTAAATGCTTAAAACAAAAGAAATACAAAAGACAGTAATAAAACTAGAAAAGCACTTGCAGAGCTCAGACCTCCGCCAGCGTCACAGTCCTCACCCATATTGTGATTCTCATCATAAATATTAGTCCTACCTTTATTTCATCTAAATATTTAGATTCCTTGACCATGAAAACATACCATTAGCAATTGGATTCATAATGATATCTATTTTAGTTCAGTAGTTATTCACCAAAATCACATTTTTCATCATGGCGGCCAGACGCTGATCCAGATCAACACCAAAATCGAATCAGTTCTTCTTTTTCCCATGCTGAACATTTCCTGAAAATTTAATCAAAATCCATGCATTACTTTTTGAGTTATTTTGTTCACAGTCGGACGGATGGACGGACAGACGGACGGACAAAGAAACTCTCCCGAAAACATAACCTCCTTGGCGTAGGTAACAATAATAGAATAGAGATAATAAAAAAGAGGTAGATCAATAAAACAATAAGCTTAAGAGTTTTATATAACAACATTAAGAGTATGGTGTGAGACGAAGCAAAAATAAAACAAACCATAACGGGCACATAATGATTTATATTTTCAGAAATGCAACAAGCCTAAATCAAAATCAAAGCCAACAACTTAACAGCCAGCGGCTCAAAGAATAAAGGAATGAGAAAACAGATTTGTTCTCCTTGGTGAGGCAATATAGCGCCACCCAGAGGGCAATAGAAAGTCTTTACAGTGTTGGAAGTTCATGTTCAGTTTGGAAGAAGGCACAAGTCCAGATTAGATCGGTTAGCCAACCATTTATTGACAATATATGAGACCATACATAAAATAATAAAAATACTCAGCTGCTGAGGGCTCAGTGCTGCACCTCACCAGGGATGTACAGGAAAAGAGCATTGAACACAAGCATACACAAGATCTTATACACATCAGGATTAGGGAAGTACCAACTTGTCACGTGTTAAGATCATGTCTGGTTTTATAAGCTACGTATGTCTGTCAAGAAGATAAACATAATGTCTGGATAAAGGTCAGACTTAAGGCAGAAGTTCAACCAAGAGTTCAACAAAAGTTCTTGCAGTTTCACAAAACCACAGGACCAACTACAGGATGTGAAATGGGGAAACTGGCCCCCCTCAGACCTTAACTGAAACCACGGTTCTGTGTAACCGCAATTGCACCTGTATGACTTGTGAAACATCTGACCTGTTGAACAAACATGTTTGAACTGATCTGTCCTAACATATGTTTGAATAACTGTTAGCATAAAATGACATCTTTAGACAAATGTTAGTATTAGCTTGTATATAATTCTAACAACAGCGTATTTGTCAGGTTGGTCCAGTATACTTTTTGCTTTTCTGAACCACTTCTTCCTTCCTCAGAAAACTAACACGCAACTTGCTAAGGATGAGAGGAGTTGAGAGGTGTTGATCATCTTAGTATCAGTACTTTGATAAATATTGATTGCTCCCCCAAAATATCAATAGTACCCTATTTCTGTGGCAGATATATGGAGCTGTCCATCTGGCTTGTCAGGTTAGTCACGGCCCTCACCCCTCCAACAGCAATAAACTCCAGTAAATTTCAAAGATACCAAAACACATGAACATCCACACCAATTTAAATGCGAGACAGAAGAAACCCAGTCTTACCCTGAAAATATGATGCTCTAGCAGCTCATTCTACGTTTTGAGTTAACAGTAATAAATTGTGTCAAGCAAAAGTTTTGCCTGCAGTATTGACAATTGTTATATATACAAGAACCTAAGTGAAGAAAAATTGTGAAACATAAAAAACTTGCATTACTAAGATTTTGTTTGTGCCAGGTCAGTTAAAAACAGTTCCAGCAAAGCAATAAAGAAAAAATGTCCATATTCCCATCATTTTTACTGTCCAGTAAATGTGAGTGGAGCAGATGAGGTCAGCTCAGTTTGGTGCAGACCAGACCATACCATCCGATGCCATTTTCAGCCGTGCCAGTTTGTGCGTGCACATGCTCCAGCAGCATATGGCAGTAACATGCTGTCAGGGGAGTTTGTCTCCTGGCCTGGCCTCCCCAGCCCGGGGACAGATGGCGGCTCACTGGGCCCTGAAGAGCGACTGTGCTGCCCAAGATACTGTCCCCGGCCTGCCGTCCTCCTACCACGGCTCTTCCTGTCCGCCTGGTGGCCTCTTTCCCTACAGCGCATGTTACACGCCAAGACCCCTCCATGTGCTGGTGGACTGATTTAATTGAGTTTCCATTCAAGCTGAATGGGAAAGAAATTGTTATTATTTCCCCCCATAGAATCAAATCACACCTGCAGCTCCCAGATTCAGTAATCGTAAAGAAATAGAGTCGTACAAAATGATGCTATTTCATTGTGTTGGCTTTCTGAATCAGGACTCCCCAGTGGTATAAATAAAGACGGTGAAAACATGTTAAATATGTTATTTATATACAATAAAAATGAAATATGTATATTGACCATATCTCCCAGTCTTACTGGCTGTGAACTGGTATGATAAAACACCACAGTAAACATGTTGTTTGTCAGCTTGTGTGTTTTTGTTTACAGTCCCTGGTCGCCTTGGTAATGGGCCAACGTGAACCTACTGCTGTGATCACACTCTCAGTATCTTCAGAACAGACACAGACCTGTCATGCTGGCTCATATGTTTAAATCTGCCTTCACAGACTCTGTTTATCAGAGCTGTGCTGTATGGACTTCAAATATGTTCAGAGAAACATAATCCACGTTCACGCTTAGTTGTTTTTCTTCTTTAAAGACATTTTTAAAAGTTTATTCCTCAGCTCAGTTCCCCTATGGCGCATGTTTTCAGCAACTTCTTTCACTGAGAGGTTTCATTTCAGAGCACGTTCTTGTGAATTCTGTTTCCCTTTTTTAAAAAAAGTTCTCTGATGTGTAGAGTTTTTATTTTTAAAATTGAGAAATGGGAGAATGGCTTTTTTTATATTCATGAACTTAGGTGGAGATAACCCAAATAGTTTTTCCTTTGTCTTGATCCTTGAACAACCAGCTCAATTGTTTGACAGAGGTCATCAATAAATTCAGGAAAATTTAATGTTTAAAAAAAGGAAAAAATCAAATCATTATTGATTCTGTTAACATTTCAGGGAACAGAGGACAGGACAAACAAACCAAAAATCAGATATTTTCTTGATGTGGAATGTAAAGGTTTAAAAATCTTAGTAGTTAATTATGTGATGACAAAAATGCACAAATATTTTGGAAAAAAAATGAATAAAATACAGAAATGTTTGTGTGTTTATAAATATATATGTATGTACAGTCCTACTCATCATTATTGGTACCCATGAAGTTTAAGTACACAATGTGACAGTATAGTTTCATTACAAACCTCTCTAACTTTGCTCTGCATCACTTTATCAGACTCAAACTTGGCAGAAGTAATGTTCACATATTAAGTTTTGTAAATTACACTTCATTAGCTGCTATGATCGTGCAGTCATATCTAGAATAGGCAGTTTTAATTGCAACCACTTGAAGCCTACAAGGAAAAGAACACCCTACCAACAATTAAGAATGGTGGAGGTTCCATAATGGTTTGGGGCTGCTTTGCTGCATCAGGTACTGGAGGCCTTGACCTTATCACAGGAATCATGAAATCAGAGAATCATCAAGAAATTTTAGAGCGAAATGTCCGACCCAGTGTAAGAACACTTGGTTTGAGTCGAAGATCGTGGGCCCTCCAGCAAGACAAAGACCCAAAGCACACATCCAAAAGCATGCAGGAATGTTTCAAACGGAAAAAAATGTCCTGATCTCAATCCGATTGAAAATCTTTGGTATGTCTGAAATCTGCCATTGGGGAAAAGAAACCTGCAAATGTTCAAGAGCTTGAACAATTTGCATAGGAAGAGTGGGAGAAAATACCAGCTGAGAAGTGCAAGAAACTTATAGATGGCTACAAGAAACATTTGGAGGCCGTCATCAGTGCCAAAGGGTGTGCAACAAAATACTAAAGAGGGGTGCTATTATTGCTGCACATGTTTTTTTTAGTGCTCTCTTTTAAATTACAATATGAAACTTGTGAAAATGTTTTTTGGACCTTCAACTAAAAGATCCTGATGACATAAATTTGGTACATTTCAATTTACTTCTGAAGATATTGTTAAAGCAATGAAAATAATAAAGGGGTGCCAATAATACTGAGCAGGACTGTAATTATATAATGGTAGCTTTGACATAATGGAAAAAATATGAAAAATATGGCATCTTCAACAGTCAAGCACCCCTCCTCCCTCAAAAAAAGGTAAAAATAAATAAACTACACAAGACAGTTGTTCATTAATCATGATTGAGGGAAGACCTTCAATTAGTCATGATACAGAGATTAGGTAATATCGCCCAGCCCTAGCTTGAAGTCCTGGTTGCGTTATTGCAGGACTTTATGCAGTTTCTTATGATTTGTCACTGTGAAAAATGATGTAGTGTTGAATTAATTATGCAATTTAATTCTAGTTTCGATTATACAACGTTTTCAACTCCATCTTTCCTGTCCCCCTTGGGGGAATTTGCTTTGCAGCAAGTAAAAAAAGCATCAAAACAGTCATAAGAACAACAATATTGAAGTATATGAAAATTGAAATACATAAACACATTACAGTTTGAAGAAAAGAAATTCATCAGTGGGCAAACCAGGAATGGGGTCATCTGAAACAGCATCACAGTAATGGGATTAATCATGCTGGATCATTTTTACATTCTGTGCAGTAATGGAAGATGAAAGAATCCTCTGTTTGATTTGGCCTTAGGTTATCTCAATCAAGTTTTCATAGACACAAGGGTGGTGTTTATTTTATTTTAGGGTTTAGTTTGCACAGGCCTGGTCAAAAAACGTTACCTTATAGGTACTTGGGTGGCATTGTAAGTAAATGTGTGGTCAAATTATGCAAAGAGCGCCCTCTGTTGGATCTGCTCCACGTGCCCTGATGTGCTGCTGCATTATGTATGTATGTATGTTTTGAGATTAATTTCCCCTCAAGTTTGAATGAATCTTTGAATAAAAAAAATGTCACCACACTACTAGGTAAAAGCCATCCTAAATAAATTTGTTTTCAGTCTGGATTAGATAAGGCCCAGGTCAGAAATAAAATGCATTTCGGCGGGGAGCATATTCCAGAGCCTGTGAGCAGCAATGGAAAAGGCTTGGTCACCACAGTGTCTGTATTCTGACCTGGGCACCTCCAGCAAAAGTTGGTTTGATGACCTCAGGCTCCCGAGCGGTTAAAAGCTCAGTTAAGTACACTGGGGCGAGACCATTAAGAGCTTTAAAAAAACTGTAAAAGTTTAAAATCAATCCTGTATTGGACGGGAACCCAATGAAGAGATTTAAGAACAGGAGTGATGTGCTCTCGTCTGTTAGTGCTGAAAGACAGGCTGCAGTGTTTTGCACAGGTTGAAGGCGATTGAGAGAAGACTGGGAGATGTCAGCATAAAAAGCATTGCAGTAGTCAAGTCTCAAATCTGTAAGAGCATGAATGGCTATTTCAAGGTTGTGACAGCTTAAAACATTTTTACTTTGGACAGGATACATAGCTGGAAAAACTAGTTCTGACAGTATTGTTTGTCAACTTCAGATGGGCGTCGAGAACCACTCCCTGATTTCTGACAATTTTTCAACCATCATTGCTGCCAGGAGGCATTTCTGAGGATACCAGCAGAGTGTTCTTTTTTGAAAGATGCCACCAACTGCCAGCTTCATTATCATCAGCTATCAAGAGCCAGTTTCATCAGATATTCAAGGACCAAGGACACATCCAGGATTGAAAAACTGATCAGGAGGGCTGGCTCTGTGGTTGGCATGAAGCTGGACTCTTTGGTGACGGTGGCAGAGAAAAGGACACTGGACAAACTGCTGGACATTCTGGATGATGCCAATCACCCTCTACACATGGCCATCAACAACCAGATGAGCCTGTTCAGCGCAAGACTGCTCCTCCCCAAGTGCAGGAGCAACAGACTGAGAAACTCCTTTGTCCCTCAAGTCATCAGACTGTATAACTCCTCAATTGGGGGATGAGGAGTTACAGGAAGACAGAGGAGAGGAAGGAGCAGCAGCAGTAGCCTACAAGTATTATCTTTTATTTATAATATAATGCAACTGCAATCATAATTTCCCTGAGGGAGTTCTCCCAAAGGGATTAATAAAGTAGAATGTAATGTAATCTAATCTAATCTAATCTAATCTAATCTAATTCAACTATGCGTTGAAAACAAGGTTCTAAAGTCAGCCGTCCCTGTATCCCCAAACATAATATGCTTCATTGTACCATCATTAAGGTGAAGAACATTTTGGGCTGACCACTGCTGCAATACAAGAAAATAAATATTTTTTTTCTTGTATTGCACAAAATAAAGACTGTTGGGCTTCACTGGCAGATAGATTTGCAGATCATCTGCATAACAGTGAAAAGAATGGTTGAGTATAGCTGTAATTGACCCAAGAGACAACATATAAAAAGAAAAGAGGCCAAGACTGGACCCTGTAGGACCCCACAGGACAGAGGAGCACTGGAAGAGTCACCGACCATAACAGAATAGGTTCTACTGGATACGTAGGATGTAAACCACTTCAGTGCCGTGGTGTGAATGCCAACATAATCACTAAGGCGTGACAGGAGGACTGAATGGTCCGCGGGGTCAAAGGCAACACTAGAACAACAGGATATTTGGCATCTACCGTCCGTGCAGTATCATTGTTCACCTTTAACAGTGCAGACTCAGAGCCTTGACAAGACCCAAACCCAGACTGGAACTTTTCCATGACCAAGGTTTTTTCAAGAAATGACTGTAATTGAATAATTTGTCGCAATGGGTTGATGCTCACAGTTTTCATTTATTCATTATTTTTAATCTTTACGTGTGCCAGTCTTGAGCAGGACTTCCATGCCCAAACCCTCCGTCAAGCTCAAGTTAAAGGACTCTCTTTTGAAGAAACACCTTGGTGATGTCTCTGCTGTCTCGATGCTCGGATCACCCTCTTCACACCTGTAACTTTGTCTTTGCACCAAAGAGAAAAATCAATCTTAAACTTTCACACTAACTCTAAAACACACACGTTTGCAGATAAGAAGCACATCACCACAGTCACACCGTTTTTCAGCCTCTGAACCTGCTCCCAAACAGATCCAAAGGTGTTTATCCGCCTTGTTGCAGAACACGATTGAGCGTTGAAATCAGCCTGTGCCGCTGTCTTCACCTCCTGCCCTCTACAACAAACGCGTTTTCTCTTCTGCACTTCCTTTTACCTTTTAGCCTTCCTCCTCTCTTCATCCTTTTTGTCTTCTTTATAACTTTATGAATCCTTACTTACTTTTCCCCTCCTTTGCCTGCTAGCACGGGGGTAAACGCGCATATCGATGGCTGCCCGCTCTGTCTGCTGCTTCAACTCATTCAGAGCAGAGAGTGAAATTCCTCGCTCTTTTTTCTCTGAGAATATTTCTGAATGCATGAGTGGAATGTCAATGCTCTGCTGCTGCAAATTGCAATTCAGATGGACGCATTTATCCACCATCAAGACACACACTTAGCATACACACAGGGCTCCTTGCTCATTACCCTATCTCCATCGTTGGCCATCAGTAGCATCACCTCTAGCAGCATACATACATCAGTGGCACACAGCACACTCTGTCATGTGTGAAATGTGCTGTGGTTGATCCCTGCCCTGGGAGAGGAGAGACGAGACGGAGAGTGTTTCAGCAGATGAGATGAGCCCGACTCTCTGAGGAGGAAGAAGGAGGGGCAGTGAAGGAAGAAGGAACAGAGGGGACATGAGACGGGGGATGGAAAGACTGTTTCCTGTAAAACATGCATTCTTATAGTCTTTACACCTACAGCTACTTTGCTTTATTTCGATTGAGTAGATGTTTGTTGTATTTTTCCTGTTGGAGCTCCTGCCACCTTAAGGGCCCCTTCCCCATGTCTCTTAAGATTGGTTGACCAGCCTCCTCTGTAGGTTGCCAATGGGCTCAATCTACTGATGTATCAGTGGTAGGGCCACAATTTGGGGGGTTTAAACAGTGGTGCAGGGGTGACATATTTTTGTAGGTCAACCTGGAAGTTAGCACTGTGCTGTTCCCTCGACTAAAGGCCTGTGGGATTTTTGTGTTTGTAGGTAATTAATCAATCAGTCAATTAACCAACCAGTCTTTTTTTGTTGGCGCCAATTCATAACAAGTGTTTCAAGACACTTTACAATAGAGCAGGCTGAAGACAAACTCTTCAATTTATGTTTACACATCAATACATACATAGAATGCATATGGGTGCCAAATTATCACTTTAATTGCAATTAATTAATTACAGTCATACTTAGCGCATTATGTATTTTAGTTGTGTTGACCTCATTTTTTGTCTGATTTCTTTTTTTTTCAGTATTATCAGAGTGCAGAACCTTAAAATACCAGATTGGACAATCAGTCTGCTCCTCACACTCTTCACAGACCAATCATATCAAGCCACAGTGTGACGTAGTAACTCAACTCTGCTGTTAGCCGTTAGCTCAAACTACGAGAACTTCAGCCCTTAGACTATTGTCCTACTTTACATCAAATTATACCACACAGATGTGTCATTTACCACTTAAATGTGACATGAATCTCTTCAAAGACAAAACCCACCAAGTTCTCACAGTAAACTTCTGAGGAGGGCATATTTCATAAAGTAGGGTAACCATGACTACGACATCATTCACGCAGCAGTGATCTCCGGTCGGGAGAAGAGCAAAAACATGATACTCAACTTTGGGAACAAGACAATTAAAACTAGAGCAAATTTATATTATTCGGACACGTCTTAGAGCACCGGGCTCTAAGTAGCGATATATAGCCGGCTACAAAACTATGATACTAAGTTTTCCAAAAATTGCTTGTTGTCACACATCAGAAACTACCGCTACGTAACTAGAAAGAGATACATTACCTTGTCACTTTGCATCCTGTAAGTTGTTGAAAAAAGAAGTTGTAAAGCAATGCAGAGTTCTGAGGAAGGTCTGAGCTGCATTCATTAGCATCACAACAAACACACGCTTTGGCTTGGGTCATGCCTTTTGGTGCGTTCCAGTTGTAGTCAGAAGTAGGAATTTCCGAGTTCCGGGTAGGAAACTGCAACTGGAACGTCCCCGGAAGTCGGAATTTCCTACTGGGAACTTGGTGAAACCTCGCCACCCCCGAGTTGACAATGGAAGATGGATGCCCCCAGTGTGAACAGTTATTTAGCTCCTGTAATAATCAATTTATTTGCACTTCTGACTGGGGTGTGTCACTCTAGATCAGCTGTATACATAGTATTGTTAGACTTATATTTACAAAAATGCTGCCATAGTGATAATCACATTCTTCATGTGATATTTGTGAACAACATCGCAGGGCGTGCTAACAACAGCTAACATTAGCCTGGTAGATCGGCATGTTTTTTTTCCGACTTCAACTGGAACGCCGATAAGTCGGAGATGATGTCACTCCGAGTTCCGAGGTTACTGGAACGCAGCATTACGACAGTTGTGGCGCATACTCATAGGCAGCAGAATCTTAATGTCGCCGGTAATAGATTCTCCTCATAGCACCTTTAACATCTATAATGATTATGAGGTAGAGATGACTGACGTTGAATAGTACAACAGCATCAAAAGTAGAATTTATAAGTGATGTATTTTCTGCTGATAAATCACATCTCCAAGATGACCACATCTTTATTAAAGAAGCTGTGGTCGTTCATATTTTAAATTTTAAGCCACTCAATTTACAGTCGACTAAACTGTTGTGACATTTCATCAACTAAAACTAGACTGAAATTAAAAAATTTAGATGACTAAAAAATGGCTAAAACTAAAAGATATTTAGGAAAAAGACTAAATCTACATGAAAAAGTGCTGTCAAAACTAACTAGAAACACTCGTAAACCTTTCAGCTGAGTTACCAAATGCCAGCAAACATTATCTGATTGGCCTGTAATGAGTGTGACTGATGGTTTGATCGTCTGACACCTGTGGGATATGCAGTTTCTGATTGGTTGAGCACCCCTTTAAAAGGGCCTATTGCAGCCTGACATCTGTTTGCATGACTTCCTGATGAAGGCTTGATGCCGAAACGCATCGAAGTTTGTTTTTTAGGTCTACATGACCATGCCGATAAAATAAAGGCATTTTTATAGTATAAAGAGAGTGCCTTGGAGTCTCTTCTTTTTGTTTTCAAGGACCTGTGGGATATGCTTTGGAAAAGTTCTGCCCTCCCCAAACTCTGTCTGTGTAGTGTTTCCCAGATGGACAATTGAAATACATTGAAATTGAATTACATTCTGTATGGTATATATTGAACTGTTTTCCTGGGCGACAGCAAAACAACACAAACTAACATTTTACCTGAGCCATGCCTTCTTGAATGATAATTTAAAAACCATATGCAGGCAATCACAAGGGGACATTTTGAGGGTGTGAGGGAGGTGATTATAAATCAAGCAGGGATGGTGAGGGTGTGGATATAAAGAAGGAAATAAGGCAGCAGGAAGTTAAAAGAGAGTGTCAGAGTGGGTAGACTGTTAAAAGCAGGGATGAGTTTTAAAGAAATAAGGAGAGAGTGAGCATTGACTCGTACAGACAGAGAGAGAGTGTGGCACTGCACCACTCTGCAGCATCTACACTGACTGACAGCCATACCCCGACCACTGTCTGTCTGTCTGTCTGTAATTGCTGACTGAATGACGGACTGGTTGGCTGCTTGGCCAAATGCAGCACAGTTTCCGACAGCCCCCTCCTCCCCTCGCAACCCCCCGCCACGCCGATTGTCTGTCTGTCTCCTACCCTCCCTGTCTCTCAGCATTGCACCAACTTGGTCTAGATCGAAGAAAAAACTTGTGATTAGACTTAAAAATAGCTGTTAGTGATGCTGTTTTTCAGGCCATGTGGTTGTAAACAACATCTCCCAGATGAACGTCTCAGCAGTGCAGCAAATGAATCAAAAACAGGCTCGGCGGCGTGAGCCTGGGAATTCCAATGCTGTGTTCCTTCTTAAATATTATAAGTGTCTGTGCTGTAATACAAAGCTATTGCCTTATTTGTCATCAAATTACATGTCCAACCTTGACTCTGTGTCCCTTTTCCCCACATTCAACACTCTATAAAGTTTGTTTGTGGACAAACAGAAAGAAATGAAGTAATCATTATCACCTCAGGCGCTTGGATCGCCCTGATGAGATTAAAACACATTTCATCGCTGTTAGCAGCAACACAGAGCTTAGCCCGCCTGATAGCCCATAAAACACATAAACACTCGTCCACACGTCCCTCGCTCGTGCATTATTATCCCCCAGAGTGACAGCAAAGATAAATGACATTGAGATACAGCGGCAGACTTATAGGCTGATAAAGAGGCCATAATGTGTCTGACCAAGTGTCCTTCTTCCTCCACTGGGTCATACATGATTATCTTCAGACAGCAGGGACCTTTACATCACTCTCAGATAGGGACGTCACAGCAAACAGGGCCCCAGCTTCACTAAGTGCTAACATTTGTTGGCTCTGCTGCTGCAATGCAGCACTGTGTTGTCCTCTCGGCTCCCCCCCTCTCTGCCTCTTCCTCTTTTTTCTTCCTGTCTCTCTCCTTTAGTCCGTCTCTCACCCTTATCTCCCTGCCATAATACGCTACTTCACACTTTACTTTTCGTCCTCGAGGGCAGTCAGATGGAGAAATGACTCGAACATTTTCCACAACGAGTACCTGTTGTGGTGTTTCCTGTAAATAGGAGTGTAACTTTGTTTGAGTGTGCATGTGTGTGTGTGTTTTTAAGATAAGCTTGGTTAAATTGTGCATATAAGCCTGCTTCATCTCTGAGGGAAATGCACTTCCCTCCTCGTCTCCTGCTTATTTCTGTGGTGACATGGACAGACTTGTGTCTCATGCACATAAACTTTGTCTTCATGTGCTACTGTACGAGCTCCAGAGTAGTTTATCACAGCCCAGACAGCAGCTGCACTGACAGAGCAAATAGAGGCGCAGATAAGTCCAGACAATGTCTCTGCTTAATCATATTGATGCTTTAGTTACAGCGAGGTGAAGCTGTCATATCAACATCGCCAAATGTCAAAATGTGTCTCAGACTGAGTGAATCTCTGCCTCTGTACGCTCATCCCTGTGTGTCTCCTCAGGCTGCTGTGTGTGACTGATTCTGTCTGATGCCCTGTCTCATCTGTCCGTCTGTTGAGGGCGGGGGCAGATCCCTCAGCCAAGAGCCAGACACAAGGGTCAGAGGAACTGCAGCTCCTGATGTTAAAGCTTTCAGACAAAATTTGGTGCAGATGTTGCATGTTTTTTAGGGATGCATAATATTGTTGGTTTGATATCGATATCAGCCAATATCAAGTGAAAAAGTTAAAGGGACTGTGAGGAGTTTCTAAGTAATTACAAAAAAGTCTCACTTTTAGACATAAGCCTGATCGAAATACACACTTTAAGATGAGTTTTATAGCATCAAAATAGGTTATCTATAAATGCTATTCCTCCGGTCGGGTCGGACAGGGCTGGACTGGCCTGGATACTCAACTTCGGGAACAAGACAATTAAAACTAGAGCAAATTTATATTATTCGGACACGTCTTAGAGCACCGGGCTGTAAGTAGTGATATATAGCTGGCTACAACTGCGATAATAAGTTTTCCAAAAATTGCTTGTTGTCACACATCAAAAACTACCGCTACATACCTAGAAAGAGATACAGTACCTGGTCGCTCTGCATCCTGTAAGTTGTTGAAAAAAGAAGTTGTAAAGCAATCCAGAGTTCTGAGGAAGGTCCAAGCTGCATTTATTAGCATCACAACAAACACACGCTTTAGTTTGGGTCACGTCTTTTGGTGCGTTCCAGTTGTAGTCAGAAGTAGGAATTTCCGAGTTCCGAGCATAGACTGTAAAAAACATGGAAGTCATGTCGCTGGGCTTGAATTGAAGCCGCCATGAAAACTGCTCCCCCTTGTGACTGGCTGCAGTATAGGTCAAATCTCCGTCTCCTCCATTCATCTGATCGGGCCGAAGTGAAACTTCAAAAAATTAATACACCTCGTAGAAATATTTCTCCCATCCGTATGCTGTGGTGATATGAAAATATTATTGGGCTGCGGTTTTTCCAAGTCCTCTTTTTTCTGAAAAGTTTCTTTTTCATCAGTTATTAGAGTTTAAAAATATCCATGGTTTACGGCAGCTTCACAATGATTGTGTACGCTGTATGCCGGGGAGTTTTGCGACAGTTTACGACAACTACGTCCAGATATGGTCCAGATTCTCTACTGGCTGCACAATGGCGGTGCCCTGACGGGGGATATTATGGCTTCAAAACCGTTGAATGGTAGAAGGCGGAGCTACGCTATCCAGTTCTTATAATACATCCATGGTTCTGAGTAGGAAACTGCAACTGGAAACGCCCCCCGAAGTCTGAATTTCCTACTGGGAACTCGATGAAACCTCGCCACCCCCGAGTTGACAATGGAAGATGGATGCCCCCAGTGTGAACAGTTATTTAGCTCCTGTAATAATCAATTTATTTGCACTTCTGACTGGGGTGTGTCGCTCTAGATCAGCTGTATACATCGTAGTGTTAGACTTATATTTACAAAAATGCTGCCATAGTGATAATCACATTCTTCATACAACAACGCAGGGCGTGCTAACAACAGCTAACAATAGCCTGGTAGATCGGCATGTTTTTTTCCGACTTCAACTGGAACACAGATAAGTCGGCCACCGCGCATGCTCATCGGTAGCAGAGTCTTTATGTCGTCGGTAATAGATTATCCTCATAGCATCTTAAGTATCATATTGGCTGATATTGACATTTTCTCAGATATTTAAAGCCCATATATAGGCCACACATATCTGCTGTAATACCAGCAGGTTACACAACTTGACAATATTGATGCACCTTCTCATCACGGCATGGAGGCATTTAAAAATCAAGAGTATTTTTTTTGTAAGAGTTTAATGCTGTTTTGTCTGAAAGAAATGAGTCCATAATTTTAAGGTACAGAACTTGTGCTCTTGACCAGCAATGTCCATATCGGTATTGGTGATAATTAATTATAAACTATCTGCATGTCATATATAAGCAAAATCAAATATTGTGCATCCCTAAGATTTTCATGTGGGCAGTGATGATACCTGCAGACAACTGCCAAAGAAGTTGCTGAGTGATTTTGGCAGTCGTTACTTTTTTTTTTGACAATATTTACAGACAAAATATTTCTTTTCTCTTGTAAATTGGCTATGATATTAGCTGAATGTACTCATGTACTTGGGCTGAATGCTGGAAATAGCTTACTGTGCAATGCAATACTCTCTCTCTCTCTCTTTATATATATGTATATTAGGGGTGTAACGGTATGAAAATTTCATACCACGTTTATTGTGACCAAAATTATCACGGTTATCATTATTATCGTGATATTGTTGTAGTGCGCTCAAAATGTTCAAAAAGTACTTTTACACAGTCTTGAAATCATTTAACCCCTTTAATATTCTAATTTTAACAGTTCTTATGTCTTTTTTGTCAATAACTGTCAGGAAATGTCCTATAAGTAAATTTTTAAAAACTTTTTTCATTAGAAAAAACAATTCTGGCAAGTATTTGTCATTATTATGGCATAAATGCTTAAACTGTGTGTAATTACAAGAAAAAAAAGAATGCATTTGTACTTTAAACAGGTTTCTCTTTATAAAAAATTGTAAATGAACATGTTCAAAGTTTTGAGATGGCCAAAAAAAATGTTTTTCCCTGTTTTACAAACACTCCCACATTTTAGTTTGGGGGGTGTGAAAACTTGTAAGAGTCTAAGCGAGGCTCCAGGTGCTGGACTTTCAGAGGCCAAACAATGCAAACTGCTCCTCCGTCTGTGAGAGATGGCTGCTTCACCGAGGAGCAGACACACATAGTTCAGGCTTTTCCAGGTAAAGAGCAGCATCACCGTGAGTTGTTGAAACAGTGTGGTAATCAAACACGATATAACGGTAATTTTAACAGGACACAGTAATGATTACCGTGGGAAATTTTATCGTGGTTTACCATTTTACCAGTAACCGTTACATCCCTAATGTATATCTATATCTATCTATCTATCTATATATATATATATATATCTGTATATATATATATATAAATATATATATCTATATCTATCTATCTATCTATATATCTATATATCTATATCTATATCTATATCTATATCTATATATATATATATATACATATATATGTATGTATGTATATAAAGCACATTGGACTAATTATTGTCTTAGTTTGTCATTCATATTAATATTATTTCAATTAAATTATGATATTGAATATATATTAATGTACAGTGATTAACACATTTACTAGACCAGCTTTTAGCAACCTTTCAAATACTTTTTTAAAACAGAAAATGTTATTATTGGACACCTATTGAACAGGAATGAGGCATTTCAAACTGAATTCACTCTTTTATACCTAAATTTGAGCTGCTCTCTGAGCTTCTCGGAGAAGTCATAAATTAATCAAGTAGAGCATTCATCTATTATAACTAATGTTTCTGTTCAGGAATGCAAATACATAACTATAATTTCAGGGATATTTTAAGAAATAATCATGTGCTTCACAATTTTTTGAATTTCTGCAGAACAAAATACAAAAATCATGGATACTACGCAGTGGCTGCTTTGAGATTCAGTGTTATAATGAATTAAATTGAAGTGTTGACTTAATAATCTTAATTGTATTGGACTGTGAGACAAATGAAGCTGCACAGCTGTACTGAGAATGCAGGTGGATCAGGGGATCTGTGTGTGTGGACACTGGCAGTTAGCGATTGTGAACATACTTAAACTTTCATTAACGATGTATAAAGAAGTCGTCCTGTTCATGAGCCTGAGTCGAGGCTAATTATTATATTTTAAAACTGTTTTCCATCTGCTTTTTGAGTACATAGTTAAGACAACTAACTTATTTTCAGATCAGAGTGACCTGGAGAAGAGGAAAGAAGACATCAGTGGTCTCCAGCCTTTCTCAGACCTGATAAAAAACTCTCAAAGGTTGAAAACAAAGTTTTTCACACAAACTTTATCCGTAGCCATATTTTCCAGCCAGCCCCCTCTTAATTTTGTTCCTCACAAAGTCAGTGTGAGTTGACTTTATGGTGTCAAAAAGAAAAAATCCTCAAATGGCTGTCAAACTTTTATAACTTTAGTCCACGTCTCTGCACATAAACACTGAAGTTGTGTATCTTTGTCAGTGTAGCCGTAGGTCTGACTGCTGGTGGATCTCACCTTTTCCCCTGTCTGCCCGTTCCCACCCACCTCTGTCTGCTCCCTCCTCCTGTTCTCTCCGTTTGCTTCTGTCTTTTTATTCTCATTATCTCCTGCTCTGTCTCAGTCCCTCCTTCTCTCACTCTGTCACTTTGCTCTGCCTGCCTCTGTCATTATTCTGCCCACATGTCTAGACTGAAGAGAAAACTTCTGCAGTTTGCATCTGGAATATGACTGTGTGGCGGCGTACATCTGACACTCGCTGTGTGTGTGTGTCATTTCTTGAGTGCCTCAGGTCTAAGTTCAGTTTACCTTTAAGTTTGAGAGGATTCAGACGGAGTCAGACCTGCTGAATGTAAATACCTGCTTGATAAAGACTCTCATAAAGCAGCTATATGACCAGCAGGGCTGTTTCTATAACAGCACAGAAGATAAATAAGCAACTGTCACTTTGTATCAGGCACAATATTCCACATATTAGATCAAAAAAGGTTATGACTTACTGAGTAATTAAAACCTCAGAGTTAATGAGCATTTTTTTGTCTAAACTCGGATTCATATAATCTGTTTCAATGACTGCAAGAGTATCTTCACAATCACTAATGTGTGAAAACCTTCTAGTTTTCATACACTATGTCCCCCATGATCCACTTTTATTCTCGGGCTCCATTCACAGAAAATCATTGTAGCCAGAATTGGAAAGATTTGTTCGGATGGGAAAACGATGCATGCACACACGCAGATCTGGTCTTAAACCCACAAACTTCTCATCATTGGCTGAGTGTCAGGTGAGGATTAAACATATGCTGAGTCATCAACCAGGGCTCTGTATTGAGTCTAGTATGGGGTGCGCAACTTTGATTACCAAGAGGCCTGCACTATTAATTATTGTCAGGCCCTCCCAATGAATATAAACCAAAAAATTAGAAATAAGAAAGCTTAAAAATTACCAACACTTATTTGTGTTAACTCAAACACGATTAAAAATTCTCAATTCAGTCAGTTTTTAAAGCACAAATATATTATCTCTATTATTATTTACAAAAAAAGATTTTACTAAATTTACCTATTATATCAAAATGCCTCATAAAAGACTTTAAGAGGTACAATCATAGCAGAGTAAGTTTTGAATGTCTTGTGAGAAATAAAGCATGTGTCAGCAATCTAAGATTTTTATAAATATTTTATCTTAATTTTTTCATTTTTGTACTGGTAACTCATTACAAACCATAGTTAGCAGTAGAGATAGACCGCTATGTTTTTTTTGGGGCCGATACCGATTATCGGTAGTCAAGGAGGCCGATAACCAATATTTGAAGCCGATATTAATTTGCAGTAAAAGTGAAAATACTGGCATCAAATTTAAAATACAAAGTCCAACACTTGACTTTGTTTCAATGCCTTTAAGCATATGTTTATTTCAGGCTTAGCAGCATGCCTTACAACATTTAAATAAACTCTTAAATAAATTAGCTGACACGGTTTTAGTTAGGACCCAGAGGCAAGTAGTAGGATGTGAACAACAAACAGTCTTTATTAAACAGTTATTTCAAAGCACAGTTCTGAGCGGGGTTTGAACCTGCACACTTTGGGATGACAGGTGAGTGTTCTCTCAGTTGTTCAGACAAAGGCTCACAAAGAGTTTACAGAAGAGAAGCTGTGGCTTGAGCGGGGGTCGAACCCGCGACAGCAGGCTCTGTAGATGGGCGCTCTCGACTGAGCCACACAAGAGATGTACAGACAGAGACTCACACAGTCTTTACATGAGAGAGAAGCTGCGGCTTGAGCAGGGATCGAACCCGCGACAGCAGACTCTGAAGGCGGACGCTCTCTCAACTGCGCCACACAGAAGATGTTCAAAACAGAGGCTCACACAGTTTTTAAGGGGAAGGCGGTGGAGGCTTGACTCACTCACAGACGAGCAGAGGCGTTCAGGAACACTCAGAGAAGTGATTCAGGCAAACTCACGTTGTCGAGGACAGGCAGGAGTTCAGTCACCAGGTAGACCAGCACAGTGTGTGACAGACAGGACTCAGCGTCAAGGACAGGCAGGGATCAGTTACCAGGCGGATCAGCACAGTGTGGGACAGGCAGGACTCGGCGTCAGAGACGGAAACAGGATCGATAGCTGGGAATTCAGACAGGCGGGTGAGTGCAGGACAGAAGCTAGTCGATACCTTAAAGTCAAGCCGAGGGTCAGGCGTATGAGGCAGAGTTAGGGACGAAACTTGTCGGCAACGGGCGATCAATCCGGGAAACAAGTCTGGAGTGCTCAGCATGAGTGCGAAGACAGTCTGACACTGAGTGTGGAACTGGGGCTTTTGTAGGTGGCTCGATTGCAGCAGACGAGGTGCAGGTGTGAGCAGGAACACAGGTGAGGTGAGTCTGGGCTAATTACGCTGCAGCAGTGGAGGCAGACTGGAGATGATACTGAGGCTGAGGCCCCATCCACACGAAGACAAAACGCTAGACAGTTTCCAAAACGATCGTCATAAAGACGAAGGCGTCTCAGAAAATGTGTGCGTCCATATGAATGCACTCGATACGCATCGAAACGCTGTAAAACACATGCCAGACGTCTAGGGGCGCTGTAACATTTTGACGGAAACAAGCAGAAACAGACAAAAAAAAACAGTGCGCATGAGCACTTGCGGCTAAAGTTGTAAACAGAGATTGTGAAAAAGTGATCATAAAGTGCCGTAATGTGTCCTCGATAATTGTTTGTTCAACTCGGTGGTGATTGAGAAAGAGATTTTGCTGCAACAGGGGCAGTAGCTTCATCCGCTCATATGCTTCACGTACGCCGCCATTGTTGTTGTCGCGTGTGGCGCATGCGTGTCAATGACTATATGAAACTATGACGTAAGGGTATCTGAATAGTTACGGCGAGCCAGTAATCACGGAGCTGCGTATACGGCGTTTCAAAATCTTTCCACTCTGGAACCTGGTTTCAAAAATGATCATTTACAGACCCCCAAAACACCGTCTTCGTGTGGATGATACGCAGATTCGGCAAAAAACTTATGCGTTTAGACCTCGGTTTGGCTTCGTGTGGGTGGGGCCTGAGATTGAGACTGTGATATTAGCTGCCTAAAGTTTTATCCAGTAAACATAAATATCCAAAATTTCAAAATAAATGAAATGTTGTTTTATCTTTAACTCTTCTTTGTTTTAAGGTCAAACAAGAAAACAATATGCAGGGAGTTCCCAGGGTTAGCAGCATCTCTTTTAAACTTAACTAAAAATGTAGGTAAAAAATATCTTCCTGAAGCTTTTTGAAGGAAATAAAACAAAATAAAAAAAAATGCTCACAAATGTGTTGTTTTATCTTTAACTCTTCTTTGTTTTAAGGTCAAATAACAAAAGAAAGTGTAGGGAGTTCCCAGGGTTAGCAGCATCTCTTTGAAACTTAACTGAAAATTTAAATAAATAAATATTATCCTGAAGTTTTTTTATAGGAAATAAAACAAAATGATATAAAATTTGCTCCAAAATGTGAGCCTCAAATCAATTACTAGTCCCAGTGAGCAGTACCAGATTGTGATTGAACCTCTGAAAATACTACATGGCCTAAAGCATCCTCGCTTTAGTAACCAGTGTTTATCATGGGAACAGACAGCTGCCGCTAACGTATTGGACCTCGCAATAACGTTAATGGTCGTGAGATGTAAAGCTTCTCATTTGGCTTCCACACAAACACACACTACTCTCTACCACAACAGACACTCTCCTAGACATTAAGATAGTCACGATGCTAACTGCATTAGCCCGTCAATGGGATTTTCAATTGACGTTAGCATGAAGCTAGCGGACTTTCGGTTTAGGACTTAAGGTTTTTACTCCCTCCCTCTCTCTCTTTCTTTCTCTCTGTCTCACACACACACACAAACACAAACACAAACACACTTCTACTATCATGGACAATTTCCATTTCTATGTAATCAGCACCTTTTTATCAAGTGATTAACAGATACGTATGGAAGGGCTGCGGGTGAGCAGAGCTGCCACTTATAACGTTATTGGGCTCACAGTAACATTACTGGTAGTCGTGAGCTGTAGAGGACTGGGATGTTTATTACATTTCAGGAGAGTTTGCAGCCTTTACTTACCTTGGAAACATATGCTCTCCAGTGCTTCTCCACTCTGCAAAACTTTCTCCTCTTCTCCTTCATGCACTGTGCATGTACTGAGCAGGCACACAGCTGTGAAAGCTGATTGGCTGTCACACGAGCCATGGCTCTGCATATAACCAATCTGATCGTGCTGCGGGTTGGACAATGCTAGAGACAGAGTAGTGACTGCAGACAGAGAGAAGCGGCTGCACCAGAGCCAAAATAACCCCATTTTAAATACATTTATTATGGGCCGTCGGATAAAAAAAAAGGCCGATGCCGATATGCCTCAAAATGACGAATATCGGCGCCGATAATCGGCCCGGCCGATAATCGGCTCGGCCAATAATCGGTCGATCCCTAGTTAGCAGTTGTTTTATTTATTTATTCTAAAGTCTTTGCTCCCCATGCATTCATGACCCTGTAAGCAGTTCAATAATATTTCTGGGTTGGATCAGACAGATACTGACTTCTGCAGAGCGGGAACACCCCACTAGAGCTGCAGTGTTGGAGATGCCCTGACCTTGTTGTTTAGCAATCACTATTTGGCCCTTGTCATACTGACTCAAACCATTACCCATGCTCATATTACTGCTTCTAACATCAACTTTGAGGACAAAATGTTCACTTGCTGACTAAAATGTCCCACCAACCAACAGGTGCCATGATGTATGATCGGTGTTACTTTACCTTTACCTGTCCAGAATGTTATTCCTGATAAATGCACGCAGGTCACAGGTCACAGGTCACATTTAAAAGCAAAACATAATGAAAAAATGCCTTCGAAATATGAAAACTAGGGGTGTAACAAAATGGTCAACTCACGAAACAATACGAAACAGGGCTCACGATACAAAGTACTCACGATACATAGGCCTGTCACGATAATCAGTAAATCAATGAACCGAACGATAAATAAAAACGTCCTCGGTAAGTTTGCCGACCTCGATAAACTGACATGTGCACGTGTGTTTGTTTTCCTCCTCTCTTTCTACCAAAGAGGCTGAATGAGAAGATGGCTCACTATGTCTCTCTTTCTTAACACTGGAGTGCACTGGTTCTATAGCAGATTTATAGCGGAGTGAGTATTTGTCGCTCATACAATCTTTGGGGGGGAGGTGGGGCCGCTCGCGCGTACACTTGGAGAGAGCTGAAGTGAGCGTCCTGAGGAGTAACGAGGAAACAAACACTAATTTGAATGATGGCACGAAAGATACGATTCCTAAGCCGAATGCCACAGTCCCAGTGAAGGAATGTGTTGGTTTAAAACAGAATGAACAAGGTGTGAGCCCATGAACACTGACGAGCTGATATGTTGTATTTGTTGGAAAGTAGTGACGAAGAAGAAGAAGGGGAGGTGCAGCGGAGCCTCCGTCCTTGACAGTCCGCGCTTACAGAGGCGTTTGGTCTGCAAAGTAAATATAAATTAAACCAAGTGAAATGGTGGTGCTCACAGTCGTTCACTACATTGCAAAATAAATGCAGCCCTTCGATTCGGTTAAAAAGCCAGCCTTGTTACAAAGGTTTGACAGACAGTACGGATTGACTGGGAGAGAGTACATGTCACAAACAATTCCTGTATAAACTCCCTTTTATTTATTTTTTTGTACTGGAGTTTCGTTTTTTCTTTACAGAGACAGGGTCTGTTTCTTATTGTTTTTAATAAGTATAATTATTTTTATTTACTTGCAATTTTTTCTTAAAATATAGTCCATTTCATTTTCATTGTTTTTTTTCACTATTTTTTGTTAAATGTATTATATTGTCTGTTTAATTTATTTTATTTAAAAGCTCTTGACCTTCGAATTACATTTAAATACTCTGAAGAAATTAAATTTTCTTGCTTTTGATATGGTGTACTCACTTTATTATGACATATATTATAATAACATTAATGAAAAAATGAGAAAAAAAGTCAAAATAATATTGACAATAATATTGTTTATTGTCAATAATTTTTGGGCAATTATCGTCCAGCAAAATTTGTTATCGTGACAGGCCTAACGATACAAAATAAAGATTATAGAAAATACCCAACAGTAGGAAGTTGTGCAAAAATCTCATTTTCTTTATTTTCTTCCTAATGCAGACAAACAAAAAATATTGCTGCATCAGTACAAAATAAATGCTCTTTGAAAAAAACACTAAATTGTAGTTTTTTCCCCTTATTTAGACTACAGTGCAAATACAAACACAAAATCTCAATAAAAAGTGCTTTGTTGTTGTAACAATCAGGATAAGTACATTCTTGAATGAAAAGGAAAACAAATAGCAGTCCTCAGAGCTGCAGTTTAAGCAGTTTAGACCTATAAATGTCTGAACTGTGAACTATAATATTTAGCCTCTAACAGTGCATATTCTTCTGATCTTCAATATGATCAAATTCTGTCAACTCAACAGTAGATGCAAAAATCAAATATTGTTTTTTATGCAGACTTACACAAACATACAGTTGTTGCCTGTCTCCAGTTCAAAGCAGTTGGTAGTTGTACTCGCTGCAGTATACGGCGAACTTTAGCGGCATATTTTGCACAGGGTTGTTGTTTTGTCCGCAATCTTCTCTATTTTGGGAAGCCAAAATAGGTCCACACAACCGATTTATTTGACGAAGGAGCGTCAGCTAATTCCCCGACCTCGTCTTCCTCCATTCTGAAGCGAGTGTTTTGCTACGGTAGGCGAGGAGGGTAAAAAAATCACCAGCACCGCTTCGCGTTTTATTATTTTGTGCTTTTTATTTCGTGCGTCTTTGAATTTTATTTCATCGTTTTTTATTGCACAAAATTTTGTGCGTTACATCCCTAATGAAAACACGTATTGATGTTGTATATTGTAATCTCAGTTTTAATTAAAGTAACTGCGATAATCTTTTCTCTCACAAACATTGATATTTTTCCACCAACGTTTCTGTTAAGTTAGAATTTTCTTGTTCATCACCTTCAACAAACATCAGAAGAAACATTGCACCTATTTCTTTTGTTGTAATTCCATTAAATTTTGGCATACACTTACGAAGCGGCAGAAGAAACATGAAGAGCTCTCTTTTTCCTTGTGGATTTATTCAGTTGAATTATGAAACAAATGGGCGTTAAGTTCAGCCAGCTTTGTTCTGATTAAACTGTTTGAGTGACATTTTCAAGGAGCTGCTCCTTGTGGATTTGTTATTTTGCTGAAATGTGTCTCAGACTGTTTTCGCTTGAAGGAATACTCTGACATTTTGATTTTTTTTCTTTTCACTTCCCTGATTTCTCCACACAATCAGAGAGGGCGTGTGTTTTGACACCTCACTGAGGTCATTTGGTGCGTGGTGTTAGCCTGCAGCTAACTTTGCTCCTTGTTTTGAATGAGGAAAGATAACGGTGCTCACAGTGTTGTTAGGACTGCTGAGGGGTGAAGACTTATTGTTCTTGACACCTGATGATGCCGAATGTGTTACAGGTCAACTATGGGTTAAAGCTATCATCAAAAATTCAGTGCAAGTTCATCAATAATTGCAGAGGAATGAGTCAAAGTAGAAAAACAACTTTTAAAATTCAGAACCTCAACTCAGAAAAATATGATTCCATTCAGGACTTGCTTCAGTGCTAGGAGAGGTCTAAAGATTCACAGATTTATGAGTTAAACTCAGTCATTGATTTTGACCCAGACGATATTCAAAATAATATTGTACTTTAAAATTGGCAGAGCTAGACCCTTGGGCACAGATGTGTGATTCAGGCTAACAATCAACAGTGTTAGAATATTTGTGCAGTTGGCCAAGTCCTTTCTCATTTTGACTCAGGCATTGAACTCTTTGATTTTTCATAAATTGGCCTCTCTTGGTTGTTAAGTACCTTTAATTTGAAGGAGAAATGTTATTGTTTTGATCACTGCTGTCTATCTAAAGACAATGTATGCTTAAATTTAGTTTGGCACATTTTCATTTACTTCAAAATGTTCTTTATTTGTGTAATAGCATGGGCTGGTATTTGGTAGGGTTAATTAATTCCTATGCCATTATCAATTTCAGTGTCAATATTTATATGATATAGGTCTGCTTGTTCTGATGACAAAAGCTTCAGCATATTGTTAGTGTTTACTAGGGGTGCAACGGTTCAGCTAGCCCATGGTTTGGTTTGTATCTTGGTTTTGGGATTATGGTTTCGGTTCGTGTTTTTCATTAAAAAAAAACACAAAGTTTGACTTTCCAAAAGACTCCCTTTATTTTGCTTTTAAGAAAACTAAACTATGACAATGCCTTTTAGTCTTAACTATCATTTGGCTTATACAAAGTATTATGACATTTATATAAAACACTTCAAATGTAAACATTTTAAACGGTTAAAGTGCCTCTTAGCTCTCTGGCTAGTGTAGTGACTGACTACTGAAATACAATTTACAATGTATTGTACATGGTAAACCTTTGTAGCTGTCCTGCTCTGAGAGAGCGATACCTCTGGGTGATGAGGACTGACGTGTTGACTCATGTTGGACGTGTTCCCATTAGCGTATGGGACTAGCGCTGAGCAATGCTTGCACATAGTTTTGTTTCTGTCAACTGTTTTCTCTCCCTCGTCGCTATAATCCACAGGGAAACCGAAATGTCTCCACACCGCAGATTTGAACGAAGCCAGTGCTTCTTCAAACTCCGGTCTCTACACCCCTCCGCTTGCCATAACTTTTTTTTGTTTTTCTCCTTCTTCGTTTCAGTGTGTGAACCGTGAGCTGAGCTTCACTCCAAAGTCAGAGACGCCGCCCATTCAGCCATGTGCTTGGCTGCTATTACGCAGTAGCTGCTTGAGCGATAGGATATTTACTTGTACAGAGCTGTGTGAGAAGGGGTTGTCTGCAGTGCCGTAGAGCAGGCGCTGGCTAGAGAAATCAATCCCACAGCTGTTAGAAATGAATTAATTGCAAGACCGAAAAAGCGCACTTTATAAAGGCGAATTGTGCCGTGCAGGGTGTACCGTACGGTTCGGTTCTAAACCATAAACTGTTGCACCCCTAAGGTTTACACAGACAGATACTGGATATTGTGCAGTTTGCATCATTTTTGTGTAAACTTAAGCCACAGTTTTAAACACCTCTGTCCCTTGCCTGCCATGGTTACATCTTTAACCTCTTGCTGTCCTTGGAAAGGAAACTATTATTGTCCATTTCTTAAACTAGCTGTTATCGATCCTCAAGTGGATTTGACTTTGGATTCTTATTTCTTGTCATAACCAAACTATGAAGAGCAGGAGAATCCTCACTACTTAACTATTAAAGACTGGTGTATAAACTCTCAGAAAGAAAAATGGTCACCATAACTTAAATGGCAACTTAAATCAACTCTTAAGAACACGACGTTGTACTTTTTAAGTTTAATCTATGGCTTTCAGTACCATCAACCACAAAGGTAGGCTTATGAAGAATTTTCTTCAAAAGGACTAAAGAGAGGAGGAAATAAACCTGTATCAAGAAAGAATTCATAGAATTGGTTTTCTGTGGGAAAGCATCAAATAGGTTCATATATAAATGTTTATAGCCAATGTTTAAACTACCTACAGTAGTAGGTCCTCAAAGTTTCCTGTCTTCTTGTCTTTTTTAAATGCCCCCCACAGCTGTGTCTAGATGTTTGACGTCACACTGTGTCCTGCATGCATGATAATAATATTGAATCATATATGAGTGTCCTAACTGCCAGTGAACAACGCAGCATGATTCTGTGTGATGCTGCACAATGCGGTGCAACACTTTTAAACCCATTATCCAGCTTCTGTTACCCTCTTCGTCACTTGCATTCATGCATCAAGGAGCGAGTGCAGAGAGATATTTTAAAGGCACCGGATGGATTTTCTTCTTTGACTTTTCTTCATAACAAAGATTGTTTATGTGTTTAACATAGATGAGAGAGAGAAGCATTTGTCTGTCATTGAGTGAAATAATTTACTTTCACTTTCAACATAGATGGAGAAGAATGAGCCTTTGAGTCAACCACTTGTCAACATCAAGCACCACATACCTCTTTCCCCCCTTAAACAATAGAAACACATGATCTTGGACAGAACCCCATATCTGTTCCTAAATGTGAAGGCCTACAAAAAGTTCTACTACAGAGAACATAACAGTTATTTCTTTTGTGCTCTTTATTTTACAAAATGTCACATACCCTGTGGAATGAGAGCTCCTGCCCAGTGTTTCCACATTTTGCTACTGAAATAAGTAACCAGGTCGATAAAAACAAGCCCAAATAAGCAACCTCCATCTATTCCCTTCCCTAGTATGTTATACTACTCTTTAAATAAAGAAATCTACATAAAGTGTGTAATAAGCAGACATGGCAACTTTGGCTCTGAAGCATTCGCTGTGTGCGTGAGTGTGTTTGGGGGCGTGCGCGATAATCAGGAAATGAGGAAGTGGACAAACTGCCTACCACAGCCGTGTTTTGCTTTATTGTTAGGAACTGGAAGATAATCAGGGGGATTCACACAGACAGAAGAGCCCCAAGTAGCAACTGCACGTTTAGAAACAAATCCAAAAATCTGAGACCCACGGCTGTGACTCACAAGATTTGCGGCCCTTAGACGCTTATAGCGAGTGGACTTGGCAACGCTGCTCGTGTCTAATGCGTGCAGCTGAGAAGGCAACTTCGGTGTCAGATCTGTCCGTGGGAAAAGTAACGTTGCGCCGTATTAAAAATGGAACAACGTTTTTGTACCAAATTTCCAGTAGTTGTGCGTTACTTTACTTTTTACCCAAAAAAGAAGTTACGTTACTGTAACGCGTTACACACAACGCTGCCAGCGAAGATAATCAGCATTTAATGATTTTGAATACTTTCACTTTATTCTCTTGAATGTATTTAAAGATGTGCAGAATATGATCATGCTGATCAGGTGCATCATTATTAAGGATGTAGTCGGTTATTTTAACATACACTGGCAGTGTTCTCTGCAGGAACTTCCTGTCCTGCTGACAGCCTGTTTGCCTGCAGTGACATTGTCCAGCTCCATCTCTCCCCCTCACACACACTCATGCTGCTCTCATGCTGTGTGGTTTACACTCTGTGGTCTACACACTCAGACAGGACACTGATGAGAAACCTGACCTTCACTACGTTAGAGGTGCAGAGTGTGTGTGTGTGTGTGTGTGTGTGTGTGTGTGTGTGTGTGTGTGTGTGTGTGGCAGGATGACAGCACAGTGTGTTATAGTACTTACTTGTCAGATATAGGGCGAGGGTGGAAATGGACTTATAATCAGTCTGCACAGAGGGAGGATGAAGTGTGTGTGAGGGTCCAGCCTGCCCGCACATCAGTTTTCAGGTCAGCAGTTTAGGCATCATAACACTTCTCTTAGGCCATTGTGAATAGACTGTCTGATAGGGCCGCTCCTGTGGTTAAAATCATAACCACATCATTTTGATTGATGCTGAGTTTATGATTATTTTCTCGTATATTGCTGTGCATGAATCACAAATGTGTCTGGGGTTGTGTAACCTCCCTCTGTCCACCAACAGCTGCCTTTCTGATATCCTCTTCAGCTCTCTTGCTTTTTAACCAACTAGATGCTAGACTATCTCACTGCTCCTCACTTAAATCAAATATGAGAGCTGTTGAAGTGAGAAGGGTAGAGCATAATGTGGGGACACGGCACTTTGTTAACAGCACATGGCAAAGCCTAGTGACAAAATGGTTGCAAGTGGCAAGCAAATGTTTAATTTTATTAACTTGACTTCATGGTCGTAGGAGTTAGGGATGCAACAATTTTCACCAAAATATTGACCCATTTGTACAATGCTGACGGTTCATTTTGCATGCATGAATTGCAGTATTTTCGGTTTTGAGCACTAACAGATTTTATTCATTTGAGCCTGTAAGTCAAAATGCAGGGCCAACTGAACTCCTGTGTCTAGAAGCAGCGCACTACAGTTAAGCCTAGACATCAAACTGCTAATTTGAGAAGAGGCAGAAATATGCAACCACACTTGAAAGATGAGTGACCCCACAGATCTTCTAGTGTGTGGTCAAGAAGGGGAAGAGATAGTTCATGATTTGCCAAACCCGAAAATCAACAAAGTTTGAGCTCACTGATACAACTGTGGAGTCATGTCGACAAACATTCATCAGGTTTTGAAGGGGGAGCAAGAACTCTGAGCGCATCAGCTCAGTGCATTAACAGAGCAGACAAGGTCTTACCTCTTACCAGGTCATTCCACAACAGACTCATCACATACTGACCCATGAAAATTTTTCCTTACCTGCTCAAAACAACTCTGAAAGGCACACTTAAGGCCATTTTCCATTAGCCCTACTCTACTCTCAACTCTACCGGGCTCTACTCTACTCGCCTTGTGCTGCTTTTCCATTAGCCCCAGTCGCCTGCCCAACGGGGTGCAGTGTCGCTGAGCGGCTCTGCCGTGACGTCATTTTTAGCGCGATAAAACAATCTGTGGCTTTTTGTCACAAACCGAGTAAAAAAGGAAAGCAGAAGAAGGCTGCAGGTGGTAAGAAGAAATACCCCTTGAGAAGCACAGGAGAGTTTTGGAAGCTATACAACAGAATGAAGCCGAGGACGAGAGCAATCGAGCTGCAAAGAAAAGACGTATGAGGGTAAGCTAATGGTAGCTACCACTAGCATGCTAGGTCATCGCGCTCATGACTCATCGATGACGACATTGTCTGACCAATCAGTAGCCGGCAGTCGGTGACGTCATCTTTTAGTATCGACTCAGCTCGCTTGGAACCAGAGCGGAGTAGGTACTAAAACTAGCTTGTTTTAGGAGGTACCGGGCTAGTGGAAACACGCTGCAAATCGAGTAGGGCCGAGTAGAGTAGGGCCAAGGCGTGCTAGTGGAAAAGGGCCACTAGACTTTGTTGAAAGCCTCGCACATATGAATATGTCATCCCTGTGTGTTTTAGGATTGATTTTAAGGTCATTTTAATGGTTTATAACTGCCTTAGGGGTCTTGGACCTTCTGGCACTGGCCTCTTAATGATTCCCAAAGCTCGAATACGGACTTACGGTGAGGCATCTTTCCAGCATTATGGCCCCTGTCTACGGAACAGCCTGCCAGAGGACCTCAGGGCTGCAGAAAATGTTCATATTTTTAAAAGTAGGCTCAAGACCCGCCTATTTAATTTTGCTTTTAAATAATCCTATATCTTTATGTGTTATTTTTTATCTATATTTTTATTTTATTTTATTTATATATTCTAGCCCTCATTTTACTTGTTATTTTTATTCTGTTACTATTTGTACTTTTTATTATTATTTTATTTATTAAATTTTACTTATTTTATGATTCTTAGCGCCTGGGTGAAAGCATCCTTGCCCTGGGTCATGAGCCGCACCCAGTGCAGTCAGCCTCCTGGCGTTTCCTGACCTGGCTACTCTGTACTCACCCACATGCTTTAAAGTCACGCTTCTTAAATCATGTTATCTGCGTTTATGAGTGTGTGTGTGTGTGTGTGTGTGTGTGTGTGTGTGTGTATGTGCTGGGGTGGAGTTTGAATGGGAGGGTGGGGACTGTTTTTCACATGTATAGCACTTTGTGCTGCATTTTTAATGTATGAAAGGTACTTTATAAATAAGGTTTGATTTGATTTGATATTTTAAACCTAGCTGAAGGTGGCTGGGTGACTCCTAGAAATCGACTTAATGAACCTTAATGGGTCTGAAGATGCAGAATACAGTTACATTATGATGCGCTCAATGTCAGTGTGGAAATGATTTATAGAGGAATAAGCAAATACCACCCATGTGTTAAATTACCAGTAGGAAGCAAAATAAAGTGTCGGTTTAAAATTGATAATTACAGTTGATTTAACATGAAATGTGTTTGTTTGTTCCTACAGCAGTTTGAAATGAAAGGCTTTTCTTTTCCACTCTAACTTCTTTTAATTGATATATCATTAACTGCATCAAAGATGTTTTAAATGATGTCTTTTTTGCATAGAAGTAATATTAAGAAACTGTTTAGCAGTGAAAAATAGCCTTTCTATACCTTTCTCCTCAATATCTCTTGCTCTTCTGGGAACAATGCATAGATATTGCAGTGACGTGATCACATATACTTTGTCTTACAGGATATATAAATGAAAATATTGATTAGCATTGAAAATGCCACTACGTTAAACAAAGTAAGCAAAAAGGAAACCTTTTTTTGACTCCTAGTGGCTGAAAGTTAGCTGGTTTCTGGCTAGATTGTGTCTGTCATTTAGCCTGGGGTGGGGTTAAAATTGAAGCTGCTATGTGCATGTCAGTGCGTTTACGATACAAGCAGGTAGCATGGGAACTTATCATACATAAAACATACAGAGGTGTCTGCAAAGAAGCTGTCTGCTATACAGGGAAAAAGAGCCTCGACATGATTGTTTGTGCCGTAACAACGACCGACTGCTGTGCTCATATTTGTATTCAAATGAACCATGGTTAGCACAGGCCGTCCACTTGTATCAAAATGACTCGCTCAAATGACCAAAGCTGTTTGTTGAGCCAGGCTGTGAAAATGTTTCTTCAGGCTGTAAAAAACATCAGATTTTTACAGCCTGAAGATACTACAGTTTTTGGTGCTTCCTTACTGGCTTCTTTTTTCCGCCCTGGAGGTTAAACTCTTAAAGGTCCTTGCTCACTCCCTCTTACCCTCCACCCTTCTCAGAGCTCTCTCTAATGATCTGTTGTCTGAGCAGTTATGGCACTAAGCTATTATACCAAGAATTATGACACTTAGTGTCAATCACAGACTGTTAGAATAAACACACCCTTCATCATGTAATAAATATCACACTGTAAGTCACTTTGATTTACAGCTTTGCCTCATGGCTACGTCTGTGAGCTGTGTAATGCTGGACTTGTTAAGCAAGTGAAGATTTAACAGCAACCTGTGAACATCACTTTGTGAGCGTCTGGGGCGGAAAAGATTTTGTATCCAGTGAATTTAAAACATGAGTTTAGCTTAAACTTGAAATATTATCAACACCTGTATTTAAGCAGATACTCTGAAAATGATGTGATGTTTTGAGATCTTTTTGTATATATTTTCCTTTTAGCTGATTTGAACTTAATCACAGTCTATAATCATCAGAGCCAAAGCAGCTCCGGTCCTTGTTTTTATCACTTTGACAGTTTGTTTTGCTTGTTCTTCATCATATCTGTTCTCCCTCTCTTCCTCTCTCTCTGTAACAAGTAATGTGCCCATCATATTATTGTCATATTTTAACAGTGTCCTGTTCTGTCTTCTGTGTTTTTAGTGTAAAAATGAAAGAAGAGGAACCAAACGAGCCAGCTGGAGTTTGGACTGAACTATGAAAACTGCTGGAGAAGCAACAACACGCAGCCTTGAAGAAGCAAACTGCTTTTAAAGGTAACAAGAGATGAGACATTGAGTTTATAATTTTTTGTGCCCAAAACACACTTAGGAACATTGTTTTGGGACTTGCTTCCTGAGGCCTATAGCACGAAGCTCGGTCAACTTATCCCCGATAACTCACATCTATCCAGGATTGAGTAACCGCAAACAACAGCATTCAGGATAACCGATAGCACGACGCAGGTTATCAACACGGTAACTCAATCCAGGATTGTCTCATCAAGAGCGGTGAACGCGCACGTATAAAGGGAGGGCTCAGAGGCAGCTGACCAATCGTGATCATGAGAGGAGAACACACTGAGAAGCGAACACACTGACAGAGCTCCGTATTTTACATGTGAAGAGCAGCGTCTGATAATGTTAAGATGTTAGGATAAAAAAACAATATAATAGAGAAATGAAACATCGTAGCAGCTGTCAGTCATAGACAAAGTTTCTTTTTGCTTTTTATGCACTTTTTATTTATACTTCATGTGCTCTTTGTTTGTGACTCATGTGAGGTGACCTTGAGTGTTGTGAAAAGCGCCCTGAAATAAAAAGTATTATTATTAAAATGTGTGGCGAACTGTGAAAATGCTCAAAGTACTTATTATGGGCTATATCTGACAGTGATCACACTCATGAATCTCATGAAGCAATACTGTGAAAATATGTTGTATGTCTGACAATTATTACCCCATTCTCTCAGATAATCCCTCTGTTTTGAGGAGTTCATGAGAGCAGATAAAAAATAAAATTAACAATTTAAAAATCAGCAAGAAAAAAAAGAACCCTCAAACACATGAATAAAGTGCAGGAATGACATGATGGACCTGATTGAATAATAGAATAATGTGCTGTTTCACATAAGAATTACATCCCTTTTATTTATCAAGCACTTTCTGATGCATTTGAATGTATGAGAGGGGCTGTACAAGTGAAGTTTATATTGCAGGGCGATACAAAATGACAGCGGGACAGTTCGTGCACCGCTCCTGCAGATCACACGGGGAATAAACGGCTCCAATATACAGTATGACCCAGGTATAGATGATTCCGGGCCAGGAGAACCGGTGTGTCTCATATCACGTCGTCAGATTGATCTAATGGGTCAAATCGGTATTGTGACACTTTCTCTTATCTTCATGATCGTCTCAAAAGTTGTGCACCTCCCTCTACCGGGTTCAGGAGAAGAGGGCAGGCCACTGATTCGGAGAAGCTGATTGGCTACTGCGAGGTTCATTTCGCAGGATCAGATTCAGTCCCCAACTTATTCTGCTCCGGAGCAGGATAGCCGTTCAGAGTAAGTCACCATGGTGATCTACTCTGATAAAAAAGGAACTGGCTTCGTGCTATCGGTAAATCAGGGTAAACCCTAAAGTTATCTCGCTAAGACATTAATCCTGCTTCGTGATATAGGCCTCTGGTTCTGTGCTGTTGTAGACATGTGTAGAGATCTTCTGTGTCTATGTCTGTCTTTCACTGCATCTCCTGAATAGCAGGACCATGATGCACAGCTGACCATAGACCAGGTTTGAGACAGTGGTTCTCAGATAGTGTGGTGGAGCTCACTCCTGTGCCCCAAGGCAAGTCCGGGGGTGTCCTGGGTATTTACACATTGAAAAGTTTGTATCATTACAACTGTGAAACATCATAAATGTGATTCTTCAGTGAAAATTATTCTGTTTGTGTGCTTTAATTTTGTTATGCAAAAGCAAAAGATAAAACCTAAAATGATCTAACCCCAATTTTCACATAATCTGGATCAATCTGGAAAGCAGGCCTCATTTTATGGGTCAACAGATCAACGTCTGGCATACGTAACCTGTTGTTTACATGTTTCTCTTTTTTTTGTATCATACAGCCAAAGATCTTTATGTTGTTTAGCCTATTTTTACATACTGACTCTGCTGCTTAACTCTGACCTGAACAGCTGCTGAGGAAAGTCGTGTATTGTTGGTTGAAGGATACGTACCCCGTATGTTGCAACACAAAATAGTTACAGACTCAGGGGGTTGTCAAAAGTGAAACCCTGTGGAGAGCCTTACTGTAGCGTCTAGCCAAGGCAGTGTAGTTTTTGTGCAGTTTAACCAAAAAAATTGGCTAATTCTGAGAGTATCTGTAGCGCCATGTACTGCCGTGTGTTATCAAGCAGCCATGCTCAGCCATTTCCACACAGGGGCTGAGCTGGCTGCTTTTTTTGGCAGTTATATTTTCTGGTGCCATGGGCCTGGGGCAACTCCACTTCAAAAAACTAGAACTATTCCTTAAAGGTGCTATGAGGAGAGCCTGTTTCTGGTGACATAAAGACTCTGCTACCCATGAGCACGCGTGGCGACCGTCGTAAAGACGTGACCCAAGCCAAAGAGTGTTTGTTGTGATGCTAATGAATGCAGCTCGGACCTTCCTCAGGACTCTGCATTGCTTTACAACGTCTTTTTTTAACAACTTACAGGATGTAAAGCAACGAGGTAATGTATCTCTTTCTAGTTATGTAGCAGTAGTTTTTGATGTGTGACAACAAGCAATTTTTGGAAAACTTAGTCTTGTAGTTTTGTAGCTGGCTATGTATCGCTACTTACAGCCCGGTGCTCTAAGACGTGTCTGAATAATATAAATTTGCTCTAGTTTTAATTATCTCGTTCCTGAAGTTGAGTATCCAGGCCAGTCCAGCCCTGTCTGACCTGACTGCGAAGCTAAGGAATAGCATTTATAGATAACCTATTTTGATGCTATAAAACTCATCTTAAAGTGTATATTTCGATCAGGCATATATCTAAAAGTGAGACTCTTTTGTAATTACTTAGAAACTCCTCATAGCATCTTTAAAGAACTGTTTTTCACCCAAGAACTGACAGTTCTACCTCTTCCAAACCTCGTACACAAACACATGAACCTGTCCTCTTCCTCGTGTCGGTGTGCTGTGAGCTGATGACTTGACGTGAGTCACTATCAGACTGTAATCAAACTCTTAGACAGGTTCTTATTACCACATGCACATCAACCTGTAAATACACACGCACGCACATCCTTACTCATGACTGCATACAAACTGCAAAATATCAGACAATGGGTTTATTGTGTAAGTGGGTGTGTAGCTGTTCATTTGATGGGGTCATGGCGAGGAGCAACACACTCATCAAACACACTGCTGTACAAGCTAAGTGCTTTGTGTGTCTTGGACGGTCTGGGAGGTTTTGTGTTTTCTTAGTGCCGTCATGTCTCCTAGTTTAATACAACAACCAAATAATCAGAAAATTCAGATGAACGAACACACTTTCTGTTAACTCTGAGACAAACCCATCTCATTCTGTCTTACACTTTCTCTTCCTTCTCAAAGTCAGCCCCACCCTGTTCTCTGGCTGGCCTCACACTGTGGGGGGGAGAGTAAAGAAAAAAGATAAGCCGAGGAGGGGGAGATGGAAGCAGAGACGCAGCCACACACAGAGAGAAAACAGACCGAGATATTAGATATAAAGAGAGGCGAAGAGAGAGAGAAAGATAAGCAGAGAGGTGGAGGGAGAGAGACGGAGAGCGTCCTGTTTGGACTCCAACAGATGGTCGGTGTTATTGGTGCAGGCGGCTCCTCTTTCTGCTCTCTTCTCTCACACAGACTGCACTTAGAAAACATTCACAACACACAGCCTATAACTTGGTCTCCATCCAACAGTCTCACATAAATCATTAGTGCATAATTAGCATCTGATTTAAAAAGATCAGTGAAAGAGAAACAAATATAGAATATTACTGAAAAGTTTTTGCATGAACTGAATGCAAATTTTTGTCCTTCAAAAGAATTAATTTGAGTTTTGTTATGGATTTACAACCTTTTTAAAGTCTTTTCGTAGAAACTTCTGATCACACTTCTTACACTGACATTTTGATTAGAAAATCTCTAAATATGATCATCCATCCATCTATCTATGCTTTATCTTTGCTGCTTTTCCATGTTTTCACCATTTGCTGCACCACATTTAGGAACATGAATTGATTAGATTTTATCAAATTGGCCAATTTTTGGCACCATGAGCTGTTTAATCAGCTCACTCCTGGGACCCTTGACTAGCCCTACCAGTTTAACTTTCTACCTGCCTGGAAAACCCAGAGTAGAGCAGGTAGGATGAAGGAAGGGTTGCTGTAACAAAGCACCAAGAGGTGCTTAACCTACCAATTACATCATTTTAGGCTAGTCAACCAATCAGAGTGGACTTTAAAGGGCAGGAGCTCCGACAAAGCATCTCAGACAGAGAGAGAGTACATCTAGATGAGTGGAACTCTGTATATCAAAACTGGAAAGTTTTGAGGCAGCAGTAAGTTGGACATTTCACAATCAGTCTTAGGTCAGGTCAGGGGGTAGGGATACAAGTCCTACCGCAAACGGCAAGGGAGGCCATCACCCATGGCTGCTTGAGCCAGCGGTGTAATACATGACAGTGCTTCAGGAGGTCAGCTGTCTTCCCACAGCTACAAACCAACCTCCAATCATGATTCAATCAGGATTTGAACCGGTCCCCAGCTTAAAGGGACATTTCAGTTTGTTTAAAGTGGGCTTGTATGAGCTCCATTTGGCCACTAAGTACATTAGATGCAGTAGAAAGTTCTCTCCTCTCCCTCAGTAGGCCACAGACTGTGAGAGTCTTATCACACTGATCCAGCCGCAAACAGGGAAGTACTGTACCAAATACAAAGGGTATTTTCTCTGCCTACAAGAACTCCCATCAAAAAATAATACCACAGCTTAAGAGTACCCTACCTAGACATTTTTTTGAGTGCACTAACTTTTTGGAAAATTAAAGTTTATCTGGAACTAACCGACTCACGTCATGTATTCCTCTGCGCAGCGTTGCCAAGAGCCGCTGAATCACTCCGCCTCACTCTCAGCTATTGTCAACATGGCAAACTAGCAACTGCGCACAGTAGCTTACGGCAAGAGAGCAGGCTCATCTCCTCCAAACTAACCGACTGTAAGCTACAATTTCATGCACCAAAACACCCGCGGTTAGTTGCCGATGAAAATCGATAATTATAATAGTTGCCAATTAATTTAATTATCGATTTTAATCAATTTAATCGATTAGTTGTTGCAGCCCTAGTCAGACCCAAACCTAGTATTCAGGTTTTGTAAATGCTGAAGTATCTACATCCATTTTCCTAAAACAGATAACCCTCTATGCAGCGTCTCCTTCTGAAGCAGCAGTGTGAAGTCATGGCTACATTTCTTCAGCTGATTGCAACTCGCTGCAGGAGTTTCCTGCACTGATTCACAGGTATAAACACTGTATAGCAAATACTGAGAAAAAGAGAAATATTAAATGTTAGCTGATTGTACTATTCCACTTAAAATGCATGTATTGAACTGAAAACATTGTACAGAGCACTCCAATATTTTTATTCAGACTTTTTAAATCTGGACTGAATACCAGAGTTGCCTCACCAGATCATATTTTACCTTCATCAAGGAGCTCATGTTTGTTTGTTTGCCTGTCTGTTTGTGGGCAAGATACTTAAAAAAGTGATGAAACAGATTTCAGTTACATTTTCTGGGAATGTTGGTATGGCACAAGGAAGAAGCCACTGAAATTTTGTACGGGCCCAAATCTGAATATGGATCCAGGAATGAGTTGTGAGAGTAGCAGTTTTCAACATTTTCATAAAAAGGTTCGTAGATAAATGCCTTGGTGGATTTTTGCTCTTCTAGCTTTATATTTATTAATTTTGTGTCATATGAAAGAGCTCATGGTAAAAATAACCCACACATCACTTTTTTATTTCATTTTTTCATCTTCTCCTCTTTTTCTTACCTACACTGACGTAGGCAAGGTCGACAAAATAGACCATTACTGAAATTAATTTCCACTTGGGTTTCTTTTTGTTCTTTCTCATTCTTGTGGTTTGACTTTTTCTCTTTTGGGAGGTTTTGTTAAATAGGCCATTCATCAGATGTTCTCATGCTGTGAAACACAAAGACTTGAAACTGTGCGTTCAGCCCTGGAGAACTGAAGGAGTAAAATAGCTTCTCAATCCCAACCCCACAAAGCTAATCACTTTCATTCTTCCAGACAGGATCTCTCCTCCAGGCTGCGTCCCACGTCTTCCCCTCACTCTGTTTCAGCCTCATTGTGAAAGCTCACCTGAGACTGTAAGACTGTTTACCAGACAGGGGGATCCATGAGTGAGGGGGCTGAACTTTATCATAACTCGTAGCTCTTTGAACTTAAATTCTTTAGGATCCTGTCAATAACTGTAAGGCGTCAGCCATGAATCCTCCTCTCTGCTGAATTTCTTCAATGAAATGTAAGCATCAACTAAAAACAAATTTCTAGACAGGGGTTTAAAGGCATAAAAATACACCAGGGACACATTCTGCAGCATATAGATGAGAGATGAATAAATGTGGAAGGATATCCACTGGGAAACTGCACTGTTGCAGAAGACAGATGAATCACAGACACAAATCAAAAAGGTAGACTGAACTGAGACAGCAAAAGGAGGAGAGCATGCATTTTTACCTACCACACACTTTATCAGGTACACCCATTTGACTGGATGTTAATGCAAATAGCTAATCAGCCAAGCACATGGTGGCAAATCAGTGCATTTTGGTATGTAGATATGGTCATGACAACCTGACAAGCTTAAAGATGCTATGAGGAGTTTCTAAGTTATTAGAAAAAAAAGTCTCACTTTTAGATATATGCCTGATCGAAATACACACTTTAAGATAAGTTTTATAGCATCAAAATAGGTTATCTATAAATGCTATTCCTTAGCTTTGCGGTCGGGTCGGGCAGAGCTGGACTGGCTTGGATACTCAACTTCAGGAACAAGACAATTAAAACTAGAGCAAATTTATATTATTCGGACACGCCTAAGAACACCGGACTGTAAGTAGCGATATATAGCGGGCTACAAAACTACAACACTAAGTTTTCCAAAAATTGCTTGTTGTCACACATCAAAAACTACCGCTACATAACTATAAAGAGATACATTACCTTGTCACTCTGCATCCTGAAAGAAGAAGTTGTAAAGCAATGCAGAGTTCTGAGGAAGGTCAGAGCTGCATTCATTAGCATCACAACAAACACACGCTTTGGCTTTACGACACGTCTTTATGACAGTCGCCGCGCGTGCTCATGGGTAGCAGAGTCTTTATGTCGCTGGAAATAGATTCTCCTCATAGCACCTTTAAGTTTGTACTATGCATAAAAATGAGGGAGAAAGATGATTCAAGTGATCATAAAGATGGAAAAGTTGTTGGTGCCAGACAGGCTGGTCTGTGCTTTTCAGAAACGACTGACCTCAAGCAAAGGAAAACAAGATCTGTTTAAAAAATATGAGGCCATTCATTGCATTTTTCTGAAAAATATAGATTTGTCAGAGGGAGAAGAGGAAGATTGAGTTTTCTTTGATGGAAACCTTGCAACATGAACATTTGAAATCAGTTCTAAGAAAACAGTGAAATGCCTCAGCAGTATTTTTTTCTTTATTTTTACTTATGTCTTTATGGAAGTTGGCATTGGACTGAGAAGTGATGTGTTTATAAAGTAGTGTGTTCAGTGCTTTTGATAAGTGGCTCACATACTTGTTAATTTTCTGTGTTGTTGCTGAAATATGCAAAATTCAATAAATACATTGTCTATAAAAAAGAAACAACTGAAACGTTATCATAAAACCATCTCCAGGGTTTACAGGGAATGGTCTAAGAAAGAAAAAATATTCAGTGAGTTGCAGTTTTCAGAGGGAGAATGGCCAGAGATGTTGTAGATGATCACACCAAACAAATAGATCCACTGTTCCCACCTTGTAATAGATGAGAGTAAAGATTTGTGTTGCCCAAAGCACTTGAGCTGACTGATATCTCTTCAATGCTTAACTGTCTTTGAGTGACGAAAAGAGGTCTAATAGTGACGGATTGAATAATTGTGTGAAACAACGAATCAATAACCACATCTGTCAACAACGCTCCTCATAGACATATGGTGATACAGTCCAGAGGTTATCAGATTTATTCTGTTTTCAGCCTTCTTTTTGATCATAAGTAGAGAAATACTTGTTTTGTATTCATATTCAGTCTCAGCTGACAGCCAAAAACGTATATATATATATCTCATAATAAAGTGAGTATCAAAAGCAATAAACTTTAATTTCTTACAAGTATTTAACTGTAATTGAAAAGTCAAGAGCTTTTAAATAAAATAAACAATATAATAAATTTAACAAAAAAAAAAAAAAAAACAATGAAAATGAAATGGACTCTTTTGGGAAAAATTGTATGTAACTAAAAATCCTTATACTAATCAAAAACAATGAAAAATAGACCCTGGTTCTGTTTATTCTGTTTAAAGCCAAAATATTTCCACACTTGGGCTGTGGCATTCGGCGAAGGAACCGTTGCTTTCGTGCCTTCATTCATATTAGTGTTTGTTTCCTTGTTACTCCTCACGACGCTCACTTCAGCTCTGTGTGTGTGAACGTGGCCCTGCCTCCCCCTCAAAGCTTGAATCACTGACAGATGCTCACTCCACTATAAATCCGCTAAATCCGCTTTAAAACCTATGCACACTGGTGTTGAGACAGTTGCACAGAGTGAGACATCTTCTCATCCTGCCAGTTTGGTAGAGAGAGAGGAGGAAAACAAACATGCATGCACATGTCAGTTTATCGAGGCCGGCAAGCTTACCGTTTTTATTTATCATGCCGTTTGTTGATTTATTGATTATTGTGACAGGCCTATTTAAGACGGTGTTACTTCTGATAGCACTTTCTAATTTAGTTTTTGTTAGTCTTGTAACTAAAATAGCTTTTCGTTTCAGTCATAATGTTGTCATTTCAATTTTTTTAAAATTTAGTCTAGCTTGGGTTGATGAAATTTTGAACATTTTAGTTGACGAAATCTACTGTAGATTTAGTCAGCTAAAATATGGAGTTCAAAGGGAAACTCCGTTTTTTTGACACCTGGACCTTATTTTTAGGTTTGTGCATGCTCATATACTCACTCAGACAAACATCGTGCAGCTCGGAGTCCTTCAGAAGTTATTTAGATCCAACCGATTTAGCCACACTTATCGGGGGCCACGGCAAGGGAGCTTCAGCGCGGGACATAATCTCTGCAAAATCGCTCGTCTCTACCACAGCCCGGTTTGTCATTACAGAGAAATCCTCCAGAGTAGTCAGACATATATTCCTGGATAGATCCATGCTTGTGTCAGCCGGTTTCAAGTCCCACTCTGAGCAGCAAACACACTCCTCTTCTGTTGCTATAGGCGAACACTGTCCACAAGCGCACACCAGTTCGCATTGAGTCGTGGACGTGCTCCTGTTTCTTGTTCTCGAGCCAGCTGTTCGTCTCTCTCCCTCCACATTCTTCTTTCATGGAGCTCCTCGTCCGTGTACTCAGACTCAAACCGGTAAGGACAACCGTCAAAGTAGTCTGACTCTTCGACATCAGATAAATATTCTGCCATGTTGCTCAGCAATGCCGGCAAAAAGTAAATCAGCTGTACCTTTGTGTTGCGCGGCTATGACGTCATCAAAAGTTTGTTTACCAGGTCAGCTGACCCACCTGAAGAGGGTAGATGAGCTGACTTTATGATAACACTGGTGATGGATGAAAAAATATAGTTGAAATGAGCGATTTTGCAGAGATTATGTTCCGCGCTGAAGCTCCGTTGCCCTGGCCCTCGCTAAGTGCGGCTAAATTGGTTGGATCTAAATAACTTCTGAAGGACTCCGAACTGCACGATGTTTGTCTGAGTGAGTATATGAGCGCGCACACACCTATAAATAAGGTCCAGGTGTCAAAAAAACGGAGTTGCCCTTTAAGGTTTCCTTGAATTTCTGAAGTCATTTTTTATACTTTGATTAAAAAAAAGTCTAATAACCCTTTCGTGAATACTAGTGAAGTTTGAATGTATAAATGAGCAGAAACAAATTGAACTTTTGTGTGAAATTCAGTCACCTTTATTTAGGCTACCTGGTAGAGCATCCCAGGGCTCCAGAGTGCAACCATTTTGGGCGCACATGCACCCAAAATTTGCGAGAGTGCACCTAACATTTTTTCTTGGGCCCCCTGGTGCACCAAGAAAAAATGTTAGGTGCACTCTTACAAAATTAAGTCGACAAAAGTAACGGAGGTAGTGGAAAAATCCTCCAAAATCAGACAAGACTCATGAGATGTTTTGTCCTATATGTCGCTTTTTATAAATTAGTTTGAGAATTGTTTTTCTGTCATTTTTTACCTTAGATTCAGTTTTGTAAATATTGACTATCATGTGCGCAGTCTTATTCTAGGTTCAGATTAATTGGAGAATAAAACCATCCAGTTAAATGTTATGTTGTTGGTTGTTAAAATCAGGATATCTTTCATTTTTCAGTTCAGTATAGCACCTTCAACATTAGCTCATTTAAGTTTTAAATATTTTATTTAACTTGGGATACTAGAGTTTGAAATATTAAATTTCAGTTCAGTAAGACACTTTTATTTGGAAATGATTTATTTTGCTAAATGTTTTAGTTTGAAATTGTCAATTTCATTCAGTGAAGCACTTTAAACGCTCTATTTTTGTATTGAATATATTTTGCTTCGACTAAAGATAAGTATTTCTTTACATCTTATAGTTTAAAAATCATTTAGATTATGTAAAAGTTTTGGAGAGTGACAAAATGATGACCTTATGTCGTCAAAGGTGACAATATGAAAAATTCGGGTGCACCTAATTTTTTTGCTGGTGCACCTTAAAAAGATTGTTAGGTGCACCAATGCAGAGTTAGTCTGGAGCCCTGCAGTGAACCTGCTCTACATGAATATATCTATTCACAGCTCTGATTGGATGGCTCCACAACTTATCCCACCACCACCAAGCTAAGGCAGCTGTGATTGGATGTCCCTCTGAACCATAGACTGTAAAATAAAATGGACGCCATGTCACTGGGCTCAAATTGAAGCCTCCACGAAAACTGCTCCCCCTGGTGACTGGCTGCAGTATAGGTCAGAAATCAGTCTCCCCCATTCATCTGGACGGGCCGTAGTGAAACTTCAAAAAATTATTACACCTCGTAGAAATATTTCTCCCATCCGTATGCTGTGGTGACAAAGTATTATTGGGCTGCGTGTTTTCCAAGTCCTCTTTTTTCTGAAAAGTTTATTTTTTATTAGTTATTAGGGTTTAAAAATGACCGCGGTTTACGGCAGCTTCACAATGATTGTGTACGGCGTATGCTGTGGAGTGTTTACGACAGCTGTGTCCGGATTATGGCCCAAATTCTCTACTGGTTGCACAATGGCGGCGCCCTGACGAGGGATATTTTGGCTTCAAATCCGTTACATGGTGGAGGGCGGAGCCACGCTATCCAGTTCTTATAATACATCCATGCTCTGAACTCATCCAACCTTTCCACACAACCAAAGTAGCTGTGATTGGATATATTCCTAACTTGTCTCTACTTTCTACATGATGAAATTAGATCTGACTGGATTAAGTCTGTCAGACATTTTCATCTAATTTTATTTACTGATGAAAATGTCAGTTAACTTAGTTTTAGTTTTTTCATGTGTGCTTGTTTTTTATCAGTATCTGTCTAGTTCTTGTCAAGGGAAAAAAGGTTGTTGACAAAAACTATACAGGGTGGGCCAGAAAGGTTTACCCATCATTTTTTCTGCACTATCCAAAAATGCTTGCAGACAAACATAACAAACATTGAACACAGTTTCTATACTTTATTCTCTGTCACCAAAATGATTTACATCTCAATATGGCCACCCTTTGCCTTTATCATAGCCTGGAGACGACCTGGCACTGCCTGGCATGAGCGCCGCACTGTCTCTACATCAAGTTTTGACCATGACTTCATCAGAGCTGTCTTCAAAGTGGTGACACTGCTGTAAGATACTCTTGAGACCTCCCTCTCCAGGACAGACCAGATCGCAAAGTCCATTGGATTGATGTCTGGACTTGACGGAGGCTACATGTTCTTGTCCCAGAAGCCAGGAAAGTGCTGCTTACACCAGGCCTGTGTGACATTGGATGTGTGAGCTGGTGCACCATCTTGTGTGAAGACATACTGGTTTCCAAACGCATTGGTACACCAAGGCAACACTTTTTCTTCAAGCATTTGAAGGTACACCTGGCTGTTCACTTTTACACCCTCCTGAATGAAGCCCAAAGGAGACTTTGAGCCATCAGATGCAACAGCAGCCCACACCATGACTCCAGCTGGCTTCTGACGACGAAAATGAATTCTGCAGCCTTTAGGTAGGTGCTGTGCACTATGTGCATAAACCCTGTCATTCTGGGAATTGACCACTGCCTGAACGGTGAAGGTCTTCTCATCAGACCAAACCAGGACTTTGTCTGTGGCACTCTGGATCTCCTGCAGCATCATTTTCCCCCCGTCAAGCCGTTTTTTCTTAGAAGCGGCTGAAATCAGTTGTCTGTGTTGCATTTTTAGTGCTTTCAGTCGGAGATCCTGTTTGACGATTCTTCTCAGTGAAGTTCTTGAGATTTTCACTTCTTTTGCTGTTGCCCTCATGCTCCTGCGAGGATTCCTTTGGATTCTCTTCCTCACCATCTCAACAACCCTTTTGGTTTGAACTGAACATTTTCTTCCAGGGATTGGCTCGCTGGTGGTCTTGCCAGTCTCCTTGTATCGTTTCATGACATTGTAGACAGTCTTACGACAAACTTTCACCTTTTTCATGATTTGCATTGTTGTCAGTCCAGCCTCCTTCAAGGCCACAATCTGGTCGCGCTTACTCTTCGATGCCATACTCGACAATCATTAGGAGTAAACAAATGAACTCAGGTACATCAAAAGCTATGCCTTTTAAGAGAAACTATCCAAAATTTTAAGTTTCTAGGACAAAAGCTAAGCAAACGAAAGAGAGATATACGATGGGTAAATCTTTCTGGCCCACCCTGTAGTGAAAATTAGTCAACAAAAATGACACCAGTTCAATAGATAATTAAAACTTGATAAAAATGTACTTACAAATACATCCTTTGAAACGTAAAGTTCTTAATGGTGTTATTTTGCATGGATGTCTGCATATGAGAAAAAACATAATCATTATCTATGTTTGGATATGATATAGTTTGTTCAAATTACCCCAAATTTCCAGTTAATTCCCATGTAAGTTTCCAATCTGGGATATTTCCAAAATTTCCTACTCCATCTCCCCATCTAAATGTGCTGGAATCTTCCACCCTTTTGCAGCTCTATTAGTGTCATTTTTTTTTAATTCTGTCTCACGGTGTTGCCAAAGTCAGGCTAAAAAAGCTGTTGTAGTCATTTTGATGTTTCTGGACTGATTTGTTTGGGGGATGGAGCCTCACCTGCACCACGTTGCCAAAAGTTGAAGGTGAGCAGAAAACAGCATCTGTTGTCAGAAAATTGGCTGACAGGTAACAGAGTTTAGAGCGGATCATCATCCCACTTTTCAAACCTTCCAAACTCTTTTTAAGAGTTCTGTCATTCTGTCTAACGGGAGAACACGCTCTTTTCTTACTGACACACACTCACGCATCCTGAGTGTGTCTGTTTTCTATCCAGACCACGTTCTCTCCATGCTGCAGATCTGCCTGCTTGACAACTCTGATAACACGGGGCTGCAAAACCTAACGCAGCACAAATCATTCCACTACTCGTCTACACACACAGGATTACAGTAAGCAGGCCCGTCTCCGTATGTGTGTGTGCACGCCTGTGCGTGTGTTTCATGATGACATTGATTGGCAAAAGCAGATCTGTGCTCTGGCTCCCCGCCTGGCCCTATCAGATCTACACTTGAACCTGCCTGCTGTCGATGCCTACGACTCCTGGAGAAGGAAAGCGTACGTCTGATAGTGAGCGCCTCTCTCCTCTCGTGCTGTACGGTTATCTTTCATAAATATGATGCATTTCTCAGGGAGGAACAGATCAGCTCCTTTGCCAGGATGGCGGACAGCTCTGATGCATTCCACCGTACTAATCGTTATCACTTTTGAAAGGTTGATTTATTCAGTCCCTCAGTATTCTGCAGGGTCGAGCTGAGCTGCTCTTTACCGCAGCAGCAGAGCAGGAGTCCGGGGTTTGGCTGCAGATATGAGACACGTCCTGTCCTCCACTCTTTGGTATGCAGCGGCAGGACGGAGAGGAGGAGGAGGAGTGAAGTAGCAGATTGTTAAAACAACTCTGAGAGGAAAAAGTCTGAATAAGGGCTACAGTTTTAGCCATTCTTTAAATCTCTGGGAAGGACAAAAAGACAAAGCTCATGCAGAAATAAGAAGAAACCAGGGCTCAACAAAAGAAAGAGAAATGATATTGAAGTAGGCTCTCTGCCTGTGATGTACACTTTCATTTATAAAGGAATTTTTACTTTCATTTAATCTTACACTGATAACAAATTCAAATGATAAATTTCTCCTGAAGTTGTTTGGATATTTATTGAATTGAATGAATCTCTTTCATTTGTAAGGGACAATACAGTTTAACATAGACATGAGGCTGGTGCTTTGTAACTAGGGGTGTAACGAAATGGTCAACTCATGAAACGATACAAAATACGAAACAGGGCTCACGATATGAAATACTCACGATACAAAATAAAGGTTGTAGAAAATCCCCAGCAGTAGGAAGCTGTGCAAAAATCTAATTTTCTTTATTTTCTTCCTAATGCAGACATTCAAAAAATATTGCTGCATCAGTACAAAATATGCTCTTTGAAAAAAAACAAAAGTATAGTTTTTTCCCTTATTTAGACGACAGTGCAAATACAAACATAAAATCTCAATAAAAAGTGCTTTGTTGTTGTAACAATCAGGATAAGTACATTCTTGAATGAAAAGGAAAACAAATATCAGTCCTCAGAGCTGCAGTTTAGACCTATAAATGTCTGAACTGTGAACTATAATATTTAGCCTATAACAGTGCATATACTTCTGATCTTCAAGTATGATCAAATTCTGTCAACTCAACAGTAGATGCAACAATCGAATATTGTTTTTTATGCAGACTTACACAAACATAAAGTTGCTGCCTGTCTCCAGTTCAAAGTAGTTGGTAGTTGTACTCACCACGGTATACGGCGAACTGTAGCGGCATATTTTGCACACGGTTGCTGTTTTGTCCGCAATCTTCTCACCGTTCTTTCGTCTTTTACATGGGAAGCCAAAAAAGGTCCACACAGCGGATTTATTTAACAGGGAGGGTCAGCTAATTCCTTGACCTTGTCTTCCTCCATTCTGAAACGAGTTTTTTCCCCACAGTAGGAGGATAAAAAGTCACCAGTGACCCTTTGCGTCTTTGAATTTTGTTTCGTCATTTTTTATTTCGTGAAATTTCGTGGCACAAAATTTCGTTACATCCCTATTTGTAACAATAGTGCATAGGTCCGCAAAACAGTCTGGCCAAACTGGACCGACCTGTAATCATTGCTGTCCCTTGCCATGATCTTAATAATAACTTTTATAAAAAGTATTCACTCATCCATCCAAATACTTTTGTAATTGAATTCAGGTATTCCAGTCACGTCTGTGTCCGCAGGTGTATAAAATCATCACCTCAGCATGCAAACCTCTTTTACAAACATTTGTGACAGAATGGGTCTCTCTCAGGAGCTCAGTGAATTCCAGCGTGGAACTGTGATACAATGAGTCCAGTTGAGAAGTTTCCTCGCTCCTAAATATTCCACAACTTCACAACGTCACCAACTTTCTGCAGAGTTAATTGCTGCAGACCTCCAAACTTCATGTGGCCTTCAGATTAGCTCAAGAACAGTGCAGAGAGCTTCATGGATGGGTTTCCATGGCCAAGCAGCTGCATCCAAGCCTCACATCACCAAGTGCAATGCAAAGCGTCGATGCAGTGGTGTAAAGCACGCCGCCACTGGACTGTAGAGCAGTGGAGACGCGTTCTCTGGAGTGATGAATTGCGCTTCAGTCTGGGTTTGGTGGTTGCTTGGAGAATGGTACTTGTTGGACTGCATCATGCCAAGTGTAAAGTTTGGTGGGGGAGGGGGGGGGGTATTGTGAGGGGGTGTTTTTCAGGAGCTGAGCTTAGCCCCTTAGTTCAGTCAAAGGAACTCTGAATGCTTCAGCACACCAAGACATTTTGGACAATTCCATGCTCCAACTTTGTGGGAACAGTTTGGAGCTGGCCCCTTCCTCAGGTACATAAAGACATGGATGACAGAGTCTGGTGTGGATGAACTTGACTGGCCTGCACAGAGTCCTGACCTCAACCCGATAGAACACCTTTGGAATGAATTAGAGCAGAGACTGAGAGCCAGGCCTTCTCGACCAACATGAGTGTGTGACTTCACAAAAGCGCTCCTGGAAGAATAGTCAAAAATTCCCATAAACACTCCTAAACCTTGTGGACAGCCTTCACAGAAGAGTTGAAGCTCTTATAGCTGCAAAGGGTGGACCGACGTCATATTGAACCCTATGGATTAGGAATGGGATGGCACTTAAGTTCATATGTGTGTGAAGGCAAATGAGAGAATGCTTCTGCTGATATATTGTATTTTACCCCCCCCCCCCCCCAAACCATACTGAAGATTAAAGAAGCCCCCACAAGCTCAAGGCTGTGGCGTTCCTCACTTTGTTCAGAGAAAACAGACGGTCTGACCGAAGCGTGACTCAGCTGTCTGTCAGGCATAAGAATTAGGATTTTAGGAAGAGAGCCAGTGTGTGTGATGCGTGTGCTTCAGAGGTCGTGCTGCTCCATCCCTGCATGTATTCACACCCACACACACACGCACACACACCTACACACATAAACAGATCCACACGTCACAGCACAGAAAAGGTCAGACTAACCTGGTGCTTTGTCACACTCTGCTCTGTTTCTGAGGTTACAAACACACTTTAAAGAGTCTCACACTCTCACACAGCCACTGCTGAGACTTGTTTGAAGTTTCAGATCTGAGATGAAACATGAAGGGATAAAAAGTGAACGAGAGAGGAATGACAACAAGGTTTTTGAGCAGAGCGAAGGGTGTCACGAGGTCAATGAGGCTGGTTTGAATTAAAGCAGGGTGTGTTGGTTCTTCAGGGGAGAAAAGAAGAAGACAAGTGTGGGAGACGAAGAGGAGGAGGTGGAGATGTGATGCAGCAAAAGAACAGAGGAGTGTGTAGGCAGAGGGAGACAGACGAGCAGAGGACGCCTGGCAAATAAAATCAACCCTGAAATAGTTTAGACTCAAAACTGTGGGATCACACTTCATAAGAAATAACAGAATTTCTCTTCATGTCTCTCCGGGTCACTGCTGTCTAACTTTTGCCAGATTCATGAGAATTAATCAATCTGTACTTTTTGATAATCACTGCTGTTTTTCTGCTCTTACCCTGCTGCTAGGCCCAAGTCCTTTCTATAATGCACGATGATATAAAAATCATACAGTAGATCTAGATGGCTTAGGGCCTCATGTACCCTCCACCTCAATTAACAAAGTAGAAGGCTTGAATAAAATGTAGAAAGGATTTTAATGGTGCTTTCACAATCATACTAAACACAACGTTCAAACAGTAACATGATCAACTTTTTTTTTATAAAGCAGAGATTTGCATAGATGCTAACAGCTTCAGTAGCAGTTTTATCAGATCTAGACCGCATTTCTTCATTAAAGGGACTGTGAGGAGTTTCTAAGTAATTACAAAAAAGTCTCACTTTTAGATATATGCCTGATCAAAATACACACTTTAAGATGAGTTTTATAGCTTCAAAATAGGTTATCTATAAATGCTATTCCTTAGCTTCGCGGTCGGATCGGACAGGGCTGGACTGGCCTGGATACTCAACTTCGGGAACAAGACAATTAAAACTAGAGCAAATTTATATTATTCAGACACATCTTAGAGCACTGGGCTGTGAGTAGCAATATATATACCGGCTACAAAACTAGGATACTAAGTTTTCCAAAAATTGCTTGTTTTCACAAATCAAAAACTACCGCTACGTAACTAGAAAGAGATACATTACCTCGTCGCTTTGCATCCTGAAAGTTGTTGAAAAAAGAAGTAAAGCAATGCAGAGTTCTGAGGAAGGTCTGAGCTGCATTCATTAGCATCACAACAAACAAAGGCTTTAGCTTGGGTCACGTCGTTTGGTGCGTTCCAGTTGTAGTCAAAAGTAGGAATTTCCGGGTTCCGAGCAGGAAACTGCAACTGGAACGCCCCCCGAAGTCGGAATTTCCGACTAGGAACTCGGTGAAACCTCTCCACCCCCGAGCTGACTATCGAAGATGGATGCCCCCAGTGTGAACAGTTATTTAGCTCCTGTAATAATCCATTTATTTGCACTTTTGACTGGGGTATGTTGCTCTAGATCAGCTGTATACATAGTATTGTTAGACTTATATTTACAAAAATGCTGCCATAGTGATAATCACATTCTTCATGTGATATTTGTGAACAACAACACAGGGCGTGCTAACAACAGCTAACAATAGCCTTGTAGATCGGCACGTTTTTTTCCGACTTCAACTGGAACGCCAATAAGTCGAAGATGATGTCACTCCCAGTTCCGAGGTTACTGGAACGCAGCATTACGACAGTCACCGCGCGTGCTCATGGGTAGCTGAGTCTTTGTGTCGCCGGTAATAGATTCTCCTCACAGTCCCTTTAAATAAAGAATGAATATTACTACAAGTATCTCTATAGTCAGGCTATTTTCGGTTCAGTTCTGACATTTTTTAGCGTGAGTCTGTTTTGCTAAGACGCTGATCTTCTGTAATGCCGTAGGTCCCGCCTATGACATTATCTGACTGGCCTGTAATAAATGCTGATTGATAGAATGAACGTCCAATCACCTAATTATGATGAAGCAGCAACGTCACTAACTTCACACTCTTGCCCCGCAAAACACACACACGCACGCACACACACAGCAGATCACATATACAGATGCGAAGCAAACACACACACACTACCTTTCGCTCCTACCTTGATGGGCATCTTACGAGTCCCGTTTATGGTTCCTATAAACAGTAATCTTACAGGGATTCATGCTCACATGACGAGGGACGAAGCAGGTTTATGTAGTTTTTGAGTTTCTTTTCTTGTGCAAATATGAATTATAAAAATATAAATAAAAATGTAGTAAATGTGATGATTAGAGGGGTTGGTAAATGAAAGTTGGAAATGTTTAAATTATGAGGAAAATATCTGTTTGATCAAAAGTTTTGTAAATGATTACACCCAGTGGGAGAGGCTTCAGCTTTAAAGATGGCTGCCTTGGCCTGCTGGGGTGAGTGGGGACTTGGTTACACAGCAGCTCCCAAGTAACATGAATTTAGGTTTTTCACGTTCCTTTTTTAAAATATTTTTGAGTTTCTTCACTGCCAGATGGGAGGCCGGCATAAATAAACAACATCAAACGCATTCTTTCGACTTTGCTGCGTTTTTTGAAAGTTTTGGGTGTTTTACAGAAGGATCCAGCAACACTGACAGATAAGCTTCTGTAAGATTCAGCCCTCTTCAAACACTTCCTATACTATTTGACACACAAAGGCTGATTTTACATCAGCCATTTTGACAGGAGGCTTGAGCTCCTCCTGCTCAGTCACCATGCAGCCAGTTTTCCTTGCATCACAGTTTTTCCCATCATTTGTCAGTGGGGGCTCTCTCTTTCTGTAAAGTGCAAGAAGCAGCTTTTTACTGAAAATGCAAATAGATACTTCAAAATAACAACTGAGGTCCCTCAGGATCTTTGGATATGGGACCAACTGGAACTATTGTACAAAAATATATTTAAAAAACAGATCCAGTCTAGGACTGGGGGATTTCAACCAATATGTATCTCAATGTTTTGTGGCTGAATGACAGTTCAATAAACTGTATTTTTTCCCCAGGTTTATTTTTTTGAAACACAGAATATTGAATCTTAAAGTAGCATTGTTTTTCATTCAGAGGGCTTTAAAAGCTTGAAGTTCACCATTTCACATCATCAACACATGGCACTTTTTGATGCTCATGTAAAGTTTAGAAAATATTGATCATGCTCAGGCTTTTTTGTCACCTGTTTTGGCTGTCTTGGCAGTGGGATTCCTAATGGTAGCTTTCTTGTTAATTGTTAACAAGAGAGTTAATTATGATCATCAAAAGCTTGATATAAATTATACTGTCTTAAATTATTTTTTGTTGAAAGTAGGGATGTAACGGTTACCGGTAAAATGGTAAACCCACGGTAATCATTACCGTGTTCTATCAAAATTACCGTTATACCGTGTTTGATAATCACACTGTGTCAATAACTCACGGTGATGCTGCTCTTTGCCTGGAAAGGCGAAACTATGTCCGTCTGCCCCTCCATGAAGCAGCTGTGGCTCACAAACTGAGGCGTGCATGTGCAGCTTGCATTGTTTGGCCTCAGCAGCTGGAGCCTCGCTCAGACCCTCACAGGATTTGCCACTTCAAACGGCTGAAGTCTGAAGCCTGTTCGAAGTTTGGATTTTTTAGAACAGTCACCCTGTCTAATGCGCATGATTAAAACAAAAGGGGGGGTTCGGTGAGCTATACCTGAGTGAATTATAGATGGTTTATCAAGATTTTCTGTGTAAATAATGTATAAAGGTTGTAAATAACAGCATTAGTATCAATATGGAGTGTGTTCCTGCTGTTCTTTCGACGTTTATTTGCTGTGTTTCACCGTATTCGCCGTAATAAATCGTCTTTTCCGTCATAGTTCGTGTTTTATGGATTTAATCAATCGTAATTTGGAACTATTAAAGAAGGAAATGTCGAGGAGATCTGCCATGGACGGGGAGACCAGAGGAGAGTCATTAAGGGGGCTAACTGCCTCAGGGACTATCGTTAGTAAAACAAAAATAAAAAAGGCCTGGACATGGTCTAATATAACGAGATGTAACATGGACACTGGTGCTGTAGGCAAACAAAAATGTGTGAGTGTTTATAAAATAGGTAACATTTATTTTTTGTTGGTTCAAAACTTTGAACATGTTCATTTACAAATGTTTATGAGGAAAAACCTGTTTTAAGTACAAATTTGTTTTTTCTATTCTTGTAATTACACACAGTTTAAGCATTTATAACATGATAATTACAAATACTTGCCAGAATTGTTTACTTTTATTTCTAATGAAAAAAGTTTCCAAAAATGTACTAATAGGACATTTCCTAACACAATTATTGACAAAAAAGACAAAAGAACTGTTAAATTTATAATATTAATGGGGTTAAATGATTTCAAAACTGTGTTAAAGTACTTTTTGAACATTCTGAGCACACTGCAACAATACCGCGATAATAATGATAACCGTGATAACTTTTTGGTCACAATGATATTAAAATTTTCATACTGTTACATCCGTAGTTGAAAGTATATTGATGTTTTTCAAAACTTTTAAATGTCTCAGCCCTAATCCAGTCTTGGACTTGAAGAAGAGACGCAGAGAAAGGTTTTGTTTACCTTGAGGCGTATTTACCCAAAGCTCATAGCCTTGTTAGATTGTTTGGTTAGAATATTTGATGTTAATATTTCAGGCTGATGTGACAGTTGGAGGAATGTTGATCATCTTAGCAGCTTTCACTGACTCCAACCTCGGGGCTGAACCGCTGCACGAACATAGTAAAGGGTGTAGCAGACTGCCTTTTCACACAAACCACAAACTGCCTCTCAGCTTTGGGGAATGTGCTGAAAAGGAGACAGGTAAGGGCAGAGCAGCCTGAGGGAAGGAGAGGGAGACAGGTGATGGGCCAGTAATCAGGACCCCTCAGGTCGTCATGAAACAACCGCTTCTCTCCGGATCTCAAGCAAACGTTCATGAATGTTTCATTCAACTCTCAGGATCATTGAACTTATCAAGGAAGGCTGCACACGCTTAATCCAGACGTGTTCTGGGGGCTCAGCTCCAGGATCTTTGATCTGCAGCAAAAATAGAGAGACTTCTGCTGTCCGGCCTGATCAATAACAGTTAACGAGAAAAAAATTGTCAAGGTGACTTTAGGTTCACTGAAGTGGTTTTCACTTCTACAGCTCAGCTGAAAAAAAAAGCTACACATTTGCATTTCTCCTTTGCTTCATGCTCACAGGGCAGTATTTAGAATTGGGTCAAGTAAAGCTTGGGCTCTTAGGCTACGTTTACACGGACACTCCTGACTTAAAAACGCAAAGATTTTTCCTTTTGCGTTTCCAAATTCTTCTGTGTTCAGACGACGACGCTGGAGACGTACAGACCTGCTGTAGCATGCATGCTGGTTCGGTAGGTGGCGGTGTAGGTCTGCAGAGAGGCAGCGCTGCTACAACACACGTACGAAGAAGAAAAACTATTCAAAAACAACGTGGCAAATAGATGTACAGAGACGCAGGAGTTTCTTTTCTGGACAACAAATCAGTTTGAACAACAAATCTGTTTGGATAGTTTTTTCCGGATAATAAACCGAGCACGGTAAGAGGCTCACAAGTTACTCGGCAGATGGCTGAAGCTGTTGTTGTTCCTGGTATGCGCGAGCAGCCTTCATCTGAAAGAGTACTGTGCATGTGGTGACGTCAGCGTTTCAACCTGAAATGCTCCGATGTGGGTTTACATGGAGCTGAGTGGAGAGTGTTTTGGAAACTTTCCACCCTGGAGCCGGTTTTCAAAAGTTACCGTTTTCAACGATTTTTCATGTAAACGCAAGGCCGAGACGCAATGAAAAGTTAAGGGATTTGACCATTTTTGGCGCCGTGTAAACGCAGCCTGAGGGCTCTAATTTCGTAGACCAAGCGCAGGCGCACCTGCCCATGTCCCTGCCCCTCGGCGCAAATGCCAGAGTAGGAGGAGAAAAGCACTGTCTTTACCAATCAAATGACCGCCTCTCCTTGCCTTTAAATGTGCTGTGGGTGAGGCACAGCATCTGATTGGTCTGAATGATCCCCGCTGCTCTGACCGTCTCCGCGGGAGAATGATCTTCAGCAGAGACAGTCAGAGCTACTGTCACTTCAGCAGCTGGGCGAACGGATTGGTCATCGGGGCGCGCATCCAAGGCCACGAAGTGCGTCACCGTGTGGGCCAGCTCCCGGGACAGATGTAATCTGTTCCTTTGTCATTAATAGGAGTACAAAATTAAGAGACAGTTACACCGCAGCTGGCTTATCCATTCAGAATACTTTTGATCCACCTGCATTCCTGGTTTGTCATCGCCAAACAGCAGAACCTTTCGTGATATACTGTATACTCTCCCGGTGTCTCCGCCTCATCCTCCTTACAATAATGTAATCCATCTTTTTACATCACGTTAAAAATAAAGACTAAAACAGAGGAATATGGGAAATCACAGGTAAATCCTGAGTGACATACATTTATTTTATCTCCTTTTTCTTCGTCTTTTTTCTCCCTCTTTTCTTTGAATTTAATGAAATGAGAGAAGCCAGATATATACTCAGCACCAGATGTTAAGGCTGTTTATTGTTGACTTGTAAGATGTGCATCAAACTTCCAGATGCCGTCAGGTTAAGTTTCCATTATGACAAACGGCTTTAATCCGACATCTAATGTGACGGGACAGTTAATATAGATACAAATGTGGTGCAGACTGTTCAGACTGTTACATTAAATAGTGATTGCTGTGATTGTTTATTGGTTTAAAATGTGCCTGAAGCTCTGGAAACCTGCCTCTGAGGCTTTGTTGACGTGTGCGCACATGTGCGCCTGTCACCAAATTACAGCTGCGGAGGGTGCGCTTCGCCTTGCGCCGAGAATAGACCAGGTTGGAGCAGGCGAGCTTTCAGTGCACTTTCTGCACTGTTTTTGGCACGAAATTGTCACTGCGCCAACATGAATCTGCCGACACCTCCCCCTGGTGCGCCGTCAACTCCCCCTGGTGCGCCGTCACACCCATCTCTGCGGTCTACCAAATTGTCAAATTGGCAGCGCACGGCGGTGCGCCGGACGAAATTAACACTGCGCGGGGTGCGCCAGGCTTGCGTCCCCTGCGCTGTGCCACGAAATTAGAGCCCTTAGACTCTGAAAAGAATTGGACCAAGCCATGTGACATAAGTCATTTGATTATCTAAGGTCTTTGAAACTTTGTTTATGTCCCACAACGGACTAAGCTAACCTGTATGTATGATCTCAACTAAACTTTTGAAATGACAAGAGGCCATGTTGAGGTGGGATAGAAGATGCTGTGACCAATGGCAACTCCACATGGTCGTGAAGCTGTATTAGTCATTTCTTTTACCAGAAACCAGCACTCCTCACTGAAATAAAAACTGGCATGTTATGAATACCACCCCCCCAAAGCCTAACCCATACAGTGGGAGCACATTGAAGTGCCACAGTGGTAAAGATTTTTATTCAGGTTATTAAAAACGTGTGTTCCTTGCACACAATCATAACAACTTGAGGGTTCTTGCAGTAAGCCTCAAGTGGACACTGTCCACTTTGGCACCTTAGCATGGGCATCAACCTTGGAGTCTTTTGCTTGGCTCTGCATTAAGGGAAGAAAGCTAGCAGGCTAAGCTCCCCACAAAATGACTCTCAGTTTAATGTCCTCTGTAAAATTTTACAGATGAGCATATTTATCAGTGCGTCCCACATCTTACATTAGATTGAATGTAAAGAAGCTAAGTGCACGTTGAAAGGGGGCTTTTAATGTTTGCTGGTGTCTACAGTGGACCATACAGGACACTAGATAGCATGGTAACCTATTACAACGTAACATGTGTAAATAAAAAGGATTGGATGGTAGCCATTAGTAGGAGGGGCTTAGTGAAGGGTCAGTTGTAACAAGACATTGATTGACTGCTATTTTCATAGATAGTCATATTAGCCTGGACAAACATGGATCACCTACTTGTATTGGACCAGTTTTCCTTAACAATGGAGGTGTGGAAACGCCCTGAAACACACACACATTCCTCAATAGACTAGACTCAGTCCTGTACTGGCATCACCGGGAGGCAGAGGGTCTCACTCTCTGAGCCCACCCGGTGATAAAACCAACTATGATCTAAAGACAACCATTTGTAAGTGTGTGTGAGTCTGTGTTTGGAGGCTTGGGTTAGCCTTTTTGCCTGCCAGACAACAGTGGGTCAGGTAGCATGATCCAATATCAGACACCTGTCGGAAGCACACACACACACATACATGTACACACACTGATGACGGGGTCATGAGTGGGTCAGGACCACAGTGAAGTGTGAACGAGCTCCCAGTTGAATCATTACACCCCCTGCTTCCTTCTTGTTTCCTTTTACTCTTTTCATCTTCTCCTCCACCATTTACTCCACATCCCTCCTCTCCTCGAACAGATTTAGTCTTTCTTCTGGCCTCCACCTTTTTTTCCTCCTCTTATTACTCATGTCTGTTTGTCTCCAGCCCCCCTTCCCCACCTGGTGCCGTCTCCAGCGCTCTGCAGCCTGTGCCGGGCTGATAAAGCCTGTTCAGGTTATGGGAAGAGTCAGTGGGGCAGAAACAAAACACCACTGCTGGTTTTAAATCTGAGCGCTGTCACCCGGGCACCGCTGGGTGATTGCTGCTTAGGGAGACACTATAGCGGGTTGATGGGAGGGCAGCTGTCGGGGGACTGGCAGGCGGGCTGGATGGGTGGCTCACTGGAGAGGTGGGTGAATAGCTAAGCTATCATGCTGTCAGGATAGAGCTCTTCCTCAAGTGGCTCATAATTGCATGGAAATGACTAAAAAAAACATCTTCATGGTGCAACATACCAACCGGGTCAGCTCTTACAGGAACATTTAACTGACATGTTGAGCACAAACTCGTTTATGGCAGGAAATGTTATTTAATTGCATGTCATGTCTAATTTAGGATCCAGGTGTTAGGCATTTTGAGTAGATTCCTTTCAAACTAATAAAATATCAGCAACGCTTTCCTGAAAATGCTGTTGGTCTGGTGCCTCAGTGTATTCCAGAGGCAGATCCAGGGGGTGGAAAGGACCTGGTAGTGGTGTCAACAGGCTTGTCAGGTCAGCCAAGAGGTCCTCATACCAAGCAACATTTTCCAACTCCTCCTGGAGGATCCTGAGTCATACCCAGGCCACATTTGATAGATAACTAAGCCATTCAGTGAAACAAACCAAAAAACGGACCTTGTTTTGACTCAGTGGCCCAAAGTTGGCTGGTTACTGAATCAATCAGGCACCAATTCAGATCAAGTGTTATCTAAAGGCTCTTTACAATAGAGCAGCCTGAAGCTATACTCTTGATTTTATAGACACAGATAGTTTTTTAACCATATTGTTAGTTTTTTATTTAAATATCTTGCAACTTATTCAACGTATTTCTCCTGGTCTACTAATGCTCAATACCTCAACATAACATTTGTTTGCACTGTTACAACCTTCTGCCAATAAACTGCTGTTACCTGTCCACTGTGTCACTTTCACATCACTGCAACTTAACGTTTTCATGTATGGCACAGAATGCCACAGCTGTCCTGAATGAAACTTTACTCCACTCATTTTTATTTTTTTGAATTTTTACTACCTGCATTTTTTACTATCTCTTCTATATTCCTTTCTGTTTTGTTTGCTTGCCATTTGTACAGTTTATTGATCTATATCTTATTCACACGTGGGAAAAAATTTTAGTACCCTTCTGTTTAAGAAAGAAAAACCCACAGTGTACATTGAAATCACTTGAAACTTATCTGGACAAAAATGATGGTACCCCGAGAACAGATTGAAAATAATTTGTCCGTAGGGACATGTTAAACTAAGGTGTGTCCTGTAATTAGTACCATAGGTGTCTTCAAGCTAGTAATCAGTCGTTCTTCCTATTTAAGGCTGACAGTAGTCAATGTGCTGCTTGGTATCATGGTGTGTACCACACTGTACATGGACCACAGAAAGCTAAGGAGAGAGTTGTCTCAGGAGATTAGAAAGAAAATTATAGACAAGCATGTTAAAGGCAAGGGCGATAAGACCATCTCCAAGCAGCCTGATGCTCCTGTGACTAAAGTTGCAAATATTATTCAGAAGTTTAAGGTCCACAGGATTGTAGCCAACCTCCCTGGACGAGGCCACAAGAGGAAAACTGATGACAAATTGAAGAGATAGATAATACTACTGGAAACCAAAGAGCCCAGAATTACTTCCAAAGACATTAGAGATGAACTCCAAGGTCAAGATACATCAGGATCAGATTGCACCATCCATCGCTGCTTCAGCTAAAGTGGACTTGGAGGATATCACTGTTGAAAGCAAATAATAAAAAAGCGAGACTGGAATTGTCAAAATGCATATTGATTAGCCACAAAGTTTCTGGGAGAATGCAAGACTTTTGTGCAAGAGTTTTTTGGCAAGTCACATCAGCTCCATGTTCACAGACGCAAAAAATGAAGCATACAAAGAAATGAACACTGTACCTACTGTGAAACATGGAGGAGGCTCAGTTATGTTCTGGGGCTGCTTTGTTGCATCTGACACAGGGTGTCTTGAATCTGTGCAGGTAAAATGAAATCTCAAGACTATCAAGACATTCTGGAGTGAAATGTGCAGCCCAGTGTCAGAAAGCTTGGTGTCAGTCACAAATCATGGGTCCTCCAACAGGATAATGATCCAAAACACACAACTAAAACCACCAAAGAATGGCTCAGAACAAAACATTGGATTGTTCTGAAGTGGCCTTCTATGATCCCTGATCTAAATTGTGTTGAACATTTGTGGAAGGAGCTGAAACATGCAGTCTAGAGAAGACACCCTTCAAACCTGAGACAGCTGGAGCAGTTTGCTCGTGAGGAGTGGACCAAAATACCCGTGGACAGGAGCAGAAGTCTCATTAAGAGCCACAGAAATCCTTTGATTGCATTGCTTGCCTCAAAAAGTTGTGCAACAGAATATAAGGTTGAGAGTACCATCTTTTTTTAAATAATTCTGTTGAACCACAATTCGAAAGCAACCGTCTGTGTTAGCCAGATTTCAGTAAATTTTCAGTTTTTTGAGTTCAGGTTATTTAAATGACCAATGTGGGTTTTTCTTTCTTCAATATAAGGGTATCAACAATTTTGTCCACATGTGTATATTTTATTTTTTATCTTTAATGTGTGCTATGTTACCCTTTACTTACCTCTGTACTGCTGTAACACCTGCATTTCCTCTTCTGGGGATCAATATAGGATTATCTTATCTTATAGGCACATACAAACATCCAGAGATGTATCCATCCAGGCAGAGATAAAGGGAATAAAATAAAGAATGTATGATGGCCACAAACCCATGGATGCCCAGATCATAATCGCATTGTCTCTGCCGACAAGCTACTAACAAGATTATCAGACTGTTCAGTTTTAGCATGACCAAAGCCCCTCATCACATGAAAACATGCACGTGCAGACAGACAAGTTTGCTGCCAAACAGATATTTAGAGATGTTGGCACAGCACAGTGACTGACAGGCAGCTATGATTGCAGCACAGGGTGCAAACTGAGATCTGATTTTCTTTTGTCTGGAGCAGAATGAAGGGAAAAGCAGAGAAGCAGTAAAGGAGGAAATAGCAGACATAAAGATGCTGATGTAAAAAGGACACCCTGGTGTAGCAGGCGGCCAGACAGAAAATGACAAAGAAATTCAGACTACCTCTCCCCATTTACCCACCCCCCCAACTGAGTGTTCTTTCCTCACTCATAAATGTTTACTTGCAAAAGAAAACAGAGACAAATGCTCATCCAGACAGTGTATGTGTGTGTGTTGATATAGACGCACACACACATACACACAAACAGAAGCCAGACAGTGTGTACGAAGTGCAGCTTCACTGAGTCCATCAAGTGTAATAATTGCAATAAATTCCCTCCTGGCTGCTTCTCTCAGCATCCTCTCGTCTCCTCCTCCCCGGCATCCCTTCATCAAACACTCACTCCCTCTCACCCCTCCTCCATATCCATCAAGTCCGCCCTCCCTACATCGTCACGCTCCCTTCTCCCATCCTGCCTTGTTCTGTCTCCTCACTAAGGTTTACGTGATGTCTGATGTGTTTAATTTTGTGAGCTTGCAAAATTCTGATTTTATTCTGGTTTAATTCCTCAGCACTGGTAACAGAAAGGGCCAAAGGCATTATGTTTTCAGGTCCTCTGTCAAGCAGGGCCACACCTGTGAGAGCATCTTATGGACATTTAAAGCTAGGGTCTTCGATCTGAAAACCAGTTTGGCTGTTGAGACAGATTTGAAAAACGCAGCCTGCCCCCCCTTCACTCACCCCTCCCCTCCATGTTCCAAGATCCCGCCCCCCAGCTTGTGTCGCCTCCTAACAACACGCCCCCTCCGATAGAGCAAGAAGCCGGCTGGCAGAAAATATTCATTGGCATTGAAGATAAATGAGATTTCTCTAGATGAAAGTAACAAACACGACGGTCACCCCCCTTGTAACACACAGCGGTAGCCATTTCAATTGGACCGGTGGCGAAGCGGGTCTGGCGTCACCACTGTTAGCCGATCAGAGCAGAGCCGATTGTGGGCGAGGATTTACCTCTCTCGGCGTGTCTTCACCAGCTCAGTTTACAATGCTAACGATGAGTGGCTAACTTATGCTAAAATCTATTGACAGAGCCTACCCGTTCCAGAAGCGGCCTCCTGGTTTCGGTGCTGGTCTTCTCCAGCTCCATGACGCTTCAGTGGCTGTGCAGCTAGCTGGTCACTGGTACATGAGGGAAGTAGTGGGGAGGAGGCGGGACGGTGCGGAGCAGAGGAGACAGGGGATTGGATGGACTCACGGACCAATCCGAACCGCCGATTGGTCAACTATTATGCCGCTTTGCAGCGGATATACTGAATGGATTTTTTTCATTCTTTTTGGTCTTTATATTGCGTAGATCAGACCATAGGACCATAATGGCCTTATAAACGGTGTTATTAAGATGTACCAAGCTTCCAAATCGTAGACCATAGCTTTAAGGGACTTTTCCTCATCTGTGTCCAAATGTCCACGAGGATAAACTGATCAGATGATTGTGATCCAAGCTAAAGTTTTATAAGGCCTCATGTTCATCCCTGACATTTAAACACAATATCTTGAAAAACTTTCCATCCAGACTCTAATCAACAGGGAAGAACTGTTTCTAGAGTTCATTGGTAGGGCTTCATGATTTTAGGAAAAGATCTAATTGTGTAGCCTTGCAGAGCAGGTGGACCTGCCTGATTCTGAAACCCTGCACATCCTTCTTGACCTCAATCGGCTAAATGCTTCACAGCCCAATCAGGGGAGAGAGGCGGGAGCTGCCAACATGATGACAACAGGAAGTGACTGCATGTTTGAAAACAATGCAACTTTAGAATAAGAATAAAAAGAAGTGATCTCACTATCTGCGTTTTTTTTTACCCTTGAACAACCAGCTCAACTGTTTGGCAGAGGTCATCATTAAATTCAAGGATATTTAATGTTTTAGGAAACAGAGCAAATCAAATAATTGTTTGGTTCCATTAACACTTCTGAGAACAGAGAAAACCCCAGACCAACCAAAAAACAGATTGCCAACAGTTGATTGGATGATGACATAAAAATGCACAAATGTTTGGGAAAAAAATCAATAGAAAAGGCAGAAATGTCTTTAAAACTGCAAAAATAACTTTAGACAGATCATATTAAGTTTGACAAACAAAATAAATTTGATGAATGACACACTTTATATGTACCATAATATCAGTAAATTGTTAAGTATTAAAAATAATGATGGTAAAAATAATATTTGCTTTCGGTTTTTAAACTTTAAATCCCACAAACAACTTATCAGTTCTTTTGGTTTGTTTGCAGTTTTTTCTGTATCATAAAACGTTGACAGAAACAAAAAATAACATGTTATGTTTGTTTAACACATTAAATATTCCCGAATATCATGACCTCTGCCAAACAGTTGAGCTGGAAGTTAAGGGGTTAACCCTTAAGGGACTGCAATTGTAAGGGTTCTCCAGTCAATACATTTGTATTTTTGTTCATTCTGATGTCATTTCTTGGAATATATTCAAATACCTAATGTCCAAAGAATCCTTTTAACTTAATCTAAAATGGTATACATATAAATAAACCATAAAAATTAGGTAAAGGTGTTCAAATTGTGTTATAAATTAGATAATACAAAAATCGGAAATGTTTTTTTCATTATATTTACTAAATATGCACACAAAACACATTGATCCAAATGTATAAAAATAAACAAGATATTTCTGAACACACCAGTAGTGATTTGAACAAAATACCTATTTTAGTTTTTGAGATATGATAATTTTTATGTGCAAAACTGCAGAGGTGTTTTTTAGTTTGATCACTACTGCAGAACCAAATCAAAACTGAACATAGAAACTTCAAACAAAATATTTCTCAACAATAACTGTTTCGACTATATGCATTTTTCATATACATACATACACTGCACATTTTACACAATACACAGTTCATACATTTTATTTTACAAAGAGCCATTGTGGAATGACGTAAATGGAGATGTCACATGAAAGACGGAAGTCTATGCTTTTAGTAGCAAAAAGAATTCGCATTCTAGCTAATGTCGTTTTTTTGAGTTATGCTATATAAGTTTAAGCAGAACTATGTAGACAGCGCGGTGGGCGGGGCCGCCTGCGGGAGGTCACTCCCTTGAGGGTTAAATTAGAAATTGACTCAATATTTCTTTAAAAGAGAAGGAAAGAACAGCACTTGAGGCTTGTCTTATGAGAAATCACGTTTTTGCTCTTCTCCTGATGGGGGGTCACTGCTGAGAAACTGGGAGAGATGCAGAAATCCTCCTCGGACATGATGGTTAGTCTATGGTTGTCATGGTTACTCAGTGATACTCTGCAAAGTCTGCTCTCCTCTGAAGTTTATTGGGAAAACTTGATAGGGATGTTTTTGACGAGGTTCAAGTCACATATCAGTTTTAAATGATACATCTGTGTGGTATAATTCAATGTGAAACAATAGTCTAAGGTAGTTTAAGCTAACGGCTAACTGTTGGCACTTTCCCAGATGAATTAGTGAAATATTTCCATGGTGGATTTATTGGAACTGTCCTTCTGGCATGTCAGGCTTCTTATTGTGATTTTTCTGGCAGACATTGTGATGTCAATTAGACTCATAATTTTCTTCAAAACAAGTTTCAGTGCAATATTCACTGTGTTTACAGTATAGACAACAGTAAGGAAATCAATGTTGATACCTGAATTGTGTTTTTGGTCTGCTTTCCAGGACTCCCGTAAATGCTAATTGCCTCCAAATTTATAAAATAGGATGTGTTAATAGTTTGCACAATAGATTCTGATATCACATGGTTGCGTTGTCTGAAATAGCAAATTTAAAGGGACTGTGAGGAGTTCCCAAGTAATTACAAAAAAGTCTCACTTTTAGATTTATGCTTGATCGAAATAGGCTACACACTTTAAGATGAGTTTATAGCATCAAAATAGGTTATCTATAAGTGCTATTCCTTAGCTTCACGGTCGGGTTGGACAAGGCTGGCCTGGATACTCAATTTCAGGAACAAGACAATTAAAACTACAGCAAATTTATATTATTCGGACACGTCTTAGAGCACCCGGCTGTAAGTAGCAATATATAGCCGGCTATGAAACTATGATACTAAGTTTTCCCAAAATTGCTTGTTGTCACACATCAAAAACTACCGCTACATAACTAGAAAGAGATACATTACCTCGTCGCTTTGCATCCTGTAAGTTGTTGAAAAAAGAAGTTGTAAATCAATGCAGAGTTCTGAGGAAGGTCCGAGTTGCCTTCATTAGCATCACAACAAATACGCTTTGGCTTGGGTCACGTCGTTTGGTGCGTTCCAGTTGTAGTCAGAAGAAGGAATTTCCAAGTTCCGAGTAGGAAACTGCAACTGGAACGCCCTCAAAGTCTGAATTTTCTACTGGGAACTCGGTGAAACCTTGCCACCCCAATTGAAGATGGATGCCCCCAGTGTGAACAGTTATTTAGCTCCTGTAATCAATTTATTTGCACTTCTGACTGGGGTGTGTCGCTCTAGATCAGCTGTATACATAGTATTGTTAGACAAAAATTCTGCCATAGTGATAATCACATTCTTCATGTGATATTTGTGAACAACAGCGTAGGGCGTGCTAACAACAGCTAACAATAGCCTGGTAGATCCGCATGTTTTTTTCCGACTTCAACTGGAACGCAGATAAGTTACTGGACTGCAGCATTACCACAGTCGCCGCGCATGCTCATGGGTAGCAGAGTCTTTGTGTCGCCGCAAATAGATACTCCTCATAGCACCTTTAATCCAAAAATGATAAATCTTTGGATGTTGTATTCATCCTTTGCTAGACCTCATGAATGCTTTTGGTGACCATCTTTTCAGCTGTGTGTGTTTCCAGTCTGACTGATCGAGTTTCGGAGCATGTGATGTGAACTCTTTAAGGGCTTTCTCTTCAAACTTTGCTCGGATATCCACTCTGACTCACGTAATTTTTAACACTTAGGGAGACAGCTTCAGTGGCAGTTTTATGAGATCTTGACCACATTGTTTTGTTAAATGAAGAACAAATACCTGGATATTTTCACTCCACTTCGATCTAGTATGTTTTTGGGAGAGTTTGATTCACAAAGTGGCTTACATGATGAAGTGCAGTAGCAACAGCCTACTACATTTGTCAATTGGCCTGTAATAAATGGGACTGGCAGAACGATATATACGATATACCTGCTGGATATGCTCCTAAAGTTTCTGTTCTCTCCAAACATGTTCTATGGGCTCTTTCCTAGATGGACTGGTTAAATATATTGAACAGTCCATCTGCTGTGCCAGGTTACCTTCAGTTTCCCCTGTATAACTTTCTTCTCCTCTGCCCTCACTCCAAACTCTTTAGCCCATATCCCTTCTTTCCTCATCCTTCTCTCCCTCTTCTTCCTTTCTTCTCCTCCTTTCTCCTCTTTTTCCCTCCCCTTTGACTTTGGTATCATCCTCTTCTCCTAACTTCTGTTTAGCCCAGCGGGTGTTCAAAACTTAGTAGCTGTTAGTGTTTGGTGTGTGACACTTTTCCAAATGATCATGCTCACAACAAGAAAGTGGAGGGAAGTCTGACAAAACCTCGCCACAGGTGCTTGGTGGAGGAGAAAATTCAGAACTGAGGAGAACACAGTCTGATCTGTGTTTGGAGCGCTCCTCTGGAAAATATTTAATTTATTAAAAAGTCAGGGCTTCTTTGATGAATTAAATATTCGTCTGGAGCATTTTTCTTGACAGTCGACAGACTCTGTTTTCTTCCTTTGAAAGAGCGTGATGCCGGCAGGTTGACTGGCTCTCTCCCATGTCTCCCCCTCGCCTCCCCCCTTCCTTCCATCTTTCAGTCGTTTTTCCTTAAAGCCCCTCTCTCTTTCTCTGCCTCACACACACATCTTATCCTTCTCTGCTTCCTTGTGGGCAGATAAATCATCTGCAGAGTGGCAAAAGCTGCAATGACTCATCTTCTATCCAGACCACCTCAGCATGGAAGAGAGACACAGGGAGCAATAAGGAAAGAGAGAGAGAGAGGATGCCTGAATGGAAAAGAGGAGTAAAAGAGGAAGAGTTTAAAAGTCTTCGGCAGTAGTGAATGTTTTAGTCAGAGACACAGAGATGACAAAGACCACAGCTGGAGGGGAGGGGTACACTGAGAAGTAAAACAGATGAAAACTAGTGATCAATCTGCAACTTATGGAGCGTTAAGTTCTCTGGACAACAGCAGGACGTTCCTGGTATCAGAAGATGTGGTCGAAAGTCTTAGCCTGAAGGTCCTTGGTCCTTCTGGTCTTGCTATACTCTGGTGAGGCCAGTGGTGGTCAGTGCCGGACTCTTCTGCAACCACTTCCCCTCAATACATCTTTGGTTTGCAGGGCTAGTGTTCAGTGCTAACATGTTCAGAGGGGTGGGCATGGAAAAGGTCAGCTGCTGGATACAGGTGCAGCTGTGCTTTCATGGGCACCTAGCACACTTTTCTGAACCTGATCAAGCTCACTGCTTACTGGGTGCCAGTGGGTAGGCCAGGCCATTGTAGATGGTTTAGTTACCTGAAGAGGTGAACATATGGGTTTTTACAGCACTGAACAATGGCTATCAGGAGGCTGGCACAATGCAAGGACCAGGTTGACATGACGAAGTGTCCGAAGTGTACGCCTCCATCACTGCCCTTCTGCGCAAGTGCCAGAGAGGGAGGAGAAAAGGCGTGAGTAGGTTTAACACAGTCGAGTGCTGTCTTCACCAATCAAATGAACGCCTCTCCTTGCCTTTAAATGCACTGCGGCCGAGGCGCAGCGACTGATTGGTCTGAATGATCCCTGCCACCACAGTGTGCTGGAAAGACCCGGTAGCGGAGACAGTCAGAGCAGCTGTCACTGTTGGAGAGAGCGCAGGGGCCATCGGGTGTGCATGGGAGACCACGACGTGCGTCACCATGTGGGCCAGCTCCCGGGACAGATGTAATCTATTCCTTTGTCATTAATAGGTGTAAAAAATTAAGAGACAGTTACACAGCAGCAGGCTTATCCATTCATAATGCTTGTGATCCACCTGCACTCCTGGTTTGTCATCGCCAAATAGCAGAGCCTTTAGTGATATACTGTATACTCTCCCGGTGTCTCTTCCTCATCCTCCTTATAATAATGTACTCCATCTTTTTAGATCACATTAAAAATAAAGACTAAAACATAAAAATATGGGTAATCACAGGTAAATCCTAAGTGACAAACATTTATTTCCTCTCTTTTTTCTTTGTCTTTTTTCTCCCTCTTTTCCAGATATATACTCAGTATCGGATGTTAAAGCTGTTTATTGTTGACTTGTAAGATGTACATCAAACTTCTAGCTGCAGTCAGGTTAAGTTTCCATTATGATAAACGACTTTAATCCAACATCAGATGTGACGGGACAGTTAATATAGATACAAATGTATATGGTTCATATGGTTACATTAAATAGTGATTGCTGTAATTGTTTATTGCATTAAAATGTTCCTGACAGTCTGGAAACCTGCCCCTGAGGCTTTGCTGATGTGTGCGCCCATGTGCGCCTGTCACCAAATTACAGCTGTGGAGGGTGCACTTCGCCTGTGCCGAGGATAGACCAGGTTGGAGCTGGTGAGCTTTCAGCGCACCTTTCGCACAGTTTTTTGGCACGAAATTGTCAGGGCGCCAACCCAAATCTGTCGGCGCCTCCCCCTGGTGCACCGTCACCTCCCCCTGGTGCGCTGTCACATCCAGCAAATTGTCAAATTGGCAGCGCAAGGCGGTGCACCGGACGGAATTAACACTGTGCAGGGTGTGCCAGGCTCTGTGCATCCTGCGCCACCCTACGCTGCGCCATGAAATTAGGGCCCATTGAGTCTTGAAAATCTACATCGCTGTCACACAGAGATAGAAGTTTGACTTTTTTAAGCTAAAATGCATGTTTTAAAGGTCCCATAACGTAGTCTTGTTCACCCTAAAAGGATAGTTAAGGTTTTTTGAAGTGGTGTTGTATGAGGTTCATGGCATTACGTGAACATTTACCACATTGACAAAGATGTTCAGGGAGAACTGGCATGATCAGGCAGCTGACAGCTATACAGTCCCATACAAAGCTGTGATTTGCTGTGTTTTCAGACATCTTTCTTTCTGCTGGAACCAGCATTGTCCTATTCAGCAATGGTTGCCCATGGCCCTGTCGCCAGTTCACCACGGTTCCTTACTTGGACCACTTTAAATGGAAACTGACTACTGCAGAACAAGGATACCTAACAAGAGCTGCAGTTTTGGAGATGCTCTGACCCAGTCATGTAGCCATCACAATTTGGTCCCTGTCAAACTCACTCAAATTCTTGTAAGGGCCAGTTTTCTTCTTCTAACATCAACTTAGAGAACACAGTGTTTTCCTGCATGATATATCCCACCCACTAACATGTGCCATGATGAAGTGATACTCGGTGTTATTCACTTCACCTTTTAGGTGAAAACAAGCCACAAATACAGCCTAGGGTGATTGCATACCATATTGAACGCAATAACCTTATTTCCCAAGCCACTTTGTTTTAACTCTACTTGGGATCAGATCACAGCCAACATGTCCAACAGTCTCACTTTCATTTTCCCTAATGCACATAAATGACTGTATCACAGGTAAAGATGAACTACGTTTAGCCATATTTTAGATCATCCTACAGATCGAACTAGTTATGTTGATTGTTATTCTAGCTCACTATACTTCCTCAGCAATGAACTAGTGTGTTTTCACCAAGAAGGCATATAGCCAATACTGATTTCAACTTTTTAAGCCATTATCTGCCAGTTCTGATATTGTACTGGTAATTTTGACCATCTGCAGACACATGAATAACATGACATCAACTTAGTTCTGTGGACAGCTGAAGCACTGTTGTCAATAGACCAAAATGCATTTTAGCCAATAGTTATAGCTAAGATGTAATGTTGAGCCATCAAAGAATCCCAGATATCATAAATATGGATAAAAATGTTATAGAGTCCGCCAAATGATTTGAGTTACCTTAAGAAGACTCACAGACAGAAAAATGAGCTTGGATTGGGCTGAAATAGCTGCTCCTGAAAGTCAGGCAGTGCTTCGATCTGCTGTTACAAGAAGACTCTGTATGCTTCAAAAGGAGGAAAAACAACCACTGCTCAACAACATGAATAGACAATTTTTAAAGAAACTATGACCGCTGTTTGCTTTGGATACAAGAGGATACTTGACAAAACATGATATTTGAATGGTAAAAGGTGAAAATCTCAATGGGAACTGGAGGACATGAAAGATCCAAGTTACCTGTTGATGCTATATTTAAGATGCCAATCTTTTCTTGATAAAATCACTTCAGTATGTTTCATGATCACAGTATACTATTGTGCTGTTGTGTACAGTCTGCAGCTGTCCTCATGCAGATACTCCCTGCAGTAATGAACCAATTATCATTATTATCGCGGCATTGTTACAGTGTTCTCAAAATGTTCAAAAAGTACTTCAACACAGTCTTGAAATCATTTAATGATATCATTTTAACAGTTCTTTTGTCTTTTTTTTGTCAATAATTGTGTTAGGAAATGTCCTACAAGTACATTTGTTTAAACTTTTTCCATTGGAATAAAAGTAAACAATTCTGGCAAGTATTTGTCATTATTATGTTATAAATGCTTAATCTGTGTGTAATTACAAGAAAAGAAAAAACGAATTTGTACTTTAAACAGGTTTCTCATCATAAACAATTGTAAATGAACATGTTTAAAGTTTTGAGTTGACCAAAAATAAATTCAACCTATTTTAAAAACACTCACACATTTAGTTTGCCTGCAGCATCAGTGTCCATGTTACAGCTCGTTATATTAGACCATGTCAAGGCCTTTTTGAATTTTTCTGTTTTACTAACGACAGTCGCAGAGGTAATTAGCCCCCTTCATGACTCTCCTCTGGTCTCCCCTTCCATGGCAGATCTCCTCGACAGGTTCTTCTTCAATATTTACAAATTACGATTGGTTAAATCCATAAAACATGAAATATGATGGAAAAAGACGATTTATTACAACGAAATACGCTGAAACACAGCAAATAAATGGCAAAAGAACGGCAGGAACACACTCCAGATTGATACTAATGCTGTTATTTGCAACCTTTATCCTTTATACATTATTTACTCAGAAAATACTGATAAACCACCTATAATTCACTCCGGTATAGCTCACTGAATCCCCCCCGCTTGAGGAGTTACAGCAGTTTACGCCTGTTTTGTCTTTCACCGCAGCTTGGTGTTTTAGACAGGGTGACTGTCATCAATCAATTTCCCCTCGACATCTTTTAAAATCCAAACTTCAACCAGACTTTAGACTTCAGTATGGAGTGGCAAAACATGTGAGAGTCTGAGCAAGGCTCCAGCTGCTGAGGCCAAACATTGCAAGCTGCACATGCACACATCTGTTTGCGACACATGACTGCTTCATTGACGGGCAAATGTACATAGTTTTGCCTTTCCAGGCAAAGAGCAGCATTACAGTGAGTTATTGACACAGTGTGTTGATCAAACATGGTAATTTTGTTAGGACACGATAATGATTACAGTGGGAAATTTTACCAAGGTTTACCATTTACGTGTAACCGTTACATCCCTACTACATATACAGTATTTATGATTCTTTATAGTGGGCATTTAGTGATAAAAAGGTTAACCTTCATGGTACAAGTGTATATTTGCTTAAATTACAGTCAATATATGGGTTATTAATGGCCAGTTTTTCTGGCCAAAATATCAGCTGTTTATACCAGCAAACATTTCAATATCTGTAGATAATGATATTGGATTAATTATATTGTACAACTTCATTTGCTGTTAAACCTCATATATCCCAAATCTAATCAATTTATTTAATGTTGATAAGGACACTGATAGAAAGTTTGACAGAGAACCCTCTTTGTGTCCTGGACATATCACGTTAACGTCTTTAAGTCCTGTCTGATTTATTTGAAAATGACTGTCTTCAGAAGGTCTGTTCTCATGCAGTTGTGCCCTTACAAAAGCTGAAGTGACTCCCAAGGTCAGTAGTATCCTTTCTGTGGGATGATTGCATATTCTCCCTGTGCATGCTTGGGTTTTCTTTCCTCCCTCAGGGCAACATCAATGTGTGAATGGTAGTCTATATTTCAGCCATGAGAGATGCTGGCATCCACTCCAGGGTGTGCCTGGCCTCTTGCCTTTTATCAGCTGGGATTTGCTCCTACCCCCTGCTGCAGCGAAAAGGATGAGCTGTATATATAATGAATGGAAGGGATAGACTAAAAGAACATTTGTACATTTACTTTGTGCAGAAAATTCTTGCATTGACCAACAGATGTCACCAGAAATCTACTTGTGTTGTATCTGCCATTTTTACAGAAGAGCAAAACTGTTCTAAATAAAGATTTAAATAAAAGATTGAAGTGATGTTTAGTCTAGTTTGAGACTCTCAGCTTGTTTAAACACACAGGCAGAAGAAGGAGGAACGGTGCAGAGGTGGGGGATGACAAATGCCCACAGAGAGATGATAATGTGGAAGCTCGTGTGTGAGGGAGTCAGACAGGGAAAGGTGGACAGACGGGACACAGGAGAGACAGAGGAGATGGATGAGGGGGAGGGAGGGGTGAGAGAGGATCACCTCACAGACAATGATTGACAGCTGTGCAGCTGACAGGCTTCTAACAGCTGTCTGCTGCCTTACCTGCATGTCCAAGTCTGTGTGTGGTTCAAACTCTGACACAAACTTCAGACACATGGAGACAGTGGTGCATACACACATAAAATCACACACTCAGGGCTTCGACAAGTTCTACATGAGCAATGATGCACACATGTTCTATTTTTTTTCATGCGGGATCAACATGTGTGTTAACATGTAGTGCATGCAGTGGACATACCGTGCACACGTGTGATTTGTTTCTTAACATTTAAACACACTGGCCTTTGTTGGCCTATGGCAGGGCTATTCAATTAGAAATTCAGTCGGGCCAGATTTTCAGACTTAGGTGATGAGCTGGGCCGAATATTTTTGGCAGACAGTGAGCAAAGTTAACCACTCGAAAGAAACACAAATAGATAACAAACACACTGGACAAAGGGCAAAACTCAATAAAGAGCAGTACTAGACAAAACTTCTGCTTAATTTTACACTGTTTCTTTGAATTTTACACTTCAAACAGATTACTTCAACCCGTTTTGACAGGTAAATATAAGTACGAAGTACGAAGATGCATATGAACAGTTCAGATGAAAAACACCATCTTTTGGTCACATTTGAAAGTGCATTAAAATAACTTGCTTAACAGCAACCTTTCAGAATGTGTTGCATTAAATGTCCGGTTGCCGCATATGGCACCCGGACTGCTAATTGAATAGGACTGGTGTAGGACTGGTGTAGGGTAAAATATCACACCATGCAAATACAACTGGCAGGGAAAAAAAGGGTTCTGTCTGTCTGTCTTTCCGTCCGTCCGTCTGTGAACAAAATAACTCCAAAAGCAATGGATGGATTTTGATGAAATTTTTCAGGAAATGTTCAGCATGGGAAAAGGAAGAACTGATTCGATTTTGGTGTTGATCCGGATCAGTATCTGGCCGCCATGGCAAAAAATGTGATTTTTGTGAAGAACTACTGAACTAAAAAAAGATATCATTATGAATCCAATTGCTAATGGTATGTTTTCATGGTCAAGGAATCTAAATATTTAGATGAAATACAGGTAGGACTAATATTTATGGTGAAAATCATATCAATATGGGAGGGGACTGTGGCGCTGGCGGAGGTCTGCGCTCTCCGTGTGCTTTTAATCATTGTACCTATTGCTTATGTTGAGCTGTGTGAGTCTGAGTGTGTTTGATTCTGAAACTGTATTGCTGCCATTCTTGGCCAGGCCCCCCTTGAAAAAGAGATTTTTTATCTCAATGAGACTAGCCTGGTTAAATAAAGGTTAAAATAAATTAAATCAGATTCTCTTTAGTAAGGATATTTTGCTCCACTTCTGACATGTGTTGACGATAGTTTGTTTTATGAAGTGGCTCATTTTCTATACTGCAGTAGCCCACACCTACAACATCATCTGATTGGCCTCAATAAATTTTGGTTGATGGAACAATCGTCCAGTCTTCTGCTCATTAAGCTTCTGAAAGGTTCAGCTCTCCCCAAGCTCTTTCTATGGGCTCTTTCTTGGGTGGACTAGTGAAATATGTTGGCTAAACCAGCCAGCATTTAACATGCTGATTTTGGCAAAGCTGTCTCCCAGCAAAGGACTCCAGGCTTCACCATGTAGTGAAAAAAAAAGATTTAAGCATGGAATGCGTTTGTGACCTCCAGTCTCCTGGTGCTCTGCAGACAGCCTTAAGTGGATCTGCAGCTTTCGTTTCATTTTTGCCATCACTGTTGCTGCTTGGTAATACCTTAAACTTTGATTGACTCTTCTGTGAAGTGTTCTGCTACCTGGAGATGACACCTGTTTGCCCTGAAAGATCATAATTATCATAACAAGCGGTTTGCAGCTCTTTAAGTATTCATTAAACACAGGAACACATCTGCACAAACCAGCTGAAGGCTACATGTACACAGGGAGAGGAGAAATGAGTTCAACATGAAAAAAACAAATCAGTACACAAGATCTGAGCTGCAGGCTGTAATGTAATCACAACAAAAATATAGACTAATATTTGTTCATTTTCCTTTAATTCCCCGTCTTAATGCAGCAGATAAGATGGCAGCAGCAGCATTGACATCATTTTGTCTGTTTTTTTTTGTGTGAGGCTGCAGCCCATTAGGGATGAGGGTTCCCTGTTGTCTGATCTTTCATAATGTGCCAGCTTAAATATGTTATATTTCAAATATTTTGTATACTTTCACACTTATTGACAATCAATGTGTAATCAGTCTGATTTATCTTGCCAAGGTCCAATCTACAATGACTGGGAGAAGCCCAAAGTGTCAGACTCTTTAAAGATGCTATGAGGAGTTTCTAATTAATTACAAAAGAGTCTCACTTTTAGATATATGCCTGATCGAAACACACACTTTAAGATGAGTTTTATAGCATCAAAATAGGTTATCTATATATGCTGTTCCTTAGCTTCATTGGGTCGGACAGGGCTGAACTGGCCTGGATATTCAACTTTGGGAACAAAACAATTAAAACTAGAGCAAATTTATATTATTCAGACACGCCTTAGAGCACCGGGCTGTAAGTAGAGATATATAGCCGGCTACAAAACTACGATACTAAGTTTTCCCAAAATTGCTTGTTGTCACAGATCAAAAACTACCGCTACGTAACTAGAAAGAGGTACATTACCTCGTCGCTTTGCATCCTGTAAGTTGTTGAAAAAAGAAGTTTTAAAGCAATGCAGAGTTCTGAGGAAGGTCCGAGCTGCATTTTTATTAGCATCACAACAAACACACGCTTTGGCTTGGGCCACGTCTTTACGATAGTGGCCGCGCGTGCTCATGGGTGGCAGAGTCTTCATGTCACCGGAAATAGATTCTCTTCCTAGCACCTTTAAGAACAGGAAGAGGTGGGAGCTTTGAGCATGAGGATGCTAGAGAGAAATTAGCATTTTATCACTACAAACTTCTCTATAAAAAGGATATTATTGCTTGACTCCAGATATGTTTTGGCACAAGTTTGTTCTACAGAGTAGCTTAAGTTTTGTACTTAACACTGTGGCAGCAGCACCCACCTACTAAATTATTATATCGGCTCTTAAAGGAACAGTTCAGTTGTTTTGAAGCAGGGTTGTATGAGTTCCATATGACCACTAAGCACATTAGATGCAGTAGAAATTTAGCACACTTAATCGCAAAATCTTGCACTCACGATAATATGTGTGTTCTAACTTATTGCATATTACTACCATTTAGTATGTTTTTTTTTTTTACATGATGTGTGCTGCTGACCTCTTGGCCAGGTCACCCAGATCTTGATTTCAGTGGGTCTTTTATCTGGTTAAATAAGGTTAAAAAAAAAAGTTCTCTCCTATCCCTCAGTAAATCACACTCTGTAAAAACTGTACTTAAAGGGCATTTCCTGACACATTTATTGACAAAAAAGACAAAGAAGAACAGTTATGATTATAATATTTAAGGGGTTAAATGATTTCATGTGTATGTAAAAGTACTTTTGAACATTTTAAACATACTGCAACAATATGGCGATAATAATGATGACCGTGAAAATTTTGGTCACAATAACGGTGATACTAAATTTTCATATCGTTACATCCCTACATGTGATGAAATTTGTGCCTTCAAATAGTAGACAAAAACAGCAGCCAGTACTTTGGAAAACATGACAAAGCAAATCCAAAGCCAAGGCTATGCTGATGTTTTCTTTAACGTTGAGGGAATTATGTTGGAGAAGAGAGTTCTAGAGGAGTCAACAGTGAATCAATGCTTTTACAAACAGGTTCTAGAAAAAGAAGTAAGAAAAATTCAGCAGAAAGAGACTGCAGCTAAGGAAAAAAGGTTTCACTCAACATCAAGACGTCACACCAGCTCACACTGTGCTCTCGGTAAAGCAGTTTCTGTCCCAGTCACAAATCACAGAGCTCGGCCACCCTCCCTGATCACCTGATCTCGCAGTATGGCCTTTCCATAAGACCTAATCTGTGCTCATAGGAACACGTTTTGAGTCTGTGAGAAACAGCAGAGGTTTGAAACAACTGTCTGTAGAGGAGCTTCTTCGATCAGTGAAGACCTGAATGAAGTGATGTGTTGACGCAGGAGGAGACTGAAGGTGAAGACAATGAAAACTGTTTATGTTCAGTGAAATTATATCACAGCATTAGTCTTGTTTTGAATAGACACACTTTGTTTAATTGTGTCAACACTACATTTATATTCGTGGTTATCTTGAGTGTACGGTGTACATTTTAGGACATTCTCAGCCTCAGGAAAACCTCCCTAAGGTAATGCGGCGTCAGGCTTCAAAATGAAAGTCATCAGACAAAACGGCCTCAAATTAAACTGTCTCAACCAAAACAACGTCAGATAAAACGGCCTCAAAATGAAAGCCATTAGACAAAACGCTTGCAAAACTGATTCAAATGAAACAGCATCAGGTTGTAACAATACCATCATTATCGTAATATCACACATGTTGAATCGTCTTGAGACGGCATTCAGCTAAAAATCATCCACTCGCAAACTTCCTGTTTTCAAAATGAAAGCAACTTTTATCGTCTCCTTTTAGTTCTTTAACGCTTTTGTAAATGGGCTCTTGTTTTGGAGCGATAGCATAATGGCCATAGTGAGTGGAATGTCCGAAATTCCAAAATGAAATTTGTATCCGTGCGTTTTATGGCTCAAATGACCACATTTTGGTATTCTAAGCTTTCTCGCCTAAAATACTCTCTGAACTTTCAAATGTGGCGAATCAACAGAGATATTTGATAGCCTGGTGTGCTTCCGATTTTTTGTCGTCGTTGAAATGCATCATGGGAAACTTAGTAGTATACTACAGTGGCTGTGTCCGAAATGGCATACTAACGTCCTACTCATATTAAGTGTGACGTCAAAAGAGTATGTAGTGTGTTCACATTAGATAGTATGAAAAGATTGAGTGTGCGAGAAATACCTGGATGTATACTATATCGGAAAACATTTTAAAGGGAAACTCCGGTATTTTGACACCTGGACCTTATTTTTAGGTTTGTGCATGCTCATATACTCACTCAGACAAACATCGTGCAGCTCGGAGTCCTTCAGAAGTTATTTAGATCCAACCGATGTAACCGCACTTAGCGGGGGCCACGGCAACAGAGCTTCAGCGCCGGACGTAATCTCTGCAAAATCGCTCGTCTCTACCACAGCCCGGTTTGTCATTGCAGAGAAATCCTCCAGAGTAGTCAGACATATATTCCTGGATAGATCCATACGCGTGTCAGCCGGTTTCAAGTCCCACTCTGAGCAGCAAACACACTCCTCTTCTGTTGCTATAGGCGAACACTGTCCACAAGCGCACACCAGTTAGCATTGAGTCGTGGACGTGCTCCTGTTTGTTGTTCTCGAGCCAGCTGTTCGTCTCTCTCCCTCTCCATTCTGCTCTCATGGAGCTCCTCGTCCATGTACTCAGACTCAAACCGGTCATCATAGTCTGACTTTTCGGCATCAGATAGATATTCTGCCATGTTGCTCAGCACTGCCGGCTAAAAGTAGGTCAGCTGTACCTTTGTGTCGCGCGGCTATGACGTCATCAAAAGTTTGTTTACCAGGTCAGCTGACCCACCTGAAGATGGTAGATGAGCTGACTTTATGATAACACTGGTGATGGATGAAAAAATATAGCCAAAATGAGTGATTTTGCAGAGATTATGTTCCGCGCTGAAGCTCCTTATAGGGCAAAATCGCTCATTTCAGCTATATTTTTTCATCCATCACCTCCTGTAGCATTTGAGGTTTGGGTGCCATTTCGACACACAGACATACTTTTTGAGTCTCTATAAATAATGCATTGCGCCATGCAAGATCGACCAGCATTCAGCTTAAACTGGGCCACTAACAAACTTCCTGTTTTCAAAATAAAAGCAGCTTTTATTATCTCCTTTTAGTTCTTTAACCATTTGTAAATGGGCTCTCGTGTTGGAGCCAACCAAAAGTTTCGTCGATAGCATAATGGCGCGCATAGAAGAAGAATATCAGAACTGCGAAATGAAATTTGTATCTGTGCGTTTTATGTCTCAAATGACCACATTTTAGTATCCTACGTGGTGACTTTCTCGCCTAAAATGCTCTCTGAACTTTCAAATGTGGCAAATCAAAAGAGATATTTGATAGCCTGGTGTGCTTCTGATTTTTGTCGTTGGAGGTTTGAAATGCATCATGGGAAACTTAGTAGTATACTACAGTGTGAACGGTTGGCATCCTAATCATACTTATAGTATGTAGTATACAGTATATACACATGAGTTTGTAGCATGTAATATGTTTGTGTGCCATTTCGGACACAGCCTACGTTTATAATGTCTATGGTACCGACTTTTGATGTCACATGCACTTCCAGTCTCTTAAAAATAATGTTCAGCTGTATGTTACGATCGGACGCTGTTTTATTTGAGTCCGTTTTTCCACTGTCGTCTTGTCTGATGGCTTTCATCTTGAGGGCGTTTTATCTGACGTCGTTTTGGTTGAGGCAGTTTAATTTGATGCCATTTTGTCTGATGACTTTTATTTTGAAGCCTGAGGCCGTATTTTCTGAGGGAGGTTTTCCTGAGACTGAAGATGTCCTAAAATGTACACCGTATGAGTGATACAGACTGATGTACAAACGGCCATACACTGAAGTGGATGTGAAGGTTCATAGCATGTCTAGTCCATCTGTCATCCCTAAAGGTTTATGATCTTAATTCTTAAGCTGTGGCCAGAAATGATGACCGACCTGTGTAATAAACATACCTACTTACATATCCAGACTCACACCCACTCCCCAAACAGAGAATATATGTCTGTGTGTGAGACAGAACGTGGGGGTGTATCGACTCGTGAAAGTTGTAGAGAAGATGAAAAAGCGACGTGGCTGCCTCGGCTATTGCCCTGGAAGACATTTTTAGTCTGTTTTTCAATTTACAGTTAATGAGATTTTCAGCAGCCTCTTTCTATTCTGTTGTTAGTGTTTATCCAATCCTGTCTCCACAGCCCCATCTTTTATACCTCTGCAGTTCACCCTGTCTGAGCCGGATTGGCTTGTTTGTATAAATAGCTTACCGCTGCAAACCCTGTGTGTGGCTCACTGAGGATATGTTTTGTGGATATACGTGCCTCTATATGTGTGTGTTTGTGTGTATGTACATACATTATGTATACCAAAGAGGGTTTCTGTCCTGCATGTGTATCTTGTAGCAGCATGAAGAGAGGCATTTCCCACTGTCCTTACTGTTGTTCTCTCCTCTTCTCAGCAGCAGCCTGACATCTGCAAAAAAGAAGTTTCTTTCCCATTTATCAGGGATCCAGAAACCAATGCCACAAAAACCTCAGACTTTAGTGCTGTTTTGAGTGTTTATTTAGACACCGTCAATATTTATTTCCTTTATTGTTTATTCAAGCCTCTTAGTTTAAGACAGAGAAGTCATTTGCCTCCTCCAATTAGGTTTATGTTTTGTCTGTTTGGTGGTTTGTTGTCTGTGAGCAAGACAACTCTAAAAGTTCTTGATGGATTTAGATATATTCAGCGAATATTGGTCAGGGCAATAGGGTAAAGTGATTTTATTTGTGGTAATCTGATGCACATTCGGGATTTTTCTAAGGAATTTTTGACATGTCATGATGTACAAAACCTGCTTACATGCTAAATCACAAAAGCTTACATTTTAGATACTGCTCACTGATACTTCCTTATTTAACTTACTACGTGGAATTATGGGGATCTGCGTCTAAAACTGCATCAGATAAAATTGTGTTAAAACAAAAACAGCTGAACTGCTGTTAAAGTTGATTCAACTGGCCCAAAAGTATGAATTTATGTTAAATTTATGTTCATGTTTGATAAAGCGCTTTGAGGCGAGAAGGTCCATGGCTGCAGGATGTTGTTTCTGAAGGCATGTATGTAATTTAGTTGATCTCTCTGAAGTTAAAGGTGTAGTCAGCGATGTGGGAGAAAACGAGTGGAGGGTTTGTTTATATTCGAATTTAGACCCACCTCCCGAAAGCTGATTGACGTGCATCGTCATGGAAACGGCCGTAGAAACTGCGTAGCTGACGTAGCTAAGGAAACCCTGACCGGTCAGACAACTCGACTGCCATTATTGATAACATCACAACAACAGTACATTTTGGCAGATTAGACAATAAGATGAATGCTCGACGGCTGTTACTGTTATGTGAAGCACCACAAAGCTAATGCTGCTTACCTATCCAGCAGACGGACGGCGACATCCGCGTCCGTTTTCAGGTCTTTCAATTGGCGCTGTTCCCTCCACCGTCGGAAAGCAACACCAATACTGACCCTGGTCTTCGCTCTTTCATGGTCATAGCCCTTCTTTTTCACTTTTCACTCCTCTGACCTCTCTCTTTTGGGCTGTTTTGAGCCATTGCTACCACAGCTATTGTATCTCTCTCTTACGCTAACTGCGCACGCTACGCAACCTACAACTCCCCCTCCCCCCTCTGTCTGATCTGCGCATGAGTATGATCGCCCCCTGGATGTGGGGAGGTTTACTTTGTTTTGGTAACTCAGCCCGAGCCACAGTATTTACCTGCTGAAATTCTGAGTCAAGACTGTATATTGAGACCGGATTTTTTTTTTCAACATGCTGTCAGTGGTGACATCTTGTGGATGGAGAGGAGAAATACGGTGAACTTCACAAATACTGCATTAGATTAGAAGATTAGAAGATCGCTGAGTACACCTTTAATATTATGATCTGTAACGATAGCTAAAGCCCCAGTCACACATTCCCGTTTCTCATGGCGATTGTGCACGATTGTCATAATCCTGATAAAGCGTGCTTTGGTCGCGGTGCATGCGCTACTTGGTCTGGATCAGCGTTGTATCGTCGTGGATGAACGGCGGGGAACGTGGAAGGGTCCTGACAGTTTTGAACTGTTCAAAACTGTCGTGGAGAATCGCCGCTCTCAGTGTAGCAGGATGGAAGCCTAATGCAGTCCTAACGCGAACGGTATTAGCGTGGCATGTACGGAGCTCAGTCAGGCTGATCGTGGCCCAATTGTGGCTCAATCCTGAAAGCTTTATGAGGACGACTGACAAGGATGTATCCGTTTGAGCCCCGACTGTGTCCCGTTTAAGACGGCACAAGCGACGGGGCTCAGTCGGGGCTTATGTGACGCGAACTGAGCTCGAGCGGAGCTGACGTCCTGTCAGCGGGATGGAATCCTCGTCATATCGCTGTATTAACCTAACTGGAGCGGGACAAACGCAGCCTGAAGCGCTGTAGCAGTGCCACTGACGGTGTATTTACGGGGTGTGTCCAGGGGTGAGACAGTCATTTAATCCCGTATCATAGCGATCACACCAGCCTCCTCAATCGCGTACAGTCGTGCACAGTCGCTATGAGAAACGGGAATGTGTGACTTAGGCATTAATGGCTGAATATTTGTAAATGAAGCAGGAGGTCTACGGGAGCAGGCCGTCCACACCCACTATCCCAGGCTGCCTACAAGACAAGAACCAGAGACAAGTACAGGAATGAACTAAAAGAAGCAAAGTGAAATACAGAGGAAGGAGAGGAAGAGTTAGAGAGACTGCCGCGGTTGAGGTTTGTGCTGAAATGCTGCAATGTTAATGAAGCCTAAAAAATGTACTTCCAAAATCGAATCACTTCTTCCTTCTTGCATTACCTAATTTCATGAAAAATTTATTACAGTCCTTTGAGAACTTTTTGAGTAATCCTGCTCAGAGATGGACACACAAACAAGCAAACAGATGAAAAGCCTAATCTCCTTTGTGGAGGTAAAAAGGCACAGATTTAGATAAAAAATGTCTCTTATAATCCCCTTAACAAGACTGCTAAAAGTGCTTCTTTAACGTTTTATTATAATACATCACTAAAGGGTGATGTTCTCTGACTCTTAGATTAGTGTTCGGTAGAACTTTTCTGAAAGTCTGAGTGGTTGTTTGGTATCAATATTTTCTTGTAGTTCAAGTTTTCATTAATATTATATGCGTACAAACCATTTTAAATGATGCAGAACTTCTTTGAAAAGAAAAGGCACAGAACAAGCACAATATATGTGAGCCAATCCTTAAAACAACTACAGACATTAAGAATGTGCAGTTATTGACACAATCCTCCTGTAACAGACCAAGTTTCACATGCCTTAATGGAATCCACATTTCAGTTGTCTTGGTCCAGCTGTTCATTTTTCATCAACATGTTTTCACATGACAATATCTTATTTATTTTGTTAATCCATTTCTTTTGCTTTAGAACACCTAGAATTCTTCCAGTCCTGCAGTACGAGTTGTGCAGCTGTAATAAATAAAGCCTTTTCTGCTGAATTTGTTTTTTGTAATGCTAGTAACCACTGCAAGATTTTTTTTTTATTATTTAAAGCCTAGTGTGATGTCTTGGGTTTACAAGGCATGCAGAACAAGGTGCAAGGAGCCGATAAGGGCATTGCTAAGAATAAAGACAGTTTGTAGTCATTTCTTAGGCCAGTTGTTATAAACAGTTTTGTAGATTCAAAAATGAGGCAACTGGACTGAGTTGAGTTTTGGGAAGACGTTTCACTTCTCATCTAAGAAGCTTCTTTGTTTCCAAGTCATGTTGGAGTTGAAGTTTTCCGGATAAACCTGCAACGTAAGGGATCACAATGTTCTTACTCCTCTCTTCACTTTCATGCTCTGTGTCCTTACATTGCAGGTTTATCCAAAAAACTCAAGAGAATCTTTGGCAAACACCACATTCCTGTTCACTTCAAGCCTGAAAACACACTAAGGTAGAAGTTGGTCCATCCTAAGGACAAAACACCCAGACATAAACAGAACAATATGACGTATTCAGTCCAGTGCAGTGAGGAATACTCAGACCTGTACATTGGGGAAACTAAACTACCACTTCACAAGACTCAACACAGGAGAGCCATTTCCTGAGGTCAGGACTTAGCTGTCCACCTTCATGTGAAGGACACTGGACACTCTTTTGATGACAGCAATGTGCAGGCTTTGGTGAGAGAGGAATGATGTTTGAAAGAGGAGGTAAAGAAGCCATCTTCACCAGACTGGAGAGACCTTTTCTTAACAGAGAGGGTGGACTCAGACGCAACCTCTCAGCCACATACAATGCTGTGCTAAGCTCTCTACCCAGGAAGCTGAGAGACATAGTCTCTCCAGCGTGTCCTGGGCCTTCCCTGAGGTCTCCTACCGGTGGGACGTACCCGGAACACCTCACCAGGGAGGTGTCCAGGAGGCATCCTGATCAAATGCCCGAGCCACCTCAACTGGCTCCTGTCAATATGGTGGAGAGGCGGTTCTACTCCGAGCCTCTCCTGGATGACTGAACTTCTCACCCTATCTCTAAGGGAGAGCCCAGCCACCCTGTGGAGGAAACTCATTTCTTGTCCTCATTATCTAGTTTTTCGGTCACAACCCACAGCTCGGGACCGTATGTGAGGAAAGGAAGAAAGATTGACTAGTAAATCAAGAGCTTTGCATTCGACTCTGCTCCCTTTTCACCGCGACGGACCGGAGCAGAGCCCGCATCACTGCTGATGCCACACCGATCTGCCTGTCAATCTCCCGATCCATCCTTGCTCCGCTCTTGAACAAGACGCCCAGATACTTGAACTCCTCTACTTGGGGCAGGATCTCCTCCCCGACCCGGAGAGAGCACTCCACCCTCCCCCAGGTGAGGACCATGGACTCAGATTTGGAGGTGCTGATTCTCATACCAGCAGCTTCACACTTGGCTGCAAACTGATCCAGCAAGAGTTGAAAGTCACAGTCCGATGAAGCCAACAGGACCGCATCGTCTGCAAAAAGCAGTGACCCAATCCTGAGGTCTACCAAACCAGATCCCCTCAATGCCCTGGCTGTACCTCGAAATTCTATCCTTAAAAGTAATGAACAGAGGGAGTCCAACCCTCACTGGGAACAGTATTGCTGGCAATGCGAACCATGATCTGGCACCGGTCATACAGAGAACGGACAGCCCTCACCTGGTGGTGAGTTGGCTATACAGACCTACCAGTATGTTCCAACAACATGCGGGACAGAAACCTTTTGTTATGCTTCTTCTGTTGTTTGCCTTTTTTCTGTTTTAAAGATAGCTTGAAAAGTTTGAAAACTGTTTGGGATGATGGCACAAGAAAGATGTGATTAGATGTTGGTGGTGATTCTTATCTGGTCATGGATCTGGAAACCTTTGAAAGGATTTGCTAACTTTGTGAAGTAAGGCACTTTCCCACATATTTAGTAACTCAATGACTTCTCAATCGATTATGACATTTTCGGGGAATGTTGGCCAGGAAAACATGGTAAGGTGGTGGTGGTGATTCTTATCTGGACTTAGAGGAACTTTTCCAAAGATTTGTTACCTTCGTAGGAGAGGACAGTTTTACACATTTTCCACTAATAACTCAATGCTTCCTAATGTGTTTATGGATGGTGTCTTTTTCACATTTTCAGGGAATGTTTGTCATGTTAAAGGAAGACGTTGTTAGATTTTGGTTGTGATCCAAATCTGTGTATTGTTCCTGGATTTTTTTGTCGAAGATTTTTCAGCAGTGTAATATAGGGCAGTCTTCCACGTTTTTGACAATAATTCACTCGTTGTTGTCAGAAATGCCTTGGCAGTGGTTTGTGCTCTCGGAGCTCTTCTAGTTTTGTCTCTACTTTATGCCTATTGGCTCGGGATGGAAAGCCCAGTGCAGAGCACAGACTGTAGCATGAATGCAGAGCTGCTGAAAATGGCATTGAATCATGCTGAACTGACCCATTACCACAGAGAAGACCGGTCAGTCAGTCAGAACAGTCTGAGGTGCTGGCTGGGCCTTTCCCAACTTAATAAGAGCAAAAAAGCCTTTAAACCATGAAGGCATCTTTCTCTTCATGAACAGCAGCTGTTCATGAGTATTAAAACAATATGTAGGCAAACAGCCTCTTGGCAGTTTTTGCAGGATAAGCTGTGGATGTTGTTAAGAAACATGTTTCTGCAATGTGCACATTGTTTAGCAAGCTTTGAGAGCTAATGTGGGTGATGAAGTCAAAAGATTTCTTGCTTTAACCCCTGTGATTTGCAGATGGATTCCCATCTGTGAACACACCCACAAAGTGTAGCCCAAGTTTGTATCTCAAGCAAGACCTTCATCTTGCCTCTATTGAAAGCTTATTGTGCAGAAAACCTTCAAAGATAGTCTCAAAAGAAGCCTTTGCCCTCCACGGAGTACTGTGTTTGTAAGTTCTCTTGTACTGTGGATTTTAACTGTGCATTGTATTTTGAGCTTAATCAAAAATGTATTTAAGTTTAACACTAAAATGTTGCTCACATTGTTTGCAGTGAAATGTTTTCCACTTCAAAGTAACATGCTTGACATTGTAATTCTGTCTCTGGCACACTGTGTTCCTCCATGTTCCTGGGTGTTAAAACAAACCTCCGCTCCCTTCTTCTTTTCCTCCATCACTCTGTGTTTGTGTGTGTTATCTCACAAAGCAGAAATGGCCTGAAAACACCTGTGAAAGAATCTATAGCTTTGCACAGTGATCCTGCAGCCTCCAGCGATGGGATCACTGTGAGAATTTGTCAGTGTAGGTACACATTATCACTAATAACACATCTCTGAACCTTTGTTGTGGTATATATGTGCTGAGTCGGAATATATTGTGTGTGGGGGGTATTCTTTGTGTGAATGAAGCCTGTATAGTGAACATACATTCACACACTCCACCAGTCCAACACAGGGGTTTTGTTACTATGTCATAATCCTGTCTTTACTGGTTTCCTGCACAGGTAATGAGAATATAGATTGAGTCGTCCCGTAGGTGTGACAGCAATATGATTCTGTGTTACTGCCGCCTGAGGCCAGTTGCATTTTAACAGCTCAGCTTTCCTTACATTCACTCTCATGTATTCTCCTCTCCTCACCCTTTTAGAGCACATTGGCTTCAGATTTTTAATGCAGTGGCTCCCTGCCTTGACTGCAGTGTTTCCCAGCCAGGTTGTATTTAGAAGAACCAAGCGCCCAGGACTTAACCTTGCAGTGCAGCTGGATCTGCCAGATCTAATGTCTAAAATCAGGCTGGGCTATCTTACCAAGCTCTAATCTACTACGATTGTGAGCAGCCCAAAGTAGAACAGTGCAGTCAGCGTCTGTTAGAGTGGAAAGAGCTGGGTGTGTCTGTTTGTTATACAAACAGACTCATGTTTTATATTTTACACAGTGGCAGTAGCCCCTGCCCACTTCAAAATCTGACTAGCCCCTAATGAATGTGATTAACCGAACAATTGTCCTAACACTTCTTAAAAGGTTCTGTCCTTTCCCAAACACTTTCTTTGGGCTGTTGCCCATATGGAGAAGTGAAAGATTTTTAACAGTTGATCTGATGTTTCAGGTTACTGGGAACTATCACAGAGAAGAAAATGGGATAAAGAGATACATTACTGTCAGAAATTTGTATTGATTTTAGACATTTTATTCAAACTTTCTTATTAGAATTTCATTTACAATGCTGCTTTGACCAAGACAGGCAGCAGGACATTTGTTAATTTACAGACATGAAACGATCATGACTTTCTTCCCAAAATGATCAAACAAATAAGAAAGTGAAGTAATAGAAGAATAAGAATAAGAAGAAACCTTTATTCATCCCATGTGGTGAAATTTACAGTGTTACAGCAGCAAAGTGGACAGCATTAATAAAATAAAAAATAGACTTAAGTATAAAAAATAGCAGCATGTACATTACTCTACCTATATAAGTCATAAAATATAAAAGTATATAAAATATAAAAATATACAAAGGGCTTGGAAACGAAAACTTAAAGCAAATCCTATAAAGGCTATATACACATTTACTGAGTAATTGCACGTGGGACAAGTGGTTGTACATGGGTGTACTTCCACACTGTAATCGCACATTGTTAGAGGATTGAGGATTGTACATTAATTGCACATTAATTGCACATAGTAACTGCACATTGTAGGTAACTGCACAGGGATTGCACATTGTTATTTCACAGTTTATGGTGATTGGGAGCAGTGCTGGTTGCTTGTTGTAATGACACAAGACCCTTTTCTCAGCCCACTTCAAAATGCTGCCATGTGCTGCTAATTTGCCATGAAGATGCAAACTTAGTAGCAATTTTCTTTTTCAGCAGAATTTTAACAAAAAAACTGAGCTGTAGCTGTGAAACCACCTTAAAGAGACCAGCTCTCAAACAACCATTTTTCCTGCAGAAGATTCCGGTCTGCTGGAGTGGCACATCTGAATCATCCTGTGTTGTTACCAAGATGAACTTTGCAGAGCGATAGCTAAAGACAGTGTTGTGATGATTTTTGATACAATTACAAATATTCAGTAAGGAGAAAAACAGGCTAAGTGAAGCTTGGACGTATAAGATGTGCCAATAATTCAGACTATTGATGGTCACGGAGAGATTCAGCTCACTCTAATGAATTGCAGTGATATGACAACGCCTTGAGGATTTTTACTGCCCTCAAAGCTCCATGATTAACAGTCTTCAAAGATTTAAGGCACTCAGAAGGTTACAAGTGGCAGCAAAAATATAAACAGTAGCAAAGTGTCATGTTTTCATTGGTAAAATTTGCTGTACGAGGCAACCTCCAATGTTGGAACATAGTAAAAGAGAATTTCCGTGAGGACCCACTCAATACTGTCTGTGCAGATGACTGTTAAATAGAAATATAGTCTCACTTTTTCAGATACACTTTGCCGGAGCTGGTTTGGACCCGTTTTGCCTTCAGAGATGCTTAAGTCCTTTGTGGCAGAAGGACATTCATGCTAGTTTTTGGTCCACATTTGCATGATAACATCACACAAGTGCTTCAGATTTTTGTTCCAGCACATCCCAAACGTGTAGTCAACTCTGTCATGTCCAGAAAACATGTTTGAGATTAACGTAATTTTGTGATATGGCTTGTTGTCCAGCTGGATAGCCATCAGAGGATGGGTATATTGAACTTATTATGGGATGGCCATGATCCTGTGGCGTGGCACCAAGGGGTAAAAAATATCCCCACACCATAAAACCACCACCAACAAGAGCCTTTGACACAATGAAGGATGGATCCATGGTTTCATGTTATTTACACCAAATTCTGACCCAACTAAATGTGACAGCAGAAATTGCGATGCGATTGCTTCTTCAAGGAAGAAATGTGGTTGGAAAATAATCCTGTTTTGCCAAACAAATCAAAGAAAAACAACGGTAGAACTCACGGATGTGTTTAGTAGTGAAAGTAAGAGCATTTTGGCACACACAATGTGAAGGGAATAAACTGACAAGCCAGATGGACAGCTCCATATATCTGCCACAGAAATATTTCACTAGTCCATCTGGGTATGAGCCCTTTAAATTTGTTTTCAAGGGCAGAACGTTCAAAAAAAAAAAAAAAAGAAAACACAAGCTTGTGATTGGACAATTGTTTGGCTTGTCACATTCATCACAGACCAATCCACATCAAGGAGGGTTACCTCTTATAATGTAGCATACAGAGTTGCTAATGTAGCGGCTAACAGCTAATAGCCTTATACTATCGTCTTACACTAAACTGTACTACACAGATGATTCATTTAACACTTATATGTGACCTGAACCTCGTCAAAGACAATCCCTACAAGTAAACTTCTGAGGAGGGCAGATTTCACCAAGTTTCACTGAGTAGCCATGAGGACAATAGGCTAATCGACATGTCCGTTCTCAACTTCCAGTTGTTGTCACGTCCGCATTCTGCAGCTCTCGCCTCTCTTCCCTGATTGGGCCGTTAAGAATTCAGCCGAGTGAATTCGTTGGACAACGGAGGCCGGCAAGACGGACCTGCAGGATTTCAGAATCAGGCAGGTCTGTCTGCTCTGCAAGGCTATGAAGGGAACAGGGAAAGGATTGCGACTGAACAGCTGTGTAGCCTTAAGAAAACCACTAATCAGGCTAACCAGCAAAAAAGCTTCAGTTTGCGTGGGAGCATAAAGATTGGTCTGTGGAGGACTGGAAGAAAGTCTTGTGGTCTGATGAGTCCAGATTGACCCTGTTCCAGAGCAGTGGCGAACGCTTTAAGACTGCAAGGGAAGCTCAGCTTCCCCTAAAATGTCCCCAAAAAAGTGGTGATATGTGCTGCTGTGTGAACATTTCATTGACTAAATATGCGCTACAATAGCTTCGTCTTTTGTTCAGAATCAGCTTCTTATCACAGGTAACTGGCGCGACTTCCTTCTCATTCATCCCTGCAGCGTCTCAGCGCTTTAACACAGTCGGACGCTGAGCGTCTTCTGACTTCGATGGGGAAGCGTTGAGTGGGTTGTTCCACTGTGGAAACTGGACGGTCATTGGATAAACGCTGGGCTTTGTCCTGCCCATCGGACGCTCAGTGTCTCTGGGGGTCTATGAGGCAGTGGGCTGGCCTGGACGCACGGCTTCTGCATGATTATTGGATGATCTGTCTGAGGGCGAATCCCTTTTTGATTGACAGTGAAATGAGCCAATCAGCGATCTTGAAGTATAACCCTCGACCGGAGCATCTTCTAAGTTTTACATTCAGTTGTTCTGGAGAGGAGCTTCTCCTGTTTAAAGCGGCTCAAGTCTTACACCCACAACACAATGGGCCAAGGCCGTTTAAGCAGTCTAGCTCTGCTGGCCATTGAGAGAACACTGGTAAAATCCCTGGAAAAGACACCTAGTTGGTACGACAGGGTCACAGATCATTTTCTTGAAAAGGAACGGAGGGTAGAATTTACATTTAAATAAATAAACAAATTTATGATGTAGGCCAGAAAAAAATGAGCTTCCCCTCCTTGACTGACAGCAGCCGCCACTGTTCCAGAGTGATGGGAGCATCAGGGTAAGAAGAGAGGCAGGTGAAGTGATGCACCCATCATGCCAAGTGCCTACTGTACGAGCCTGTGGGGGCAGAGCTATGATCTGTGACAAATCCGTGACATTGCAGAAGCTTATTGGTTCAACGAAATACGAGTGTGAAATACTAGTTTGTTCCTTTGATGCTGTAGTCCATTTACTTCAAGCTCAGACATGTTGTATAAGAAACAGCCTTCTTCTATTAAAATGTCTGGTTATTACTTTACTTTCAGAGGTTTAAAGCCTGCCTCAGGTCTGTCTGTTTCTAGGCTGACATGATGACACTCAATATGTTATGCAAATTGTGTTTTTTATTTGAAGACAAACCAGCCAGTTAGAGTTTTATGGGGATTTTAGTTGAAACAATTTTCCAGACACAAGTTACCAGAACCCCCAGAAGGGCCAAGACCCTGGGTGGGGAGCAGGTGTTTTAATGAACAGTGCGATATGAGCTGCTCACAAACATATGGCAAAAACATATCAGAGTATCCATAAAGGTCGAAGTAAATCATCAGCACAGTTGCCCAGAGGGTTTTCTACTGATCATTTTAATGGCAACATGTCTGCCTGGCAGAGTAAATAATCTGGTCATTATATCACTTTAGTTTGGCCACACAAGCGGCTTACCTGGTGGTGAACTCATTATTGTTAGCAGAGGCTTAGTGAGGGTTTGTCAGGTGAAGATTATTTCCACATTTTCAGGATTGTAGACATGGCTGCAGGTTACAGGAATCCTTATTAAGGTTTATGTTTTTAAATCAGCAACAAATCAAAAATATTGTAATTAAAATGTTAGTTTTCAGGAATGCAGTAGCTTATCAGAGACAGCTACACATCAGTACAGAAGGGACAGGCCAAAGTTGTGAGATGATAAGTAAAGTGTTCACGCTTCTCTTTGGGCTACCTGAATATGCTCAAATCCATGAGTTGTTGTAATTAAAATTGAGATATTGATAATATCACCTCATTACTCATTTGGATGTATAACACCATCACATGTATTGTTTCATTTGAATCCTTCTGCACTTTGAAACAGTGTAAACATGAAATAAATGTAAAGTAAAATAAATATCTAACATTTATGGTGTCAAAGTAAAAATATATTTAAACAAATGTAGCACAGCACTAATCACAGTACCTGACCACAGCAACTGCTAAAGGCTGCTCTTCAGGGGACCGTTACATTACGTACTGTACCATATGAAATATAAAAACCTGATTTCATTGTAAGGCGGCACCGTGGTGCAGCGGGTAGTGTGCATACCTCACAGCGAGAATGTTGCTTATTTGAACCTGCGTCTGTCTGTGGGTTCTCCTCCCACAGACAAGAAAACATGCTTGTTAGGCTAACTGGAGACTCTGAATTGCCCTTAGGTGTGGGTGAGTGTGTAATTGATTGTCCGTCTCTCTGTGTGGCCTTGTGATTGGCTGGCGACCAGTCACTGGTGTCCCTGCCCCTTGGCCATTGTCCTGTTGTAACCTCTCAGAGGGATTAACAGCATAGATGATTTTGTTGAAAATTCCAGTGTTGCACTGGTAGATTTGATTGTTGACAACTGGAAATAAAGTTGGATCATTATCCATTTTTAAACAAAGTCCAGTGTATTCATACGTAATTCTATTAGCTTTTTCAATCTGTGACTTTGTTTGAAGGTTTAAATGTTTCATTTTCTAATCAGTGGTAATCAAAGGTTTGGATAGTACTGTTCAAAGGTGGGCAACTGATCTGAGGGTGATGTGGCCCTCTGCTTCACTTAAAAGGACCGTGAAGAGTTTCTCAACAATTACAAAAAAGTCTCACTTTTAGATTTATGCCTGATCAAAATACACACTTTAAGACGAGTTTTATAACATCAAAATAGGTTATCTATAAATGCTATTCCTTAGCTTCGCAGTCGGGTCAGACAGGGCTGGACTGGCCTGGATACTCAACTTCGGGAACAAGACAATTAAAACAAGAGCAAATTAATATTGTTCGGACACGTCTTAGAGCACTGGGCTGTAAGTAGTGATATATAGTCGGCTCATCACTTTGCACCCTGTAAGTTGTTGAAAAAAGAAGTTGTAAAGCAATGCAGAGTTCTGAGGAAGGTCCGAGCTGCATTCTTAACATCACAACAAACTCACGCTTTGGCTTGGGTCACGTCTTTTGGTGCGTTCCAGTTGTAGTCAGAAGTAGGAATTTCCAGGTTCCGAGTAGGAAACTACAACTGGAACGTCCCCCGAAGTCAGAATTTTCTACTGGGAACTCGGTGAAACCTCGCCGGCCCCGAGTTGACAATGGAAGATGGATGCCCCCAGTGTGAACAGTTATTTAGCTCCTGTAATAATCAATTTATTTGCACTTCTGACTGGGGTGTGTCGCTCTAGATCAGCTGTATACATAGTATTGTTAGATTTATATTTACAAAAATGCTGCCATAGTGATAATCACATTCTTCATACAACTACACAGGGCGTGCTAACAACAGCTAACAATAGCCTGGTAGATCGGCTTGTTTTTTTCCAACTTCAACTTGAACACCAATAAGTCAGAGATGATGTCACTCCCAGTTTTGGGGTTCCTGGAACGCAGCATTATGACAGTCGCCGTGCGTGCTCATGGGTAGCAGAGCCTTAATGTTGCCGGTAATAGATTAACGGGACCCACTAGTCAATTTTATATTTCTCAAAATTGCAACCATTAGGGTTAAAGAGATCTGCCCTGATGTATTTTGGTCTGAATCGGCACTAAGTCACCATCGGACAGCACTATAAATCTAAAATGGAAAATATTTCCAATAATAACTGATTTAATTTTATTCCAGAGTAACCAAGATTTCCATGACTGCCACCTTGGCCAGGTTGCTTGTTAGATATATTTTCTCTCATACTGATAAAACAAAGTTAAAATAAATTGATGATGAAAAGATACAGTATGTAACAGTTTATTAAACTGAAAAAGTACCTTTAATTTACTTCAGGTCTTTATTTAGGTTAAGCATCATTGTCTGGTTTTAGGCTTGATATGTTAGCTGATAGAAGCTTGATATTTATCAGTTTGCCATTGTACAGGCAGCTTTGATTGTCTGGTTGACAATGTCCTTTTATTTTTAATAATTTGCCCCCTGAAATCAAGAATAACCAGACTGTGGACCTTGTGATGACCAATGTTGTCAAAAAAGTGTCAAGATGAACAAATGCAGGCTGCCAAGCCTAATACTCTGTGTTAATCAGTGTCCATCCGCGTCCTACTTTTAAGGAAAGCACACCTCGGTTTACTTTTACAGCAAAGGGGGCAAACCAGCTGACTTAGACTTAATTTCTGAAATTGAAATGATATGGCTTAATGCATTAAAAAATCAAGCATGGAGAATATTTACTGACATGTGGTCTGATTTATTAGCCAATAACCAAGATTTCCATGACTGCCACCCTGGCAAGGTCGCTTTCTAATTTTTTTTTAAATGCTGGTTAAAATAAAAGAGTAAAAATGCAGTTTATTCAAGTTTATTAGAATGAAAAAATACCTTAACTCAAGGAGGATTCTTAAAGTTTCTTGTGTTTTTACAAGGGTTGGGTTTTTTGTTTGTCTATTAGCAACATAACTCCAAAAGTTATGAAATTATTTTGAATTTTGGGGGAATGTAAGTAATGGGCCAGGAGAGAAGTTGTGAGATTTTGGTGGTGATCCAAATCTGGATGCAGATGTAGTAATCTTTTTTTAGAACACACTTAACATTAGTTATACTGACTGATCAGGCAAATAGTGTTATAAATGCCGTGGTGTACGGTTGTGTTCTTGGAACAATTCTTGTTTTAATGATATTTTACTTTTTGTAAATCAAAACATTTTTTTCTTTTCTTTTAGATAAATCTTAAAAATGCCTCCAAAAACTTAATTTGTACTCTACCTTCACGTATATTTCTCACACCCTTTCTTCAATAAAAAAGATAAAATTTGCCTTAATGAGGAAAACCTGTGAACAGGTGACAGCTGGCTGGTTTGTTAAGGTACACCGCAGGCTGTCTGCTCAAGCATCACAGTTTGCTAAAGAAGCCAAAAGATACCACATTTATTGAACAGGAGACTTCTGGTTGGATCATGTTTTTTCCTAGTTTGAAAACATTATTATTAATCACTAGAAACACATGCAGCGAGCTCTCCTGCTCACTTTCCTCTCCTCAAAATTTTCAGTCAAAACAATTTTATCACTTTAATCCCTGTGAGCCTACCTTCAGATTTAGCCTCTTAAAACTTCCCCATTTTTGATGGGGTCTTGGCTGGTCCCTGACTGGTCTTTGACAGGACCTGCCCTCCCTGACAGTCATAGATTATAAAGTCAAGGTCATGTTTGGGTGAAGGCCGGTTAGCTTTCAGATGATTTAGCAGATTTTCAAACCAAGGAAAAGGTTGAGGCTTTGTCATCTTGTGAGGAAAGCAGCATCTCATAGAGACCCCCTGCAAATGCATGAACAGGTGCATTTAAATGGATTTTAGGCACAGCATCAGAGAGATGGGGGAACTTCCAGTGTCTGGAAATTGGCTGGTAACTCACTGGAAGTTGGCAGGGAGGGGAAATTGAAGCCATTAGATCTATGTATAGAAAACTGGGCCTGATCCAGACAGAGCTAAGATCCAACAAGCTCATTCTTTACATTCCCTTTGAAAATCTAACATTGCTGTCAAACTTTTATTCAGAAAGCTCTGTCTGTGAAATCAGAAAAGAAAGGAAAGTTTAAAAGCTAAAGAAAGAAAGAGGGAGGAGAGTCAAAGTTTGATGGTGAAGCAGCAGGTTTTCTGACAGACATGTAGACAGAGACAAGTCTGTACAATTAGCCCTCGTAATTAGATTAGACTACTGTGCCGAATAAAGCCCGGGGATATACTGGCCTAGTTGGCACACACACTCACACACAAAGTAGTGCCACAGCTTTATTACATAGTAATCCAGACTTATGTAATGTGCTCATCACCACAGACAGACAGGCTGTCAGCTCTGTAATTGTTTCTTTAATGATGACTGCAGCCAATCAGGACGGTGATGCTCAACCACAGTCTCCCTCATCAGTCATTAGTCTTCATTGTCATCCTAAATCAAACATTGTCTGAGGCTAAACGCTTGTCTTGATTTGCCTTTTATGCAGAGTGGGAGAGCGTACATCCACGAACCGAGACTGACAGTATTGTTTATCAAACATTTTAATATTGTGATAGAAATCAGGCCTAATGACCTGCTGTCTGTTTTGACTGATTCATACTGATGTTCTGTGAGGCTACTGTTTCCTGCCCTAAAAGATAATGTCAACTCTTTGGATTTCCATCGGAGGACCCTTTGATTTTCCACAGGGGACAGCAAATATATTCAGACCCAAATTCAAGTCGACAAATGACAAAACAATGTCCTCTCAGTCCTCTTTTAGTAGCCGACCATAAGACCTCAGAGATGCTATATTTGTTTAAGAGTACAAATTTAGCAGGTCTGCTGCTCCCCAAAAGTTAGTTTCACAAGCATCACTTGTTTTCATTCTCATGTTCCAAATGGGTCTTGAGTAATCCTAGCCTTGCAGAGCAGGCAGACCTGCCTGATTCTGAAATCCTGCAGGTCCGTCTTGCCGGCCTCCGTTGTCCACACGGCTGAACTCCTCATGGCCCAATCAGAGAAGAGAGGCGGGAGCAGCAGAATGTGGTCGTGATGACAACCGGAAGTTGAGAACCGCAGGTTGAGAACGGACATGCCGATTAGCCTATTGTCCTCATGGCTACTCAGTGAAACTTGGCAAAATCTGCCCTCCTCAGAAGTTTATTTGTAGGGATTGTCTTTGACGAGGTTCATGTCGACGATAGTAAAAGTCCGTTAGCTGTTAGCCGCTAAGTTGGCGGCTAACAGCTAATGGTCATTCACTGTTGTTAGCTGGTAGCGGCTAAGTTAGCGGCTATGGCTAACATCCATGAACTGTTGTTAACTGTTGTTAGTCATTAGCTGCTACATTAGCTGCTATGTATGCTACATTATAGGAGGCAACCCTGCTTGATGTGGATTGGTCTGTGATGAATGTGACGAGCCAAATGATTTTCCAATCACAAACTTTTGTTTTTTTTCAATGTTCTGCCCCTGAAAACAAATTCAAAGAGCTCCTACCCAGATGGACTAGTGAAATATTTCTGTGGCAGATATATCTAGCTGTCCATCTGGCTTGTCAGGTTAGAGTAATCCTGCAAAGCTAGATTTGTCAGGTTTCATGTCTGTCATCAGGTAGATCCACTTTGAAAATGTGTAAGCCGATTCACTCATCATTGATTAAGTCTTTCATGATCATTAAACAGGATAAGTGGCTTTAGACAAAGAAGTGCTCCATGATGAGTCATGTGAGAGTAGTTCACTCTAGAGACATAAATTCCTGTGCTTAACATAACAAAACAGGGAAGGACTTGTGCAATGAGTTAAAAAGTCTGTTTTATTCAGCGATAAGTCTGAACATGTTTTTTCACTTGGTGCTTTTATTCTGTTACCTTGGCCAGTTGTTTAGTTATTCATCTTACTCATACATTTGTTCTGTGCTTTCTCTTCAGTTTTTTTCAGCTTTTAGCGGAGCAGATAAGTGCTACAATCTTGCATTTTATGATAAAAGCGTGAAAATTGGCATGAACACTCTTCATGGCTCACTTGACAAGAAAATCCACAGAGCCAATTGAAATTTCAAGATGGCGGCCATTTTTCAAGATGGCCGACACCTTAGTAGAGCAGTTTAGTAAAATAATGGTTTATTTGGTCATATAAGCTTAAGAATTGGCATGAGCAGTCTCAGTGGGTCACCTGACAATAAGACACCCACAGTTATTGGAAATTTCAAGATGGCGGCCATTTTTCAAGATGGCCGACACCTTAGTGCAGCAGTTTAGTAAAATAATGGATTTTTTTTTCATATAAGCTTAGGAATTGGCATGAGCAGTCTCAGTGGGTCACCTGATAATAAGCCACCTACAGTTACTAGAAATTTCAGGATGGTGGCCATTTTTCAAGATGGCTGACAGCTTAGTGGAGCAGTTAAGGTCCATTTTCTCATAGAAATGTAAGTATTTTTTTATCAAGGGTGTTTTGATGTCATTTTATTTTAGACTATGCCAAAGAACAAATTTTAACGCATCAAAATACAATTGTGTTGATCATAGCTTAGAAAAGAGTGTGCACTACCAGGGCAAACTGGTGATATATCACTGCTGTTAAACTCAGAATGGGGTTCAATGTCAGCTAACTGAAGGTTAGTATCCCAAATGCTGTCTAATTTACCCCAAAACAGTTAGATAGCCGCACCTTAATAGACAGGTTATGCCAGCGCGGGAGAGCCGAGCCAAGGTTAATGGGGTTTTAGTTAACCGGATGGTGTACAGATCGGACAGGATTTAAATGGCATTGGATGAACGATCGGACTAAGTGTAGGGTTAAGGCATGAACTTAGTTGTATCCCATACATCAAAGTGCTTGATAAAATAGGTGGTAAAAGGATAATCCCTCGGCCTAAGACATGGCAGATGCCATCATAACAGTTGACAAAACAAACTGGGACAGATGTTTCATTTGTCAGCAGGTCACCAAGGAAAAACTAATTCAGCCTGGCAGAGAGCGGGATCTTGCTAGTTATGATACCTTTGCAAGAAATGTTCCATTATTTCATGAGATCAGTGCTCTACCTGTCTTACTTAGTCAAGCCCGACTAGATGAAGGTGATGGCATAAAAAAACCACATTGACAAGACACAGAGCAAAATATCATTCAAGCTGTAAACTTATGTTCAACAACACAAAGCTGGAAAGGGCCCAAAAAAAGCATCTACTGCTGCTGAAGACACCGAAGATACCAAAGGTATCCATGGCAAGATGCCAAGAAGATCCCAGCCCTCAAAAGCTTTGTGCTTTATCTGTGAAAATGATAAAGCAATATCTTACATGACACAATGACAATGCAACTTAATGAAAGGGTTAATGAATGTGCAAGGAATCTAATACCCCTTTTCCACCAAGCTGGTTCCAGGGCTGGTTCGGAGCTAGAGCCAGACTTAGCACCAGTTCTTTGGTTTTCCACAGACTAAGCACTGGTTGCTGGCTCTCAAAACCAGTGCTTGGCATTGAATTCGGCCACAGCCATGCTGGAGTCTATGCAGGAGGATGCAACCCTGGAGCAAACCTCCACAGAGCCTGGTAAGTTTATTGTTTTGTTTATTGTTGTTCGCTAGTTGTTTTGGGAAACTGGCGTGAAGTATACAGACGTATACATTGATGTGCCGACTTAGCTCTCTGGACGGCACCCGTTTGTGGAAAAGCAAACGGTTCTTAACCGGTTCGCACTTGAACCAATTGTGAACCGGGTCTACCACCAGCACTAGCACCAGCTCTGGAACCAGCCTGGTGGAAAAGGGGTGCTCCTTGCAAAGCTTATTGCTGGGGATGTTGTTGCACAGGAATTTCAATCTTATTTTTCCCCATCTCTTAATACTTGACTAATTGAAAGGCTGTTAGTTAAAAAAAAAAAAAAAAAAAAAACTCCCTTGTGACTGCGATGGTTATGGAGCTTGTGTACCTTAGTGAACCCTGAGAGCTATTCCAGTGGGAGGCAACTCCTGGCAGGTTTTACCAAACTGGACAGGTCGTGGGCGAAGAGTCAGACAAAACACAGTCAAACAACCTCCCTTGACAGAGCCTTTTGAGGAACCCAATAAACTTCTGTGAGGAATTGTTTCATTTAAAGATCCACATGGCGGCGGGAGTCATCCTGAAAAATGTTCTCCATCTTGAAATTTCAAATAGCTGTGGGTGGCTTATTGTCAAGTGACCCACTGAGACTGCTCATGCCAATTCTTAAGCTTATATCACCAAATAAAACATTATTTTACTAAACTGCTGCACTAAGGTGTCGGCCATCTTGAAAAATGGCCGCCATCTTGACATTTCCAGTAACTGCGGGTAGCTTATTGTCAAATGACCCACTGAGAATGCTCATGCCAATTCTTATGCTTATATGACCAAATAAACCATTATTTTACTAAACTGCTCTACTAAGGTGTCGGCCATCTTGAAAAATGGCCGCCATCTTGAAATTTCAATTGGCTCTGTGGATTTTCTTGTCAAGTGAGCCATGAAGAGTGTTCATGCCAATTTTCACGCTTTTATCATAAAATGCAAGATTCTGGCCAAAAAAAGCAGTTAGCCGCTCCACTATTTTCCTCACATCAAAATATACAGTTTTAATCACAAAGTTTTGATTTATATGCAGTTTAGAGTATGTAAAATATATTAACAATGCTAGTGTTTACTCCTTTTCTACCTCCCTGCCTGCTCTTTGTTTTCTGCATCTATATGTCAGTTGTATGTTTTTTTTAAAACATGCATGTTTATGTCTTAAATGTTTAAACCACCACTATTACAAAAACTGGGCAAAGCTGTTTAGGGTCCAGAGTCATGCAGGGGCTGCAATGTGTGAGTTAAAACATGGCTGATTTTTAATTCAACTAATATTTACCTTTTTGAAAACCTAGACTTAGCATCATTTAGCAATGTAACAAAAGCACACATTTTTTTCATTGCTGTCTGTCTAAAAACATGAACCTCCTCTTTTTTAAATGGTGGGAGCCTTTAACTTTTTTATATTAAAGGGATAGTTCAGTGTTTTTGAAGTGGGGCTGTATGAGCTTCATATGGCCACTAAGACCATTAGATACAGTAGAAAATTCTCTCCTCTCCCCCAGAAAGCCACAGTCTGTAAGAGTCTGTTACATAGAACTAGCCGCAAACAGGGAAGTATCGTACCAGGAACAAATGATATTTTCTTGACCTACAAGAACTCCCATCAACAAATAAAACCACGGTTTAAGAGTATGCTGCATATGCGTGTCTTTAAGTGCATTAACTTTTCTGAAATATAAAGTTCATCTGGACCTTACCAACTCACATCATGTATTCCTCCGCATAGCGCTGCTGTAAGCTGCTGAATCACTCCGCCTCCCTCTCTGCTGTTGTAAACATAACAAGCTAGCAGCATCAGATGCCGGTTGCAGACTCATGTAACTTTTATTAAGTATTGTAATTCTTTTGTTCTGACTCTTATCGGTGCGATGAAGAGACAGCATAGGGAATTAAAAACGAGTGATTATGACAGCCCTGATGAAGTCCCATTCACCTCGGAGCCAAGAGGATATTTGTGTGAAACTTGGATGTCTGTATGATCCGGAGCTCACAGGAGACGAGCTGGTGCAGATGGAGACCAAACAGATCCGTCTGAGTCACAGAATACTGGTACCTCTTACGCGGTATGTATCATCAAACAGATTTTCCTGCTCCTCTGACCTCTGCACTTTTGTGGACATTCTTTAGTTTCCCAAAGATAAACTGGAAAACTTCCAAAACCTGAAGGACCTAATGTGACAGTTTATCCTCAAAGTAAGTAATAATGATCTGTCAGAGACAAACAAACAGAGTAGAGGAGGCTGTTTACCATAACACTGCAGACTACATGTATGTGTTTCTTTCTCACACACACATACACAACCCTTTATGGTGTGTGTTAGCGCTGCGCTGCTTGTGGCAGTGCTGAATGGAGGAATACGTGATGTGAGTCGGTTAGTTCCAAATAAACTTTACATTTACCAAAAAGTCAATGCACATAAAAACATGCATATGTAGTGTACTCTTAAACACTACACATACAGTATCTTTTTAATTTTTTGTATTTTTGGATGGGAGTTCTTTTAGGCAGAGAAAAAAAGTTTTTGTTACTGGTACAATACTTCCCTGTTTGAGGCAAGTTCTGCATAACAGACTCTTACTGACTGTGTCTTACTGAGGGAGAGGAGAGAACTTTCTACTGCATCTAATGTATTTAGTGACCAAATGGAGCTCATAAAACCCCACTTTTAAAAACTGAACTTCCCTTTAATGTTGTTGGAGGGCCTAGAGAATCTGAATCAGACATTAGGGCTGGCAGTCGACCAGACCATGCATGCATTTCTTAAAAAAACAGCAGACAAAGTTACGTCAGAGACAAGAAATAAACAGCTGTCATATTGACAAAGATGTTCACTGGCACTGACACCCTCATGCGGATCCCTTAGGCGATGAAAACTCTCAAAAACTTGGCAAATATGACTCAGCCATATCCTTGACTTTTGTGTCAGTCACCACAGGTCAGTGTGTATAGGTGTACTGGAGCCAATGTGGAGCCCATTTTGGGGTCTTTTCAGTGGTCCAGCTATGCCTGTGGGCAGCCCTGTGTCTTTTTCATAAATGGTAAATGGTGAATGGACTCTTTTTGACACTCCAAGCAGCCCTTGTGCTTCCCTCTGCTGTAAGCTCTGGGAACATTTTTGTGTTTTAACTTGTGTAATTTGTTTTTGTGAATTAATGAAAGTTGCTTTTTAATTTAATGCACTAATGACTGAGGGGCAAGTCCAGATCATGCTCCTTAATACCTCCATATTGTGCTTCTGCAGCCTGGTCTCTGGAAGAATAATCAGTGGGGATCAGGTCTGTCAGTCTCTCCCATAGGATCCTCCGGGTTACAGTAGGTTAAGCTGGTAATGCTAGAAGATTTTCAAACTTAATTGATTTTGAAACTTGTAATATGACAGACATTAAGACAGCTCCAACAGATTTTTGGTCCTATAATCCTTCGAAGATGCACACTAGACAGTTCAGCCAGACTGTGAGACCACACACCTGAAGACAATCACAAGATCTCAGAGGCTGCCAGAAGAGCAATGGTCAGAAAACCGAAGTTTAGTTTGTCTGGATAACAACCAGAGCGCGGTAAGAGGCTCACACGTTACTCGGCAGACAGCCAAAGCTGTTGTTGTTCCTGGTATGCGCGCAGCCTTCATGTGAAAGAGTACTGCGCATGCGGTGATGTCAGCGTTTCACCCTGAAACGCTCTGATACGGGTTTACACGGAGTTGAATGGGGAGCGTATTCAAATCTTTTCACTCTGGAGCCCATTTTTAAAAGTTTCCGTTTTAGGACAAAACGCAACGCGGATTTGACCGTTTTCGGCGCAGTGTAAACGCAGCCTCAGAACCATGTGAGATCATGTGGGTGAATGAGTAGGTGTGGCCTGCAGTAGAAAGCAGCTTTGAAAGCAGTCAAAGACTGGAAAAGTGCTATATAAGCTCAAGTTCAAGTAAATATTTTTTCCTCAAACTTGATGTGTTAGAAGCAGGAAAAAGGGGCAAGTCTAAGGATTTTAGCAAGTTTGATGAGGGCCTAAGTGTGATGGCTACACGAATGGATCAGAGCATCTCCAAAACTGCAGCCCCAGTCTGCAGTGGTCCAAGTAAAATCAGTGATGAACTGGTGACAGGGTCATGGGGGGCCAAGGCTCATTGATGCCCATGGGGAACGATGACTTAACGATGTGGACTGGTCCAACAGAATAGCGACCGTTTCTCAAACTGTTGAAATAGTTAAGGCTGATTCTGGCGGAAAGGTGTCAGAATACAAAGGGCTTCACAGTTTGTTTTATATGGAGCTGCACAGGTGGAGCCAACTCCATTTTCCCTAGTCCCTAGTGACTGAGTCTTGACTGGTCTGTGACTGGAGTGTGCTTGGACCAGCCCACTGCCTTGGCTGTAAGAGCCTTCACAATAATGTGACAAACATGTAGTGCCTGGTTAATGCTATTGCTATTTTAATAAGGGTCAAGGTTAAAACCAAATGGTTGTATTCTCTTCTCAAAAAAACAACATTCTCTTCACAAGATGATAGGTTTAGATTCTTCATACAATCATACATTTTAACCACAAATGATCAATTGCTTGTTCTTATGTAAAACTCACACAATAAGGCAACAAAAGGTTTACCCATAAACAGCAGTGTACCTTACCAGTAGCCTCAGCTCACTCTTCTTAAAGGGACAGTGCTGCCCAGCTCTGTTAGCCAATTCACTGACTGTTGTCAAGTTCCTGATACGACACAGCTTCAGAAATACTGAGCTGTGTGCACAACAGCAGCTGTATATGAATGCTGATGCTGCTTACGAAACAGTTTTGCAGGTACAGGGATGAACTTCAGGTGTTAAGAATGACACAAAGGTGGAATCAAGTTCAAACTGATGAACCTTGGAGTTTCCCTTAGTTTTTTTGTCTTATCTTCAGGGCTGTAAAGGCTTATTTTCAGTGGTGTAGTTGTATAATGTTGATTTTCAGTGGATATATCAGAAAAAAACTTCACATATGAAGCAGACATTCAGAAGTGTTTAATACTGCGTCTGGATTTGTCGGCTGGTTTCTCTTTAGTGTGTGAAAATGTGTCTCTTGTGGTGTGGTGCGGATGTCAACATATGGTCAGTGTGGTCATATGTTTAATGAGCCTGGACCTCAGAGCAGGAGGCTATCCCATGCTCATTAAACCCAGGGTAAAAAAGTTCCTCTTAATGTATAGTAGCAGTGACCTTTGTCTGATTAATGTGGAGTGAGATCAGTGTGCAGTGACGGGGAAGCTCCAGAAGGACTCTGAGCTGCAGTGCTTCAGCTGCATTACTATCACGCTCATTTCCCTGAGTCAGCTGCTTGTCTCACTGCGGTTTTATGGCTGCTGGGAGACTGAACCCGGAGATTAAGGACTCATAACAAGTTGCTTCATGTAGAGTGTCACCTCTAATGTCCTTTTAGCACAGACTGGAATGAGCCATTAGGTCTGACCTATTTACCCTGTTCTCTGTTAGGACGCTGTTTGAAATGTCATTGTGCAGAAAGAGGTGGCAACCGCATAAAAGTCTGGACCAGCAGACGGTGCCTGGGATCCAGCAGGTCCCCTTAGATTGAGCTTATTATGATGTACATGTTCACTATAAATGATAAATACCCACACAGCCAATATATGGGATACATACGTCCAGTTTATTAATTCTAGTTTAATGGGCTGTAAATATCTGAAATGTAACACCTACAGTACAGATAAGAAGCTGTTCCAATGATATGATACATTTCGAATCATGGTACATCATGTTTTTACCCCTGTATAACTGTACATATAGAATATCAGTAGTTTTATGTGAATACACGTCCCTTGTACTCACAATAACATCCCACTTAGGACCGGTGATTTAGAGTCCATCCATGTGAAACCAAATTCAGGTGTATCTATGTATCAAGTTTTTGATTGTATTGGCATTTTATCCAGACAGAAACGGCGTTTCAGGTGCCCAAAATGCATCAGTTTTGGAAACCAGTCCCAGAGTAGATGAATCTAAAAACACTGGTCGAGTGTTTCCATGTGGATATCAAATAGAAACAATGCTGTCACAGCCCCGTCTCTCACTTAAACTGCATCCGTTCATCCTAACAACAGCAACAATGGCAGAATAGTGTCACACTCAAGAAGACATGGAGAACAGCCTACGCCAGTGTTTTATCATGAAGTGTGAACATACTCCTCGTACTGTCTCTCAATTCAGTGCTGAATTAGAGCATCTGCAGCAAGTGTCAACATCTTCTTCAGAATACAACTCTGAAGACATGAGTGATGTCCACAGCTGTAACACTGTTGGATATTGTGAAACTACAAATTAAACAGATGACGGTACATCACATAAACTGTATGCAGAGCTAAAGCAAACAATAGTTATCATTTTCGTGAATCTGTAAATTCTCAAAATGGTTAAGTTAACAGAAACTCAATAAATGTCTGCATAACAAAACAGTTTAGCCATATAAGCCATATAAGCCATATACATACAGACAATCCCTTGGAAATTGGATGCTGAAGGCAGACGCAGGTGGATTTTGAAGAGTGCTTTCTTCCATGTGGTCTCAATGAAAATAAAACTACTTCCTGTCACGATAAACCCACTCAGAATCAACAACTGTGGGGTGAATATACTTATTACTGTGTAATGTCCCTGGATTCAGATAATTTTTAAACAGCAGATGAAAAATAAATCAAGAAAAGTATTTTGAAAAGTCTGTATAACAATTTGAGCAGTTTGAATTCTCATTGAATTAGAGTTTATGTTGTTTCCTGACTAATTCTTTGAGAATAGAAGATTTAACACATAATCCTGGAGGGTGTGGTGCATATCCCTCGTTGTTGGACATTTTGGATTTATGATGTAATATCTCAAAATGAACAAAAAGACACAGATCATATTGTAGGATTATGGAGATATGTATTCAAATACTGTTGAAAAATACAACCTTTGTTTCATTACTCCTTTATCATTTTGAAATTGGTGTACAGATGAACCATTACGTGTTATAATTTATAAAGCCCACAATGTGAATGAGTATTAAACATACAATTGTGGTCCTTGCTTCCTTTATTATTGTTACCACGTTTCTGTCTGTATTACTAAGTAAATCATTGCAATAAGAAAGAACAATGTGCTCTATAATAGTGTTTATTAAAAAAAACAACCAATAAAAAGTGACAAATGAGGCATCTTACATGACCTCAAATATAGCTTTAAATTTAAACAATGTTTACAATGATATATGCAAATGAAAACAGAGAATCATTGTCCGGAAACATGTATTATAAGACCTCAAGTTTTCAGTGCCCCGTCAAAAATGTCAACATTTATAGGAGTTCTCACCTAACCTCACAGCTGTGAGCAGAAAACACACACAGCATGACCAAAGGACAAACAACTTGTCACAGGCAAATCCTCTGATCACGGATCGTTAACGTTAACGGGTCAAAAAGACACAAAACAACTCTGTGAGGTAACACAGATGACAAAGATGCTTCTTGTGGTTCTTTTTTGGAATTTTGTAGTTCATCATGGTTTACCTACATCACAAGAAATCATCGTTGTTGTATAAATATTACACCAATTTGAAAGGAAGGACTTTTCTTGACTTGAGTCTTGAGTTACAGCAGTAACAGGACACCCCATGTGTTCTTCTCTGCTTTTGGTGTATGTCTGAAGCAGTGTTACAGCTCCACTCACAGGCCTGACATATGTACTGCAGCATTTTCAGTGTTTTCATGAAATGGACACTTAACTGAAATGATGCCGTGTTTACAGAGAATATTTTCAATATGCAAATGTTTTGTCCCCATGTGGACAGGGCCTGAGTGAGGCAGTATTGCTTTGATTTGTAATGGTGATACAGTATATTGTTGTTTTATACAGTGTCATTTGATCTAAGTGTGCATTTCGCAGGATCCTTTTTTGTGTGTGTGTGATGACAAATTCATTCCCTTGCAGACAGACAGTGAGAGGCAGGTCAGTCTGTTCGGCTGCCATGCTGTTTGATTTATTTTATTCTTTATTCCCCTCTCTGAGATGCAGGAAACATGTTTTTTTATTTTTTTTTGCTGTGTGGTTGCTGCCTGTCACATCTCTGCTGCCTCCAGCTGCTGCCTGTTCACATGCTGTGCCACTGCGTCTGATCTTTTGTGTGCGTACATGTGTGACTTCATATCAAATATGCTTACAGATTTCTATATTTTCCTAGTGTAAGAAGGTGCATGCTTGTCCTTAAGTTTGTTTGAAGGGGAAAGTTAATGTTTATACTGGGGCGTATGACCTAGGGCTGTACAATATTTAGTTTTAACATCAGAATTGCAACACACATCGCAGGACATGCAGTATCTGTTACATGACTCCTGGCATGTCATGGTGTGATTCTTGTTGTTTGATGGAAGACACAATCTAAAAAAATTTTCAATTGTTTGATTATTTGCAATACAAGTCTCACACCAACATTTGGAGGCTTTCCCCAGGAATGGTTCATGGTGGTGAAGTACTCCTAAAATGTTGCATAGTGAGATGGAGGGACTGTGTGCAACCGTAGCTGTGTAAAACGTGATAGAAAACAATAATAATGACTGAAAAATTATGATAAAAGCCAGCTTAAGCCCCAGTCACACATTCCCGTTTCTCATGGCGATTGTGCACGATTATCATAATTCTGATAAAACGTGCTTTGGTCGTGGTGCATGCACTACTTGGTCTGGATCAGCGTTGTATAGTTGTGGATGAACGGCGGAGAACGTGGAAGGGTACCGACAGTTTTGAACTGTTCAACACTGGCCGCTCTGTGTTATTAAAGGTGTAGTCAGCGATGTGGGAGAAGACGAGTGGAGGGTTTGTTTATATTCGAATTTAGACCCGCCTCCCGAAAGCTGATGGACGTGCATCGTCATGGAAACGGCCGTAGAAACTGCGTAGTTGACGTAGCTAAGGAAACCCCGACTGGTCAGACAACTCGACTGCCAATATTGAAAACATCACAACAACAGTACATTTTGGCAGATTAGACAATAAGATGAATGCCTGACGGCTGCTACTGTTATGTGAAGCACCACAAAGCTAATGTTGCTTAGCTTACCTATCCAGCAGAAAGACGGCGACATCCGCGTCCGTTTTCAGGTCTTTCAATTGGCGGAGTTCCCTCCACCATCGGAAAGCAACACCAATGTTGATCCGGCTCTTTGCTCATTTGGTCATAGCCCTTCTTTTCCACTTTTCACTCCTCTGACCTTTTTCTTTGGGCTGTTTTCAGCCATTGCTACCGCAACTATTGTATCTCTCTCTTACTCTAACTGCGCACGCTACGCAAACTGCGACTCCTCCTCCCCCTTCTGTCTGATCTGCGCATGAGTATGATCGCCTCCTGGACGTGGGGGGGTTTACTCTGTTATGGTAACTCTGTCCGAGCCACAGTATTTACCGGCTGAAATTCTGAGTCAAGGCTGTATATTGAGACCGGATTTTTTTTTCAACATGCTGTCAGTGGTGACATCTTGTGGATGGAGAAGAGACATACGGTGAATTTCACAAATACTGCATTTGATTAGAAGATTAGAAGATCGCTGACTACACCTTTAAGGTGAACGGTATTAGCGTGGCATGTACGGAGCTCAGTCGGGCTGATTGTGGCTCAATCCTGACAGTTTTATGAGGATGACTGACAAGGATGTATCCGTTTGTGCCCCGACTGTGTCCCTTTCAAGACTGCGCAAGCGACGGGGCTCAGTCGGGGCTTACGTCACTCGAACTGAGCTCCAGCGGTGCTGACGTCGTGTCAGCAGGATGGAAATTCATATCGTCTTCATATCGTTGTATTAACCAAACTTGAGCGGGACTAACGCCCCTGAAGCGCTGTAGAAGCGCTACTGACAGTGTATTTACGGGCAGTGTCCAGGGGTGAGACAGTCATTTCATCCCGTATCATAGCGATCACACCAGCCTTGCCAATCGTGTACAGTCGTGCACAGTCGCCATGAGAAATGGGAATGTGTGACTGGGGCATTATCGATAGTGTCCTAAATGCCCTTACACAGGGCATTCTTCATATGTTCACTTACTTGTTGATTTTGCTTTTTCTCAGTGCAGCAGTTATGTCATCGCAAAGCTACAAGAGATTGTTTAAAAATACATTTTCAAGATCCACAGCCCCCAAAATCTACATCATATTTTTGAACAACTTATATGTGTGAAAAAAAATCACAGGTTTCCATTATTCTCAGATCTCAGTCTTTTGTTTCCTGTCTGATCCAGTGGCTCCTTAATCTCCTGATTATTATTAAAGGGATAAGCCAACTTTTTTGGTCTTTTCATGTCTTGCCTCAATCCAAATCCATGACAAGCAAATAGAAATCCTAATTTCCACTGTGCGTTCAATAACAAGGGAGACATGGCCAAAGCTCGCCCACAGCTATTAAGCTTGGCTGAAATACTAGGAGTCAGTGGGTAGTACTAGCCTGCCTCTGCTTACAGTCATCAAATAAACTCCTTAGAAACTATTATCTATCCTGTGTGCTTGCTGTGACTACTTTTTAATACCCCTTTATGTTACGTCATCTTCTACTGTCATCATATTACCTTCTTGTACTCATAAACAGAAACTGGTTTTCGCTGGAGGTAGGATGTTCACAAATAAGTTGAGTCTTTTCAACAGCCCTTTTTTTAAACTTTATCATGGAATTATTATCATTATTATTATTATTGTTATCAGTATTATTATTTATGCACACAGACATAGACATAGAAACAGTTATATACAAAACATACTACTACTGTGGGTAATAAGTACATACGTAAAAGAAATAACTAAAAAACTGGTAAGTTACAAAAAAACAGCAACACAAAAAAGAAAACAACCACACACTTACTAACAAATTAGTCTGTTTAGGTTTAACTTCAGAGTGGATAACAGGATGGTTTTGGTACATAGAGGGGGATTAAAAGAAGAACATGAAAGTTATGTTTATGGGTTGAACAGACAATTTAAGTGAATATTGAGAACCCTTTTGTCGTAATGTGTTGTTTGTTTGCAAGCCATTCTTAAGTGCAAATTATCTGCAAACTTAGGAAGAGGCAGTCTATCTATACCCATTGACTCCCAGTGTTTGAGCTAAGCTAACTGATGGTGGGCGAGCTTTTCCTGTCTCTCTCGTGTCACTACATGCACAGTTGAAAGAATGTTGGCAGTCTGCTTGTCATGGACTTGAAAGTGAGGCAAGACCCGAAAAGGAAAAAAGGCTGGCATATGGATTAAAGCTCTTGTTTGGTAAAAGACTATTTCTTGTTTTGGTATTCTCATGCTGTCAAAATAGAAGCATTTAACTACAGTTACAGATAAAGATTTTAATTGTGAAAATATTTCGGGAAGTCTTTGTTAAGTTTGACGGAACTTTGTGATATTTAAGTCGAGCAGCTTCTTCTTTCCAGCAAAGAATAGGTTTGAGCTGACATGTAAGTGGTGGTTAAATCAGACATCTAACTGCTGCAGCGCTGGATCATTTCAGAACATAGCCTAATGCTTAATACAGACAGCCATGCTCTGCAGAATGAACACACGACATAATGTTATTGTTTACAGACACCAAACAAAGATCAATAACACAATGTTCAAGGAGTGGATGCTGCATCATTCTGTGTGAATGAGTGCATGAGTCTGTGCTTCAACCTGCAGAGAAGCCCTGCTTGGGTCAGCAAGCAGTGCTTGTTATCACAAGTGTAGGAATAAACAGCCCCCTGTGTGAAGTAAATATTTACAATGTTTGCCGTCTGCCTTTTTTTTTTGTATTTTTGGGCATTTTGTTCCTTTATTGATAGGAGAGAATGACAGTGGATAGGCTTGTGAAAGGAAACTCTGCAAACTGGCCACAGGCTGGATTTGAACTCGGGTCGGCAGAAGTACACGGTAAAAAAGTGATGTTTGATGTTTTAACTTAAAAAGTTAGTGTCAGGGCTGCCAAAATTTTAAGTTATCTGAATTCAGAAATTTAAGTTCAGTTGAATTAAGAATGGTTCAGATCAAGTGAACTTCTTAATTTCAATAAACTTGCTATTAAGTCAGCTCTACTTGAATTCTTTAGTTTAACAAACTTCTAAAAGCAATCCAATTCCAATAGTATTTCTTTAAAGGAACACTACACCCAAACAACGATTTGGCCTCATTTTCTACTCACCCTCATGCTGAACAACACTGTGGAGTAGTTTTGGAACATCTAGGATGCAGCCGGAGATCTGGGGGTATACCCGCTGTCCACTGACATTGATGTCATGACTTAGATAAGAGCCCGAACGAACAGTGTCCTTAAAAGTCCACAAAAAAGTCGGCAATATTCCTCCATACTGCTCGTGCGCTGTAATCCAAGTGTCCTGAGCGGGTAACGTCCACCATTTACTCGAAACGACATCTTAGCACATGTTTATAGAATACACAGTACTACTTGGCATTTCTATGATACACTTACGGGTGCCTACGGGAGCCGCGGCTGACCAGACCAAACAAATGCACACTCTGCAATAACTAGGAGCGTAGGACAAGAAATCCCACATTCTGCTGTGAGCGACGGAGCCGTGGACAGACACAAGAGGGGTCAGCAGAATGTGGGATTTCTTGTGTTCTTGTTTCTTGTTCTCGCTCCTAGTTATTGCAGAGTGCGCGTTTGTTGTGGTCATCATGACTCCGTAGGCACCCGTAAGTGTATCATAGAAATGCCAAGTAGTACTGTTTAGGCTATAAACATGTGCTAAATGATGTCGTTTCGAGTAAATGGTGGACGTTACCCGCTCAGGACACTTGGATTACAGCGCACGAGCAGCATGGAGGAATATTGCCGACTTTTTGTGGACTTTTAAGGACACTGTTCGTTCGGGCTCTTATTTAAGTCATGATATCAATGTCAGTGGACAGTGAGGATCCCCCTAGATCTCTGGCTGCATCCTAGATGTTCCAAAAGTACTCCACAGTGTTGTTCAGCATGAGGGTGAGTAGAAAATGAGGCCAAATCGTTGTTTGGGTGTAGTATTCCTTTAAGCCAACACAGTAATTAAACTTCTTTAAACTACAGTTTTAAGGGCAAAACAACTTGATCTGAAGTTCAGGTCACTGATCCTCATCCACAAATGTGAAAAAAGAAATAAAACAGTAAAAGATGTGAGCTATGAGCTCGTTTTCCACCAAATGAGCGTCATGCAAGCCAGACGAATTTTACTAAAAGTTAAAGAACATTTGTGGATGAGGATGCATTTTTCCCGCAAGCTTGAATCTGTTCAGAGCTGTTTTGCTCTCCACATTGAACATGTGATAAAAATTACCAGTTGTGTTATTAAAGCATGAAGAACAGAAGTTGTTTTGGTTTGTCTGACAATAATACCCTTTAAATACTCGACCTTTTTTTCTGTTTTAAGATTGTTTTTCTTAAAGCAAATATTAACTTTATTTTATAAACTTGTGTCAAAGCAGAACAAACTGAGTAAAAGTTAAAGAGAAATATTAAGTTAAATCCAAATGCAATAAGTCAATTTAGCTCAAAATCATCAGTGACCTGAACTTCAGATCAAGTTGTTTTACCTTTAAAACTGTAGTTTAAAGAAGTTTAATTACTGTGTTGGCATAAAAAAATACTATTGGAATTGGAATTATTTGGATTGCTTTTTGAAGTTTGTTAAACTAAACAATTCAAGTAGAGCTGACTTAATGGCAAGTTTATTGAAATTAAGAAGTTCACTTGATCCGATTTGTTCTTAATTCAACTGAACTTAAATTTCTAAATTCAGAAAACTTAGAATTTTAAGTCAGCCCTGACGCTAACTTTTTAAAGTTAAAACAACTAGCCTTTTTTTTTTTTTTACAGTGTAGGTATATGGGACGTGCCTGGTTGCTAACCACACTGCCAAACCAGCACCCTGCGTCTGCCAAATTTTAACCCAATATGATGACAGTATTCTTTAGGTGGTTGGTTGTCGTCAGTTTATTGAGACAGCGCTAATGCAGAGCCTCGCTAACAGCAGACTGACGTGCTGTCCAACTGCCAGTACATTAACGCAGTTATTTCGGCTCAGTCCACGCTGGTTTTTCTGTTTGTGAGTCTTCTTAAGGCAACCCAACTCAACCATTTTTATAATCTGTATTTGTGATACTTTTGTCTCCTGTAGTGACTCTTAAATATATTTCAGTCAGTATCAGCTAATGCACTGTGATCTATTGAAACAGCCGTACTTCCACTGAGGGACAACATGTTAGTCCTGTTTGGCCAATAGTGGCGTTTGTTGGTGGCTGAGCAACAAGAGTCTCACACTCAAACTCAACTTTCCATCCATTGATCCGTCTAGTAAAATAATATTATGTGTGTGAATCTATTGTTTATGCCTGCAGACAGTTTGTGTTCTGATTTCCTTCTAATCTATCTGGGCCTTTCCCATCTTTCATCGAGGTTTGATGCTCAGGACAGCTGGTTAATCAGCCCGGCTGCTAAACAGCATGTCAGGAGACGTTTTAAGTAAATCCATGGAGAGCCCTTGAGGAAGGGTCTTTGATCAGTTGTCTCTTTATGGAAGTGTTGGCTAATTTTGCCTGATGGCTCTCCTCTCTCTGCAGTCTTTGTGTTGAGTTCGTCTGTCACTATGGATTGCCAGATTAGACCCTCTAGCTTGTCATCCATGCAACAGAAAGCACAGAATGAAGCTCAAAGTGCAGCCATTTGTTTATAAAACCCCTTTTTATTCACTTTTTCAAGGTTTCCTGACGTGCCTGATGCTCCTGTGTTTGATATCTGCAGATTCTTCTTCTCTCTTTGTTGTGACGGGTAAAAGTTAAACGTCCAGATTAGAGCAGCCACCTGTCAGATTAAAGAAGCCCAGTTGCATCATTGCAGCTGTCAGGCCTGCAGAGCTTTTTCAGCCGTCTGTGTTTGCAAAATCAACTGCCTGTCTGTGTTTCTGCGTCTCTCGTCTATCACTATCGCTGCCCCTCATCCAGCCTGTCTGTCTGTCTGTCTACGTCTGGCCTCTCAACACCAGAGCTGATGCATAGCCAGATCCAGCCTGTCAGATTTGTCACACTCGGCTGCCGGTGTGCGTGACACAGAGCCACATCAGACAAGGATGTGATGAACGACGCCTTCAGCCTACCTTTGTTTGCTTTTGCTTCGCCACTTATTTTGTGCCTCGTTTCACACTTTCAGATGTGATTTCTTCCTGTTGCAAATGATGGATTAGATAATTCCTTAAAAAAGAAAAAGGAGAGAATAAGCATTTCTGCATGAGCACCAAGCATGTTTGCTTATTTCTTCTCTGACAGTATCTTAAGCACACTGCTTACACATAGATTGAAGTTCATTTATTGAGTTTGATATACTGCCTGTCCATCTCTATGGTCTCCAGTTTACATACTAGGTTTGGACATAGTGTAAAATATAAATGAAAACACTTTACATTGATTTGTGAATATAAAACTAAATCCAATTGAATTCACTACAAAGACAAAATATTGAATGTTCAAACTGGTACACTTCATTGTTTCTTTGACTCTGAATTTGAATCTCACAAGTTTTTAAAGGTATTGGTGTTTCATCCACACAGATGCAGCATTTCAGGTGCCTGAAAATGGACATTTTCCAAAACTGGTCCCAGACTGGACTTTTTTAAGGGCAGGAGCAAAAAGGAAAAAAAGGCCACAGACAGGGCACAGTGTTTCGTGTGTTAGCAAGGGCAAGTCAGACATGATTATATGTTATACAAATGGCACATTATGTACTCATATAGACTGTGAAGAACATAAAATAAAGATATTACTAAGGGATCTTCCTGCAGAACATATTTAATGAAGTAGATGTAATTTCCTGTATTTTAGTGCTTCATAACACCATTAAAGCAGCAGATAATCCAAACTGGTTCTGTGAGACAGAGTTTTGGCTCAATGTAGATCAAGAAAGGTCTCAACATAAAAATCATTGCAACAGTAATGTCTCAAAGTATTTCTTGGTCCTAATGGTTTTTGGGAGTTTAATGCTTTTTTCCACCTAAGACTAGGGATGTACACCGCAGACCGGTACTTTAATGTACCGGTCCCTAATTGGGTCGGTACCTGAATACCGTTAAGAATCTGGAAAAACGGTACTGTTATCGGTACTTAAACGTCTCTTCAACTGTCATGTAGTTGTGACACTACCGCTGTCGACATAAAGCTAAAGGAGTGTGGGCTGTTTGATTGCTATAGCAACACAAGTAAAGTTAGCAGCCCGGCTAACACTAAAGACTGCAGCAGCGTGGGGGCGGCACCCGCTTTTGTTTCTATTATGTCACGTCACAGTAAGTTTTTTGTGTAGTTTGTTGTCATTAAGGCAATCACTTTTCCTAAGAATCAAAGTCCAGACCCTATTGTCCGCCCCTTCGGTAAAGACCCTGCCGAAAACAACACAGTCACACGGGGTTAAACTCTTGATGAAGGGACGCTGCACTCAGCTGTATAGCTTGGATGAAAAGCCGACGGCTGAGCCCGCAAATACGTGGAGGACAAGTGACTAAACTGCATTTTACAGAACACACAGCCTGGTCTTTAATTTTAAGTTTGCCATCAACGGTGCAGAAGCAAAAATACTTCCACACAGCTCTCCTCGGATGATTCGGGGCTGTTAATGTCCACTCGGAGCGGAAACTCTTTGTTTGCTGAGGTCAAGAGAGCAGCGGATGTGCCTGAGGGTCAAGCTGCGCTCACAGCGCCCTCTGTTGGACGGAATGGTCCACTGCTCCAGGTGCCCTGATGTGCTGCTACACTCAATATTTTACATTCGAATATTTATTTACTGCCTCTGAGAAGCATTTGTAATGCATTACTTCTATTCTATTGAAGCTTTATTATCACCTTGTGATAATAAAAAAAGGGTGAATTTTTTAATATCTTTTAAAGTCTTTATTTTTTACACAAAATTACGTGTTGTAGTATCGATTACAGTATCGATACCGATAAGGAGTATCGGTATCTGTATCAGTATCGATAAAATCATAACAATATACATCCCTACCTAAGAACGCAGTTTATTGTGTTTTGCTAACCAGGAGGGCACTTTGGCATGTATTTTGGCTCTCGAGAGCACTTTTGCATGTGATTCCTCTCCCAAAAAGGCACTTTGGCATATATATTTCACTGTTTTTTAACAAATGGGCCACAAGGGGGGCCACCACCCCCCTGCCTGCCCCTGGGAACACCACTGTAGAGAGCAGCACAAGCCAGTGTTTGTTGACATTTCTAATGATGTGTGTGCATGATCAATGCCTTGGTTTGCCTGGTTTTGGTGTCTGTCTGATGCAGTGTTACCATGCCACATACAGGCCTGGCATATGTACTACAGTGTTTTCAGTGATGTTGTGTGAATAGACATATTTACTGAAACAATGCTGTTTTTTTGTTTGTATGTTTTTTTTAACAAAGAAACCTTTTTTTTTTTTTTTTTTTAACTCTATTTCCCTCTCCAATGGGAGGGAAAAGAGCTGCATTTGATTCTTCACAGGTCGAATTTTCATTTTTCTACTCAACTCAAATTTAATAATTGCTAAATAGACACTCAGGAGATGATGTAAACACATAGAAATAAGACTTTTAAAGTTGTCATGAATGAGACACAGAAAGGCAGACATGAATGCACAACACCAGCACAGTAGATCACACAGGCAAAAGGGTTAATTCATAAACAGGCAAGGGTTAGCACACCAGTGGACCATCAGAAAAGGGCAACAGTATCCAAAACCATTAAGCGAGACATTAAGCAAGTTCAAAAAACAGGCAGGATATACATGGCTATACTTGACTATGAAAATGCTGGGAGGTACAACAAACTGGCACAGAACAGATGGAGACAAGAGGTAATGAGGGGTGATGGGAAACAGGTGGGTTGAAACAATCAGGGGGCAGGGCAGACAGGAACAAATCTGGAATCTGGAACAGAGACAAGGGTAATGATTTTAAAATAAAACAGAAAGGACAAGATAAATTACATGAATGTGCAAAACAAAAGAAAACTTGACTGACATGACATAAGTAACATGAACAATGGTTTACCAAACCTGCTATGACTTCCAGGGTCTGACCTGGCACCGGTCCACACAAAAGCTTCTTTGACATCATTATTTCTCAGGTGGTAAAAGATCCTCTGCTAGTTAACTAAACAGAAGGTATTTTATCTCACAGAGAGGAAAATCAGTGTCACTTTTTCTATTTAGCCTCTGGAGCTCCAAACTCAGGAGGCTGAGATATTTAACCCCTGCAACCATTTTTGACATTTAAACATCTTTTGAAATAGCATTTGAATAGTTCTCAATCATCTTTTGACATAAACTATTCCTTCACATACTTTTATCTTCAGGCAATTCTTTACTTTAGATATTTCGAATAGTTGGTCAGTGCTCACCTGTTCTTGTTGCCTACCATTTGCTTTATGTTCTTAAGCATTCCTATGCTCATTGAAAGTACATAAACCTGTTCTTCAGTGGTTTTATTGAGCCTGTTTTGATTTAATTACCTGTTTCTTGACTCTAGTCTGAGGTGCATTCCTATTATGAAAGGTCTGAAGAAAATGTCAATGAAGGAGTTTTAAGATGACTTTAGTGAAGCAGGTGTAGGCTGCAGGTCTGAAGGACAGATGGAGGGTGAAAAAGGGTGCTGTGGCCAAAACTGCTGTGCACACATACTCTTTATCTAAACCATTCAACACCGAGCTTTGACAGTGATGTTCTTATACAACTTAATCAATAATCTAACCAATCTGATGGTAGACATGTCTGTTGAGTCAAAACAAAGGATGATAAGTGAAACTTGCCATCCACACTTCTCCAGCTTCACTTGACTTATTTAATTTGAGTATTACAACCTCTGTAATGCAGTTTCTTCAATTTGCTGTCCTTGTATTCTGTCCTTGTAAGACCGACCACAGGCTGTGTCCTCTCTGAGGTGTGAGACGGTCGCTGCTGGGCTCAACCGTAAAAAGCTCCTGCTAACTGCAGCATGGCCACCAGCCAATGTCGTCATGCTGAAGTACAGTATGGATGGGACTAATGAAGCGGGCTAAAGCGTGTCCTCCATTAATCATTTGAGTTCTTCTATAATCTTCATCTACTCGTGTGTAACAAAGTGGCCATGTCCTCAAAACACCTCTCTTCCCCCAGCAGCACACCCTGCACGTCATTCAGATTTACATAAAATTACTCTGAAGATATCACCCCTCAGTCTTGACTTACTCTTATTAATTATATGATCTTATTTTAGCACAAAAGTCCATTTATTAGTTGGCTGAGAATGATGGCATACTATAATAATGAGAGTGATAAAGGCTACAGACATCTCAATGTTATGAATTAATGAAAAAAGAAATAATTACTCACCTATTGAGATAAAGAAAAGGCCCTTATGTGCCTCCTGACTCACTCACAGGGACCGTTTGTCTTCATACAGGGCAAAAATAAAGTGAAAATCATGTTTGTAAACAGGGATGTGAATCGATAGGAACTTGATTTCAATACATTTTGGATTCTGCTGATCAATCTGATTATCTTGGTTCTCTTATTGATTCACAAGGATTTTGCATGTGGGAAAAATATGGCCTTTAAGAGCTTTCAGTGGCAGAAATGTCAAACACTTGGACTTCCTGGTATCTCAAAAGCCCTTATATCATGAAAGGCAACACGGTGGCACAGCAGGTAGTGCACGTGCCTCTCAGAAAAAAGGTTGATTGCCCCAGCTTCCTCTTACAGACCAAACACATGCTCATTAGGACAAGTGGTGACTCTGAATTGCCCTTAGGTGTGAGTGTGAGTGTGAAAGGTTGCCTGTCTTTCCATGTGGCCAAGCAATTGACTGGCGAAAGGTCCAGGGTGTGCTTGCCTCTCGTCCAATGTCAGCTGAGCTCCAGCCCCCCACATCCCCAAAAAAAGGAACAGTGGCTCAGATAATGGATGAATGGTGGATATATAGTAAGGCCTCTGCTAGAGTGTCTATCCATCCGTTATAGATACAACTTCTCCCCTCTTGAGGTCTATGACGCTGGACGAAGGGGGAACCACAAGCTCTCATGTGAATTGCAATACCATGTAATAACAAACCATGTTATAAACAGAGAAAAAAACAACAAGAAACGCTTCTCTAAGGCTGCTTTGCTGAGTATGGTGTTTGTGCAGAGCCGTAGAGCCACCATCACCAGCGCAACATACGAGTACTTGCCGTCAGCGGTTGCCGGATTCGATAAATCAACGTTTGTAGATCTCAAATAATAATACTATAACAATAGTTTCTTTTTCATAAAGCCCACATCTGAAAGTTACGACAGCAAATTAGGAAAATTAAAAATAAATTAGAAATAAAAAGAAGTAATGAAAACTCGAAATTTTCGCGGAAAAACTCAAAATTTTCGGCTTTATAAAGAAACTAATTTATGACTTTATTAAGTCGAAATTCAGTAATTTCATAAAGACACCAAATTAGTAGTGTAGTGTAGTGGCACCAAAGCCGACCTGATGATCACTCATCTCTTGTAGTTTATACTACAACTCTTACTTTAGAGAAGTAGCTTTTAGTGCAATTTACTTTTAAAATAATTTAATAAAGAAGTATATTCATTGATGGGAAATGACTATAAAACTGTAATAACTGTGCTGTTGTTGACTGTAGTGACAACAAATTTAGCCTGGTGATCACGTAGTTTATACTGTTTCTCTCTCTTTGAAGAGAAATAGGTTTATATTTAATTTTCACGATTTTTAATATTGTTAATTATACATATATATTATATAAGTAATTTATATGAATTTTTCAAATGGTAACTTGCCAACAAGCCGCCGAGCCAGCCACCACCGGCAGCTTTTTGAGAAAGGTAAAGTTTTCTGGCTTGGAGGACGGCTGGTCAAAATAAAACGAGATTGTCACGGGCAGTCTTTTTCATCTTGATTAAAATGAGGGGTGGGGTTTGGAACCAGGTTGTTTTATTGATGAGATATTGACCCTAAATGTGAATTTAGCACAAAGTTTTGGGTTTATAAAGTCACAAATTTACGCCTTAATAAAGTAATAAATTAGCTTTTTTATAAAGTCGAAAATTTCGAGTTTTCCTAAATTCTTTTTATTTCTTGTTTATTTTTATTTTCCTTTGTCTTAACTTTCAGATGTGTGCTTTATAAAAAAGAAACTATTGTTATAGTATTATTATTTGAGATGTGCAAATGTTGATTTATTGAATCTGGCAACCGCTGACACCAAATACCCGGATGTTGAGCTGTGGACTGGACGTTGCACTGTGGCTCTGCAGAAATCCCCTATTGGCTTTGCTGGTCCAAACCACATAGCTCCTTGATTTTTATAACATCTATTTGCCTATGTCTTTGTAGAAAGGATGTCTGGTGTCATATATAATGTTATATTTCTCCACTTTCACGATTCCCTTTCTTCATCCATGGCGTCATGCTGCCTCTGGGGCCCTGTGACCAGCTTCTGACCTGATGCTTGTGCAGGTAATGACGACCTTTTGAGACTATTTACGTGTGGGAGTCTGAGCATTGTGTTTTAATTGGAAAGAACCATACTCCACACATTTGACTTCCTTCTCTGGTGCTTTCTAAACGACAGCGAGTTTACATGGTTCTGCGGGCTGTGGAAATGCTCCAATAGAACAGAGAGGGAGCGAAGTGCTCCACAGTACTATTCACGCCTGGCAAGTGGCGTGTTTGCTTTATGTGGAATTTGGGGGTTCGAGTCACCACTTAACCTAACATGCATGTTTTTGGTCTATGGAAGGAAGTCTGTGTACCTGGACAGAACCCGCTTAGACATGGAGAGAACATTCAAACTCCAAACACAAAGGCCCTGACTGACATGGGTTCAAACCAGCAACCTTCTTGCCATACGGTTTGCACACTACCTGCTGCAGCACAATACCTCCTCCACTAGAACTAACGCCTGTCAGACTACATCATTTTTTTAATAGGCAACAAGTTCACTATGTCAGATGAGGTGAACTCAAAGACATAAATTCTTTCTATGACTTGCTTGACAAGCTTGACAGACTACTCAAGGAGAACCAACTGGATTTAGCGACCAATGTGATGACATTGGAAGAAGGAACAACACAGATGATGGCAAACAAACACACTGTATTTACAGTTTAGTACTTTTGTTTCTATATCTGAATGTTATTTCGAATGATGTGTTAGTTTGCTGATTAATGTGTCATCTGCTCTTTCCTTTCTCTTTTTCAGTCTTTGGTCACTCCTTTTCAGCACATTATCAGGGCAGAGATGCTGTTTTCAGAGCATTTTCTCTCGTCTTATAGCCCTCAAGGCTCAAATCTGAGTTTGTTTACATCCATGATCAGTGCACTTGTTTTGTTCTCTGAGTTCTTTTCACTGAGAGCAGAATATGATGTTACTGCCTCTCCTCGTGCACTTTTTCAGCAGATCTCTCAATCTGTCGGCAGACCCACTTCTGTGTTTATTATGCAATCAAATTCTTAGCCTGCTGGAATTTTTGGTTGTAACAGATGCAACCAGCCCCATGTTTTTAAAGTCTGTTCCCCCTCCATGTTTGTCTGTCTGACTGCTGTCTCACCGATAAGCACATGTCCCTGCCTGACCCAGCCGAGGAGTCGGTGCAGCCTGTTAGAGCTGCTAGTTATCCCCATATGTTACCGTGAGTGACAGATACTGCACACAGACACACACTAATAATGCAGTGATGGAAACCCTCCTTACTTTATACACTCCAGGGAGGTCAGAGGTCCCATACAGCTCCATAACAGCACAGCTGGAGCTGGTGCAGCTTCAGTGTCTGTTTAAGGACTCTCTTATGAGGGTGTTTGTCTCTCAAGGACACCGTCCTGTGTTATTGCTTTGTCATATTAAGGCAGGCTGAACACACAGGCTGTTTTTGATAACTACACTCAAACATAAAAAGGTCTTTACCATCCACAAAGAACTTGTGCATTAGAATATTCTATAAGCTATGTTTTATGCACATCATAACTTTTTGTTCTGCAATTTTAGGGGTGTAACAAAATTTTGTGTCATGAAATTTCGCAAAAAAAAAAAATAACTAAATAAAATTCAAAGATGCATGAAATAAAAGCACGAAATAAAAAACGCGAAGAGGCGCGTGCACGACTGGTGATTTTTAACCTCCTTGCCTACCGCAGCAAAACACTCGCTTCAGAATGGAGGAAGACGAGGTTGGGGAATTAGCTGACACTTCTTTGTCAATTTAATCGGTTGTTTGGACCTATTTTGGCTTCCCATGTAAAAAACGAGAGAACGGTGAGAAGATTGCAGACAGAACAACAACCGTGTGCAAAATATGCCGCTACGGTTCACCGTATACTACGGCGAGTACAACTACCAACTATTTTGAACTGGAGACAGGCAGCAACTGTATGTTTGTGTAAGTCTGCATAAAAAACAATATTTGATTTTTGCATCTACTGTTGAGTTGACAGAATTTGATCATACTTGAAGATCAGAAGTATATGCACTGTTATAGGCTAAATATTATAGTTCACAGTTCAGACATTTATAGGTCTAAACTGCTTAAACTGCAGCTCTGAGGACTGCTATTTGTTTTCCTTTTCATTCAAGAATGTACTTATCCTGATTGTTACAACAACAAAGCACTTTTTATTGAGATTTTATGTTTGTGTTTGCACTGTAGTCTAAATAAGGGAAAAAACTACAATTTAGTTTTTTTTCAAAGAGCATTTATTTTGTACTGATGCAATAATTTTGTATGTCTGCATTAGGAAGAAAATCAAGAAAGCGTGTACAAGGCCTCGATAAATATATGAATCTAAACACACAATGACTGTGTGCCCGTAGGTTTTACTGCACTTATTTGTCATGTTGTGTCATTCATGAAAACTCTGTCCCTGTCATTATAAGATGAATTCCTGTGAAATATCTGCTGGTGTGGTAGCCATAATGAGTTGTAAACTGCCCTCTGAGCTGTCTGTCCGTGTTGATGTTAATGTTTAATGTTAAATAACACAATAATGTCCATGCTGTGTCCACAGTGCTGAAAAGATTACCAAGCCCCAGACAACCCTTAGCACTAAGCACAAAGACTGTTTGAGTATACAGCATGATTTTCAACAGTGTCAACAAAGCATTTTTCTAAAATCTTCTGGAACAATTATACTGACAATAGTCTTCCCTCTCTCGAGTCCCAGGTGTGTCATAATGCCATCTAAATGAATTCATTTGGACTGATATTCAGGACAATAAATCATCAGATAAGCATGAATTTCAAATGTCTTCCTAGTTTCATTTTGAACAGCTGAAAGTGAATCTGTTTCTTCTTTTATCTCTGCACATCATGCCCATTCAACCTTGTCATCACTCTCACTCATGACTGCAGACACCTTGGCTTCTCCTCACAGAACAGAATCAGTGTCAGTGTCAGTCTGACATCTTGCACCGTGACTTTGCCATACTTATCATCTCTGTTCTCTTTTCTCCATTTTCCCTCAGTTTCATACCAGCAGATATTTCTGGTTTCGATCTCAACGAGTGCGAATAAACCAATCAGAGGTCAATATCTGCAAAGACCAGTACAATTTTTGGGGCTACTCGTACAACTTTCTATTTTCTATCCATCATCTATACAGTTTCTCCTTTTTCAGGGTCATGAGGGTTGAGGCCTATCCCAGCTGACATGGGGCATGGGGCAGGGAACACCCTAAAACATTTGCCAGCCAATCACAGGGCCACAAAGAGAGATGGACAATCAGTCACACCCACAGTTACACCTAACAGCAAATTAGAGTCACCAGTTAATAATAATAATAATAATAATAATAATAATAATAATAATAATACATTTTATTTAAAAGCGCCTTTCTTAGCACCCAAGGACACTTTACAAAATACATAATAAAAGCACAGTGCATTAAAATCTCAATTAAAATAAATAAAAACAACATACAAGAGTGACACGGTTAAATGAGGGTGGAAAATTAAAGAGTATTTGCAGTTTGGAACAGATGGGTTTTGAGATTTGATTTGAAGTGGGGAAGGGAGTCGATGTTTCTGAGGTCCGGGGGGAGAGAGTTCCAGAGTTTGGGAGCAGAGCGGCTGAAAGCTCTGCTACCCATGGTGCTGAGCCGGGCGGAGGGCACAGAGAGATGGAGGGAGGAGGACAACCTGAGGGAGCGAGATGGGGTGGTGATGTGGAGGAGATCAGACTGGTTGGGGGATGAATGGCCTTGAAAGTATACAGCAGGATTTTGAAGTGAATTCTGAACTTGATGGGGAGCCAGTGAAGCTGCTGGAGGACAGCGGCGATGTGATGAAAGGAGGGGGTTCTGGTGATGATCCGGGCTGCGGAGTTTTGAACCATTTGAAGTTTATGGAGGGATTTGTGGGGGGCACCAAAGAGGAGTGAGTTGCAATAATCGATCCGGGAGGTGACGAGGCTGTGGACCAGGATGGCCATGGTGTGAGGGGTGAGGGAGGGGCGGAGACGGTTTATATTACGTAGATGGAAGTATGCAGACCAGTTAACCTAATATGCAAGTTTTTGGTCCATGGTAGGAGACCATAACCTGACAAGCCAGATGGACAGCTCCATTTATCTGCCACAGACATATTTCACTAGTCCATCTGGGTAAGAGCCTTTTAAATTTGTTTTCAGGGACAGAACATTAAAAAAAAACAAAAGATTGTGGTGGACAATCATTTGGCTTGGCACATTCATCACAGACCAATCCATCATCAAGCAGGGTTGCCTCCTATAATGTAGCATACATAGTGGCTAATGTAGCGGCTAATGTCCAATAACACTTAAAAACAGTTAATGACCGTTAGCCGTTAGCCGCTAACTTAGCTGGTAAAAGCTAATGGCCTTGTACTATCGTCTTGCACTAAATTGTACCACACAGATGATTCATTTAACACTTATATGTGACATTAACCTCGTCAAAGACAATCCCTACAAGTAAACTTCGAAGGTGGGCAGATTTCACCAAGTTTCACTGGGTAGCTATGAGGACAATAGGCTAATTGGCATGTCTGCTCTCAACTTCCGGTTGTCATAACGTCCGCATTCTGCAGCTCCCGCCTCTCTTCCCTGATTGGGCCCTTAAGAATTCAGCCAAGTGAATTTGTTGGACAACAGAGGCTGGCAAGACAGACCTGCAGGATTTCAGAATCAGGCAGGTCTGTCTGCTCTGCAAGGCTAAGGAAACCAGAGTGCCTGGTGTAAACCCACACAGGCACAGGGAGACCATGTAAATTCCCCACAGAAAGACATCTGGTGGGCACGGGGAATCAAACCAGCAATCCTTGCTGCTGCCCATTCATAGACCCCTTAAGTATTGAAAGTATTAAAGCTATATACGATTTGGAAGCTTTGTACATCTTAATAACACCGTTTATAAGGCTGTTATGGTCCTATGGTCCTATCTACACAGTATAAAGACCAAAAAGAACGAAAAAAATCCATTCAGTATATCTGCTGCAAAGCTGCATACTAGCTGACCAATCAAGCCTTTAAGGCAGTAAGGTTCAATTGGTCCGTGAGTCCATCCAATCCCCTGTCTCCCTCACTACGCAGCGTCATGCCCATGGTCCCTCCTCCTCCCCTCTACCTCCGGTGAGCAGCTAGCAGCGTTAGCTACTGAACTAGCCGGAAAAGCCTAGCCCCGAAACAGGGAAGCTGCTTCCCTCTCCCGCGGGGCCCAACGGAGCTCTGCCCGCGGGTTGAGGCCTGTTAGCGGGCTAACGGCTAACGAATGGCCTCAGTCGGCCATCAGACCTTCAGCATCGGCCGTTTCGCCCCTGGTTGATCAGGTAATGGCTTTGCTTACTACAGTGGGAGATGTCTGCTGAATAACTCTGGTTAGTCTGTGCCTGTCCCGGCTAATGACTTGTAGCGGAGCGGGTTAGCCTGTTAGCCGCTAATCGTTAGCACTGTAAGCTGAGCTGGGAAGGACAGGCCGAGAACGATAAATCCTCCCCCACAATCGGCTCCGCTCTGGCGGCGCCAGACCCGCATTGCCGCCGGTCCAGTTGAAATGGCTACTGCTGTGTGTTACAAGGGGGATGTCTGTCGTGTTTGATACTTTCAGTTGAGCTGAGCTGTTTTTGATTGAGTTTGCTGCTCATATATTATGCTAGTCGCTCGTAGCTCTGTCCGATGGGCTTGTTGTTATGAAGCGAGGCGACGCGAGCTGGGGGATCTTGGAACACGGAGGGGAGAGGTGAGCGAAGGGGGGGCAGGCTGCGGTTTCAAATCGTAGACCACAGCTTTAAGTCAAGTCTCTCAGGCAGCGTTCTGCTCAGTGCTGCTGTCAGGACAGGCCGGACTGACCTGCACAATGACTGCCTGAGGACCATCCATATGAGAACTCATGGCATTAGAAATGGAAAAATAGAAACTATCCACCGCCCCTGTGACCTAGAAAGGGGTTGGCAGCTGCCTATGGCCTTTTTCCACTAGCATGCCCTACTCTACTCGGCCCGACTTTACTCCACTCGTTTTGTGATGGTTTTCCACTAGCCCGGTTCTTTGACCACCGGGGGGCCGGGTCACCATAAAACAGCTGGGCGACACCATGTCCATGTCATTTTGAGCATGTTCCTTGTGGCTCTGTCCAGCTCCTGTTGGATAATGTTCTTGGCCACCAATCCCAAAAGGCCTGGACTTCATCGTTGGACCAGGGAGAAACTTGATGTGACAATTCTTGCAGTTGTTGTTTAAAAATGGCGGATGGCTCTCGTCCTCATGTCCCGTCTTGTTTTGGGTGTCGCGCTTATGACTCATTGATGAGGACATTGTCTGACCAATCAGTAGCCGGCAGTTGGTGACGTCATCTTTTAGTATCGACTCAGCTTGCTTGGAACCAGAGCGGAGTAGGTACTAAAACTAACTTGTTTTAGGAGGTACCAGGCCAGTGGAAACACGCTGCAAATCGAGTAGGGCAGAGTAGAGTAGGGCCAAGGCGTGCTAGTGGAAAAGGGCCAATAGTCATCCTGACCACCACCCTTCTCCTGTTTACTGGACAGATTTCATCAGAATTACTCTTTGGTTTTGTTTTGTGTACTTGAGAGGCACCCCAAAACCAATCAGAATAAAGTTAACACCTCCTTTGAAGACATATTTGACTTGGCAGCTGTACAGTCAGCTCAGTGGAACAGCGCTGGAGCCATTACACGTCTTTTAATGTCTGTTACTTAGTCTAAAGCTGACAAAGAAAGAACAGTAAATGCACCTCATTGTCTCTTTTTTCTTCAGTTATGTCTTACCTCACTGCTGTGATAATGAAACAACTTCATTCTCTGAGTTGTTTCAGACTCAAGAGTACTTTTACCAGAATGATCCACAGATAAGACGGAGGACCAGCCGGTGTCCTGAAATGACCAGAGCACCGACAAAGATCCACCTGGACGCTCAAATCCAGTCTGAAAAAGCAAACAACATGTTCCAAAGCCTGTCACGATGACTGTCTGTCCTCACTTGAACCAACAGACCAGCAGACAGATGGACTGACAGACAGCAGTAGTAGTCCTAGTGGTAGATTTAGAAGTAGTTTATGTCCTCAGATGACCCTGCACAGAGACTGACGGACAGACAGACAGATATCAGGGTCAGGCTGGACTGACTTTAGACAGCAGAGAGAGCTTTTGCATCAGGCTAGAAGAAACAGGAACAGCTCTACTTCAGAGCTGGTTATCTTCTGAGGGTTTGTACAGAGCAGAAACCATATATAAAATATAAGATAACATAAATAATAGAACCGTCCAAATATAATGGAGTCTTTTTTCTGTCCTCACTCTGGGGCTCCTCTTATGGAGCATAAGATGTGTTAATTTCTCCACCTGAATGGAAAAGTACAATCTGATTGCAGTTTAATTTCCCCCATAGGCCTACGAGTTTGCACGTCAGAAAGAAACCCTTAACTTTGTGATTCTGGTCCTTCTGCTGCTCCTGGATACGTCCAATCTAAATGAATGAAGAGATGAAGGGAGCTTTTCCACTTAACGAATTTGGTTCAACCAAACCAACTCCGATTCACCTTTTTGTAAAGTTTGGATAATTTGGGGGGATGTTAAGGCTCACATGGACTCTGGTCTGGTTTTCTTACAAGCAGACCAGAGTCAAGTTTTTCATGGGTGTGAAAGCAATCTGACCCAATCGATGACCAAACAACACACGAAAACCAGAAGGGAGAGAGCTGCAGCTTGAATTTGGCCGAATATCACAGCAATAAGCAAGCTGACATAGTGTCCACTGACAATTTCAAGCAGAGTGTTAGCATTGCTAGCATTTCCACCCTCCTGTCTTCTTAACTTATAAATGTCTACGAATCTTTGCAGGATATGTTTTTATATGACTCCAGTCACTACACAAGTGCCGCCAGATGTAGCGCAAATGCAGCTTTATCCTCAGCTTATGACACAGAATACTTGAGATGACCTTCAAGCTAAAAATAACTCAAAGTTGTTCTTTTGATTGGTCATTGAGCAACAATGGATGAGGTGACAGATGTTGTTTACAACAGTCATTTGAACCAAGAAGACAGCCACAAAACTTTAAAATAATAGGTAAATAATCAGATATGTCTCAAGCTGAACTTATAGATAAATATATACTCTATACCAGTTAGAAAAGCCACAAGTTGAACTAGAAAAAGCTCACAGTCCTCAACCATATTGTGATTTTCACCATAAATATTAGTCCTACCTTTATTTCATCTGAATATTTAGATTCCTTGACCATGAAAACAAACCATTAGCAGTTGGATTCATAATGATATCTATTTTAGTTCAGTAGTTATTCACAAATTTTGCATTTGTCATCATGGCGGATCCAGACGCTGATCCGGATCACTCTGAAATTGCCTGAAAATTTCTTCTTATTCCGTCCATAACTTTTTGAGTTATGTTACTAACAGAGAAAAAAACAAACAAATGGACACCAGCAATAACATAACTCACTGGCGGGGGTATCCATAACACCAGTCTGACCTGTGGCAGGACTAGATGAGAAAATGAAACAGCTTTTGTACAGAAATTGCAAAAAGTTAAAATAGTTGCATATCATGGACAATTTTACGAGGTACTAACAGCATTTAACGGTTATTTATGTGTTTGTGCGCTTTTATGTGGAGAAAGATGTCTTTTAAAACTTTTAGCATCTTATTTTTTTCAAACTGAGAAGGAGAATTTCATTTTTACAAAATATCCACCAACATGTGGACAGAGTTTCAAATATTTTTGCGATTTAATGTGAAAACTGCTGAGAACTTCTGTGTCTTTTGAGATTTTGTTGTTGACTTTTACAAATCAATATTTGACTTTTTTCAGTTAACTTCAGTTGTGAGGCAGCGGGGTAAAAGGTAAATATTATATTAAAATACAAATATTTTATTGATTCATGGGATCAGCAGCTGGATGGTTTGTTTGTTCTGATGGTGAAATAAATATGAAAGTCTGTGAGTTGTTCGTCACGCTTGCTGTTTGGACTTAAGAATGATTGAAGATGTCTGGAATTGAACCTGAGACTGATCTCAAATGAAACCAAAAGTGTTGCATCATAGTTCAGCTCTCCAAACTAAACTCCACTGACCTCAGCACGGATAAACCAGAGATTAACGGGCTAATTCGCCCGCTCACGCACACACACACTCTGCTCTTCTCAATATCAAACAAAGGATTACTCTGTGATAACTCTGCTCCAACGTGATTATCAATTAGTCCTCCCCTCTTTCTTTCTTTCTTTCTTTCTTTCTTTCTTTCTTTCTTTTTCTTTCTTTCTTTCTTTCTTTCTTTCTTTCTTTCTTTCTTTCTTTCTTTCTTTCTTTCTTTCTTTCTTTCTTTCTTTCTTTCTTTCTTTCTTTCTTTCTTTCTTTTTCCCTTTTGAACATTAAACCTTTCCCAGAATCCCCTTTTGTTTTCCACCATTGCTTACTATTCTTTTTTCTTTTGCCTTCCCTTCCCCTCCATAGCCTTGTCTTTCTTTACCCATTATTATGTTGAAATGCTGAGTCAGCATTTCAACATATTGTTCTCCCTAACCTCCATTTTGTTCTTTTTCTTCTTCTTCTTTTTCTCATCAGTGAGATTTTGCCCCTTTTCACAGGCTTCAAATTTGCACAGATTTTCACAGAAAAAAAATGACATATGCAGCATGTTCATGAGAAGTTCGCTTGTATTTTTCACAGGTTTAACAGTTATACTTTTTACGGTAAAAAATAATTTTTGCATGTATTTTTACATTGAAATCAATGGGACGTTTCCGCAGCTCTGCAGAAAACTGCAGCAACTATGAAGCTCCACAGATTCGTCATGCTTCCACCTATAGACGTCATTCGTACTTTAAAAGCTGCACTGACTTCTCAGCCATTTTTACATATCTTCAGCTTTTTGCTGGCGTCGACGTTTTTTTAAATATGATTTTTTTTTAGCATGACCAACTTTTGAGGAAATCCTTCATGTTAGAGCGCGTCAGACCGAAGACCCGGACAGCCGAGTGAAGCGCATTTTTAATTCGCCACTGTGTTAACATTTTAAGCAGTACAGACATGAGAATTTTATCAAACGTTTCAGCAGGCTGTTGGGACGCTCACGGTGAAATCCTTTTCCTGATATCTATCCCGATTTAGACACAGTGAGTGTTTGTTTACCCAGAAGTACCAGCACTGTCAGTACTGAGCTGCTGTGCTCAGGAAAAATAGCCTGCTTTCCATCAGTCAGCATATGTAACCCCATGGATAAATAGATAGCGGAGTGGGAAATCAGGGTTCAATTCCTGGTTGAAGTGCTTTTCTTCTCCAGCTAATACAGATCCTTCTTTATAATGGCGCAATCATGCTTGTCTTTACTCTCTCAACTTTACTTTACACTGACTGGCCACCTTATTAGGTACATCTACAAATATCAACACATTTAACCATGTTACAAAACAATCATTCATTTTCTGCTTTCTTTCACATCTGCAAACAGTTTTAGTGCACTTTTCACTATCTGCTACAGTTTCTGAGATATGACTGTTGAAGCAGCATCAACTTTTGCACATTTCTTTGAAGTTAGAGCGTGGTCACGACGCACACCTGAGCTATACTCACACTCCAGTAGCTATAATGTTCTGGAAACATTTTTATTGCACATTTCACACATTTTCAGCCCTGATTTACTGCTTACAACTATTCATGTCACATTTTCAACTTTCTTTGCATTACTTTTAGCAAATTCAATTCACAGTTTCAGCAGTCACGCTCAGCATTTCAACGCATTTCCTTCATGGAAATGCAAATTCTCTAGTTCCCTTTCCTTTCCTCTCCACTCCTTTCCTTTCCTTTCCTTTCCTTTCCTTTGTTTTCCTTTCCTTTCCTTTCCTTTCCAATCAAATCTACATTTCTTTCTCATTTTCTACTGTTACCTCGTTTTGCCTTTTCTTTCTTTTCTTCTCTTTCCCTTTTCTCCCTCTTTCTTCCTTTTCTTTCCAATTTTTTTTACCTAAAGCAACATACATTTCTCTTTTTGAAGAGAAATGGATGTTACTTATTTCCTATCCTTCCTCATTAGTTTGTTTTTCCTTCCTTATCTTTGCCTTCTTTTCTGTTATTCCTCGACTTTTTTTTCCCCAATATTCACCCTTGATATTGTTTTCCTTTCCTTTCCTTTCTTTTCCTTTCCTTTCCTTTCCTTTCCTTTCCTTTCCTTTCCTTTCCTTTCCTTTCCTTTCCTTTCCTTTCCTTTCCTTTCGTCTCATTTTCTACTGTTACCTCGTTTGCCCTTTATTTCCTTTCTTCTCTTTTCCTCTTTCTTCCTTTCTCCTTTTCTTTCCAAAACTTTTTTTTTTACCTAAAGTAACCTACATTTCTCTTTTTAAAGTAATTTCCCACCCTTCCTTGTGAGTTTATTTTTTCCATCCTTATCTTTGCCTTCTTTCCTGTTATTCCTAGACTTCTTTTCCAATAATCACCGTTGATATTGTTTCCCTTTCCCTTCCAGTCAAGCCTTACATTTCGCTCCGGTTTTTATTGCTGGTTCTTCTCCCTCTCTCATTTTTCATTTCCTTTGTCTTTTTTTCCCACAGTTTTCTTTCTTTCTTTTTTACCTTTCTCTCCTTTTGATATTCCTTTCCGTATCTGTCTTTTTCTTTCATGGTTTATTTTTTTTTTCCTTTTCTTTGCCTTCTTTATTCCTCAGATTTATGTTAAGGTCAGACTACATTTTTTTTAACCACATTAATGGTCAGTATGTCAGACTAGTCGACCCTGAAGCCATAAATTCACTCCGTGACTCGCCTGTTGAGCATGACAGACATCTCGACTGAGACTGACTAAACGTAACAACTGATGTGATGAAAGGTGGAGGGACAACACTGAAGACCACAAACAAACACACTGTATTAGGAGAGCAGTACCTCTGTTTGTACTTACAGATGTTATGTTGATCTGTTAGTTTGCTGATAAATGTAAGCAGTCACTCACCGTGCTCCTCTGATGTTTCTCTGCAACATTTCTGCTTTGACAGTCTGCAGCACTTCATAAGAGCAGGGATGTTCTGATTCAGAGCTTTGCAAACTTTCATCTGTCTCGTAGCTTTCAAGGCACAAACCTCTGTTTGTTTACATCTATGATCGTGGCACATGCAGAGCTCTCTGTGCTCTCATTGGTCGATGTCTCTGAAATGGAGGAACAGGTCGTAGGAGGTAAGACAAAAAAAAATAAACCTGCCAGACTTTCTGTCGCAGAGTTGTGAGGTGTCTCAGACTGGCCTGTTGTTGTCGGTCATTATGACTAGACAGAACAACCATATTCATGTCCAACTGTCCCAAAACCCTACTGCTGTCGGGTCAGGCCAGTTTTCTCAATTTCTTTCCTATTCCTCTCCTTTGTTTTCCGTTCCTTCTCCTGTCTTTTCTGTACTTTCCTTTTATTTCCTCCTCTTTACTTAACAGATAAACAGGCTGATGATCAAGTAGGGGTGTGCGATATGACGATATGAAATCATTAAGGATTATAAGGTGGGGATGATCTCAAAAAGCAGTAAGATTGTTAAATCATCTGTGTGGGCGCAGAGACTTTGACGCCCACCCGACTAACCAATCGTAGCACATTAAGCGCAGTGCATGATGGGATCTCCTGTTTGGTTATGTAGCGTGAAGCCATGGTGGAAAAAGAAAAGGAGATAAAAGCTTGAAGATGTCTGTACAAAAAACTGTTCTAAAGCAGCTGTATTATTCACTCAGATTATAGACATTGCAGTTCGATAACATTTGTTCTTAATTGCTGCACTTTAAAAGATAACCAGTTACTTAAGTTTGAATTTATATTTGACACATTTCAATAAGCTATTTGGTGTGTTTAGCTTTAATGTTACAAAAGTGCACTTTATTGTAGTTCATTACCTTTTATGTTTACATTTAGTGCACATTTTTATAAAAACTGCACTATTTAAATTAAAACCTGCTCAGAAAGATTCTTTGGCTTAAATTGTCATTTTTTTTCTTTTAGGGTTTTACTTGTTTTGTGTGTTAAACAGGGAAAAATGGTCAAACAAGCAAATTAGTTTAGAAAAAACAACGTAGAAAAAATTGTAATAAAATCGTGATCGTGATTTTATTTTTAAAAAATCGTGATAAGATATTTTTGCCATATCGCCCACCCCTATGAGAAAGTAATGGTAATGTTCTGGATCCCACAGAGTCACTTTTTGTGCTCCGGCCCAACCCCATGGAAATTTTGGGAGAGATTTGTCTCAAAATAATGTAGACAAATACATATATGATTTTCAAGTGTTTTTCAGATTCACAAATATATATTCAATTTCACATGTTTTCAAATTTTGTGAGTGCATTTATCATGACATTAATGAGTTTTCTTTCACTGCTTTCCTACGATATGGTGAATTGCCGACGCTCCTTAAGCCGTCCAGCATCACCGACAGCATTTTGATGCAAATAGTAGCTGTCTGGTTCGGAGTACGGCTCGTTTTGAGGAAAATTAGGTTGTAGCTCACAGCCTTCATGAGCAGGAGGAGGTGTCACCGGTCTGCAGCCACGCTGCGCCTGATGCGTTTATGTTCATCTGTTAATGATCTTCAAAGTTCTGTTAAGAAAAATGAATAAATATTATACACATATAAAAGACACACTCCAGAGCATGGCGAGGGCCAGAAGTGACTACTGGCGGACTGGGTTAGGCTGCTTTTGTTTCTAAGTTGAGGTGCTTTTCTGCTCTTGAAGGTGTTTTCTTCTTAAACAGAACCGAGCCGAAGCAGGCCGTCCACCATTGACTCCCACTGTTAAACAAAGACAGCAACACTGCCGCCTAGTGGATGGAGGGGGCAGGGCTCTAAACACGTGAATATTCTCAACCTGTGTGTGTGTGTGTGAATCTCTGTGAAACTGCATTACGTTTGTCTCAAAAATAGATGCGCGTGCCTGTTGATCCACGAACGTACTTTAAAGGAGACATATCATGCTGATGCATGATTTAATACTTACATATAATACATTTGAAAACAAGACCTTACACCCCCTTAATTTTCAAAAAATTAGATATTGTATTTTTTCTGATATCCTAGAACGAGATTTGATGCCTCTGAAAATAGGTCATTGCGAGATGTCCGCGAGATTTCAAACGACGTGACGACACGAGGTACCTTTCTTTTTATTGGAGTAATCTGATAAAACACTTTCTCCTCTGTGATGTCCGTTAGCCACAAAACTGTCACCGAGGAACACATCCACCAGCAGGGGTATATAGATCCCTAGCTCACATTCACTCATTACTAGCTCTGGCCTGTAGGGGGACTCAATATGCGCTCGCTGCTTTGAGCCTGCCGGAAAATACAGTAGAAGAAGAAGGACAAGCTGGCTCTACCCCCGATAGAACTGACCAATCAGAGCACAAAGGGCTGTGACGTTGCGAGGTAACTTTAGGTCATCCTCAGATCCGAGCGTTTCAACGAGACCTTGTTAATGGCCTAAAATGAGGATTTTGAGAACGCTATTGTGGGGCAATGAAGGAACTAAATGACTTGTACTGAGGGCAGAAATGCTTTACAGGCATCCTAGTCTGGCATAGTGAAAAGGAAAAACAAGCATGACATGTCCTCTTTAAATGATTCACAAGCACAACTGAAGATTTACAAATGATAAGTCACGATAAATGCTCTGACAAACTTTAAAAATACATGTGGAAATCGTGGATATATTTGTGAACCCGAAAAACACATGTGAAAATTGAGAAAATATTTGTGAATCCAAAAAACACATTAGAAAATGATGTATATATATTTGTGGATCTGCAAAACACGTGAAATTCATGGATATTTGTCTGCATATTAATGAGATAAATCCCTTCAAATATGTGTGTGCATTTCTTGGAAACTGCGTTACGTTTATCTAAAAAATGAATGCAGGTGTCAGTTGATCCACAAACGCACTTCCAACAGTTCTCAAGCAGAATTGAAGATTTGCAAATGATAAGTTGTGATAAATGCACTCACAACAGTTGAAAACACATGTGAAAATTGGATATATATTTGTGGATCTGAAAAACACATGTAAAAATCATGGATATATTTGTCTGCATTATTTTGAGACAAATCTCTCCCCATAGAAAATAGCAGCTGGTTAGCATCAATCCCCGTCTCTACAGTAGATCACCAACAACATCAACTGATTCAAAAACTTGTTGAGTTTACAGAATTCCTTCAGCTGGAGATTTTATCCTTTTAAAGCTGCTCTCAACTTTTCTGCATTGCCAACTGTTTCTCTGCAGACGTGTTTGGAAATATAACGGTGGAATACGTCTCCATGCCATCTAGTGTTAAAGGCCCCTCTTCTGTGTGCATTGATTTGATCTTTCTTCCAGTGTTACATGTGTCAAACATTGATGAATATGTTTTTCTGTAAAATCGTTCATGAGACATTTGACTTTGATAAAACAATGACTTGGTATGTTTGACTTAGCCTGCTAACTTCCTTCCTAAAATGTAATCTGTCTCCAAATAACAAGATATGGCTATTAAAATGATGAGAAACTACGTGGTCCACGGTCACACTGAGTGTTAACATATAAAACATTGTTTATTCGTGAAGGCATCAGAAAATGAAAAGCTTAAAAGTTGAGCAAAGCAGTAACATGAATTTTTTGGTGGAATTGAACAGAACTGCCAAATCTTTTTGTACATTTTCTGAGGCATATGGGTAAACTGCATGTCACGTTCAGTTTGAATGGCAAAAAGGATCCTGTGAAGGCAGAGGATGCTGAAGGCAGTGAACATCTGGGTTCTGATTCACATCAACAACTTCTAAAAACATTAAGCTAGAACACTGACATGATCAATGACTCAGTGTAAGAATGATGAAGAAATGGTCTCTATTTATATTAAAAGGCAGTTCGGCAACTTTTGCATGAAATCTGAATGTGACAAAAGTGTGTGCCAAAGTCGTCAGAAATCACTCCTTCTAATGTTTTCCAAAATGTTTCCTCAAATTGCTTGACTTTTATTTTAGATCAGGAGTAAGTTTGGGATTTAAGCTAATCACTTTGTGACGCCTTAGCTGTAAAATGTGAAGAGTTTGTCTTCAGCCTACTCTGTTATTAAGTGTCTTGAGATAACACTCGTTATGAACTGGTGCTATACAAATTAAGATTGACTGATTGATTCTTCAGTCAGTAGCTAGCAGTGAACTGAAGACGTCACATATTGGAAACTTACAGCAGTTGTGCCTGAATATGCAACTTTTAATATAAAACACCATGTGACTGTGAAGCATGTGGTTTTATGGTCATAGGAGCAGTATCTTTATTTAAAAACTGTAGCTTCATGTGATGATGAAACACACATGGCAGGTTGCCATTATGTCATCTATCATCACCGACAACTCACCTGCATGACCAGCAATTTTAACCCTTCTTCATTCAGAGAGACGTTTCTATGTGCGGTGAAGTTTAGGGGCGCAAGGGTGAAAACACTAAATCTCCAGCTCCTTTTAGTTGTGTTACCAACTTCCTTAACCAGTGGCAGTGCTCCTGTAAATCAGCTTGTGTCTCCCCGCTGCCAAACCAACTTCCTGGTACGTTTCAATCAGGACTTCAACCGGCCACCCTTCGATCTCCAGCCAATGCCCTTACAGACTGAATGACACAGCTGTCAATATTTTCTTTTGCTATTAATAATGTCAGATGGATCTTGGGGAGTAGAGGAACATGACACATTTTATTCTCAGTTCTTGGAGAACGCTTTTTGAAATGTTTAGTTTTTAACGTCCTGAGGCTTGTTATATCACAGCTTCCAGCTACATGTGTGTTTTCTGCTCATCACAGGCACACGTTATGACAGTTTTCAAAGTCTCCTTCCCAACAGCAGTTGTAGTTGTGACATCAAACTTCATTTTGTCAGCCAATGAGCACCCACCCCCTTGTTTTCGAGTGTTTCCAAAGGGGAGGGGAAAAGAGCTGCTTCTGATTCTGTACAGAGATTACATTATTATATTTGTATTCAGCTTAAATCAAATCCTTGCTTAACAAACACCCAAGACATGATGTAAACAGTCAAGCAAACCAGGACACAGCATCTTTAACTGAGTTGGGACAAAGCATCAAAAGGCCGACACATCGAACGTGACTTTGCGACCTGGGCGACCATTCTCCATATAGAGTCAATGTTAAAGGAAGAGTTCGGCTTCTACAGCCTTCACATTGTTTATAGAATGAAGAACAACAATATACTCACCCAGAAGGCTTTCCTGATGCAAACAGTGCTTCAGGAGATATTTAAATCCAAAAACGAGCGGCAGATATCCGTATAATGGTAGCACATAGGGCATGTATAGCACCGCTCCTAAAACTGCATTAATCGTCCAAAAACATTAGTTTCACCAATATTCCATCATGGTCAGCTCGCGCTACTCCTCCATTACAGTCTGTGTCACTCCAGACATGTTTTTGTAACCGTGCCGACCTCTGAACTGAAGAAGAAGAGCACTTGCCTCTGCGCCTGCGCAGTACTCTCTGGAGCGCTGCCTCCGCGTTCTCCTTTCTATGAGCTCCTCATCTGTAAACTCTGGCTCAAAACTGTAAGGACACCCATCATATTCAAAGTTCTCCTCCACAACATCTTCATCCGATAGATATTCGTCCATTTTGCACACCTCTCCTTGGATGGGTGACAGTCGCACAGTCACGTTTGATGTGAGCACAGCTTCAGCATTAAACCACCCTATATGTCTCTGTCCCTTCTCTGATTTTACATTTTCTGCTCTCATTGTTCGTCTCATTCCTTCTTGTCTCCTTCACTCCTCATTTTTTCACTTCCTCTCTTTTTCTCACTGCACCTGTCCTCTCAAACAAAGCAGATATTTGATTTGTTTGAAGCAGCAATGATAAAATCTGATCTATTCAAGGATTGACTCTTGTAGTCTAATAACTTCCATTACAATCACTTTGAACCTGGACCCTTCCTAAAGAAATGCTGAGTCACTGCTAATGCACACAAGAAATGAACCTTTCAGCCCTGTTTCACCTTTACTTCTCCGTTTGTAAGGGCCCGTCTGTTGTGTGCAGCGTATCTGCAGTCAGACTTGATAAGAACAGAAAAATGGAGCTGAGATACGACGTGCAAACTGAGATGTGTCGAGCCTTTTTAGAGCTCAGACAGGGCGTGTGTTTGTTTACTGTCTGTCTGAGTCTCCCTGCAACAAATTCCTTCCCTTTTTTGTTGTGAAATTTTTGTTCAACTTTCTCATACCAGCAACTCTTCTTACTTTCTTTTTTACATTCTCCTCTTTTACTTGCAGTTGTTGGTCTTACTTTAACCCAACAGGTTGTTTCTTTTGTTTATTCATTTTTCTAGCCCCTCTCCTCTCTTCATTTCCATTTCACCCTGTCATTCCTCATGTCTCCTTTCTCCCCTGCACTCTTATTTTAGCTTGTATGTTTTCAGCGACAACAAGAGCCGCCGTTGTTACTTTTTTACCAAAACCATCTCTCCTCTGATCTCCCCAGCTTCCTCCTCTTCACTTTTTTTTATTCAGATTTTATTTCTTTCCCAGACAGACAAAAAGTGGCACTTGGCACTTTTGAAATGTAAATAAAGTTTTGTTGTTTCCGTAGCCGAGCCTCCTCCAGCCCTGTTTATCAGGCAGACTTCAAAGTGGCGCAGTGACATGTGGCTCCATCTCTCCTCTGCTCTGTGAAATAGGGTCACAGACGGCGCTTGGCTTTCAGAAAACTTTCTCTTTCATGTAAGAACCTAGTGGGTGAGAGGAACTAAAGAGGGCCATGCCAGCCAGCCAGCCACCCACCTGCTTTTCCAAAGTGAGACGAGCTGTACAGCACGTCCTTAAGTCTGTCTCTCTATTGTAGGGCTGGGACTGTTTGCCTTTTTCACAAGATCATTTATCCTGATTCTTGGTCACTGACAAGAGCTGTGCAAGATGTCCTAAATGTCAAATGACGCTTATTCTTTGCCAGAATTAAAAAGGATAATGAAAATTTTTGCATCAGGTGCTACAGATCGGAGTCCAGCACAGGTCCAATTTTTCCAGCCACTTTCCCCCAAATTTTCCAGCGATTTTTCAAATCTGCACTATTTTCCATTCAACCTCAGGGCTGCACAGTTTTGTTATAATCCTGATTATAATTATCATTTTTGGGGGGCATTTTGTGCCTTTATTGATAGGAGAGAATGACAGTGGATAGGCTAGTGAAACAGGGTGAAAAAGCATGAGAAGACACGCTGCAATCTGACCACAGGCTGGATTTGAACCCGGGCAGTAGGGGTGGGCGATACTGGGAATTTTGGTATCGATCCGATACCAAGTAAATATAGGGCTAGTATCGACAATACCTATACTGATACTTTTTACATGAAATGCAATGATCATTGAATAACTTTGTAATTTTGCCTTGAGTTGGTTGATTATGATTATGGTAAAACACAGCACCAAAGATTTTAGTCAATAAAAATGCTTTTTGTTTATGAACCACAACAATAGAACAAAATTTTAACTGTATAAAAGTAATAGATTATTCCACCTTTAAGAAAATAAAATCACAAGTGCAAAATAACAAAAAAAAAAGCAGCAATGTAAAAAATATATATAAATATAACAATGTCAACATCACAACAAAAAATACCTTCCACGCACAAATAAAGTGTAAACTACAGTTAACCTTAACCTTTGGCTTTCTGCTCACATAGCCCTCTCTTGGGTTGCCCTTTTGGCTCTGTTTCCATATTGACAACAGATTTATAGGGTTTTGTTCAGGAACAGTAACATGTTGACATAGCTGGAGAGAGATGCGCCGTTTAGAAGCGGGGGTTGGAGCATAGGAATGTAAAGTAAAGATGACATAAGAGAAACTGCAGTATCGATCTCATCACGCTAGTATCGATCCGATACCAATACTCAGCTTGGTATTGATACTATCGATATTAAGAGCAATATGCACACCCCAGTACAAATGTCATGACCTTTGGATAAAGGATAATGAAAATTTTTGCGTCAAGTGCTACAGATAAGAGTCCAGCACAGGTCCAGTTTTTCCAACCAGTTACCCCCAATTTTTCCAGTGATTTTTCAAATTTGCACTTTCTTACATGCAACCTCAGGGCTGCACAGTTTTGTTATAATCCTGATTATTTTAATACATCTTGGGATCAGGATTATCAATCAATCAAACTTTATCCATATTGCGCATTTTGTACAAAATTGAATTGCACTTCAGAGCGCTTTAAAAAGAGGCAAAAAAGACTGACTAAAGATCCAAATGTAATTTTAATAAATAGCATTGATTTTTCTTACAGCTAATATGCAAATGAACTCCTAGCAGAGGTTTATAGACCAAGTAGTATTTCACTTTTAATTCACACCTGATTAAAAAACATTAAATATTCATGTTTTAGCAGTCTTGTCTAAAATAACTAACCTGACACGCCAATTGGTAATTACATATTTGAAATATTTCACTAATCCATCTGGGAAGGAGTCCTGTGAAAATGTTTCCAGGGACAGAACCTTAAAAACAACAGCAGCTTGTGATTGGATGATTGTTTGGCTCATCACACACATCATAGACCAATCCATATCAAGCAGCGGTGCTATGACTTAGCATACTTAGTGGCTAAACGTAGCAGCTAATTGTTAACAAAAGTTAGCCATTAGGCGTAACAGCTAACAGCTAACTCTTGTTTGCCCTTGTTAGCCATTACTATTAGTTTAACTACCTTAAGCCTACCATTTCACAGTAAATTATACCTTACAGTAGGCCTGTCATGGTAACAAACTTTGCTGGTTGATAATTGTCCAAAAAATTATTGCTGATAACAATATTATTGTCAATATTATTTTAATTTTTTTCATTTTTTCATTAATGTAATTATAATATATGTCATAATAAAGTGAGTACACCATATCAAAGCAATAAATTTTAATTTCTTACAAGTATTTAACTGTTATTGGAAGGTCAAGATCTTTTAGATAAAGTAAACAAACAATGTAATAAATTTAACAAACATACAAACAAAACCCAATGAAAATGAAATGAATTCTCTTTTAGGAAAAATTGCATTTAAATAAAATAATTATACTAATCAAAAACAAAAAAAATAGACACTGTCTCTGTAAAGAAAAAATGAAACTCCAATAAAAAATAAAAACAATAAATAAAATGTAGTTCATACAGTTCTGGAATTGTTTGTGACATGTATTTTCTCCCGGTCAATCCGTAGTCTGTCAAACGTTTGTAACACTGCTAGCTTTTAAACCGTATTGAAGGGCTGCATTTCTTTTGCAATGTAGTGAACGACACTGTCTGTGAGCGCATCATTTTGGGCTTTTAATTATATTTCCTTTGCAGACCAAACACCACGGTAAGCACTGACTGTCAGGACGAAGGCTCACTGCACCTCCACTTTTTCTTCTTCGTCGCCATTACTTTCAAACAAATACGACATATCAGCTCGTCAGTGTTCATGAGCTCACACCTTGTTCATTCTGTTTAAAACCAAAATATTCCCACTCTTGGGCTGTAGCAGCCGGCTTAGGAACCGTAGCTTTCGTGCCTTCATCAGTGTTTCCTTGTTACTTCTCATTGCGCTCACTTTAGCTCTGTATGTACGCGCAAGCAGCCCTGCCTCCCCCTCAAAGATAGAATAAATGACAGATGGCTCACTCCACCATAAATCCGCTAAACTGCTATGGAACCAATGCCCCCGGTATAAAGAAAGGTGGACAGAGTGAGCCATCTTCTCATTCAACCTCTTTGGTAGAAAGAGAGGAGGAAAACACACATGCATGTGCGTGTCAGTTTATCGAGGATGGCAAACTTATTGAAGACGTTTTTATTTATCGTTTGGTTAATTGATTTATTGATTATCGTGACAGGCCTACCTTACAGATGTATCATTTAACACTTATATGGGACACGAACCTCGTCAAAGATAATCCCTAAGAAGTAAACTTCTGAGAAGCGCACACTTCGCCAAGTGTCACTGAGTAACCATGATAACCACAGGCATGCTTTCAGATTGTAGCAGGTCCGTCTGCTCTGCAAGGCTACAAAATAACGACATTTTTTGCAAGTATACTTGAGAATATAATTCTCAATCACATGCAAATCACACAATGCTGACTGTAGGGTTATTGAGGCCACGCCCCCTTCATGCACTGTTCATTCCTCCATCATATGATCAGATGATCTCTAGAGCTCTTATTGAGGGGACTCATTTAAGCCTGTAGGCTATTAATTGTTCAATATACTAATAAAACTTTTTAAAAAATCTACTTACAAATAAATCTGTTAAAATGTTAAAAAGTATCACTTTGCATGGGTGTCTAACTGACAAAACACAGTGATTATATTTATGTTCAGATGTGATGCAGTTCATCTAAATGACGCATAATTTCCAGTTAAGTCTCGTAATTTCTTTAATTTTCCATGTTAAGTTTCCTATTTGGAATATTTTCAATAATCTGGACAGTTTCCAGAAATTTATTGGGATTTTCTGCCCCTTTGCAGTCCTTTTCAACAGTAACTCCACTCATAATCTTCGGACCTCCTTGAGGATCAACGTGCATGATTGATCAATCACCTAATTAGTGAGCCTGATCACAGTGGGACTGTCGAGGGAGACTGAGCAGAAATGACAGGAACTTGCAGCAGGATAACTTCTTCAGAGTGGAATGGACAATTTCTTCTTTGGTTATATGATCCAGTCAAAGAGACGGATGAAGGTGCCAGAGAAATGGGAATTTATTCATATTCTTTTATACTCTGGGCTCTCAGAGCAAGGCATGCATCATCTCAGCTAACAATGTGGATAGTACTTCACAGTTATCAATCTTACCAAATATGGATGTATAAATCCAACATTAAAATGCATTATTTCATTAAATCAAGTTTTTGTTTCACCTTCCAAATCCACAGCAGCACACATGTGTGGGAGTAAATTGATTTTGTGCAAATCTTGCAACTGGTTATTGCAAGCCAGCAGTCAGCCTCTGGGTGTATCTGTTTTACCTGATGTTTTAGGTATCTCATGATTTTATTCATTTTCTCTCTGTCTTTGCTCTTCCCTTTTTGTCTAGTTGCTGCTCCAGTGTGAGAGTGCCTCAGTACCTTGTGCCGAGCTGGGGGCTGCAGCTACAGGGACAAAACAAAGAAGAGGACGGGGACAGGACGTGAAGCAAAAAGAACACAGGAGCAAGCTGCAAAAAGAGCTCTGAGAAGCAGAGGAGACAGCATGTTGATTAAAGCAGAGGTGGAGAGACGATCCTGACTGTGGAGGAGAAAGAGGCAGACAGACAGACAGGGAGCTATAGATTCTTCACACAGACACAGAAAAAAGGCAGAGACAGTCAAAAGTTCAGGGTGTTGGCCATGGCTGCGGGCCTGCTGCTAGGAGGGTAGAGTTCAATCCAACCACTCCCACGATGCAACTTCCTAAGCCGTCGTCCATCCTCTTCTAACCTGACCCAAAGCCCTCCACCTTCTCCTTTTGTGCTCCTCCCCTGAGCCATCTCTATTTTCTAAGAGCCCACTGTGCTCTGCAGTAGCCAAACTCTCTGCCCAACAGTTAGTTTAGGTACCTGGAGAAGGAAAGTGACTGCCAAAGCCTCTTTTATCCTCGCACATGGACTTTTGATGAAGAATGATGGCAGTGAGAATGTCAGGTGCTGCCCCTTCCTCTCGGCCACCCTCCCTCCCCCCAGCGGCCACGGCTAGAACTGGTTGAGGTTGGACTATCGGCATCTATCGCAGCATCGGCAGCAGCTGGCAGAGCGGGGAAGGAGCAGTATGCAGGAAACTGACTTACCAGCTACAAATGCCTTTAAAGGTAAACACTGAACGGCTGTGTGTGTGTGTGTGTGACTGCATGGATATGTTTTAGATATGATGGAGCAGAAAAAGTCACTGCTGATTAAATACTGAGGGGATTCATGGAAGTCAGTCTTTACATGTTGATTTCTTGGTATTGAAGCAGTGATTCCCCTATTTGGAGGCGGGTGACTTCGAAGGATGCCACACCTGAGCATGTACACAAAACAACACAACCACAGTCTCTATGTTCCCCAACGCCAACTTGTAGGTTTTTGTGGAAGAATCAGTCTGGAGAGATTCTTTACTGTCAACTGTAAAGTCGAGGAGCCTGCTGTTGCCTGGGCAAGACGTTTAAAGGGACAGTTCAGTTTTTTTGAAGTGGGGTTGTGTGAGCTCCATATAGCCACTAAGTACATTAGATACAGTAGAAAGTTCTCTCCTCTCCTTCAGTAAGCCACAGTCTGTAACCATCGGAGACGAAAAAAAAGATGCTAACAGGAAAGTTCAAAGGCTATTTTCTCCGCCTACAAGAACTCAAATCAAAAAACAATACCACAGTTTAAGAGTATGCTACGTATGACTATTTTTAAGTGCATAAACATTTCGGAAATATTAAGTTTATCTGGACCTAGCTAACTCGTGTCATGTATCCCTCCGCTAAATCACTCCACCCCCTGGGCTGGAATTTGCCATTGGCTCTAGTACACAGTATTATCACAATACTTGAGTCCTGATTAAATTTTGTTGCCATTCTTTATATTTTACGATATGCTGAGTATTGGGATATTCAACTTTAAGAGACATTGCTGTTTATCACCTTTTCCAGACGGCATTTGCATCAAAAAGAAAACAAAAACATATTCACATAAAATTTGATTAAAAAAACAAATCTCAGTACATTCAACACGTAACCTCAGTTTGCTTAGACTGATTAGCTGAACCAGCTTGTAAAACTTTGGTGGTAGAGAGACGACGGCACATACCAGGGCTGCAACCAGAATATGACAGACGCCCTTGCTTTTCATAATATGTTGAAGCCTTTGCACTTAATTTAACTATTTTCTTTGCACAAGCATGTCAAGTGTTGGCTGTGTATCAGTGAGATAGCTTAGCATTAGCTTTGCTGCCATCAGCTTTCACCTGAGATAGTGTCAAGTAAGTCCAGTATTCCACATTATTTTATTATCATGTGCTACTCCCTACAACACATGGGCCATTTCCGGGTCACTTGAATCCACGCAACAGAATTAAAAGCCAATTGTGCAGTCCTGCACAATAAACATCACCTTCTGACCTGCCCTGCATTGGCCCGACAGCACCATCGTGTGGTTTAAAAAGTGACTGATATTATTTCTATAGAACCAATAGCTTTCTTAAATGTTTAAATAAATACAATATCAACACTTTGCAGCCATAAATTGATATATTACGCTACACCAAAAAATCATGCCAGCTATGTCCACCGCATGGCCCTGCATGTTCCGAGAAGCAATGCTGCCACTCACAAGAATCAACTCAATTAATGGCGGTAAATGTGAAAGCTCAATGGTCCATGTCTCAGAATTTTACGCTGATATTTTTGTTAAATAGGTATACAGGCTACAGCCAACATTTGCATGACAAAAAAGTGCCAAGCTGAAGATTTACTTGCAGTTTTTCCCAGTGTCCATGTCTGTGTTTCAGTGTCATGGGCCTTTTTGTTTACATATTTGGCTGTATGTGACTTGTGTAGCTGGAGGACACCACTAGAGGGCGCAAAAGGGGCTGCATGTTGTGTCAGAAGTACACAAAGCAGTTATTCTGAGAGTAACCAAATAATCACCAATAATCAATGTCATTGTCAAATATTAGTTGACAAGTGAAGAGGAGAGGTTAAAGGTCACCACCTGCATTGTCTGAACTGTTTCTACATACTTTCCTTTTTGCGCCATCAGGACACTGTAGGTGTACAGGTTTAATAAGTTACCATGTTAACTGATGATTTTTGGCCAACTGTGCTAGTAGGTGTTGAGTCAAAGCACCAAAATAACTTTATTTCTTTTAATAAATGTATCATAGAATACTTCATTAATTTGTATGTGAGGAAATACAAGAAAACCAAGCAAACACAAATGTATCTTTGGACAAAGTCAACCATGGAGTCAACTCCAAGTCACCAATGGACGTGGTCACCAGCTGAATTACTAATCAAATCAAATCAAATCAAATCAAACTTTATTTATAAGGCACTTTTCATACTTAGAAGCAACACAAAGTGCCTCACAGAGGTTAAAAAAAGCATAAAAACAGACCCCCCCCCCAAACTACAGAGACATATCCAGACACACACTCGCAGACATCAACCTACACACACACACACATTCATTCTAGCTCTGAAGAGAAGAGAGAGACATGGCTGAGCACCGAGGACTGAGGTAAAGAATAAGCTACCTTTGGGGGCCACCAACCCTGGGAGCTGCTCCCGGCCCACAAGGACTGCAGCCAGGGACTTCCCCGCCCCGCCATGGCCATGCAGACGGAGCCATCCCCCGGCAGCGGCCCCAGAAGTGGACCAGGAGCAGCTTCCAGCGTGGAGAGCCCCCATGAGGAAACACTGAAGCTAAAGACCATCATACTAAAACAATAATAAAAATGTCAGAAGAGAGGTATAATAACATAAAATTTATACTTAAAATAACATAAAAAATTAAGAATTAAATATGATAAGAAGTTTGACTAAAAGAATGAATAAGATATACAGTAATACAATAAAACCGTAAATAATAAAGGAATAAATAAGTCGATTAAATCAATTAAAAGCTTGATTAACAGGTGAGTTTTAAGTCTCTGCAGCCCTGAGATTCTCCGGCAGGCTGTTCCACAATACTACACCAAACTTATTTCTTTGTTCCCAGACTTCTAAAAGAGAATTTATGTGTCATCAGCAGATGAACTGTCAGATTTATGTCTTTACAGTCTTATATTATGTAAAGTTGATGGTCTTGATTCAAAAGTTTGTCTTTTAAATTTTCTGTTATCAATCTGTCATGTCTCTGCCTCTACATTGATCCCACTGGTGACATGTGGACTGCAGCTCCTGTCTGCATCGTGTTAGTTCTGGATGACATGCACAATCGATATGCTGACCCGACGCAGAAGACACGTGGCAGCCATCATGCGTACAGGTCCGTGTAGCTCACAGCAAGTATGTCTCCAGCTATAAAAGTCAGAATTCATAGTGCCTTATTTATTTAATGATCTGAAAGCTGCAATGTCTATACATCTGCTGCCTCCATGGGCATTGAGTCAGAGGGTTTTACGGTTAGAGGTAACAAGTTCACAGCAGCACAGAGAAAAGCAAACAGTCGAAATAATACACCCTGACTTTCCCTGGCCAGCCGTTTCCACTGTATTATTAATGTTATGATGATTGTAAAGTTCAGCTCAATATTTCCTCATCATAATTTAATTGCTTTCTCTAATGATTATTGCTGTAATTGAAGTTGTATGCAGAGATTCAGAGAAGGCCCGGCTCTTCCTCAGGGGACTGACTTCCTGTCTTTGAGTTTAAACTGCAGCTCGGACCAAATATTCAGCAGCATCCTTTAATGAAGCATTTAAGGGCTGTGGCATGCAGGATAAATTCAACTGGATTATAGAAATAAATCTGTTAATTTTAAGTCCAAATGTGTTTTGGAGAAACTGTCAAGTGACAGAATCCACAGAAACCAATTAATATCAATTACAGCTAACTTCACATTTCTATTTATCCAGATACACAGAGGGGAGTTGGTAGGACATTATTTTCTTTGAAATCTGACTAAGAAGCTGCTGAACTATAGCAGAGGACATGATAATGAAGAAAAAGAAAAAGTTATTGGTAAATGGAGAGGTGGCTTTCAGAAAAAGGGTGGAGTAATTGTGTAGCATTTTATAAATCATTGTGTCAAAACTACTTATCAGTAGTTTATATGTAAGTAAATACAGCCAAGGAAACACAGCTAACACAACACATCCTCATATGAAGTTGACCGTGGTGTCTACTCGAGTAAAATCTTGCAATTTTGTTGGAAGTTAAGCTGTGAAACTGGGAATGACGCCATATCATATATAAATTACCTACGGGTTTCACTGTGAGCAGAACTCAGAAAGCACTTTCAAGTTAATAAAACTGACATTAAATAACAACTATTCCTGTAACTTCAGCAAAAAAGCATTTTTCCTAAAATCATATACTAGTCGGAGTTAAATAAAGTTATGCATATTGTGGTACTTAAAATAGATCAACACAAACAAATTAGAGCAGTTAGCATTGTTTGCTCATAGCCAACATCAACATCACGCAGCAAGAAAAGTTAACATATACACATATATATGCTGTACGATACTACTGATGTGATTAATTTCTATTCATAAGATCAATCATTTGTTGTTATTTAAGCTAAAAAAGCACTGCTTTTACTTCCCATTTACACACAAAGAAGCCATTTCTGTTGGCAAACTCGAGGTCTGTGAGGTTGTCAGAGTTTCCCAGTAGCACCTCTGACTTTTAGAGCCTACTGCTTATGTTTTCTAGCTGGAATATTGGAATTTCTGCCTTCCGATGTGAACAGAACAAACCAAAATCTGCAGTTGTTATTCAGTTTGGCTGTAAAATTCTGTTGTTGTACTACAGCTCATGTCTGCATTGCATTAGTTCTGAACAACAAGCATAACCAGCGGACTGAGCCATCAGCATTTCTTCAGTACAGCTAACAGCAAGTATAACTCCAGCTTCACACCTCCTCTAATTCATGGATGCCCCAGTGTCTACCACAGTGTCTGTACAATCTGAACAAGCATCATACTCTGATTGCTTATAATAATGCTATAGTTGTGGAGGTGTCTGATGGTAACATTTTCCAAAGCTGCTTCCCAGAGCAGATTTTTCAAAGAGAAGCAGCAAATATACATTCAGCTGATTTGTCTTTACCACCTTGAGATGGAGCCCTGCTGTGTTTTTTCCACTGTTGATGTAAATCATAAACACACGCAGATATCAGCTCCCTGCACTCTACTGATCTGTTAAAGAGATCTGAATTGCAGCTGAAGTGGGCTCACTTAGTTGATCAAGTGGAAGATGCACACACAATTCTGAATTTGGAAAAGTTAGCTGAAAGATATAATCTTTAATTTTAAGGCAAATCTAACCCCATCATTCATCATGTCCTAAAATGTGAGACAAATTTTGATCATGGTCCTGTGTTTGAAGTTATTCAATTGCAGTGTAATCTGATACCAAAGCACAAACTGTACCATGTGCATTGAGTATAATTTTTTTTTTTGCTCAGTGAGTATTAATCGTACACACAATAAAGGGGTTAAGTTTTTCTCTTACTCTGGTTCATAAATTCTATTTCAGTGACGATTATATTCATAAAGTTAATATACTTGTTAAGACATGCTAGTTTATATGTACTAAGTGCCCCTAAACGAGTACTGGATGACTGATAGAATTTCAGTTATGATTACATTTATGTCCTCCGACAATCACAAAACGCAGTCATTAGTCGATCACAGTGCGTCATGCCATGCTCACTCTGTCGTGTGGATGTGGATGAAGCGCTCTCTCTCCTCTCACTCTGCCCATATCGCTGCTTGTCCAGAGTTAAGCTTGAGGGCTGAACAAACACGCTCATATGTGATGAACAGTCAAGCTTTCAATATATTTCACTCGTCCATCTGGGAAAAAGCCAGTAGAAAATGTTCTGGAATGGGAAGCAAATCTGGCAAGTGATTGGACAATTGTTCTGTCAATCATGTGTATTAAGGGCCAATCAGATAATGTAGTAGGCGGGAGCTACTGCTGTGGTGTGAAGGAAGGAACATTAACCACTTGATAAAACAAACTCTCCATTTAAGAAAGAATTTTGGTCCAAATCTGATAAAATTGCTACTGAAGCTGCTAGCATTTATGCTAATCCCTGTACAAGCAGCAACATCCTGCTGTCAGCTGCATGTAGTTCCCATCGCTTCCTGCTCCACAGGCTGCTTACAGTCATTGCAGATTGAAGTTTGCGGGATGGATCTGCTTGATTACAGACATTGTATCAGGCAGATCCATTTGCATTGAAGGTTTAGTTTGAATAGTGAGCAGGGCAAGCTATCAGCTGATTCCTTGATCATTTTCATTGTTACCTTTATTGATTTTATTTTAGAGATATTGGTTCATTCATTAAAAACTTTCCTCCTGGTATGTTCTCTGCAGAATAAAATATTTGATATATTCGATAGGTTGCTGGTTCAAGTGCATCTCTGGCTGTCGCACGTTGATGTCTCCTTGGACAAGGCACTTAACCCTCAGTTGCTCCCTCTGCTATAAATATTCATGAACATATTGATTTGCATGAAAATGCTACTATTTACAGAAATTAAAATCGAAGACAAACCAGAAGAAAACAACTTTTTTAGGGTCTTGATAGCTCGGAGTTGGCTGGTAACTGGCTGGAACTCGGCTGGCATTTAGGTGGAAAGGGGAACTTGGAGCAGCTACATTTGTACATTAGAACATTTTGCTGATTTCACAGCCAATAAATTGGAAATACTGTATGGATCCAATATGTGCCACCAACAAATCTGTAAACATCTGCAAAAATATTCATATCTGTGGATATGATGATCAATTTTTGGTCAATTTTTAGTTTGATTATATGTAGTTCATCCCTACTTTTCCTCTTCTCCTGTATTTTCAGTCTCCAACTCAAGGACGTGTCTTTGTTTTTATTTCATTATGTCCCTTTTTTCATAAATTCTGTGTTTAACCAAGAATTTTTACAGTTGTATGACTATAAATAATGGTTGTTTTCAGCTGCCACATTTTCCACATTGCCACACAGTCATTCATACTGTTGGATTGGCCAAATATGGATTTCATCACCCTTGAGATGCCAAACTACCAAGTACAGGCCAGTGTATGAGTTTAATCTTTAATATGACACAGAAAGTCCTGCTGGTGATGTAGATACAGGTTAACCACCACTTCATACTTCACTTTTCAAATGGTTGATTACCTTACAGAGGCATGAAACCATCAGGTCGATGTTCTAGATATTCATATCAGAATTCATATCATATACACATGCACATATCTCTGTGAAGATGTGTTTGTGTCCCGCTGTTTCTATTAGTGTGGTCAACTACTCAAGATCTAGAGAAATTATTCCAGAGCTGAGCCTCCTCTGTTCTCAAAGCACATCTATTACATAATTCATCAGATCTAGGAGTGTGTGTCTGCGTGAGTGTGCAGGAGGGTCAGTCGTGGTCAGTCTCCGCTGTGGCCCTGTGGGGTTGTGAAGGGAAATGAAGCCATTGAAGAGAGGTAAACAAATGTGCCGGCAATCAGGTGTAGGTAGAGACCAGCAGTCGATATCTGCAGGGTGAACGTGAGGTTTTGTTTACTGTGTGGGGTTTATGTCAGGTAAAACATACACACACTCACAAGCACACAATCAGTTACTGGCCTTCTCATTTACCCCGCCTGGTCAGTCCATCTGTCTGTCTGTGTTTTTATGAATCTCTGGTGATTTGAACGGGGAGCTCGTTGTTGTCTGTTTTGTTTGTTTGAGATGATGACTGGAATGAAGAAAGTGTTGAGCTGCTCAGGTGGACGCTGATCAAGGTTATTTTACCAAAGTTTGACAGAAACACAACTTTTTACTCCCGTCGCACAATTTCCCACAATAGTTTCTCTCCTTCTCTGCTTTCCTCCATCCTTTCACCCATCGCTAATTGCTTAGTTTGACCTTCCTTTAAATCCTCTCTGTCTATTCCCCTCTGTGATAATGTTTCAACCTGCATTCGGTATCTGCGTTGTTTACTAAATGAGCATCATCAGCATCTGTACTTAGATCAGTATGTGACAGGATTATTAATCCAGACAATGTTTATTTCATATGATTTATTAGATCAGAAACTAAAGACTGGCGCAAACATCAAGATTTTTAGAATCTAACAGGTCCCTAGGTCTTGTAAAATCAATTTACATTACTTTAATTTACTTTATTTAATGGAAAATGTTATTGGTATCTTCAAAAGAAATGCTCCTTTAAATGTGTAGTCAGCGATGTGGGAGAAAACGAGTGGAGAGGTTGTTGATAAATGAATTTAGACCCACCTCTCCCTTCATACCTCACCCTCGGCTCCACCCCGAAAGCTGATGGACGTGCATCGTCATGGAAATGGCCGTGGAAACTGCGTAGCTGACCAACGTAGCTGAGGTAACCCCGACTCGTCAGACAACTCGACTGCCTTTATTGATAACATCACAACAACAGTACATTCTGGCAGATTAGACAATAAGATGAATGTCCGACGGCTGTTACTGTTATGTGAAGCACCACAAAGCTAATGTTGCTTACCTATCCAGCAGGCAGACGGCGACATCCGGAGGAGAGGAGGAGAAATACGGTGATTTTGACTAATAGTGCATTAGATTAGAAGATTAGAAGATCACTGACTACACCTTTAAATGCTCTGTTTTTAATTCTTGAGGTTTTTTTATGTAATAGCTAAACAGTCTTCACCTACATGTTTGTTTAGTACTCTTTACAGGCAGACACAATAGCTGTTTTAAAAGTCCACTACCTCCACCACCCCCTCCCATCAGGAAAAATTTGGGAAACCAAACAGCGCAGAGCTCTTTGTCATAGCCTCCTGAAGCTCCCCCACCCTCTCTGTTCTGAGTGTTTCCAAAACAGAAGCATAAAGTGCTGCACATGGTTCTCTACAAGAACATTTTTTCATTTTTTTAATCAACTTAATGCAAATATTTCCTATAATGTCACCCAAAGCATGATGTAAATGGTCTAACACACCAGGACATGGGATCTTTAACAGATTTTCAAACTGAGTAAGACCATGCATGAGGGAAAAAACTGGCAGACTAACAGTTTGGACTTAGCGTGTTGTGCAATGACACAATCAACACAGCCCACCACACACCAACAGACTCACTCACCAACTGCCAAATGCCAGCCGAGATCCAACCAGTTCTAGCCACTGGGAGTCTAAACAAGGTCTTTTTTTTTGGATTTGTTCTAAATTTCTTGAAAGTGGAATTTTCCATGCTATGTCAAATGTTTGTTTATATATGCTATGAAATAAAAGTGGTTAGAATTACATGTAACTAGGCCCTAGGCCCTACATAACTAGGGCCCAACCGATATGGATTTTTTGAGGTCGATGCCGATACTGATATTTGTCAGAAAAAAATACCGATTACCGATTAATCGGCCGATTAATGGAGATTTTTTTAAAATACATATATGTATGTATATATATCTATATATATATCTCTCTATATATATATATATATATATATATATATATATATATATATATATATATATATATATATATATATATATATATATGTGTGTGTATATATATATATATATATATGTATATATACATGTATATATGTATATATACATGTATATATGTATATATATATATATATATATATATATATATATATACATAATATATATACTTTATCCTTTAGTATTTGTCAAACTTTACACCAGAGACAAAATTTTTTAGTACAACAACATGCAAAATCACCTAAAAAAATAGTCATTCTGGGTCTTTTACTTCTTTTTGAGGAAATTAGAGGGGGATAATAGTAAAGATCGAACAACTTTTTAAAAAGTTGTAAACAGGAAAGAAACAAAAACCCTTAAGGTCACATTCTTTTCATAAGCATCTTTTATTTTCCTTCTCTCCAGCTTTCAAGTACAATATAAAAGAGTGTGTTAAACAGAGGCAAATTCCTACAAAATAAAACAAATTATCTTTTTAGAAATGTAAATATATAGATTGTTTATGAACTCTTTATGATTGTTTATGAGCCTATCCCACCCGAGAGGCGGGGTACACTTTGAACCGGTGGCCAGTGGATTGCAGGGCCACATAGAAACAGACAATCATTCTGGCTCACACTCATACCTAAGGGCCATTTAGAGTCACCAGTTAACCCAATGAGCATGTTTTTGGTCTGTGGGAGGAAGCCGGAGTGCCCGGAGGGAACCCACGCATGCACGGGAAGAACATGCAAACTTCACACAGATAGGCCCCTGTCCGACCTGTGGATTTAACCGGGAACCTTCTTGCTGTGAGGCACGTGCTCTACCTGCTGCGCCACCGTGCCGCCCAAACTTGATATTAGTGTAAACAAACATGCCTGACAACTGGCTAGTAAAAATAAAACTAAATGCGGCTAGCAGTAAGCTACCAAGGACACCTTCACACTATGCCCTAACTGAACTGAGTGTTGGATGTCACATCGCATCACGCTCCACCACTTGCTCTGCATCGGTTAGAAAAAATATTTGGAGGGTTGGAGATTCAAACCAAGCAGTCACATGTCAATGTGTTCTTGGGCAAGACACAAATCCTAAATTACTTGCACTGCTGTGCCAGTGGTATGTAAATGGTTTTAAAAGGTCACGAATGTGTTAGTTGGTACTGATGATTAACTTACATAGAAACTCTGAAGCATAATTGAGTTAAGGGTGAATAGGTGTGAGAAAAGTTAGAGAAAACCACGAAACATCACTCTTCCCCCCTCCTCATCTGCATCAGAGGAAAAAAAGAGGATTTTTTCTGCAGTTTACCTCTGATTAAAATGTTTCCTTTAACTTCATTTTAATGCCACCAAGAAGTAAACATGAAACCTACTGAAACACATCCTCAGGCTTTTTGTTAATGGAACCTGAGGGTGCCGAATTCTGAGCTGGACAAAATAATGTGTCATTAATTCATTATTTTATTCTGAAGTTAAGTGCTGCGTCATGAAAAGGTCTAAAATCATGGACAGCTTTTCACTCCATTCAGTAAAAATGCAGGAGAAGAGGCGAGGTCCTCCTGGTGAGAACAACTGTAGTGAAACATGCAGTCTTGGTTTCTTCTAAATGCAAGAAGGTTTGTCTCTGTGTTAATCAAAGCAGCAGCGTCTTTTCTTCACCTACATTCTTTAACACCCCCCTCAGAGGCTGTCGATGTGGAGAGACTATACTGCAGAGTCACTCTCAATCCATGTCTCGCTCCCTCTCTCTCATCCTTCTGTCTTCCCCCTCTCTGTGTCTGACACATTTTCTCACTCTGCCTCTCCCTCGGTGGTCACCTTTTTCTGTCCATCTTCATTTATCTCACTCTGTCGGTCATCCCCTCCTCCTCCTCCCCACTCTGCCCCGTCTCTCACAGTGTGGTCTCCCACCACAGTCGATCCATATTGAGCTGTACTAATGTGGAGCCCTCACCCATCTGTAAAGGGGCTGACAGCTCAGGGTTATTAAATGAGCTCATCCTGCCCCTCTGCCTGCCCACCGCACAGGCTGGATGCCTAAGACAGGCTGTCTGTTTGTCTGTCTGTCTTTGTGCCTGCCCGCCTGCCTCTGTGCTCCTCTGTGTTAAGCAAGGCACTGGGGATGTAACGATAGGAAAATTTTGTAGCACGGGTTATTGTGACCAAAATTATCACGGATTTCATTACAATTGAAATCATTAAACCCCTTTAATATTATAATCATAACAGCTTGTTTTTCTTTTTTGTCAATAAATGTGTCAATAAATGCCCTTTGAGTACATTTTTTTACCTTTCTTTCATGAGAAATAAAAGTAAGCAATTCCAACAAATATTTGTCATTATTATGTAATAAATGCTTAAACTGTGTGGAATTACAAGAAAAGAAAAAACAGATTTGAACTTTAAACAGAACTCTCTTCATAAACAATTGTAAATGAACATGTTCAAAGTTTTGAGACGGCCAAAAATAAATGTAACTTATTTTACATACACTCACACATATTTGTTTGCCTACAGAATTTGCGTCCATGTTACAGCTCGTTATATTAGACCATGTCCAGGCCTTATTTTAAATGTATTTTTTGTTTTACTAACCATAGTCCCTGAAGCAGTTAGCCCCCTTCATGACTCTCCTCTGGTCTCCCCTCTCCCTGACAGATCTCCTCGACATCTCCTTCTTTAATATTTCCAAATTACCATTGATTAAATCCATAAAACACGAACTTTGACGGAAAAATATGATCTATTTCAAAATATGGTGAATGCGTGGCAAAGAACGACAAGAACACACTCCAGAATGATCCTAATGCTGTTAATTACAAGATTTATACATTATTTAGACAGAAAATACTGATAACTACCTGTTTTATTCACTCAGGAATCTTCTCTCTCTCTCTCTCTCTCTCTCCCCCTCTCTTTCTCTACCTCTACGGCTCGGTCAGTTCATTTACTCGAGGAATTACAGCAGTTTTAACCATGCACATCTTTTTCTTTCACCCCAGCTTCATGTTTCGACAGGGTTACTGTCTTCTATCAGTTTCCCCTTGGCATCCTTGGCCTCGTTTACATGGGTAGTTTTCCTCAATCTGATTGAAATCGATCGGATTAAGTGAATCCGATTCGATCTGTATACATGAACTTTGAGTAAAGAGGTCCACGTTCAATTCGTGTTTGCATGGCCCCAGCTGAATCCGATTGTATTGTTTTTTTGACATGTGCAGAAGGTCACTCTGCCACTACCTGCAAATGTGTAAGAGAAGAAGAGGTGCACTTCCTGCTTCCTGTTTACCTCTAGAAAGATGGATCCACGTCGTGTTTTGTTGGGGACGCTTATTGTGTTATTTATTTGAGGCTCTGAAGATATTTTTAAGTCTTGCAGGGTTTCTATTAAAAGTTTGTTTCCTCCACCGTTTAGTTCTTATGTTTGTTCACCATGTTTGTTTGGACACGCTCTGCGTACGTCACTACGTTCCTCTTACGTACTACGGAGCGCCTGCGCAGACTTAACAATCCTATCAACCCAATCAGCTCCACTCAGCCGTTTACATGAAGCATGGAGCGGATTATCAATCGGCGCAGACTACCTCTTACAATCCGATCCGAAATACAGTCAGATCCGGGTGAATCCGATTGGCTAAGGTGTTTACATGAGACATTTCTAATCTGGTTGACCTTTTAATCTGATTGTAAATACGATTTTTGACCCATGTAAACGGGACTCTTGTAAAATCCAAAATTCAACCAGAGTTCAGAGTTCGTTTTGAGAGGAAAAGCCTCCACTGTGTCTCTAACTTTCGCTCTCAGACTGAGAGGCCAACATTGCAAACTACACATGCGCGCCTCCTGTCAAGCTGCTTAATCGTGGACAGACACATAGTTCCAGCTTTTCCAAGAACAGCATCACCGAGCGTTACCGAGGCAGTGTGGTGATCAAACACGGTATAACGGTAACTTTAATAGGACATGTTAATGATTACTGTGGGAAATTTTACCATTTTACTGGTAACCGTTACATCCCTACAAGGCACATGTGTAATATAGATTAATTGGCACATCCCTCAAATCCCCCCATCCGACCAAGTTCATCAAAGACCAATTATGTAGCCTTCTAAGGGCGTTTTCACATTAGGCCCACTAGTTTTGCGCCCCCCCCCCCCCCCCCCCCCGCTGGCTTGGATTCACACTTGCAACATCGAATCTTCCCTTAAATCATCTTAATCCTCAACCAGAATAAACAATCGACAAATTGAGTAAGCAAAAGATTCAACCGCGGGATTAACAGGAAGTAATGCATCAAAAGTAGATCGGTTCAGACCACTTTGTTTCACACCAGTGAAACCGCACCAAATGTAGGGAGATGGAGGTGGAGGTCTCGGACCCGCTGATTTGGTGCGCACCAAAGTGCGGTGGTTGCATTCACATTGATACTAACATACCAAATCCTGGGCCAAAACTTCTTTGGTGCGCTCTAAATATGGTTGGTGTGAAAACGCCCTTAAAGATCAGCTAATCCTGTTTTAAGACAAATATTTACAAGAAAACTTGGCAACACTTTATATGAAGCCCCTGCTTATAATGTACAATAAACACTTTATAAGGATGTTTGTAATGCATCATAAAGTTCCTATACAGATGGAGCCACTTAAATTTTCCCCAATTTCTTTGGCAGAGCCTCAGCTGGTCAATGACAGGAAAGTGCTCGAGCCTGCCCCCCCACAGGTTGTAACTAGATCCCTTGCAATTAGGGCTGAACGATATGGACAAAATTTCATATCAAGATGTTCATGCCAGATGTCTCGATGTCGATACGATACCATATGACTTTGGGTTAGGTGAAAACCAAGCAGTGCATTCAAGGGCAATCATAAAAATGAAATTTGTTTTAACTTCCAGAGCTGTACGTGCAGGATGAGTGCGGGGGAGATCCATATCATATTGTTGCTTTTTGAAATTAATACATTGAATGTTCATATCTCGTTATCGATACAATATCACTATATCTTTCAGCCCTACTTGCAATCATGTGATAAACATGTAACCCTCACTGCTTATGTTTTATTGAATATGCAAATAAACACTGGAGGCATGTCAAGCAGAAGAAGGTTCAAACTTGTTGGTTCTAGTAAGTCTTAGCCTGCAAAATGTCAAAACCTTAAGAAATACAATATTTCAAGAGGAAATAAAGTTTTTCCTGCCAAGTGCTGATTTTATTTCTGTTTGTTCTTCAGAACTATGCCGGTTCTCATTTTACTTCATATGATTATCCCAATATCCTCAAAAAATGTCAAAGTGTGTTCTTTATCAGCATTAAAATTTTGAAAAAACATTTTTCCAGGTTGTTTCAGTCAGGTTTAGAGAAATTAATAATTGCAAGGTAAAAAAAAATCTCGTGTGAAATTACTGTTAACAGCAATAAGTAATCTTTTAATATTTCTCAGGTTAAAGTTATGAAGTCACAAGGTCAGTTAACCCCCAGACTTGGCTTAACTTACTTAAGTTTACTAACTTACTTATTTTGATTAAAAAACCTTGATTTTCCTTCATGATGTTTGGGATGAGATGGTGGCGAGACAACATTAACAAACCATGATTCTGGTTTGAGGTCAGGACCTTTATGTGTGAACGTGTGTGTTAGCATGTTTGTGCAGAGGACGTGTGCAAATTGTGTGTACTCATATTAGTTTGATGTAATTGCACGATGCAGGACAAGATAATAGCCTGTGTGTCAGTGATGTTGTGCGTGGGTGTATGTACGTCCACGCTTGTGTGCAGTTATGTTCATCCAACAAAATTACAGGATTTACGACATGGTAATTGCATGCATGTGTGTGGATGTGTCCATGTGTGCCTTTATATTTATGCATCATAATGACAGGGTTTAACACAGCACTTCTGTGTGTGTTTGTGTGTGTCAGTGTCTATGGTGCAGACACAGTAAATTAGACGGAGAGGGTGAGTCATCATCCCTGGCTAATTTTTTGGGGTGTCTGAGTGTCTGTGTTTGTGTGCTTGAATTCATAAACGCTTAATGATGTTTCAGGTTTTTGAGGCAAAATGTGTGTACGTGATGTCACGCAGCCGTGCCTGTGTGTGTGTGTGTGTTTTCTGTGCATGGCTGCCTGCTGTCTGATTGTGTCTTCTTTATTTACTTCCTATCTGGCTTATTTACTCGTCAGTCAGACATCCACCCTGCCCACGTTTACACTGACCTAAATAGGAACATCATCCAAGTGTGTCTGTCTTTGTGTGGAGTTGATGCGACCATTTCTATTTGTGTATTTGTGTGTGCATTTGAGTGTGTTAGTCTGTGTCTGTTTGCTCTGACTGTGTATATATCTGCATTAAGTCTGCTGTCACTGTGCAGATGTCTTGACTTTAAAGGGATAGTCTGTCATTTTTGACATTGAAGACTTTGTTTTGTCTGTCAACATACAAAACAAAGTCACTACAAAATAAAAAAGCTACAACAAATAACTACATAAACACTGAAAACACTGGAAACTTACCCAGGGAATGTGGCACAGAAGACGAATGAACCAACAAAGACAGGAGGGAATACAGAGACTAAGGCCCCGTCCACACGAAGCCACGCATACATTTTTTGCTGAATCTGCGTATCATCCATATGAAGATGGTGTTTTGGGGGTCTGTAAATGATCACTTATTGGCTTTCAGCTTTAGCCTATGCCTTTGATCAACTTCAGAAATGCCAATGTTGGCATATGTCGTATATCTTAAGTTTCTCATGTTCTGTTTCATTTGAAGATGATCAATAAACTAAACTAAGAAAAAAAAAAAAAAATTCTGAAACCAGGTTCCAGAGTGGAAAGATTTTGAAATGCCGTATACGCAGCTCCATGATCACTGGCTCTCCGTAACTTCTCAGATACACTTACGTCATAGTTTGATATCGTCATTGACATGCATGTGCCACACGGGGCAACAATGACAACAACAATGGCGGCGTACAGTGTAGCCATGGATGTATTATAATACATCCATGGGTGTAGCATATATGCTAATGAAGCTAGTGACCCTACTATCCCTGTTGCAGCAAAATCTCCTTCTTCTCAATCACCACCGAGTTGAACAAACAATTATCGAGGACACATTACGGCACTTTATGATCACTTCATCACAATCTGTTTACAACTTTTGCCTTAAGCGCGCATGCCCACTGTTTTTTCGTCTGTTTCCGTCATATCGTCACAGCGCCCCTAGAGGTCTGGCATGTGTTTTTACAGCGTCTTCATGCTTATTGAGAGCATTCATGTAGACGAACACATTTTCTGAGACGCCTTCGTCTTTATGACGATCGTTTTTAAAACACTAAAAGGATAAGTTTGGTTTCTACAGCTTTCACATTGTTTATAGAAAGAAGCAGAACAATATACTCACCCAGAAGGCTTTCCTGATCCAAACAGTGCTTCGGGAGATATTTAGATCCAAAATCGAGCAGCGGACATCCGTATAATGGTAGCACATAGGTCATACAGCGCTGCTCCAAAAACTGCATTAATCGTCCAAAAACTCATTAGTTTCACCAATATTCCATTATGGTCCGTTTGGGCTACTCCTCCACGACAGTCTGTATCACTCCAGACATGTGTGACTTTGCGACCTCTGAACTGAAGAAGAAGAGCGCTTGCTCGGCGCCTGCTCAGTACGGCTCATTGTTTCAGCGGCGACCGCCGGCTACACGACTTTCTTCTTCCAGTTTTGTGCAAAATGGACGAATATCTATCAGATGAAGATGTTGTGGAGGAGAACTTTGAATATGATGGGTGTCCTTACAGTTTTGAGCCAGAGTTTACAGATGAGGAGCTCATCGAAAGGAGGACGCGGAGGCAGCTCTCCAGAGAGTACTGTGCAGGCGCGGAGGCATACGTTCTTCTTCTTCAGTTCAGAGGTCGGCACAGTTACAAAAACATGTCTGGAGTGACACAGACTGTCGTGGAGGAGTAGCCCGAACAGACCATAATGGAATATTGGGGAAACTAATGAGTTTTTGGACAATTAATGCAGTTTTAGGAGCGGCGCTGTATGCCCCGTGTGCTACCATTATACGGATGTCTGCCACTCGATTTTGGATCTAGATATCTCCCGAAGCACTGTTTGGATCAGGAAAGCCCCCTGGGTGAGTATATTGTTCTGCTTCATTCTATAAACAATGTGAAAGCTGTAGAAACAGAACTTATCCTTTAAGTATTTTGTCTTCTTGTAGATGGGGCCTAAATACACTGGAGGATAATCAGACACAGGTGAGACTGGGTCCACACAGAGGGGAGCACAGGAAACGCAACATGAACAAAAGGAACTACAAAATAAGACAGGAAAGCCAAGAAACATGGGAAACAAGAGGTTTAAATAGGGCTGGGCGATGTGGCAAAAATATCATATCACAATTTTTTAAAAATAAAATCATGATTTTATTACGATTCTTTTTTATGTTGATTTTTCTAGACTAATTTGCATGTTTGACCATTTTTTCCCTATGTTTAACATATAAAACATGTAAAACCCTAAAAGAAAAATAAAGACAAAAGAAACTTTCTGTACAGGTTTTAATATAAATAGTGCAGTTTTTATAAAAATGTGCAATAAATGTAAACATGAAAGGTAATGAACAACAATAAAGTGCACTTTTGTAACATAAAAGCTAAACACACCAAATAGCTTATTGAAAGGGTTCAAATATAAATGCAAACTTAAGTAACTGGTTATCTCTTAAAGTAGGGCTCCAGACTAACTTTTTGCATTGGTTGCAATAGTGCACCTACATTTTTTTTAAGGTGCACCAGCACAAAAATTAGGTTCACCCAATTTCTCAGTGTCACCTTTAACACCATAAGGTCACCATTTTATCACTCTGCATTACTGTTATATGACATAAATTCTTTTTAAACAAGAATAAGGTGTAAAGGAATACTTGTCTTTATTTGAAGCAAAATTATATCTTAAAAGAAAAACAGAGGATTTAAAGAATTTCACTGAATGAAATTGACAAATTCAAACTAAAACATTTAGCAAAATAAAACATTTCCAAATAAAATTGCTTGTGCTTAAAGTGTTTTACTGTACTGAAATTGAACATTTCAAACACAAACATCTAAAGTTGAATAAAATATTTAAAAATAAAAAGTGCTAATGTTTAAGGTGTTACACTGAAATGAGAAATGAAATAAATATCCAGATTTTAACAACCAACAACATAACATTTAGCTGGATGGTATTATTCTTCAATAAATTTGAACCTATAATAAAACTTAACACACTATAGTCAATATTTACAAAACTAAAACTAAGGTAAATAATGAAAAACAGTTCTCAAACTAATTTATTTAAAACGGCATATAGGGCAGAACATTTTATGACTTTTTTCTTGATTTTTTTTCTCATGCTTTGGCTTTTTAATTATTGTTATTTTTAACAGCACAGCTTTATGTACTGTCGGGAGCTGTCAGTCTGGTCATTTGTCCTCAGTGGACATGGACACTCATCTCTGTGCATGTGTGACTGAGAAACTCCCCCTTTAACAGGAGAAAGGACTGAACAAATATAGAAGTTATATTTAACATTACTTTGTTTTACTTGTTATTGTTGTTATTTATTAATTATCTGACAATCTCTGAGATTAATTCGACAGTTTTGCTGTGTCTTCAGGTGGGCTTTACACGAATACGGATTTGTAAGACTCCAGTAAAATAAACTATAGATCTGGTGATATTGACACACGGTGATGCGTATTTGTCCATGACTCTGCATTTTTTTTGAAAACAGGTCTGCAAGTGGATATCTGGCTGTTCGTCTTCATGCTGTAGTTGGTATAAACAGATAAGTCCGAGAAAGACGGTGACCTCATAGCACCCCTCCTCTTCCCCGCCCCCCAACCCACGTTGTCACACACAACAACAACAACATCAATGGCAGCAGCCGGGCTGATTCTGATCTTGTTCCAGCAGCTACAAATATTGCTACGACTTTTATACCAACATTTGCTCACAGAACACCAACAACACCAGCTACGGCAACAACAGCAACAAGTGCTCATGCAGAGATGCAGAATGTTACGCGTGCATGAGCACTTGTTGACGTGAAATCCACCTCGGAGCAGAACCAGACGGGCAACCCGACAGGATTTTGCGTGGATTTTGTGTTGTCGTGTAAATGCACAAGCCTATGTACAATACGACATGTAAACAGTGGTACATGTTTTGATGCCGACGCCAAGACAATACAGGGCCGTCCTCGTGTGAGGAGGGCCTCAGTCTGAACCGCTTCGTGCTGAAATCTGACACCACACCACCACTCTCTGGGCTCATTTGCATACTAGCAACTGATTGGATGATTACCGAGGGCTGTGTGTGTGCGTGCATACGTGCGTGTGTGTGCTGGCCGTGCTGTAAAACGGAGAGATGGAGGAGGCAGGCGCTGTGTTTTGTCCATTTTTGGCGGATTTCCCGCGACTGCAGTTACTTTTGTCAACTTTAATAGGCTATATTACGTTTGTAGGTATATTGAAATGTGCTTTCTCAACTTCTAAACTTTTGATTTGAGAGAGAGCGAGAAAAAGAGAGAGAGAGAGAGAGAGATGAGGGGCTTGCAATAGAAGTGAATGTTTTCACCCGGTGAGCGCCAGGTGCACACAGACGATTTGACGATCTTTCTGCTTTATGAGATCATCTCCACGTTATAATCCTTGATGATTTTATATTGCACACCACTAGGTTTAAACAAGGAACAAGAGGAATACACATCACGAATTAAACGAAACTACAACCATGACAGCCTCAGGTGGAGTTAACCATTTGCTTTCTTAGCAGTTATCTTTACCAGTGACATTGACCCTGAGCAACCCCACCACAAAGAGCCCAAACCACGCTCTAATGCTCCATTCTCAGTTAGCAGCAGATCTCGGTCTGACTGTACTTGGCTTTCTCTCTCACTCTCTATTATCCTCTTGCTGCCATCTGTGTCATGACACCCCGGCACAGTTTCACAGCACAAACATATGAGTAAGACTGACTTCAGTCCCAGCTCTGAAAAGCGTCTCAGCAATGGTTGTGTTTTAGAGTTTCACATCATGACAAGCAAGGTCACAAGACCTGGTCATATTGTGCTTTTTCCACTTTAGTGTGTTTAACAGTTTTTAGGGCAGTCTTTCTCCAGCAGTGAACTTGCGATGGAGCCAATCATGTTAAATGCTATTGTAAATCTAAAGCACTGTCTGATGCAAATTGGGCTGTTCACTGACATGACCTCTGTCAAAGAGCAATAGCTGTTAGCTCATGAGCACAAACAGTAAAACACATGGCTTTAAACACCAAAATACCAAGAGTCTTTCTTTGACATGTCCTCATTTTTTTAACAATAACACAAAAAATGAATGAACCAGGGACATAAGTGCTGCAAGTATGCTCCATGCCTGGTTTCCACCTAGTGTTCTGGTTGGTTCAGTGTGGTTCAGTACTATTGGAGCGCTAAACCCTGATTTTGTTTTTGTTTCCAGTACCAGCTGTACCTTAACTAGAGGGTCCAAATGAGAGCCAGGGAGGAGAAGATCATGTCTGCTATGTTAATGCTTGACATCACAGCCCTGCGACAAAGAGGTTCAGTCTGCAGTAAACAAGATGTAAACCTGCAAAAACACAGATCTCAGCAAGTTTGTTTGTATTTTCAATCCAGAAATATCTAATAAAACTTATTCTAATCCACATTCACTTAACAAGTTCAGGTAAATATCTTACTACAAGGAATAAAAGTCAAAAATAAAGCACTGAACTGCTTGTAAAGGTAAGAAAGTATCTCCTATAAATGTCTGAACTGTAATATTTACCCTATAACAGTGCATATACTTCTGATCTTCAAGTATGATCAAATTCTGTCAACTCAACAGTGGATGCAAAAATCAAATATTGTTTTTTTATGCAGACTTACACAAACATACAGTTGCTGCCTGTCTCCAGTTCAAAGTAGTTGGTAGTTGGTAGTTGTACTCGCCGCAGTATACGGCGAACTGTAGCGGCATATTTTGCACACGGTTGTTTTGTCCGCAATCTTCTCACCGTTCTCTCGTCTTTTACATGGGAAGCCAAAATAGGTCCACACAACCGATTTATTTGACGAAGGAGCGTCAGCTAATTCCTAGACCTCTTCCTCCATTTTGAAGCGAGTGTTTTGCTACAGTAGGAGGGTAAAACGTCACCAGTCTCAGTACTGAGATGTGGTGGGCGGCACCCCTTTGTGTTTTATTGTGTGCATCTTCAAATTTTATTTTGTCATTAGCCATATTGTGTTACAGTCTACTAGGCTGATAACAAAGTCCCAGTTAACAATAAAGTTTTAGATCCCACGGAGTCACTTTCTGTGCTGAGGAACAACATACCATGAAAATAGCAGCAGGCTAATGGGACTCAGTTTGGTCAGTGGATCATCACAGGACTCGACACTGAGTTATTCAAGAACTTCTTTAGGTTACCAGAATTAAGTCCAGCTCAACCATAGAGGAAAATTGATCATTTTCCAAGCTGCCTTCTACATTTCTGGATTACTGACAGTTTCTCTGCTTGCACTTCTTCAGGTGTTGCGTTGTAATAAGTTACCTTAAGTGTCCTCTGTGGTCTGCAGTAGACAGCAGTCAGTGCTAAAAGCCCAAGTTCTTTTTGCATTGAGTTTGGGTTAATTTATATATTGTAAAGACTGTAAAACATTGATAAATATGTTCATCTGTAAAGTCATTGTGGGACATTTGACCTTTTCTGTTAACCCTTTAGCCACCTGTTGAACTATTTGGCAGAGCTAATATTTCAGGAGTATTTCATGTCTTAAAAAACAGAAATGTATGTAAATTGAATATCAATTAGAAATACCTAAATAGATTATATGGAGTTTGACTTGTACAAATAAGATTTTTTGATGAATAACAAATGAATATCATCATATTGATAAATGGAGAATTACCAGAGTAGGAAATACCATCGCTACTTTATTTGCAAATATTTCCTCTTCTAATTGATATTGCTCCAAACTTTCGGGAATCTTTGACATCAAGTGATCAAATGTTTGCTTTTTAAATCTTTAAGTTCCCCCCACACACAAAAAAATCAGTTCTTTTGTTTGTTTGCATTTTTTTCTGCCCCCTTAAATCATGGACAGAAGCAAACAATGCTTTTTTAAAATTTACACATTAAATGTCCCCAAATTATCGAAGCCCAACGGCTGAGCTGGAAGTTAAAAGACTTGTTATGTTGTTAGCTTAAGCCTGCTAGCATCCTTTTATTATGCAGAAAGCAACTCCAATGCAGAGGGAAGTTTCCAAATCAAACCAATGGAAGGAGGCCACCTTTACCTTGTGTGTGATCCATATTAAATGTACAGGTAAATTAAAACAGTATGGATCTTTGCCCAAAAGTCTGGACCAAACATTTCCCATGGTGCAGCGTGATGAAACCTTTCGTCAGACCTTCAGTGTCTGTTTAACACATCTCTGAATTCACAGTTCATGCAGCGGCCTTTTTCGCTTGTGTCTCTCCTTAATGTGTCAGACGGCTGATTGGACAAAGTGGATGATGACAGACAACGGCGTCTGAAAATGATTTACAACCTTTTCTGAAAGATTTTCTGCTCAAACCACCAACTCCTCTGCGCGGCAAGGACACGTCTTTTTCTCTGGGTGTTCATTTAACCAGCCTTGATTTGTTTAGCTGCACAGTCAGCCAGCCAGACTGCCTCTCTGCTCTGATTCAGTTGTTGATATGATGGCTGAGGTTACTGAGTTTGAGACGTTATTTTGGCTCAGCCTGTCGGCGCTGCTTGCCTGCCTGCTGAGATCCCTCGCTAGGTTGGCTAGGTAGCATGTGGGTGTGTGTGTCAGTATGTCTTTTGGTGTGTGTGACCATGTGTATTTCACGTGCATTAGTCTGCGCAGCGTGCATGAGTGCGTCTGTACCTTGTTCATGTGTGTGGGTGTTTGCGTGGGCAGAGCGTTAAAGCCGACAGTGAGCAGGAAACCTGAGGACATATTTATGAGGTTTCTCTCTGTCGACGCTAACCAGTGAATATTAACCTCGTGCTCTCTCAGCACCTTAAGCTGCAAAACACACACAGCCAACATTTTCAAATTTTCTCTCTCATCTGAGTTATGAGCAGATAAGTCTGTTATGGAGGAAAGTGCACTGAGAAAATGGGAGGAGGGCGAGGTCGTACTGCGCCATTATTGCCGTCAGGTGATTTCATCATGATAAAGATATCATCCATCTTGTATCTAAATGGATGTAGACTCATGTTAGCCCTATAATGTGTTAGCTCAAGGCTTCATAAAGTGCAAACTGAGGCCATAAACTCAGCAGGACTCCCTGTTAGTGGCCAGCTTATCCCCATCTAATTACTCAGGATGTATATTAAAATGATCAATGTGTGTGCATCAAAACGGGACATTTGTTAATGTGGACGGGCAAGGTTGCTTTTGTTTTGTTTGAAGAGGGCATTCATCAAAAGATTTTTGTCTTTCTTAAGAAAGAAAACATATAAAGTTGAGAAACCTGAAGAAAAAATCCAAATTTTCTCTCGGTGAAGCCTGAGGTAGAGCTCCTGTTCCCTTTACAAAAAAGGAAAGGGGGCGATCACATGATGCTGAAGTGAACATTTTGTTCTGAGAGTGTATCTCCAAGCAGAAGCAGAGGGAAGAAAGGACAGACTGCGCCTGTTGTCTGGTGAGTGGAGTCGCTGTGATGGACAAAATAAAACTTTGACCTGTAAGATGTTTTTTCTTCAATAGGGCTGAAATAATCAACTTTGTGTCATGTCAATCAGGAGACCTTAATAACATTTCAGAGTCAGATTCAGTTATTATTTATTCAGTTACATTATTTATTCCAAACACAACAGGCAATTGAGTACAGATGCAATAGGGATACATCAGAAACAGACATTTTAAAGGCCATAGCTGAAGTAATAGACCGGAGCAGGAGTGACTTAGTACTGAGCACTTCCTTTTTCACAAGCCCAAAACTAAATGAGGTTTATAATATATGTTTTCAGATAAATGCATGAAATACAGTTTGTGGTGAACACACATGAGATTTTAATGTGTAGTTGGAATTAATAAAATTCATCTGATGTTGAGTGCTCTTGAATTTTAATCCATTGTTGTGTGTTTAAATAACAAACTCCTAATAAGGACTACATAATGGACAAGTCCCAATGTTAGCATTTCTGATTGTTTTTTAATAATTAAAGGTGTAGTCAGCAATGTGGGAGAAAACGAGTGGAGAGGTTGTTCATAAATGAATTTAGACCCGCCTCTCCCTTCATATCTCACCCCTGGCTCCACCCCTGAAAGCTGATGGACGTGCATCGTCATGGAAACGGCCATAGAAACTGAATAGCTGACCAACATAGCTAAGGTAACCCTAACTCGTCAGACAATAGTAGCCACAACTCAACTGCCATCATTGATAACATCACAACAACAGTACATTCTGGCAGATTAGACAATAAGATGAATGCCTGACGGCTGTTACTGTTATGTGAAGCACCACAAAGCTAATGTTGCTTACCTATCCAGCAGAAAGACGGCGACAACCACCATCAGAAAGCAACACCAATGCTGACCCAGGTCTTTGCTCTTTCATGGTCATAACCCTTCTTTTTTACTTTTCACTCCTCTGACCTTTTTCTTTTGGGCTGTTTTTCAGCCATTGCTACTGCACCTGTTGTATCTCTCTCCTACGCTAACTGCGCATGCTACGCAACCTACTACTCCCCCTCCCCCCTCTGTCTGATCTGCGCAAGAGTATGATCGCCCCCTGGATGTGGGGGGGTGTACCCTGTTTTTGTAACTCGGCCCGAGCCACAATATTTACCTGCTGAAATTCAGAGCCAAGGCTGTGTATTGAAACCGGACTTTTTTTCCAACATGCTGTTAGGGATGTAACGGTTACCAGTAAAATGGTAAACCGCGGTAAAATTTCCCACGATAATCATTACCGTGTCCTATAAAAATTACCGTTATACCGTGTTTGATCACCACACTGTGTCAGTAACGCACGTTGATGCTGCTCTTTGACTGGAAAAGCCTGAACTATGTTATCTGTCCTCGATAAAGCAGGCTGACGCGAGGCGTGCATGTGCAGTTTGCATTGTTTGACCTCTCAGTCTGAGAGTGAAAGTTAAAGATACAGTGGAGACCTTTCCTCTCAAAACGGACTCTGAAGTCTGTTTGAATTTTGGATTTTACAAGGATGTCGAGGGGAAACTGATAGAAGACAGTCATCCTGTCAAAACATGAAACTGCGGTGAAAGAAAAAGACGTGCGTGGTTAAAACTGCTGTAACTCCTGGAGTAAATGAGCTGACCGAGCCGTAGAGGAAGAGAGACAGAGACAGAGTGTGTGTGTAAAGTGTGTAATTACACACAGTTTAATCATTTATTAAATAATAATGACAAATACTTGCTAGACTTGTTTACTTTTATTTCTCATGAAAGAAGGGTAAAAAATGTACGCAAAGGGCATTTATTGACAAAAAAGATAAAAAGAAGTGTTATGATTATAATATTAAAGGGGTTAAATGATTTCAAGACTATGTAAAAGTACTTTTTGAACATTATGAGCACACTGCAGCAATACCGCAATAATAATAATAACCGTGATAAATTTGGTCACAATAACCGTGATACAAAATTTTCATATGGTTACATCCCTACATGCTGTCAGTGGTGACATCTTGTGGATGGAGAGGAGAAATACAGTTATTTTGACAAATAGTGTATTAGATTAGAAGATAACAAGATCGCTGACTACACCTTTAACTTTCCTACTCTATTGGCACAGCCGTGCCAGCTTGAACACGTTGTTTAATTAAGAGGAAATTCTCAAAGAAGAGGTCACAGCAAGACATCATACAGTGGGAACATATAGTTGTTTCTAAAGGTGTGTTCACACTGAATGCAACTTGGCGACCGAGATTGCATCACCTGCCCGGTTGAGTTTTACTGTGATCATATCGTATTACATATATATTTATGTGTTTTAGCTGACATTTTTCCAACTGTAACCTTCTCACTCACCTACCAACCATAAAATACTGCAGCTGATGGCCCCTCTCGTCTCCCTCAGGCTGATAAACCGGTTGAAATTAAACAGTACCGCAGAGAACCACCACTTCTGTTAAAACCACTTCCAGAAAAGTTCTAAATTTTCAACTTTGGCAACCGAGCAACACAACCTGGTTGCTCATCCAAGCGGCCCGGTAGTGAGACCAAGTAGCCCAGATCTTGTCTTTTTCATCACGTGAGGCTGCCCCCACCCCATCGTGGCTATACATTGACTTTACATGGAGAGTGGTCGCTCAGGTTGCTCAAGTTGTGTTTGGAGTGAACGCAACTTAAGTTGAACCACCATTTTGTAGTTGGACAATATCTTATTAGCGGCTTCTTACTCTTTCAGATGTTTAAAGGATTAAAAGTCATGAAAAGTGGTTGACCATTCAGCTTATTATTAGCAATGATACAAAACAGAGAAAAATCCCATAGGGAAAAGCATTGAGGAAAAGTCACCATAAAGAATGTGGTCTGGTTGGTCAAGTTTCCTTTTGGATCTTTGAACCATCTCTTTCTTATACAGAGAACCCGAGAGTTCTTCAGCTGGACTCCAATGACAATTTCCAGGTGTAACCCAAACTGCTTCTGACCTTCACAAAAAACATTTTAACCAACACATGAAAGAAAAAATTAAAGAATAAAAAACTATATAACATTTTTTGGAAGCATGAAAGGAGTTAAACCTCTGCTATAAGTAAATTCTCTAATTATCTAGTTTAATTATCCACTCTGTGCTCTCAACTAAGCTCAGAATCAAACTGTTTGTGTCAGCAAAAAAAACAAAACAGAAGCTAAAAACACACCAAAAAAAAAAAAAAAAAAAGACACAAATACTGTAAATGAAAACACAAAGGTAGACTGTTGTCACTCTTGTAAAGCACCCTGGGACTGGGACTAATGGAAACAAGTGGTTTTGTTTCTTCAATTAAATTGTATGAATATCATATTTTTTTGTACAATCATAAAACTGTCTTGAGGCCAAACTCTCTCTTGTAAAGGCTTAAGTTTTGGTTTCAAACCTTTTTCCCCCATGGAACACCAAATTCGACATCCCAAGAAACACCATATTCATTTCCATGTGGATTAGCCTTTGTAAAAAAAAAAGCTACAGTATGTTTGTTTTTTACACCTTTACTTTCACCACCAAAAACAACAAATTCCTAATGAAACATTTACATTTGATATACGTATCAAGGTTCCTCACAAAAAACTGTTTTCCTTTCTCTTGATACTGAATTTAAGGACCATTAAGTTAATATATTTAAATTCTGTCTTTTCTCTGAGCAAAAAAATAAAAAAATAAATAAAAAAAATAAAACCACGCAGTTTCTATTTCTCCTTCTCTCACTGTCTCTCGCTCAAAATGATTGCAAAATGCACTGAGTTGGTGGTAGCTGTGGACGGGGGCCTTTATAAGGGCTGTCATGCCAGGACTCTCCGGTAATCATGGCAGCAGTGATGGTATCCAGGCAGGCGACATGGCACAAGAAAGGATTTGTCAGAGGGGAGTATCACTTTTTGAATTAAGTGACAATTAAATAATTTGCAGAGAGCAATTGCCAGGCTGCATTTTCCTTGCGCTACCAAATGATATCAGTGATGACAGTAATATAGCTGACTGTGTTCGTCACTGCGCATATTCCACCTTTTTTAAGTAAACATGAAAAGTTGTCTAAATACAGTTCATTAAAAAACACCTATGACCCCCATGACCTGTGTTTGGTCATTTGAATTGTATTTTGTGCATTTGTTTTGGCTGTTTCAATAACAAAGGCCAAAATATAACAAATAAATAAATGTGATGAACAGCAGCAACAAGAAGACTGTAAAAAAACACCTATGGACATATGGTCCTTTGACCACTTTGAACCACTTTGTGGTCATAATAAATAATTTTAAGTTTTTTTCTCAATGGGCACAATTAATACTTTGTCATTTATACACTGTGTCGGCTGTGTCTCAGGAGGTTAGGGTCGTCTACTAAATGCTGAGTGCTTCACTAAATAAGGGGATAAATCAGTAATACCCAAACAAACGGCTCTGCTCTAATGCAATTAGATCAGTATAAAATATTCAGGACCACGGACAGCTCCGCGTTAACTTGTTTATTAACATTATTTATTTATATATTTATATTATTATTAAAGATCATCAGGACAATATAATAAATAATAAATAAATCAGTACATAAAGCCTTAACCATTTCTGGAAATATGTGAAAACAACAACAAATAGTGAATGCCAGATATGGTCATCATAAATTACATTTACTTTTCTCTTCTGGCTCTTAATTGCCATCATGTGACAGATGGCTCAGGCTGACTCTCCCTCTTACAACAGAAGCATTTCTGGTCTCAAGAGCAGTAGCAATCCTACACACGGCCACATCACCTCTGCATGACTCGCCTGCATTTGTGCTCTGAAGCCTGAAAAGTTTCAGTTTTGCCCTACTAGAGCACTTAAGCTGACGTGAATTACTCGCAATAGCTGCAAGTTTGCATCTTGTGCCCTGCTGTTTCTGCTTATTGTTCTGGTGCTGTTTGTTTTTGCTGCTCAGTGTAAAGGAGACGTCATTCTCCTCGAAGTTTGCAGGGATAAGTCACCTATATGCCGTGCATCTTATTGCAATCAGAGGCCCAAAGTGCCCTCAGATGCCAAACTGTGTGAGCGTGAAAGCAACAGCATATCATTAGAGCAATTTCTTTTGAGGATAAGGCACTAAAACCGGACATACTTTTTGTGCTAATTCTGTATAAATAACAGCGCAATTAGCAGGAGCATGCATTCTTTGTGGATCTGGGCCAAGATATCTTAACTCTGACTCAAGACAATGTGACATCTGAAGCTACTTTTTACACTTTTTGGTGACCAACTACTTTATTTTGGCCTTTTGGCTCAGTAGGATTAGATGGCAACACAAAATTCCCCCTAGCCAACAACACAATACAGCCTCTTGTATAGGCGTCCCCTTTAACAGCATTTAAAAAGATTAGTTTAAAACCTCTGAACCCTCCGCATCGATGAAACAATTCAGGAAGCAAAATCATAGGTGTTTTCATCATTGCAGGCTGATGTTATTGAAACGGACTAACTAGAACAGAAGAGGGTATCCAGAGGCATAAAAATCTTTATATGTCCATATACATGTCAATCCAGTTGTCTGCTACTCAAAATAATGGACTATAGACCACAGTTACTGACCAATCAGGACTGGTTATTTGATAGATCTGATAAATAAGTGCTGCACATTTTACACATCAACATAACAACAGTGGATATATATTTAAACACCACTCTGCAGGTTTAAGGTATTCAGACAGTTTATTTTATTTCTTCTGTCTGCGTTGACTCTGTCATCTTGTTGCTGCTGCTTGTTTTGTCACCATGGCAACCAGAGAATCCAATCTTAGATAAATGAAGGAGCTAATTTTGCCATTGTCTGTGAAGTTTCAAAGAAACAGCAGAAATGAACAAATATGTAAATGGTCTCTTGTCTATGTGGAAATTACCAACAGACTCATCTCTTTATTGGTGTGTCATAATGCAAACCATTAATAAATATCTTGAAGTTATTCTCATATAATGAAGTGACAGCGCATCATAAACTTGACATTAACCTGTACAGGTATCAGCCTGTTGCTTTTCCTTGAGATACACAGCACTGCAATCTTCTCTTCAAGTCCTTTTTGTGTCTGTATTGAAGGGCTATTCAATTGTTCATATTATGCCTGAACTCAGGTTTTCACTGCTAGAGTATGTTCATTAAAGGGATACGACAACATTTTATTGTTTTCATGTCTTGCCTCACTCATAAGTCCATGTCAAACAGAAAGACACCATTCCTTTGACTGTGTGTGCAGTAACAAGTAAAAGATGGGCAGAGCTCTCCCTTCAACAGTTAGCTAAGCTCAAAGACTGAGAGTCAATGGGTAGCATTAACCTTCCTCTGCCTACAGTCATCAGAAAAAATCTTAAGCAACTCTAAATGGTCCTGTGTGCTTGTTTGACTCTATTTCCTTTTTTTTTTCTGTGTGCAAACCACAGAAGTGCTTGTAAGAAGGTCAAAAAACAAAGCCTGTGCTTCTGATCAGAAGAAAATTGGTACCAAGGATTATGGCCGACTTTGTAAGAGAGGATGGGGATGATTACTTCAGGACTGACAAGGTCCACAACCTAACCTGTTTGAAACAGAATATACAGAGGAAGAACTACATCTTTTAGAAGCTGAGCCTGCACAAAGAGAAGCTGAGGCAGTAGAATGGTTAGTTTTGGATGTAGAATTAAATGACTAGGGAAACCTACAGAATAGAAGCTCTCTATGGAGGATCGGATCCGACCGGACAGAACAGGAAACACAGCTACTGGTACAGGCTCAGGTGATTTCATTGACTGCTGCAACCGTGTCATATTTGCTCTCTGGTGTTCACCTCCGTGGACAGAAGCGTCTGCTAAATAAATATATAACATTGTAACACATTACCTCAAAGCCTGATTCATTTTATAAATGTAAGAACAATGTTTCAGGCTTGGGTCTGTGCTGGGGTCTGTGCACTCAAGCACAGTACATGTGAGATGCAAACATAATTGTGCTTGTGAACAGGGTACTTATCAGTTGTTATGTAAAGACAATTCTAATTAACTCTTGTTCCTTGAGATGCTGTTTAAACAGAACAGCTTCTGTCCTCAGATTAGCACTATTGGCCCTTCTCCACTAGCACACCTTGGCTCTACTCATTTCAACCCTACTTGATTTACAGCATGTTTCCACTGGCCTGGTACCTCCTAAAACAAGCTAGTTTTAGTACCTACTCCGCTCTGATTCCAAGCGAGCTGAGTCGATACTAAAAGGTGACGTCAACCAGCGGCAGGCTACTGATTGGTCAGAGTGTCTTAACCAATGAGTCATGAGTGCAACAACCTAGCATGCTAGCGGTAGCTACCATTAGCTTACCTTCATACATCTTTTCTTTGCAGCTCGATTGCTCTCGTCCTCGGCTTCATTCTGTTCTAGAGCTTTCAAAACTCTCCTGTGCTTCTCAAGGGATATTTCTTCTTGCCACCTGCAGCCTTCTTCTGCTTTCCTTTTTTACTCGGTTTGTGACAAAAAGCCACAGAGTGTTGTGTCGCGCTCAAAATGACGTCACCGCAGTGCCGCTCAGCTGTTTACAGCGACACTGCACCCCGTTGGGCAGGCGACTGGGGCTAATGGAAAAGCAGCACAAGGCCAGTAGAGTAGAGCCGGGTAGAGTCCAGTAGAGTAGAGTAGGGCTAATGGAAAAGGGTCATAAGTGGGAGATGAAACAGGCATTATGATGTCTCAGAAATCATTGAAACAATCATAGAAGCACATTATGTTCACACACTGACTGTGCGTGTGCTTGATTGTTGTGTGTTCTTTCCTCTTTGTTTTGGCAGATTTCCTAAACCAAGTATGAACTGCACTTTTCCTTATTTAAAAATTTACGCATACAATCCCTGAGGTACTTAAAATGAACGTCAACATGATATACATTAACTTCCATTGTTCTCTTTGTTTTCTTTTCTTTTGTTTTTTAAATACATTTTTGGGGTTAACTGAGTCTAATTTTATCTTTTAAGATTCATTTTTGTTTTGCATCATACCTCTGAGGCACCAGCGTTTCCATAATGAAAAGACTAGATGGGATTACACATGATGACTCACTCTCTTTAAAGCAACTGCCTGAAGCCTTCGTCATCAGATCTGCCTCTACAGGCTCTAAATCTTTGTAAATAAGGCATAAAGTGATTTATCTGTCTATTCAATAGAAATTTCAGTTTGAGAGGGTCAGTCAGTGTTGGTGGAGATGGCATGGTTTCTTAGTTCAGGGAGTTTTGTAGTTGTTGCTACTTGGAAGCTGCTTTAGATGGTTTCTTGTGTTAGTCATGTTGTAGTTTTGTCCCTCATTTTTCACTGTTTGCATATTGATTGAATTATATCCAGCACAATGAGACAAAACAGGGAAATAAGAATACAGAGTTTCCAAAATTTAAATTCAGTGGAAAAATTCAGGCTGGAAAAATGACCTGCTGTTTACATCACTGTTTCTTAACTGGTCCAGTTTCAGGATCCACCATCACCCTCTAATGACAAGCTGCAATCCAAGTAAAGAAAAGATTTAAACTTCTTAAATTTATGTAACCCTATCATGTATGATATCAGCTGCAGAAGACAGATATTTGAAGTAAATTTTATACCCTTTAGGTTGCAGTATAATGCCCAACTATCAGGTGGGGAACTCCCAAACACTTAAAGGAAAAGTTCGGTTCCTGCAGCTTTTACATTGTTTATTGAATGAAGTAGAACAATATACTCACCCAGAAGGCTTTCCTGATCCAAACAGTGCTTCAGGAGAAATTTAGATCCAAAATCGAGCAGCGGACACCGATATAATGGTAGCCCGTAGGGCATAGATCGCCGCTCCTAAAAACTGCATTAATCGTCCAAAAACTCATTAATTTCACCAATATTCCATCATGATCCGTTCCGGATGGTCCTCCTTTGCAGTCTGTGTCTCTCCACACAGCGCTGTGTGGCTGTACTAACCTCTGAACTGACGAGTTTGTTTACGTGCCCTCCGCGCATGCGCAGTACTCTCTGGAGCTTTGCCTTCGCTTCCTCCTTTCTTTGAGCTCCTTATCTGTAAACTCTGGCTCGAAACTGTAGGGACGTCCATCATATTCAAAGTTCTCCTCCACAACATCTTCACCCGACAGATATTCGTCCATTTTGCACAAAACTGGAAGAAGAAAGTCGATTTGTAGCTGCCGGTCTTCCCCTGAAACAATGAACCACACAGCGCATGTGCGAAACAAACTCGTCAGTTCAGAGGTATACAGTCACACAGCGCTGTGTGGAGTGACACAGGCTGCAATGGCGGACCATCCGGAACGGATCATGATGGAATATTGGTGAAAAACATGAGTTTTTGGACGATTAATGCAGTTTTAGGAGCGGTGATCTATGCCCTACGGGCCACCATTATATCGGTGTCGATTTTGGATCTAAATATCTCCTGAAGCACTGTTTGGATCAGGAAAGCCTTCTGGGTGAGTATATTGTTGTTCTTCATTCTACAAACAATGTGAAAGCTGCAGGAACCGAACTTTTCCTTTAAGTTTCATAAAAATATTAACCTCACACTTTTTTTTTAACCTTTTTTTTTTTTTTTTATCCCATATTCAGATATTGCATCCCAAATCCAAAACAACCGACGAAGGGCACATTTGGCATTACATCTGTATTTAGATTTTACATAATTATGTATTTTTTTTTATTTCAAATTAACATAACATACATACAAATACTTCAGACTCATCTTTTACTTGTATTACTCTTAAAAGTTTGTCAAAGATGTTTGTGGATCTGTATTTAATTTCACTAACTTACTATTTATACCAATGATGCATGGTGAAGTGGACAGATGCATAACTCCCTGAAAATATAACTGAAAAAAAATGAATATGATTTTAACTTGTTTGAAAGTAAAAACATTGTAAATATTATTCCTTTGTGATTTAATAATTCATGCATGAAAGGGTTAATTAGTAGGTGCTGCACTTTGAACCTTAGATCATGCCAACACATACACTTAAAAAATATAATATGAAACTAATATTACCCGCAGGTGGTAATGTTAGAGAGGAAAATATTTAACCTGACATGCCAGACGGAGAGTTCCATACACCCGCCATGTAAATAATTCACTATTCCATCTGGAGAAAAGCCCATAGAAAATGTTTTCAGAGGCAGAACCTGTTCTGCTCACACACTCATCACAGACCAATTCACATCAAGCCACAGTATGATGTAGAAGCTAGACCCAGTTGTTAGTTATTAGCTCTCCCGCTAAACTTCTGTGGAGAGCAAATTTCACCAGACATCAGTGAGTAACCATGACTACCATAGACTAGCCAGCATCGTCAGGAGGATTTCCGAGTTCTCATTAAAGGTGCTATGAGGAGAATATATCACCGGCGACATAAAGACTCTGCTACCCATGAGCACACACGGCGACTGTCGTAAATACGTGACCCAAACTAAAGCGTGTGTTTGTTGTGATGCTAATAAATGCAGCTCGGACCTTCCTCAGAACTCTGCATTGCTTTACAACTTCTTTTTTCAACAACTTACAGGATGCAAAGCGAAGAGGTAATGTATCTCTTTCTGGTTACGCAGCGGTAGTTTTTGATGTGTTACAACAAGCAATTTTTGGGAAACATGGTATCGTAGTTTTGTAGCCGGCTATATATCGCTACTTACAGCCCGGTGCTCTAAGACGTGTCCGAATAATATAAATTTGCTCTAGTTTTAATTGTCTTGTTCCCGAAGTTGAGTATCCAGGCCAGTCCAGCCCTGTCTGACCCGACTGAAAGGCTAACGGAAAAGCATTTATAGATAACCTATTTCGATGCTATAAAACTCATCTTAAAGTGTGTATTTCGATCAGGCATATATCTAAAAGTGAGACTTTTTTGTAATTACTTAGAAACTCCTCATAGCATCTTTAAGTTTCCCAGCAGTGACTCTGTTGGGAGAACAGCAAAGGTGGTGATGGAGTCCTGAGAAGATGCTCATTCAAATTCATGCTAGCTTTCAGTGATCACCAGTCCAGCCTTTAACTAACTAACAGACTCCATAATCAAAACTAAACTACCGAAAGGCTATCTGACTCAGAAAAACGACGCTACCACAAGCCACTGGAACATGTTATTAAGCCATGTTACTACTCCTCACTGGTGATATAAAAAACAGATGATTTTAAAGGGATAGTTCAGTTTTTTTGAAGTGGGGTTGTATGAGCTCCATACATTAGATGCACTAGAAAGTTCTCTCCTCTCCCTCAGTAAGCCACAGTCTGTAAGAGTCTGTGACGAAGAAATAGACGCTAACAGGAAAGTACCGTACCAAATACAAAGAGCATTTTCTCCACCTATAAGAACTCAAATTTTTATAGGTGTCATGTATCCCTGCTGTGAGCTGCTGAATCCCCCCCCCCCTAGCTGATCAAAACGCCGGTTGTAGCTTTGTGTAACTTTTATCAAGTATCGTAACTATTTTGTTTTTAACCTAAGCGGTGTGAGGAAGAGACAATGCAGGAAATTTAAAAAGGGATGGTTATGACAGTGTTGATGAAGTTTCATTCACTTTGGAGTCAAGAGGATACCTGTATGAACCGGAGCTCACAGAAAAAGAGCTGCTGAAGATGGAGACGAACAGACCAAAAGGAATACAGAGGAAACATCCACGGACACCGAACATCAAGAAAGAGTCAGAAATTAACAGTGATGCAAATGTTTGACCTGCTAATAGCCAGAGGAAATAGACGATACGGACGGCGGTATTACTCGTCAAACAGACTTTCTTTTCCTGGAGTTTAGTGGACATTCTTCAATTTCCTGAAGATAAACTGGAAAAACGTCCAAAACCTGGAGGACCTAATGACAGTTTCTGCTCAAAGTAAGTAACAATGATCTGTCAGAGACAAACAAGCAGAATAGAGGAGGCTGTTTGTTTATCAAAAAACCACAGACTACTCGTGTTGGTGTCTCTCTCACACACACACATGCAACTGTGTATTAGCCTCTAATATATATATAGAGATGTATAGATCTGTGCACACAATCTGTCAGGTAACAGGTAATGAGAGATGCATTCGCTGTACAATGTAACCCCTTGCCCTCGTTACGCAGAGGAATACGGTGAAAGCTGAGTTCTCCATGATGCACATCTGTTTCTGCATCAAGGGAAGCATCACAAAAACCCATCTCAGAAATATTTGTCATATAATGTGCTTTCAGTTAGTCTACAACAGGCGTCTGAAGCAGCTAGCGTGTTCTCTTTACTATGGCAGAGGGATTTAGCAGAGGGATACACGACGTGAGTTGGCTTAGGTCCGGATAAACTTTATATTTAAAAAATGTTAATGGACTTACAAACACTCATATGTAGCGTACTCTTAAACTGTGGTATTACTTTTTGATTCGAGTTCTTGTAGGTGGAGGAAATACCCTTTGTATTTGGTACTGTACTTTCCTGTTAGCGTCTACTTCTTCGTCACCGACTCTTAAAGACTGTGGCTTACTGAGGGAGAGGAGAGAACTTTCTACTGTATCTAATGGACTTCGTGGCCATATGGAGCTCATACAACCCCATTTCAAAAACACTGAACTATCCCTTTAAGTACAGCTCCAGTTTACACCTATAGCTGTTTATATTCTCATGTCTAGCATCTGGTTGCTTAAATAAATGATCAACTTGCACCAACTTACATTTAAGTTTGACCTCTGTTTCACTGAGCTGCTTCTCCAAGAGAATATGTGTTATTACAGCCATGCTTTGAAACAAAGACTAGCAACAGGAAGCAACTCCCTTGGGATACCTTTATCATCACATTTTGAAGTAAGGTAACTCATCAAACTCCTGTAAAGTTGGGAGAGAGAAACTCTGTCAGAAAACTAGCCTTCCTTTGTTCTTTAACCTCCTGCATTATCTCCACCTGACATCCCTCCTGCAGCAGTTTTAAAAACTTCTCTGCAGCAGCATCAGTGATTGGTGGCTCCACAGGGTCCCTTTTATGGGCCCTTATAAACATAATGAAATATTGCTTAACAGTGCAGGACAATAAAAATTTATAGTCATGTCAGTGAATGGACGGCTACAGTACAGCAGGGCGCGATATACTTCAGTTAAGCCTTTTAATGACTGAGACGATCAATTGTTCAAACAGTGCTCTCATGTACGCTGAGGTCGTCGCTGTCGGCGTACGCAGCACATCTTATCATCATTTATTTTAATGATTATTTTTTTGTCCTATGCGGATAGAACTGGTGAAGAGAGCATTATATGGGAAATAGACAGTGAGGGTATGTAGTGAGGGGAGATCATAGTGAAGATGCCTTAAAGGACTGAGACCAAGAGCTGAGTCTGCTGCCAATGCATCAATGATCATAGCCTCAGTATATGCAATGTCTACTTTACCAATCGAGCTGACTCAGCACCTACCATTTTAAGATGCTATACAGCCAAAAGCATCTTCTTGTCTGCCTTCACACATGTGACCTTGAGCGACATCCCATTCTTAATTCAGGGGGGTTTGACATGATGTTGGCCCACTCTTTGCAGTTAGAACAGCATCAACTCTTCTGGGAAGGCTGTCCACAAGATTTAGGAGTGTTTTGAGAAATTTTGACCGTTCCTTCAGAAGCACATCTGTGAGGCCACACGCTGACGTTAGGCGAGAAGGCCTGGCCCTCAGTCTCTGCTCCAATTCATCTCAAAGGTGTTCTGTCAGGTTGAGGTCAGGACTCTGTGCAGGCTAGTAAAGTTCTCCACACCAAACTGGCTCATCCAAGTCTTTATGGACCTGCTTTGTGCATGGATGTGCGGTCATTTCGGAACAAGAGGAGGCCATCTCCAAACTGTTTCCACAAAAAGCAAGTTCCTTAACATTTTACAAGGTTATTTAAGAGTGTGATATTCTATACTTCTTAACTGTTAAGAATATATTGATTAGTTATGCATCCGTTTTAAAGATTTATTTTTGGATGCATGTGGCATTTTTCGAGGCGCACAACAGACAATATGGTCTCACAGGGGAGGCTTACTTCTCCAAACTCCAAAGTCAACCACACTCATGTCTTGTCCAAGACTTGAAGATTGCATACTTCATCAAAACTATGAAAGCTTTCACAGAGCAGAAGAGCCCTGCATTGGGAGAACGGAGGGGAGCGCTTCTACCACCTGACCGAACAAGCAGGACATGAGGCACTGTGATCATCTAATGACAATGATTCTGTTTTTGTGATCCTGGGTGGCTGCAATCATACAATACCCAAAACCAGTGAAGTTGGCAAGTTGTGTAAATTGTAAATAAAAACAGAATACAGTGATTTGCAAATCCTATTCAACTTATATTCAATTGAATACACAGCAAAGACAAGATAATGTTTGAACTGAGAAACTTTATTTTCTTTTGCAAATAATCATCAACTTAGAATTTAATGGCAGCAACACATTGCAAAAAAGTTGTCACAGGGGCATTTTTACCACTGTGTTACATCGCCTTTCCTTTTAGCAACACTCAGTAAACGTTTGGGAACTGAGGAGACCAATTTTTGAAGCTTTTCGGGTGGAATTCTTTCCCATTCTTGCTTGATGTACAGCTTAAGTTGTTCAACAGTCCGGGGTCTCCGTTGTTGTATTTTATGCTTTATAATCGCCCACATTTTCAATGGGGACAGGTCTGGACTACAGGCAGGCCAGTCTAGTACCGCACTCTTTTACTACTTAAACCACGCTGTTGTAACACGTGCAGAATGTGGCTTGGCATTGTCTTGCTGAAATAAGCAGGAGCGTCCATGAAAAAGACGTTGCTTGGATGGCAACATATGTTGCTCCAAAACCTGTATGTACCTTTCAGCATTAATGGTGCCTTCACAGATGTGTAAGTTACCCATGCCTTGGGCACTAATACACCCCCATACCATCACAGATGCTGGCTTTTGAGCTTTGTGCCTATAACAGCCCGGCTGGTTCTTTTCCTCTTTGGTCCAGAGGACACGACGACCACAGTTTCCAAAAACAATTTGAAATGTGGACTGGTCAGACCACAGAACACTTTTCCACTTTGCATCAGTCCATCTTAGATGAGCTCAGGCCCAGCGAAGCCGGCGGCGTTTCTGGGTGTTGTTGATAAATGGCTTTGGCTTTACATAGTAGAGTTTTAACTTGACTTAACTTAACAGATGTAGCGACGAACTGTAGTTACTGACAGTGGTTTTCTGAAGTGTTCCTGAGCCCATGTGGTGATATCCTTTTCACAGTGATGCCGGTTTTTGATGCAGTACCGCCTGAGGGATCAAAAGTCACGGGCATTCAATGTTGGTTTTGGTCCTTGCCGCTTACGTGCAGTAATTTCTCCAGATTCTCTGAACCTTTTGATGATATTACGGACCGTAGATGATGAAATCCCTAAATTCCTTGCAATAGCTGGTTGAGAAATGTTGTTCTTAAACTGTTGGACAATTTGCTCATGCATTTGTTCACAAAGTGGTGACCCTCACCCCATCCTTGTTTGTGAATGACTGAGCATTTCAGTGAAGCTGCTTTTATACCAATCATGGCACCCACCTGTTCCCAGTTAGCCTGTTCACCTGTGGGATGTTCCAAATAAGTGTTTGATGAGCATTCCTCAACTTTCTCAGTCTTTTTTGCCACTTGTGCCAGCTTTTTTGAAACATGTTGCAGGCATCAAATTCCAAATGAGCTAATATTTGCAAAAAATAACTAAATTTACCCATTTGAACATTAAGTTTCTTGTCTTTGCTGTGTATTCAATTGGATATAGGTTGAAAGGGATTTGCAAATCATTGTATTCTGTTTTTATTTATGATTTACACAATGTGCCAACTTCACTGGTTTTGGGTTTTTTATTTAAAAGTCAATTTTTCCCCCAGCAATACATCACTACATCAATATTTTGACTAACTTCAAGTGAATTTTGTAACAGGATTAAGCAAAAACATCTTGTTATTTAATTTTTGTTCAAGCCAACCCTACGTACACCTGTTGTAGATCTGCCTCTCTTGCTCCATTCATCACTCCACATGTTGGATATGACTCACATGGAGAGTCCGGTGTGTTCTGCCAGACAGACGGCAGGAGGTCATGGACAGATGAGTTGAAGTACTGTAACTTTACCGTCATATAGCGTGACTCCATCCCCCTGAGGCATTCACAAGTACATCCACATCCTGTCCAGGACACACACACATACACACTGTCTGGACTGCAGAGAGGAGACACAGCCTGAAGGTCTTTCTCTCCTCTCTCCATCGTTCTGTCACTGATTCTCCCTCTCCTTCACTATGGCTGTCAATTGTGCCAAGTCAGCACAACCCTGACATACTTAATTACCCTGGTCAAGCCAGAAAGAGGAGAGAGGGGAGAGGGAGACGGGATGATGAGGCTAAGGATGGGGAAAGGAAAGGGACGAAAAGAGATGGAGAGACAAAGGGAGAAAGGGGGACAAGAATGAGGGAGGAAAAGAGGAAGCTGACAGAGGATGGTAGAAAGGAAGGAGACAGGAGGAGGACCGGAGAAAGAGAAAGAGGAGTGAGTCAGAGGCAGCAGGTTGGAAAGATGCCCCGATCCTTCATGGCTCACAGACGCATCTGCAACACATTTATTATCGGAGTGCCCTGCAAAGTTGCTGCTCGCCTCATATCAAGGATGCAGGCTGGAGGGCAGAGACGGAGCAGGGAGCCGGAAAAAAGACTGAAATACAGAGACTGATGGAGACCATGGGGACATAAAACAGTCTGACACACAATTCACAGTTGCCATGGAAAAGACAGAGCACAAATTCCCTCTGATCTGCAGCATCTAACAGCATTTTGGTTTATAGTACTGAAATGAACAAAACGCTTGAATTAAACATTAAGCTGATATTTCACCATCCCTGGGAACTTCTTCAGGAATTTGGTTAAGTTTGTAAATATGTGTAAGTCTATAAAACAGGTGTATCAGCTAACAACAGCTGGAGAATGTCTCAGTTGTATCTTAAGTAGACCTGATACTGTGGCTTGTTGAGACATCACGCTCGCAGTACAGCTGTGCTAACACAACATTAAAGAACATGTCTGAACATCCTCCATATGCTGCTCAGACATGAACAAACATCAAGACCTTACAAAACAAAATCAGAAAAACTCTTTATGTTGAATGTGTGAATAAACCGTGTTTTCTGGAATTAGAAGCCTTACAGTGGGGCTGTGACCCTAGACCTTATTTTCGAGCATCCATTCGAACAGAGAGTTAAAAATCTGCACTCCAACTGAAAATAAATGTTGGAAATGAAAATAAAAAGTACTGCAGTGTGCAACCTTAACAACAGGCAACATATCTCAAAAAATGGAGGAAAGACAAAACCACCCTGAGGAAGCATTTTGGGCTCCACACAAAGACTGTAAATGAATTGGACAAAGCCATTTGATGCCAGTTCTTTAGTTATCATAGGAGTCTTTAGAAGTTTGTTGTTGCCCTTAAATGGATGCTGCCATGCCATGGTGCACTTCATCGCAGCTCAACCTACTCACAGACAGAGAGGACGAGTTGAGGCAGGACTGAGGCTGTCTGAAAGATAATGACATTGCATTTCCAAAACCATAAATCCTCAATAAATGTTAAAAAAGGGCACTCTATAGGAAAATCTACTCCTCACACAGTGAGAGCACACAGATGTGTTATATATTTAGAATGAAGCCATCCTTGAAACTAGGTTGTAAAGATGTCAAATTTTGCTTTCAAAACCACACGTTTTAGATGGCAAACTAATTAAAGAAAAAGAACGGACTTTGTGTCAACCTGTGCAAGACAGCTGGCCCACTCCTCATCTACAGCGCCATTTCCACCAGATGGTTCTGTTTGGTTCGTCTTGGTATGACTCACTTTTTGCAGCATTTCCATAGCCTAAAACCGGGACAGGATCCCTTATAAGCAAACCATACAGTCCAACTTTTTGGGACCCTTCTGTTGGGGTGCCAAGCATACCGATCTGACCCCAGAAGGTGGAGCTAGAAACACTGCAGTCTGTTGATTGGTCAAAAGAGAGGTCACTTCCCCTGCAACAGCGATAATCAAGAACAACACATAACCCCGCCATGTTTAAATCTCCACTAGTCTACGGCACACAGCCTTCTCTGAAACAAAGCTTGGTTGTGCTTCGTAACACAAAGCCACATGCTGATCACAAAAAAAGAATTGCTGGATGTCTTCCATCGATGCTCTTTGTTTACTGTGTGACGTTTTCTTCTTTGATGTATTTAAAAGCCGGGTACACTGTGTCACGCTGCTATGAGGTCATGCTATCGGCATCCAGCTTATATGCCGCCTACCAAGTAGGGTTCGCTTGGCTGTGGAAACGCAATCATGATCAGGCTTTACCGATCCGGCCTTAGCCAAACCATGCCGATCCATACCAGACAACTTGGTGGAAACAGGGCTTTTGACAATTCTGTGGGTCCATTGTTCCACCCACTGCAATCCAGCATTGCCTTGTCATGCATTAAGCCCAAAAGGCACGGCAAAGTATGACAAGCAAATAGTCAAATGATATAATGAAAATGCCTTGTGTTGGGATGCTGGTCTGGCAGAGTGGTTAGCAACCAGGTATGTCCCATATTAGGCCTGAGCTCAAAATATCGATACGACAAAATATCGTCATGCACACCTTGGGGATAGGTGTATTGATCTGGATTCTACAGAATCAATATGGCCTCAATGTTCGAACAGTTGTTGTAAATACACTTCAGGTACCGTAACAATGGCACAGTTCAAAGTAGAAGCCAAGTGACATCATGAAACGCAGTTCCAAATTAAAACTTCGGTGTCTACCATCTTTGGGGACCTGAATTAATGTTCTAAAGTTGTACGGCCATTTAAAACATATCCTTGTTCTTTTTCTCCTTGTAAAAAAACAAAAGTTGCTGGGAATTTTGTTAAAAGCGCAGTCAATGTTCACAATTTATGTGTATCGGGATACGCATTGTATCATGGGCTCAGTATCGGGTTAGTATTGTATCGTGGGGTTGCTGGAAATACCCAGCCTTATCCCATATACATACTTTGTACATATACATACAAATCCAGCCTGTGGCCAGTTTGCAGAGTGTCTCTTCTCCCCCACCCCCTTTCACAAGCCTATCCACTGCTATTCTCTCCTATCAATAAAGGCATAAAATGCCCAAAAAATACATTTTAAAAAGAAAATGCCTCATGTCCAGATGTCAGAACTAATCATTTATAACAAAAGATCAGCTCGGACTGATGACCAAAAGGGAGAACAGCACCATTTAAATGCTTTTTTACAGCATTTTCCTTTGTGCTTGGAAGGTGTTTCAGTTTAGTTACCGTGTTAACCAAAGACATTCAGCCTGCTGCATCCTTGAAAGTTGTTGTTAAAGTGGTGAAAACAGAGTGAGTCTTTATCAGTTTCTGTGTTTCTTTGATATGAAACAGGCCCGTAGCAGCCTCTGAGTGACCTTGGAGACATCATCTTCAGTGGAACCCCCCTACCCCTCTCCCACCACCACCTTCCTTCAGCATCTTTTTTGTCACAGATGAAATCCGTTCATTGCACAAAAAGACTGTTCGTATTTTGCTCTAAAAAAGCAAAACAAACAAACAAAAAAACAGACAAAGACATTTTGGAGCATCATTGCTAAATTTAATAAATTTTTGCAAATAATCAAAATAATCAGTCAGTCTGAGGTAACTAAACTCAATGAAACTCATCAGATATGAGTAATGAAACAAGTGTCTTCTCTTATTTCATACTGTTTATTTCCTTTATTCCTTTCGGTCTCATGGTCATGCAGCTGCTGCTCTTTAAGCCACTTTACATCAGTTTTTGCTATCACAGTAACTAAGTGGCTCTATGTGACCTTGTCAAGTTGGCTGGTAGCAGACTCATGATGAATAAAACCTCCTTAATGTGTAGCAACTGTTTCTATGTAGATACAAGATACAAGGGTTATGTGTTCTGTTATGTAGTTAATATAAAGGGAGACAGGCTGATAAAGTACTAATGCCCTAAAAATAACTCAAAAGCAAAATGAACCAGCAAGCAGCAAATTGGCCAAACCTGCTGATGGCTGTTTTGATAGATCTTAAATAATAAAGCATACAGTTTTGTAAAGTCTTTAATTTAAAATTTCTACTGAAATATCATAGTTTAGAGATGAGGTGCGACTAATACACTTAAAAATCGTGATACTTTCAGGCATAATACTGAAAATACTGTAAAGCAAGTATCAAAACCAGTTTTATATTTTATTACTTTTATTTTCAATGCCCCTTATTCAAAAATCCAACATACCAGGGACATTTCCAGAGTGTAAGGATTTGTTTCTGTCATGTCCTGAACTAACTTTGTTCCCCTGCACACCTTTATTGTTTGTACTTTCACTGTCACATGAGTCCATGCCTGTTGGCTGGAGAAAAAAAGAAATGGTGCTGCGTATTCCTATAGTAACAAAGGGGAAACTGGAAAGTAACAAACAATGGTTATTTGACTAGAAAAAGGTATACGTGACATTACTCTGTACACAAAAACAGCCCTGATTTCTCAATAATGCACAGTAATTTGTTTTGGGTTACCATAACACTATACTCTGCTCTCACAGGCTGCTCTTTATAAACTAAGCTCTTGTGTGCCTTTGGTGTCCTTCAGTGACTTACACATACTTCAGTTTATTTACAAAACCAATGAAGTTGGCACGTTGTGTAAATTGTAAATAAAAACAGAATACAATAATTTGCAAATCCTTTTCAACTTATATTCAATTGAATACACAGCAAAGACAAGATACTTAATGTTCAAACTGAGAAACTTTATTTTCTTTTGCAAATAATCATCAACTTAGAATTAAATGGCAGCAACACGTTGCAAAAAAGTTGTCACAGGGGCATTTTTACCACTGTGTTACATCGCCTTTCCTTTTAACAACACTCAGTAAACGTTTGGAAACTGAGGAGACCAATTTTTGAAGCTTTTCAGGTGGAATTCTTTCCCATTCTTGCTTGATGTACAGCTTAAGCAGGGGCGTCCATGAGAAAGACGTTGCTTGGATGGCAACATATGTTTCTCCAAAACCTGTATGTACCTTTCAGCATTAATGGTGCCATCACAGATGTGTAAGTTACCCATACCTTGGGCACTAATACACCCCCACACCATCACAGATGCTGGCTTTTGAACTTTGCGCCTAAAACAGTACGGCTGGTTCTTTTCCTCTTTGGTCCGGAGGACACGACGACCACAGTTTCCAAAAACAATTTGAAATGTGGACTGGTCAGACCACAGAACACTTTTCCACTTTGCATCAGTCCATCTTAGATGAGCTCGGGCCCAGTGAAGCCGGTGGTGTTTCTGGGTGTTGTTGATAAATGGCTTTGGCTTTGCATAGTAGAGTTTTAACTTACACTTACAGATGTAGACAAACTGTAGTTACTGACAGTGGTTTTCTGAAGTGTTCCTGAGCCCATGTGGTGATATCCTTTACACAGTGATGCCGGTTTTTGATGCAGTGCCACCTGAGGGATCGAAGATCACGGGCATTCAATGTTGGTTTTCAGCCTTGCCGCTTACGTGCAGTAATTTCTCCAGATTCTCTGAACCTTTTGATGATATTACGGACCGTAGATGATGAAATCCCTAAATTTCTTGCAATAGCTGTTTGAGAAATGTTGTTCTTAAACTGTTTGACAATTTGCTCACGTATTTGTTCACCAAGTGGTGACCCTCACCCCATCCTTGTTTGTGAATGACTGAGCATTTCACAGAAGCTGCTTTTATACCCAATCATGGCACCCACCTGTTCCCAATTAGCCTGTTCACCTGTGGGATGTTCCAAATAAGTGTTTGAAGAGCATTCGTCAACTTTCTCAGTCTTTTTTACCACTTGTGCCAGCTTTTTTGAAACACATTGCAGGCATCAAATTCCAAATGAGCTAATTTTACCAGTTTGAACGTTAAGTATCTTGTCTTTGCTGTGTATTCAATTGAATATAAGTTGAAAACGATTTGAAAATCATTGTATTCTGTTTTTATTTACAATTTACACATCGTGCCAACTTCACTGGTTTTGGGTTTTGTACATTAACATCCTTGATGCAGCTGGATAAATGCTTTAATGTAAGATTTAGCAGAGAGTCTATCTCAGGCCTTCCTGCTGCTCATGGACAACAGCTGTGTCAAGTCTCCACTATAAAAAAGCACAGACAGACGATATAGTGTCCATGTTACCTCCACCAAAGGGGTCCTCTTTGTGAATTGCTTGTTTTTATGTTTGTCAATTTGTTTGCTGGTCTTTCTGTTTTCTGGGAATGTTTGTCATGTGACAAAAAAGACGTTATTAGATTGGAGTGGTGATCTGGATCCAGGTCAGGGTCCTGTGACTTTTTAAGGGATTCTTTAACATTGCAAGCAGGGCAGTTTTTTTTACTAACCTTGCACTGCAGACAGATCAGCCTCAGTTTTGTCTTTAAATAGACAGGTCCATCTTGCAAAGCTCCAACCTACCTGTGAGGGTACCAAAGCGGGACAGACCAATCAGCGTCATTAAGATCAGGAGGAGGTGGGAGCTACAAGCAAGACGGGATTAGACAGGGATTAGCATAGATGCTAACAGCTTCAGTAGACTTTTTATCACACCGAGATGACATTTCTTTATTAAAAAAAAAAAAAAAATAGGAACACTACAGACTTCTCAATAGAAAGGATATTTTCACTCCATTTGTGACATGTTTTGGTGTGAGTTTGTTTTACAATGTGATTCACATTTTGCCCTTAACGGCACTACAGTAGCTCCTGCATACTACATTAACTGACTGGGCCATAATTCTTGTTATCGATGGAACAATCAACCAATCCCTTTCCAAATATGCTTTTGAAAGGTTTCCAAACTCTCTATTCTTTCCCAGATGCACTAGTGAAACATACTGAACGGTCCAAATGGTGTGTCAGGTTAGTTATCTTCAGTTTGTGCTAATAACTAAGAAGTACATTGGACACTGATCATGTAAAGTTTTAACAGTTAAGACATACTTTAGACTGTGTTTGTCTCGAGAATGTATGATAAATTTGTAATCTTAATGTTCAACAGAGTACCGATCTGCGACCTGCTGGTTGGAAACCTCTGATGTAGATCTTCATTTCAGCACCCAATGCCTGTTTTGGGGTCTCAGCTAAATAACTTCCCCAAGCTTTTTTATTGGTGTATTGTGTTTCTTTTTTGTTTGTTTGTTGCATTGTGAACTCAACTTTAAGAACAGATCCTTGAATTTTCAGGCAGTGTTGATCATGGTACATTTGAGACCTGATTTAGTTTTGGCAGAGATCAGAGCCTGGATGTGGTTTCAGAAATGTTTTCAAGAATTCTTTAATAGTGCAAGACAGAGTAGTTTTCCCATTTTTGTCTGTTACTCGCTCAGCAGTGTTTGAAATGCCTCGACGAGGTTTGTGTTCTCAGAGCTTTTCTGGCTTGATCTTACACTGAGAAAAATATGGTGATCATTAATATCAGATTCTTCCCTCTGAGAATTTTGAGGGTTTCTCTTACATTGTGCTCATAACTCAGATATCTGTGCAGACATTTTTATTTTCATTGGAGTGTAATGCTGACCTGTAGCTGCCATCCTCGCAGCAATGCTGCTTTCCAAAAATCCTTTTAAGACTGAGCTTAAAGAGCTCTGGGATGTCATGTTATATGACAAATGGCTCCCACCCTCAGCAATTTTTATTAAATCTTCATACCAACATTAATGCCAACACTTTATTTAGATGATAAATAGACAAAGTATCATCTCCACACTCTCCACATTGAAGATCGATACAGGGAGTCCTGTGATCCGTCTGCTGTGATGGTTAAGTCGAGACACTTAAGCATTAGGACTGGAGGACATGTAGGGGACCGTGTTGCCTTTTATGGCTCCGTCACACAGGCTGTTCTATATGAGCAATGTGCCGCAGCATGTTACGACATAAACAGCCTCTTTTTTAATGTGTTATAATGCTGCTGCTCTGACAGCTGTGACTGCGGCTACAGCAGCCCACTGACTCTCACTTACACACACACACACACACACAAGAGGTAACACACTGAAACACACATCCACAGACACCCAAGGACACTTTGGTAGCCACATACTCAGAAACACACACTCACAGCTCAAAAAGTGTATTCGGCCCCAGTCTGTCACTGGCAATTGACAGCTACAACACTTTGTCATATCACACAGACACACAGGCACACGCACAAGAACACACCAACTCACACACATTTGTCAAAGTGCAATTCATGTCTCACATTTTCTTTCTGGGTCTGCATGAGCAGTTCTCCTCCACACTGTGGGATTTGGTTTCTTCTTCTTGTTAGAGAAAAGTGAAAGAACAGAATAAAGCAAAAATAGAAAAAAAAATTCTCATGGTTTTATTTCTTTGAGAAAAAGATGTCCTAATGAGATCTTTGATGGGCAATCTAACTTTTCAGAGATGACCTGGATATGACTCAAAGGGGCCTCTCTTGTAGACCTTTTCCACTAGCACGCCTTGGCTCTACTCTACTCGGCCCTACTAGATTTGCAGCGTGTTTCCTCTAGCCTGGTACCTCCTAAAACAAGCTAGTTTTAGTACCTACTCCGCTCTGGTTCCAAGCGAGCTGAGTCGATACTAAAAGATGACGTCACCGACTGCCGGCTACTGATTGGTCAGACAATGTCATCATCGATGAGTCATGAGCGCAACGACCTAGCATGCTAGCGGTAGCTACCGTTAGCTTACCCTCATATTTCTTTTCTTTGCAGCTCGATTGCTCTCGTCCTCGGCTTCATTCTGTTGTATAGCTTCCAGAACTCATGTGCTTCTCAAGGGGTGTTTCTTCTTACCACCTGCGGCCTTCTCCTGCTTTCCTTTTTTACTCGGTTTGTGACAAAAAGCCATAGATAGTTGTGTCGCGCTGGGCAGGAGACTGGGGCTAATGGAAAAGCAGCACAAGGCGAGTAGAGTAGAGTTGGGCTAATGGAAAAGGGCCAGTAGTCTAGTTGGCTTAATTCTGCAGGGCCGACAAGTCTCTGCTAGGGAGGGATAGTATGCTTCATTTACCACACATAACAGAATGAAAGCAGCTCGGCAGTGGGTACAATCATCATCTTGTGCACATCATCTTGTTTTCACATGCTTTTTATGCTGTGAAAATTAGAGGAGGGAATAGACAATCAGGTGCAGTTGAGAATCAATAACAGTTCCCTGAAGAAATTGATACAATTGATTTACGCTTAACAATTTTTCATGATACTGCCAGTTCTGTTTTTTATTTTGTATGCTTTTTCCTTGTGTTCTGTTATTTAACACCTTGTTCTGTATATTTTGTATGATTTACTCCTTGTATTTAGGCCTGTCGCGATAATCAATAAATCAATTAACTGAACGATAAATTAAATCGTCCTCGGTAAGTTTTCCTTCCTCGATAAATTGACGCACCTGCGTGTTTGTTTTCCTCCTTTCTTTCTACCAAGCAGGCCGGATGAGAAGATGGCTCACTACGTCCATTTTTCTTAACGCCTGGGCACATCGGTTCTATAGTGGAATGAGCGGGGTTAGGGTTAGTGATCCATCTGTCTTTCATCCAATCTTTGAGGGGGAGGCGGGGCCGCTCACGCATACACAGAGAGAGGGCTGAAGCGAGCGTCGTGAGGAGTAACGAGGAAACAAGCACGAAGATGAATGATGGCATGAAGCGATGGTTTCTGAGTTGAATGCCACAGCCCCAGTGTGGGAATATTTTGGTTTTATACAGAATGACAAGGTGTGAACTCTTGAAAACCGACAAGCCGATATGTTGATTTTGTTTGAAAGTAGTGGCAATGAAGAAGAAGGGGAGGTGCAGCAGAGCCTTTGTCATGACAGCACTTACTGATGAGTTTGTAAATATAAATTGTAAATATAAATAAAACAGCACAAAATGGTGCGTGCTCACAGACAGTGTTGTACGCTACATTACATAAAGAAATGCAGCCATTTAATACGTTTGAACAACCAGCAGTTCTGGAAATGTTACAAACGTTTGACACACAGTAGTAATTGACTGGGAGAAAGTACATGACACAAACAATTCCTGAAAAGTATAAACTACATTTTATTTATTGTTTTCATTGTTGTGTTATTTATTTATTATTATTTTTTGGAGTTTGTTTTTTCTGTCTTTACAGAGGCAGGGTCTATTTTTGGTTGTTTTTGATTATTTTAATGTTTTTTTACATCAGTTTTTTTCTTTAAAAAAGACAGTCCATTTGATTTTCATTGTTTTTTCCCTCTTTTTTTGTTTAATTTATTATATTGTTTAATTTATTTTATTTAAAAGCTTTTAACCTTTTGAATTACAGTTAAATAATATTAAGAAATTAAAGTTCATTGCTTTTGACATTGTGTACTCACTTTATCATGACATATATTTACATTAATGAAAAAAATGATGTTTCAGAATAACATTGACAATAATATCGTTTATCGGCAATCATTTTTGGGACATTTAACGTCCAGCAAAATTTGTTATCATGACAGGTTTACTTGTATTTATGGTTTTGGCCTATTGTCCCTTTTGTTTCGCATCTCCTGTGATCCTGTTTTTGGTCCTAGTTAAGTTACTCGTTTTGTGTCCTGTCTTGTGTTCCCTGTTTTATTTTGAAACCCCTGTGTCCCTCGTAGTGCTTTCCTGCCCTCCCTCCTGTGTGCCTCTGATTTTGATTCCTTCCACCTGTGTGACTGTCTCACCTGTGTCTGATTACTCAGTGCTCTTGTCTGTGTGGGTTCATTTTCATCATTCCTCATCCTCCTCGTCTTCCCAATGTCACTCCATGTGCTTGTCTTCAGCATCCTCGAAGTTTCCTCGTGTTTATAGATATCTTGTCTGTTCTTGGTTGACATTCTAGAGACTTTAAATTGTACTTTGTTTGTTAGATTTAATTTAGTACTTCAAACTTTTTGGGCTTTTGATCCCTTTGTGTTAGTTTTTAATGACTTATTTCTGTTTTATCTGCATTTGGGTCAACTTTTTGTTTTTCCCAGTTTACTGTGGTCACAAACCTTGACAAAATTTCCTGGTCAATTCCTTCTCCTTTGCTCTGGTTGCCTTACAAATCAAGGACATCACAGTCCTGTCTGAGGCAGTTAGCAGAAGGGAGCAAAAGTGGTGAGGATTGTGGCTTTATTTTCTACAAAAAACTCTTACGCCGCGCTCACATTGGCTCCAGGACGGTTGCAGTCGGTGCGGATTTTCCGCAAGCTGCCACTCACATCAGCTCCAGATAGAGGCTGCGGCTGGCTCCGGTGCTGGGTCCGTAAATGGCACTCATGGGAGTAGAAGCTCACGTGGATTCACGTTCTTGTCTGGACTTCGCGCAAGAACAAGCCCTATATACAGGAACTACATGTAAGGAGATGCTGTGCTGCTCACTTTTGCGACCTCGTGTCACCGGGTGTGATGTTATTTTTACATTTACTACAAGCGCAAGTGTGCGGTCAAAGAAGAGTCCACTTACATTTGTTTGTACACTCATTTTATTTTGAAAAACAACGTATCTTCATGCCACCCAGCATTTCACTTAGCTCGTCACATTTCATTCAGCTTGACGCAGACCCTCTCCGGCGTCCGGAAAAAATAGACTTCTTGCAGATTGTTTCCGTTGTGCCGTACGGTTCCCGCAACCGGACTCGGACCGCGCGGGGCTAATGTGAGCCTACAACAGTGATTTTAATGATACGGATTACATGCAGAAGCCGCACCGGACCCGTACAGGATTCAGTGTGAGCTTGGGGTTACTGTGCTATCTGTGGCAACAACAACATGCAGAAGCATTTATCTGTGTAGTGTGGCGTTGAATATCAAGACTGTCATGCAGACCTCTTGAAACCAATGAAGGCTTACTTTTGCTTCAAATCCACAGGATTTTTTAAAAGATTGGACCGATCAGCAGAATCAATAATGACATTGGTATCAATAAAATCTAAAATCTAGTTTAAAAAGGGTCCAGTATCACAAGTCCTGTAGTTCTTGGTGGTGTCAGAGTCCAGAAGTCTGACCACTTATGGTCAAATATGTTGAATGTTAGTTTTAGTCTTTATCCCGTTATCTCATGATGACTAATGCTCCTCTCCTTATCTCCCCCTGCGTCCATTATTGCCTTCATCCTCAAACCTCTTATGATGTCTCATCACCTGTCCTGCTTTTCTCCTGTCATTGTCTTCCTCCTCCCTCACCACTTCTTACCTCTCTTTACCCTCTCCCTCTTCCTGTCTTTTGTTCCCTCGCCATCTGTCTGCTTTTCTCTCTGCTCTCTTCTCCTTTCCTTTTATTTCCTCTCCTCCTCCTCCTCCTGCACGTCTTCACCCCGGAGCAGACTGTTTTCTTGCTTGCATGTTAAAGCAGACAGGATGACTGATTGTCTGGCTGATGGTTAGACTACAGTGAAGATGATGGGTAGATAGAAAAAGAGGAAATGCAGATTATAAAGAGGCTGAGAGAAGAAAAGAGGTGACGGAAAAGTGCTTGTTGTACAAATTATGATGTGCGGGGTGTACAGTTCAGTTCAGGCTAAGTTTCCCGAAAAGTTTGTTTAATCCTCCTTGATTGCATTTGGGTCAGAAAAAGTTGAACAAGAGAAATCTGTTGTGCTTTAGGAGAGATTTGTAACCTCAGATGATGGTTGAGCTTTGATAAACGAGTTGACACACAGTTCAGTCTTTCTGAGTTCTGAGAATTTTTCCTCTGAAATGTCTTGAATAAAAAAAATACTTGAATACTTGATTTCAGAATTTCAGTTGAATCCTCACATTACATTAATATTTACGACCAAAAAACTATTTTTTCAGCAAGAAAATCGCTGGTTTGGTCCCCAGGTGGGTCAGGGCCTTTCTGTGGGAAGTTTGCATTTTGTCCTGTGCATGTGTGGGTTCTTGCTGGGCACTCGGCTTCCTCCCACAGACTGAAAACATGTTCATTATGTTGAGTGACTTCAATTTGTCCTTGGGTATGAAGGTGAGGGTGAATGGTTGTCTGTCTCTCTACGTGGCCCTGTGATTGGTTGGTGACCAGATCAGGGTGGTAGACTCCAGCACCCCCTCCATCCAGAAAGGGATAAGCTGAATAGATTATAAATGGATGGATGAATTGTACAACTGGTCTTGACTGCCATGACAGACTCATCGTGTTAACCATCACAGAAACATTAGATGTCCCCTTCAATACTGTATAAGGACAATGATGACCACCGTGGAGAACTACGGATAGATATAAATATGTGTACAGCACAGGCTTTTCAATTTTCATCTTCCACATTTTGAGCAATGGGACTTCCTGGTTAAAAAAGGTTACATAAAATAAAATAAATAGTATAAACAAGGTGGCATGGGTGGGCATTGGGGGCTGTGCCCGCCCTGGGAGTCAGCTGTGACCGCACTGGACTAACAGCAAAGTTTTCTGTTTATTTAAATTGGGTTTTATTTTTTCTGTCGGAGTAGCAATCTTTACATAATCCTATCTATCTTGATATATGAATCCATCTAACCAATCCAACTGAGCAAAGGCAAAGTTTTAGCCAGTTAGAGGTAGAGGGGTGTGAGTCACTGAGCCATAGCAATAACAACTTGAAAAGCACTCGGAGAGCGCAGACCTCCGCCAGCACCACCGTCCTCTCCCATATTGTGATTTTTACCATAAATATTAGTCCTACCTTTATTTCATGTAAATATTTACATTCCTTGACCATGAAAACATACCATTAGCAACTGGATTCATCATGATATCTATTTTAGTTCAGTAGTTATTCATGAAAATCACATTTTTCGTCATGGCGGATCCAGACGGTGATCTGGATCAAAACCAAAATTGAATCACTTCTTCCTTTTCCCATGCTGAACATGTCCTGAAAATTTCATCAAAATTCATCCATTACTTTTTGAGTTATTTTGTTCACAGACAGACAGACAAACAAACTCTCTCGAAACATATCCTCCTTGTAAATATTCGTGGTTGGTGGCTGCATCAACAATGGATATTTAATTTTTTTTTGCTGAAAGTCAGTGAAAAGTGACAGTGTGGTCGGGAGAGAGCAGAAAGCAGTGCTATACAGCTGTACTTCAACAAGGACTATAGAAACACAACCACTGAAGTCAACAGTCACATTGCAGTAAACATTCATGATAGGAGGGTTAGCTACAGCAGCTAGGAGCGAGCGCTGCCTGGAAGAAACAGGAATGACGACGTTAATAATAACGGAGGTGAGGACATTCATGGAAACATTACAGCTTCAAGGAACAGTAACAGGCCATCAGTCATAGTTCTGAGGGGAAAACAGTAAAATTCATCCAATTGTATAAAACTGTCAGATAACTCTGAGACAAACAACAGAACTACAAACCATGAACACTTCTGTTATATTTGTAAGACTTTAAAGATGCTGTGAGGAGTTTCTAAATAATTACAAAACAGTCTCACTTTTAGATATATGCCTGATCGAAATACACACTTTAAGATGAGTTTTACAGCATCAAATAGGTTATCTAGAAATGCTATACCTTAGCTTCGCGGTCAGGTCGGACAGCCAGCTACAAAACTACGATAATAAGTTTTCCAAAAATTGCTTGTTGTCACACATCAAAAACTACCGCTACATAACTAGAAAGAGATACATTACTTTGTCGCTTTGCATCCTGTAAGTTGTTCAACAAATAAGTTGTAAAGCAATGCAGAGTTCTGAGGAAGGTCAGAGCTGCATTCATTAGCATCACAACAAACACACGCTTTGGCTTGGGTCACGTCTTCTGGTGTGTTCAAGTTGTAGTTAGAAGTAGAAATGTCCAAGTTCCGAGTAGGAAACTGCGACTGGAACGTCCCCTGAAGTCCGAATTTCCTCCTGGGAACTCGGTGAAACCTCGCCACCCCGAGTTGACAATGGAAGATGGATGCCCCCAGTGTGAACAGTTATTTACCTCCTGTAATAATCAATTTATTTGCACTTCTGACTGGGGTGTGTCGCTCTAGATCAGCTGTATACATCGTATTGTTAGACTTATATTTACAAATATAGTGATAATCACATTCTTCATGTGATATTTGTGAACAACAATGCAGGGCGTGCTAACAACAGCTAACAATAGCCTGGTAGATCGGCATGTTTTTTTCCGACTTCAACTGGAACGCCGATAAGTCGGAGATGATGTCACTCCTAGTTCCGAGGTTACTGGAACACAGCATTACGACAGTCGCCGAGTGTGCTCATGAGTAGCAGAGTCTTAATGTCACCGGAAAGAGATTCTCCTCATAGCACCTTAAAGACAATGAAATTCAGAAACTAGGTCCAGCAGGGTTAAAGAGCTTCCAAACAAAAGCTCACTAAGATACTGAATCACTAACAGCTCAGTTACTCAGCCGGGTCTACCTTGAGGAGACACAGGTCGGGGTCTTGGTAGTTCATAATCTAACCATTCTGCCATAGGGTTAATAACTTGAGGGGAGATCATTTGAAATTCCCATAAGGCATGAGTGTATGTGCCACATGGTGTTCTACATTTCTTCATTAAAACACACAAGCAAGCACTAGCTCATTGTTGTTATTTTGATGAATGGTTTAGTTGTTTGGTCAGAATTACTTCTGGGTTATTTAATTTCTCTCCTTTTCTTTTGTCACTACACTCAAAGAGCACACAGAGAACATTGTATGATACACGTTAATGCTCAGAGTAAGGTGCATTTTTTTCATTGAACCATTCAGAGCATAAGTCATTCAAAAGACTACTCAGAAACTTCTGCACAAAGAGACCCCAAAAAGGATAAAATCTCCAGCTAAAACCCACTGGATCGTACTTTCATATGTTTATGACAGAGCTGTTTACTATACGTCAAAAACTTCTTGGCTTTGAGCAATTAATGTATTCTTTTTTTCTGCATGACACTTGGCTCTGATATCTGTTCCATGCATAAAACACACTGCACAGTTGGTATTGTTATCTGTTAGCAAAATTATCCCTGATATTATCGAAACAAATTTTAGAAATGTAACTCAGTGCTTCGAGTAAATCTTTTATCCAGTGTGCCTCTTTCTTGTTATTGAGTATAAACTACACTTTTATGAGTGCTAAATAAAGCTACGCAGTCTCTCAGCTCTCTGCTGCATTAAAAACTTTCAACTAATCTGTTCAACGAATGCTTCGATGTTTAACAGTTGAGGTGTGCTAGTATACCTCATGTGAATGAAACAAGCTCAGTAAAGTGTGCTTTCTGATTTCACAAATGTGTGCAAATCTCTCTAATACATCCTCAAAACAGCAGAAACAGTCCTTGCCACAGACTTCAGACTTCAGACCAGTTTTTAGGGGGTTTAAAGCATCAGTATGAGCACACAGCGTATGACATCTGCATCAGGCAGAGATTAAAGAAGACACCTGCACTTCAGGCTAAAACACTTTGTGCCATGCACGTGCTACAGCCTACAGTCAAGTGTCTAACAGAATTAATCCACTATTTGCTTCCCCCTTTTTTTCCTCTCTGAGACGGTGCTCTGTTAACAGTTCAGACTGTTTCCATGTTATTTAGAGCATTCAACTGAATGAAAACTTTCTAAAGTGATTAGAGGCTGTGATTAAGCCTTCTCCATCAGATTTTCTTGACTTTCAATCAGCCTGCCTGAGATCAGGCGTGCAGAATTGGTGACTTTTTTTTTTTACATACTTCATAATGTCAGCTTTACAGACTTTTTAGCATGTTTCTGTTTCTGTTGTCCTGTCTTTTTAGCCCAAAATATGTCTTTACTGCTCTTATATTTTAGTTTCATATAATTTAAGTACTTTGGAACCTTGTTTCCAACACTTAGTCAAAATGTCAGAAATCTGGGAGTGTTTCTTGACTCAGACCTTAAGTTCGACAAACAAATAAACAGTGTTGTCCGAACTAGTTTTTTCCAGCTTCGTCTCCTGGCCAAAGTCAAAATGTTTTTAAGTCACCACAACCTTGAAATGGCCATCCATGCTCTTATAAGCTCTAGACTGGATTACTGTAATGCTCTTTATGTTGGTGTCTCCCAGGCTTCTCTTGGTCGCCTCCAGCTGGTGCAAAACGCTGCGGCACGTCTTTTAACCAGCACTAACAGACTAGAGCACATCACTCCTGTTCTTAAATTACTTCACTGGCTTTCCGTCCAGTACAGGATTGATTTTAAACTTTTAATGTTTGTTTTTAAAGCTCTTCATGGTCTCGCCCCAGTGTACTTAACTCAGCTTTTAACTGTTCGGGAGCCTGGTAGAGCACTGAGGTCGTCAAACCAACTTTTGCTGGAAGTGCCCAGGTCAAAATACAAACACTGCGGTGATCAAGCCTTTTCCATCGCTGCTCCCAGGCTTTGGAATAAACTCCCTGTTGAAATGCGTCTCATTTCTGACCTGGGCCTTTTCAAATCTAGACTGAAGACATATTTATTTAGGATGGCTTTTAATACCCAGTAGTGTGGTGACAATTTTACTTTTACTCTGTTTTACTTTATTTTATTGTATTTTATTGCTCTTATTCTTTTCATTGCTTTTATTGTTTTTATTGCTGTTATTGCTTCTTTTTATTTCTAATTATTTTATTTTTATTGCTTTTTTTCCACCTATTGTAAAGCACTTTGGTTCACCAAAAGGGTTGTTGTAAAGGGCTGTATAAATAAAGAACATTTACATTTACATTTAAGCTCCTTTCTCTGTTGTCAGCATATGATGTTTCCTTCTTACATATTTTCTGTTTATGTTTTACTTACTTATAATTTCCATTTTGTTGAATTTGTGCTGCATGGCTTTACTTTCTGGCTATTGATTGGAATCGTGTTTCACCTGTTTTATGTTTACCAGAGAACATGCACAGGTGACGCAATGAACTGGGGACAAGTGGCAGCCTCTGCATCTGCATAGCAGCAGGTTAATGTTCAGCCTAATGCTTTATCTGAGCACAGTCAAACACGTTTGTTCTGCCTTTAAGGGGACATGCTGCTCTAACAGGCTCTTTCTGCCTCTTTTTTCTTTTTCAACATAATTCAGAAGAAAAAGGCAGGTTGACTGTTTGCTCACATACTCTACATTTCAAAGCCTTGCCTCAAATATATGTGACAGCTGAATGTGAGAGCCACTGCTGAGAAACAAGAAGATGAGGAGGAGATAGAAGATGGACAGAAGAGGAGAGAAAAAACACTGAGAGGATGGAGGGAGGGGAAGAAGATGGGATGGGAAAGCAGCAGAGAGTAGTAGAGCTGGAGAAGAGGATGGAGCGAAGAGGAGTCTAGACAGACGATGAGAGTAATACATGGAACAAAATGAATGACGGAGCGAGGAGACGAGAGGCTGGGCAAGTCACTGAGGCTTCACTAATTGCCACTCCGAAGAAGGGGAGAGAGTTTGTTCCGAAGAACGGTCATGCTGGTCTGTTCTTTGAATCGGATCTCTGTTCCCGCCCCCCCCCCCCACTCCACCACCCCCTCCGTCACCGTCTAGACAAGAGTAGAACAAGCTGTTCTTGTTATGGGAGGAAGAGGAGAAAATGTGCACTGTCATTAGGTTTCTCACTGCCAGCCGGGCAAATCGGAAGGACTCACACCAGGATCTGGCCTGGAAGGTGTTTGTTGCTGTGTGTGTGCGTGTGCTGGTATGTGTGTGTGTGTGTGTGTGTGTGTGTGTGCATTGTGTTGTACCCATAGGTACAAGCTGTCTGCGATGGTGTGTGTTTTTTACTGCAGCAAAGCATGCCTTCCACCCTTCCAGACTGATTTAACTGATTGAGATGTCTACATCATCTTTCCATGATCAGGAATTTTCACTTCCCATTCATCAGTATTTTGCCTTTTATGATAATAGTTCTGACAGATCCTAAATAAGTCTAAATACAGACCTGATCAAAAGTTTAAGACCAGTTGAAAAATTGCTAGAATATGCATTTGTACATTTGGACCTTAATGAGGTTTTAAACAGAGCTACAATATGCAAAAGCAAGAAGGGGGAGTGTGACAAAAAGCACCTTGAAAAAGTTATTTTTTGAAAACAACAAGTAAACTGAAATAGGCGGTTTATCAGCTGATCAAAAGTTTAAGACCACAGGCTATTAAAGTTAAAATCTGCTCAAAATGTTCATTTTCTGTCAGGCATTCACACGGTCATGCCCTCCTGATGGCTAAAGCTAAGAAGCTTTCTCTTCTTGAACGTGGTCGGATCGTTGAGCTGCATAAGCAAGGCCTCTCGCAGCGTGCCATTGCTGCTGAGGTTGGATGCAGTAAGACAGTCATTCTCCATTTTTTGAAAGATCCTGAGCATTATGGAACAAAAAGTCCAGTGGTAGACCCAAAAAAATTACACCTGTGCTGAGCCGAAGGATCCGATTGGCTGTCCGTCAAGACACAGGGTGGTCCTCGACCCAAATTAAGGCCCTGACTGGTGCCGACTGCAGCTCAATAACCATCAGACGGCATCTGCAGGAAAAGGGTTTCAAAAACAAAAAACAAATTCAATGACCTCGTCTCCTTCAACGCCACAAAACTGCCCGTTTAGACTTTGCCAGGGAGCATCAAACATGGGACATTGAAAGGTGGAAAAAAGTTTTATTCTCTGATAAGACAAAATGTAACCTTGATGGTCCAGATGGCTTCAACGTTACTGGCATGACAAGGAGATCCCACCTGAGATGTTTTCTACCACGCACAGTGGAGGGGGTCCATCATGATCTGGGCCTCTTTTTCATTCAGTGGAACACTGGAGCTCCAGGTGGTGCAGGGTCGTCAAACGGCGGCTGGTTACGTGCAGATGTTGCAGCGGGCATCCCTCATGACTGAGGGCCCTCGTCTGTGTGGTAACAGCTGGGTTTTCCAACAGGACAACGCTGCAGTTCACAATGCTCACTTGACCAAGGACTTCTTCAGGGAGAATAACATCACTCTTTTGGACCATCCCGCATGTTCCCCTAATTTAAATCCCATAGAGAACATTTGGGGATGGATGGCAAGGGAAGTTTATAAAAATGGCCCTCAGTTACAGACAGTTGATGCCCTTCATGAAGCCATCTTCCAAAAGCTTTACTGGAAATACTTGCATCAAGCATGCCCAAACAATTTTTTGAAGTGATTAACAAGAACGGTGGAGCTACTCATTACTGAGTCCTACTGAGAAAAATGTTGTTCTGGTTTGGAGAGGTTTTTGTAATTTTTTGAGCGATGGTCTTAAACTTTTGATCAGCTGATAAACCGTCTATTTCAGTTTACTTGTTTTCAATAAATTACTTTTTCAAAGTGTTTTTTGTCACACTCCGCCTTCTTGCTTTTGCATATTGTAGCTCTATTTAAAACCTCATTAAGGTTAAATTAAACCTGCACATTGCACATTAAAATGTGCAAAATGCATATTCTAGCAATTTTTCAACTGGTCTTAATATTTTGATCTGGTCTGTATGATACACTTCGTCAATGCAGTTTTGTTTTAAATAACATGAAATTCCAAATTCTTGGATCCTGAATTTTAAAGAAAAATCCCTATATTGCAGCCTTTCGTGCATTTTGTTAAAGCATGTGGCACACAGTAGTTTGGTACATATTGGCTGATGTTAGGGGTGGGCAGCCTGGGGGCAACACACAGATTCAGCCTGCCAGTCAATTTAAAAAGGGGAAAAATGCATCCTCCTCAAAAAGTTTTGAAAAGTTGTTTTGTTCAGTCATATCTCCACTCACTCAAAACCAATTGGTATTGTATTATATATTGTTGGCAAGCCTGATCAGCAGCCATGCAGCAGCAAACAGGTGGCAGAGCCAAATAAACTGCCTGTGCAAAAACATGAGACCCTCGTCATCTGCGGGCTTTGCCACAGACCTGTGTGGGAAATACTGATGAGGGCTGACAGCTTTTGCGCTGTAGTGGCGCTGCACTCTCTGTGGGGCTGATCATGTACTTATTCTAATTGTTTACTGGACGAGTTGATCATTTTTTTCGTGTTATTTTCATTGTTTCAATGTTTTACATTTTGCTAGTTGTAGCATCACTGTGTACCGCTGTTTGTGTGTGAGAAATAAAGAAAAGAGAGAAAAAGACCCCAAGACAGGAAGAGAGAGAGATAAGGACAGCATGAAGAGAGAGAGAGAGAGAGAGAGAGAGAGTAAGCTGCATGAATAAAAAATGTATCTTCTTATCACTTTATCCTGTTATACTGCAACAACACAGTGGAGAGCAGTTGCAGATGACAGATGGTTGTACTTTTAAGAGTTTATGTCTTGTATTATGAAGATGTTGACTTTTTTTTTTACTAGAAGTGTAGGTCTTCATATTTTTTAGGCTGTGACCTATCTTAGTTAAGAAAACATAAGTGTAAGTATTCATCCAGTGCTCTTTATGCACTAATTTTTCCTTAAAAGAGCCATCTTTTATTTAACTGTTTTCTGAAAATGTAACTTTTTTACTTGATGTATAGGCCTTCAATTCTTGGCTGGGACCTCTTTAATTTAAGAGAAAAAATGTTTATTTGGCTCTGTTTGCACTTTCTTATTTAGTTAAATTTCATTTTTCTGCTCTTAATTTGGAATATAGGCCTCAAATTAATTTTCCTAGGACTATTTTTATTTTATGGTAAAGGAGCTCGCTGTGAACTCAATAAAACATATGCTGCATTAAAAAACATTTTTAAAAAAATTAAAAAAAATATTGACAATTAATATTGTTGAAACCATAAAAATGTGGACATATGAGGCTATAAGACACAACCTGGACTTCAGTTCGGACCTTTTTTCGAAGGACATTTTATGAACTGGACCTTGGTGACTTTGAATTGAAAGCCCCTGGTCTAATTAGTGACAGTGTTTATTGATGAATTACACTATAAAAATAAATTACACTTATCTGTAATAATAGTGAAACTGAGGGTTGTCCATGTTGTCCCACTGTTCACATGTTAAGAGGAGAGGCTGGAGGTATAGTTTAAAGAATAGTTTTTTTCTGAATATGATTCTTTGCTTGTTTGCTTAATCAGCTCTGCATGACTTGAAATAACAGCCATAAATGTAAAACGCATTAACCTCAGGTGCCGCACTGGAGCACTTTTATGTCCCCACCAATGTCAAAATCATCAAAAACCCTTTTTTATTTCCTCATTTCCTAACCTCTTTGCAAGAATTTATCAGCCATCGCAAACATCATCATTCAGATGTTAATCACCGAGGTCTTGTCTTCTCAGTTTGTCTTCAGAGCTTTCTTGAGAGTTGTTTGCACTGATTTGATCATTCTGTCCTCTCCTCTGCCTCGACACCAATCCTACCAGTCATGTGTAAACTCAGGTCTGCGTCAGGTTTATTCTGGACAATGTGCACAACCACGACAATGTGAGTCAATGCAGGGAGCAGGTGGCGACCATGATGTGTCCACGTTTGCACAGATCACAGCAACTGTGATATAAACAGAGAGCATTAAAAAGGCTTCCAGCATTGTGGGTGATGGTGATCAGAGACACCTCCTTCGCCCCTTTGTTTATACTGTTCCCCTTTAGGTGGCATTATTGTGCTCCTCCGTTCACCAAAAACATCCAATCAATCTTTATTTGTATAGCACTAATTCATAACAAGTGATATCTCAAGACACTTTACAATAGAGCAAGAACCCTTCATTTTATGGATACACATATATGCATAGATACATTTATGCATATAAAGATACACACACACACACACATATATCATCATGGCTCAAGAAAAAACCTTCTGTTAAGCAGCAGGAAATCTTGAATGTGGATCCCAGTCTCATGATGAACAGCAAATCCACACGATGCTGTGTTGGGTGTGAGGGTGAAGGAAGGGAGGTAAGAGGAGACAAGTGGACTAAAGTAAGAGATAAAGTTAGTGACAGATCCATGAACCATAGACCTATTGATTGATTTATTAGAGGTTAGCCTCTTGAAATGCCACATCTTGTTTTCAGGAGGGTCCTCATCCAGATTTTCTTTTGTTCTTTAAGGGATCAAATTTTTGAATAAACAGTTACAGTCATGATAAATAGGTCTAGCTGGTCCTGACCCAAATATCTGCCCACCACTACAAGGTTTCCTTTGCTTTTCTCCTCTGTGAGAGTTAACCTGTTGAGTTTTGAATGATGTTGATGTGCTTTTATATATTTTTTTCTTAAGCACCTTGTGTCACAATCTCAGTTTTCAGCCTCAGCCTCTCCCGCAGCCTGTCACTCCCTGCTGCACTCTAATCAGTCCAGACTCACCTCACCTGTGTTGCTGCTCACACCTGCACCTCATCTCCTGCAATCAAGCCAGCTACAAAAGCCCCAGCTCCACACTCAATCGGCGTCAGACTGTCTTCGCACTCATGCTGAGAACTCCAGACTTGTTTCCCCGATTGATCACCCGTTGCCGACAAGTTTCGTCCCAGACTTTGCCTCATACGCCTGACCCTCGGCTTGACTTCAAGGTATCGACCAGCTTCTGTCCTGCATTCCCCCGCCTGTCTGAATCCCCGGCTTTCGATCCTGCTTCAGTCTTCTGTTGCCGAGCCCTGCCTGCCCTACGTTGTGTCCTCCGCCTGGTATCTGATCCTGCTCCAGTCTTCGGTTGCCGAGTCCTGCCTGCCCTACGTTGTGCTATCCGTCTGGTATCTGACCCCCTGCCCGTCTTCGACAACGTGAGTTCGCCTGAATCACATCTCCGAGTGTTCCTGAACGCCTCTGCTCGTCTGTGTGTGAGTCAAGCCTGCATCACCTCCTCCTGTAAAGACTATGTGAGCTTCTGTCAGTGCATCTCCTGTGTAGCGCAGTCGGTAAAGCGTCCGACTACAGATCTAGCTGTCGCGGGTTCGACCCCCGCTAAGCCGCAGCCTTTTCCCTGATTAAACTGTGTGGGTCTCAGTTTTGGACTCCTCCTGTGTGTTGCAATCAAAGAAGTGTTCATCTTCAAAGTCTGCTGTCACGGGTTCAACCCCCGCTCAAGTCGCAGCTACACCCCTGTAAAGACTGTGTGAGCCCCTGTCAGAGCATCTCCTGTGAGGCACAGTCAGTAAAGTATCCGATTTCAGATCTTGCTGTCGCGGGTTCAACCCCGCTCAAGCCGCAGCTTCACCCGTCAAAACACTGAGTGAACCATCAATGAGCATCTCCTGATTAGCTCAGTTGTTAGAGCACCTGTTTGCAGATCTCGTGGTCGCGGGTTCAAACCCCGCTCTGAACTGTGTTTGAATTGCTGTCAAATAAAGACTGTTCATTGGTCATATTCATCTGCTTGCTTCTGGGTCCTAACTGCAAACATGTCACCTTGTTAGTGTTGACAATGTTTTTTGTTGCTAAATGTCTGTGATTTCTGCCACACACAATTTACCTACAGGGACAAATGAAGAAAAAATAGCTCACTAACTTACTAACTAGTTAACTTCTCAAGTTGAGAAATGCCATTCCTCATGAATAGGTGTGCTTTTACACTCCGTGCAGGGTTACATATGATACAATAGCATTCAGTCAACATAAATAATGCATATTTTCTGTCTCCTCTTTTTTAAATAAATACATTCTCTTTAAAATTACATGAAATCTTTCACAGTGACATTTAGCAGTGGATTAATAGACTTGTGCAAAGCCCTCCTTGTTTCTTTTGCAAATACTCCCTTTAAATAAACTCTCATTTCTCTCTGACGCATGACCTTAAAACAAGACGTTTTATACACCTTTTACTTCTTTATCTGCTTTTAATTTTTTTTTTCTTTACAGAGAAAAGAAAACAGGTTTCTTTTTACTGGGAGATTAAGGAGAAGTTTTTAAAGTATCCATGGAGATGACATGCAGAGGTTAATCAGTAATGATGAACCTACCTTCACCAGTGTGTTACTTGTTCTGCTGTTAATTACTATAATGACTGAGCTGGCAGTGATTAATAAGGCTGCTTTGACTGTGAAACTTTTTGACTTTTCTTAAATTAAAGTTACTTTAAAATTTGAAGTAGACACCTGGGTTATGTTTTTTACTCATAACTATTATATTTTAGATTAGATTGAACTTTATTGATCCTGAAGAAATTTTAATAGTGGTAGCCAGCTTCTCTCACACATAATACATATATTTACATTCAATAAAAAGAGTTAAGAAAGTTTTTATAAAAGTTTTTTTGAGTTTATTAAGGGTTTTTTGTTCCTTGCAGAACAGAAACACCTGAATTTGGAGGGTAACTTTTGCTAATTTCAAACCCTGCTGCTTAATAAATACAATACATTTACCAGCCTCTTTTTTTAGGTGCACCTGTTCAGCTGTTTGTCAATGTGAATAGTTAATGAGATGTGGCAACTTAATGCATCTAGGCATGTGGACGTGGTCAAGATTAACTGCTTAATTTCAAACTGAGCCTCAGAACAGGCAAGAAAGGTGATCTGAGTTATTTGTATTTTAGAAAGTCTTGATCTGTGTGGGTTTCTATGTGCAATGAAAAAACAGAACTCCTCCAGTGGCCAAAAATGTCTTTTTTTCATATTTCTCATGATGCATGCATGGCTTCTTCTCTGGTTTTGTTGTATGCCTGCAGCAGTGTCTACTGAATGGACTAATTTCTTGAAATAATACCCTCTGAGTGTACATTTTAACCACTGAAGGGCGACATCAAAGTTTATATTGTAAAGTGTAAACATTACTGCATTTATCCATCCGTTCATTATTTAAACCGCAGATCCATTTTGGGGTTGGGGAGGGCTGGAGCCTAACCCAGATGACATTGGGAGAAAAGCAGAGTAAACTCTGAACTGGTCACACCAATCACAGGGCCACATAAAGAGACACAAGGAGAACATTTAAACTTGCCCTGACAGACCAGTGGATCGAACCGTTGACCTTCTTGCTGTGAGGCATTTGCTTCTTCCATTGACCCAAGAAAGAAGCCAATACATTTTGACCCGATCCAGATTGGCGTCACAAAAAACACTGAAATTTATATTGAAATCCTATAACATATAAATGGGCCAGATTTTGTCCCACCCACAACACCATCCGATTGGTTATAAGCTTTGGCTACACGCAGAGTCAGGGAACATCAAACAGCCAATCAGCAGTAAAAGCTGTGCATGCACAGTTCTGCTCACAGACACAGAGGAGAGGAGGAAACGTTTTGCCAATGGAGAAAGCCCAGCATTGTTCCCAGAGCTTTGATTTTTAAGATAAATTATGGCAGCTGACTACTGATATTGTAATAAACATCCCAGTCCTCCACAACTCAAAGGCACTAGTGACATTACTGTGAGCCCATTAACGTTAAAGAAACATGCACAGCAGCTCTGCTCACAGTCCCTTGAAATGGGCCATTGAATCACTCAAAACAAGGCTGCTGATAATGTCAACATGGAAATGATCCGTCATAGCATAAGTCTGTTTGTGTAAGTGTAGAAACCTAACCCCTATAACTCCACAAAGAGCAAAAACGCTGCACACTGAAGCTACGTGGCTTTGCACTAACTGACAAGCTGGCGACACTGCCCACTGGAAGCGTTGTGGTGTGCACAACACCAACTTCTGTACAAGCAGCAGCACATCATTGGTTCAGTCAACAAGTTAATAGACTAGCTAGGTCACTCAGTGGCAAAAATCCCTCTTCAATGTTGGGGGGACAATAAACAGTAAAATTTCAGAGAGTAATTCTTGGGGGGGCCATTAAAATAAATGCTTTATTTTTGCTGTGTTGTTTTGATACTTTTTCAAATGTCTTGCATAGTTATATTTAGCAATAACTTTAAGTCATTGTTAGTCCATTAAAAGCAGCAAAAAGCAAAGATTGCAAACATAAGTGAGCACAAAACACAATAGATCAGATCAATAAGTGAAAAATGTTTTGGCCTGAATGTGTAGGCTGCAAATCTACAACTCTATAAACTAAATATCCAGTGTAAAGTCACCTGACTTAAAAAAAATAATGTAAAAAGTGTTTTAACTGGACGTATAAGGAGATTAACATTCAGACTATAATCAGAAACTGGATGTGTTCAAGTGAACATCTAAAAACAAGTTATAACTACGTTCTCTTTATATAAATAAATATGGGATAGAAGTAAAGTAGATAAAAGTTTAAAGAGAATTCTAATATAGTGTGATATTTGTGTCATATATGAGAGGATGTCAGCATGTCACCTGTCTGTCCTCTCTGACTGTCACAGTCTGCTGCATCAGGCAGAGAGGAGAGAAAAACTCTGGACAATTCACAGATTCATTACAAACTAAGATGAAAAGACCAATCAATCAATCAATCAATCAATCAATCAATCAATCAATCAATCAATCAATCAATCATTATTTGTAAAGCGCCAATTTATAACGTGTTATCTCAAGACACTTTACAATAGAGCATAAAACTCGTCATTTTATGGATACACATATATGCATAGATACATATATACATATAAAATACACATATACATATATATACATATACATGCAAAAGATGAGCTACCTACAGGGCAAATTTCATTTAAGCTTAAAAATAAACACTCTATTAGCTGTGTGCTGTGTTAATTTAAAACATGCCAGCAGACTTCGAACACAGGAGTTGAAACGTTGCTTTTCATGTTGTGCTTGGTGAACAAATGGAGTGATAAACAACTTATCAGCCATTCTGTGCTTTATTACACTAACTTCGTCTGATCACCACTGCTGTGTCCGCCTGCCTCTGAGAGTACACCAGCTACGCCGGTCGCCTGGAGAAACAGTTTGGACCGAACCATTGTGAGATGAGGGGGGTTGTAATCTTTAATAAACAGTTAAAATTTTCTGTTTTAATGTATTTTTAAGTAGCGTTACTTATTTTGTACTGTCAAAACACGTTACTGTGCTACTAGAAAAATCTTGTTTGAACAGGATTTTTTGGGGGGACACTTTGTGGAAGGAGGGTACTCATCCTCTGCGTCCCCCTGGGATTTGCTCCGATGGTCACTCTGGATGATATTTATATCAACAACCATCCCACTTCTTGCAGATTTCTATTTTTCATTCCACAATATGTATATAAAATAAACGTAGGACTGAAATGTTGGGTGGAAATCACAATTTCAGGGTGGAAGTGAGCTGCTTGGCGGAGGTCTGTGCTCTCAGAGAGCTTTTCTGCTTTATTCGATATAAATGGGGTGATTTAGCAGAAATGTACGGAGGCATCAGGGTGGAGAATATTTTATTAAGACGAGGACATGCCTTCTATAGTGTGGGCACGTGTTAGTAAAGCGTTACCTCACTATAATAAAGTGAGTGAACGTGATAAATAAGGCATTACCTCGCTATATTATAGTGAGGGAACGTGATATAGTCAGTGTTGGGAGTAACTGTGTTAGAATTAACGGCGTTACTAACGGCGTTATGTTTTCACAGTAAGGGGTAATCTAATTAATTACTTTTTCATGCGTTAAAACACCGTCACAGTTACTGACAGTGAAATGTGGTTACATTGCACATATGTCAAGCAGCTGTTATCCCACCTGCCTCCCCCAAATTCTACGGCACGTGGAAGCGCCGTGCCGTGGTCATGCTCTGACAGACAAACCCCACTGAAGGTGGTGCGCCAAGGAGCATCGCGGTGCGCCGTCCTGTAGGGGGAGGGCTGATCCCCGGAGAGCCACAGGCTCTCATGTGAATAGCCATGTCAACACTCATAAAGCATGTTACAGACCAAGAAAAGAAATAAACAACACCTCACTTCTCGAAGGTCCTTTTGCTGGTCCCAACCACACAGCTTTGTGATTTATTAAACTTCTATCTGCCTGTCATTGTAGAAAAGATGTTTGGTGTCATGTATACAATGTTATATATTTCTGGACCTCTATGATTCACTTTTCCATGGTGTTGTGTTGTCTCTGGGACCCTCTGACGGACTGCTGGCCTGATGCTTGTGCCTCCAGTTTTGACATAGTGACAAAGAATTGAGCAAATTTTCATTTGAGAGTTCGTGCATTGTATTTTATTTTGAAACTTCTAGATGCTCCAAACATTGACTTCCGGTTTGATGCTTTCTTAACAACAGTGAATTTACAATTTTTGGAAGCAGCCGCTCAGAACATCCCCAGCGCCTTGGCGCGTGCCGGTGCTTCGCCATTGCAGCACGAAACGTATTGCAGAGCACTGCGCTCCCACTCTAGTCTATCAAGCAAATTTCACTCCGTCTACCGCTGCAGCTCACTATAATATGGTGAGGGAACGCTTTATTTATCCCATTCCCTCACTATAATATAGTGAGGTAACGCTTTGATAATGTGCACCCACACTATAGAAGGCGTTCCCTTGCCTTAATAAAATATTCTCCACCCTGACACCTCCAGGGCTCCATAGAAATGAAGACAGACTCAGAGTTGAAAGTTCAGAGTTAAAAATCACACAGTGACATATTTGGTTTACTTACACCAACTGTTTCTCAAAAGTTAAAATTTCAAGGATTTGACTCCATCCAGGGAAGAATGAACTCTGCTTTTGCTTAAATTTTACTTACACCAACATTTGCTCTGTACAATCTGGCCTTCAGCTTTAACATAATGATTAAATATTTGAACCATTCATTCATTTTGATTTTAATGAACATAAATAACTGAGTGAGGAATTTTGACTTTTATGATATTAGTCTAACTGTAGAAAAGGTTCACCAAATCTACATGCACCAACATAAACCCAAACAAACTAAGCTTTTCCTCTTTTTCCTGCAGCTCATAATAATTGTGTCTGTTTATCGTTCAACTTCCACTTCCAGGTTCTGCTGTCTTCAGAGCATGTGTGTGTTTCCCTGTGTGTGTTTCTGTATCCGTGTGTGTGCAGCTCTCAGAGAAAGGCTGCTTTAGCCCACACACATCACACTCGGGGGCATTCTGACATGGCCTTGCTTTCTAGTGCATCAAACACTTTGTTGTTGTTATTTTCATTTATTATGATTAAAGTTCAGCACGATTATTCATTCCCTACAGGAAATACATTTAATTTTCACATTCCTAGGTTGGAATTTTTTTTTTCCACCAGATAGTGCTAATCAGGCATATTAATATTTAGTGGGAAAGAAGGGTTTTGGTAACAACCGTGATGGAGCGGCCCGGTTTGGAGCTGCAGCACTTCAAAGAGCCGTTTGAAAAGCTGTTTATTTATTTGTTGTTCTGAACGGCAGATCACTTTTTTCTGACCTTGTTTCTGTGTGAACTCAACACATTAACTCTGCTTTGTGTTTCAGCTCACAGGTAGAGAGCAAAAAACGTTTCACCTGACCTTGCACATTCTGAAGCGTAGATAACAGGGAGAAGAGCACATAACAGGCCTCTATTCGAGCATTTACTATCAGTTTATCAGAGCTTTTACACATTTTAGTCCCAGGCTGCATGCATTGTACTGCAGTGACATTGGTGGATGTGTGTAGGCGTGTTTTTGTCCCTTTTTTTTCAAACAGACTCCTCATATAAACATGCAATTAATCCAAATAGTATTTATCATCGTCATTATTTTCATTATTTGTTGGTTCTGCTCATTTTACCAGTGCTTTAGCTGACGTCAAACTGAGTCCTTACCAACCTGTTACTCCTTTAAAGCAGCTAAACAGAGATAAAAGGGCCTTGAATGAACAAAGTTTGTTTTAAATCTGTGAATGCAGCTGGATGAGTTTTTTAGCATTTAAACAGTCGTGATGAGGAATCAAAAAGACACTACACAGTAGTTCAGGCAAAGTTAAGTTGAATATCTTATCAGAATTATGCTGTGCAAGTGCTATTTCTGTTTTCCGATGCCTGTAGGATTTTTCCACCAAACATGCACCTTCGAAATGATAATAATAAACATATCCATATATACTGGTGTTTTTGGCCATTTAAATCAGGTTTAAGTGACTATTAGGCAAGGATTTAATTACAGTTTGTTTAAAAAGAAGTAAAATGTCATTCCTGTAAAGGCTTAGGTGCAGCTCTTTTTCCCTCCCCTTTGGAAACATACATATTTGTGGGGACAGGAGACTACCAAAGGTTATGATACTGAGCTCTGCATTGATTTGCTGCCCAAACGATGCCTAATGGAAGAGGGGAGGAGAGGTTATAGACCACAGAACAGACTTTTAAATCAGTCATGGCGTCTGCCTGTGACAAGCAGAAAACACACATGGGTGGAGGTTGTATAGCTATGACATCATGAACCCCAGGAAGTGAAAACTGATTGATTTAAGGAGCATTTTCTTTAGAGAGGCATTAAGTATTTCTCCTTACTCTCTGTGCTCACACACTCTCCTCATTCACTCATGCTGACTCGTCTCACTGATTCTGTACGGAGCCTTTTGTGTCATGCACCTTCATTATTTGGTGGCTGCAAAGCAGTGAATAAAACCGCTGTAGCAGGAGAAGTTATTCTATGGAGTTAAAAAGAACCACAAGCAGCACTTTTTTAACCAGCTCATTATATGTCAGAAGTCCATCTGGGAAAGAGCTAAAAGAAAGCGTTTGGGAAGGACTGAACCCTTCAAATCAGGTGGCCATTCTGTCAATTAATTGCAGGTCAATCTGATGATGTAGTAGGCTGAGGCTACAGTGATAAATGAGGCACTTGCAAAACAAACTTGTCAAAACATGTCAGAAATGGTGCAAAAGTATTCTTTGTATGGAGGGAATTGTACTGCTGGTATTTGTTTTTCATTTAATAAAGAAATGTGGTCAAGATTTGATAAAACTGCTCCTGCAGATGTTAGTATCTATGCCAATCCCTGTAGGTGCGGTTACTGCTTGCTCATGGCTCATTCCTCTTTGGACTCTGATTGGACCATTCCACTTTGGGTCGAGCACAATCACTGTAGCCCTGAGCTTGGCAGAATAAATGTGGCTGATTACAAACATTGGCATACTAACGTAATACTCATACAAAGTGTGACGTCAAAATTAAGCATGCGAGGTGGGCATACTAGTCACACTCAAACGCCCCATAATGCATTGCGAGCCCCATAATGTATTGCTGCATGCATTATGACCGACCGGCATTCAGCTAAAAATCAGCCACAAGCAAACTTCCCGCTTTCAAAATAAACACATCTTTTATTGTCTCCTTTTAGTTCTTTAACGCTTTTTTAAATTGGGCTCTTGTTTTGGGGCCGACCGGAAGTTTCTTCGATAGCATAATGGCGCACAGAACGGAAGGTCCGAAATGAAATTTGCATCTGAGTGTTTTATGGCTCAAATGACCACATTTTGGTATTCTACCTGGTGACTTTCTCGCCTAAAATGCTCTCTGAACTTTCAAATGTGGCGAATCAACAGAGATATTTGATGGTCTGGTGTGCTTCAGATTTTTGTCGTAGGAGGTTTGAAATGCATCATGGGAAACTTAGTAGTATACTACAGTGTAAAGTTGGCATCCTAATCATACTTATAGTATGTGGTATACAGTACATACACATAAGTATGCAGTATGTAGTACGTTAGTATGCCATTTCGGACACAGCCATTGAATCAGGCAGGTCCAAATGCTGTGCATTGTTAGCACCATTTTTCTTAGACAAAATAATCAAATCACTCTGGGTTCAGATGCAAGGGTAGTGTGGACCAGATTAGTCTTTTAAGACCATTATGTCGCTTAGATTTGTGCCAGTTTGAAAAGTGGTGAGTGAAATCTTAAATTCAAATCTTACACTGGGATGAAGCCAATGTAAAGATGTAGGGTGTTAAAGTTGTGCATTAAAACTCTACTTTGGTTCACACAGTTGTGCTGACAGATACTTTCCCTCTCTTCTCCCCCTTCCCTTCCTTTTTGTTCTCCACAGAGTGCAAGTTCCACTGCACCAATGGGAATTGTTTGCGTCTGGGCTCGCTGATCTGCAACCAGCTGAATAACTGTGGGGACAACAGCGATGAGGAGAACTGCCCTGTGGTCACCCAGCACCCTCCACCGGGCATCTTCAACTGTGAGTGCAGCAGGATGCTGTTCCTCTTCTGTGCCTCCATCCCTACATTTCACACTATCAAACAGTACAAACAGATTCAGAGGCACAACTTCTTCATGCTGTCTTTCCTCTCTGCTGTTTTGTCTCATACTCCGTCCTGCACTGTGAGCAGATATGATGTGGAGCCTGTGGTCAGCATGAGTGGTGTTTTACTCCACACCTGACTATGGAGCATTGTGGGTGCTTGTGGATCGACTGCTGCATGACTGTGAATTCTGATGCAAGAGAAGAGGTTTTCTTTGATCCTAAGTCATTACTGAAAAATGACTCCCATATTTTAGCACCTTTGTGGCAGTAAATGTGCTGGAGCAGGTGTCATCTGTAGTATTTGCATGGGCCAGTCTTTTTTTTTTACATATGCTTTAGGGGCTGTTTTTAAAATGAATGAAACAGGAATGTTTTGGTCTTAAGGAAAGGGTAGACTTGTACTTTTTTTTTTCTTCAAATTCTATGTTTTAGTCTTTTAAAGAGAGATCATTCCCTGACAACCACACTGCTGCCAGCCACTTTAGGCAGCTGTGATTTATTCCCTACTTCTCTCTGGAGCCGTCATGTTTTGCATTACGAGGTATTACTCTAATAAACTGGTTCTCCTGGTGGATTTCTGTAAAATGAACCAAATATGAGGTCATTCCCTGTGAAATACTTTAAATCCCAATTGTTGTTGACATGGAGGCAGGAAGGACCCAGACGCAAGACAGCAGATCGAGGTTACAAATAACTTTTATTGAAAGACTGAGGAGTAGTTGTGTCAAGGGTGAGCATCGTACCCAGGACCTCGGGATCTGCAGCTGATGGCGCCATCCACTCAACCACGATGCAGCCACACACTTTAACCATCGTTCAAGGTGTTTAAGGAGAAGCTGACTCACTCTCACTCATTCGTAAGCAGCAGGAAGCGGGATTGATAGCCGTAGATCAGACAGCCACCAACTATCAGGACTTTCCGGCAGATACTCGTCATCAGAAACAGAAGACAGGGTCGTATGCCGGAGATCAGACAGCCACCACAAATCAGGACTCACAGACAGGTACTCGGTGTCAGGAACAGAAGGCAAGGTCGGCACCCAGGGATCAGGCGAGCAGGTAAGTACAGAACAGAAACTGGTCAATACCTTGTGGTCAATCTGAGGATCAGGCGAGAAGGGCAGAAACGGGAACAAAGCAGGTTGGCAACGGGTGATTAGTCCAGATTGTAGGTCTGGATTGCAATGAGAGCGAAAATGATCTGACAACTGGTGACTGTGGAGCTGGGGTTTAAATAGGCAGTGTTGATTACAGAGGATGAGGTGCAGGTGTGATCAGGAGCGCAGATGAATGGAGTTGGGCTGATTCATTGATAGTTGTACAGTTTTAATGTCAACAACAGACCTCTAAAATCACAGAAAATGTCTTTCTCTCAACATTTCCTGAATTTTATAATGTTCTTTGTACTAAATAAGAAGCTTTATGGGCCTAATGTGGCTCCAAGGCCACGACTTGATGATTACAACAAATGAAGCCATTTTAATTTTCCCCACTTTACATGACTGAGTCTTGACTGGTCCATGACTGGACCTGCAATCACATGGAAGAAACATGGTGACTGGTTCACACTAACAAAACAGCAGAAAAAAGATGACCACAATGAACTCCTCTATAGGTCTGAATTTTAATTCAAGAATGAGAAATCCACAACACAAATTTAAAATCTCTAATAGTTAAGTTTTCTCACGATGTGGATTTATTTATCAGCATTGATGTGTGCTACTCCTGTGCCTTTTAAACTGCCCCTTAGGGATAAATAATTGAATTGAATTGAACTGAACTGAACTGAACTGAACTGAACTGAAATGAAATGAACTGAATTGAAATTTCATTGAGCAACACCAGTTCACTTTTTACAAAATAATTCACATTTCAACAACCCAGTCAGTTATGAGCTGTTTTTGCCTACCCCCATGTTACATTGTGTACTCCCAGAGGTACGAGTAATCACTGGGAAACACTGCTTCACTGCACAGGGTGTGCTCGGTCACCGTTCAGATACTCAGACATGACAAGCATAACAAAGAAAATGGCAGAAAAATTGGAGTTTTCGTTGCATTTTTGCCTTCCATTTACACGAAAATGGTGCCCGGAGTACCTGAATCTGCAAATTTTTGAAAATAGGGTTCAAAGTAGAAAGTTTTTAAAAACAGTTTCGTGTCCATGTAGATGAGATTCTGCATTTCCAGAGAAAATGCTAACGTGCCACCCATGCACAGTACTCTGTCACTTGAAGGCTACGTTTGCATCCCAAGAACAACAAGAACAACAGCTTCTGCAACATGAGTGCTGCTTACTGTACTTGGTTTGTTATCCAGACAAAACTATCTCAACAAATTTGTTTTGCAGGCAAGAAACTTCTGCATCTTCCTGCGTCCACTCACTGTTGTATTTTATAAAATGTTTGTCCTTACCGGAAAGTGCATGCGTGTTCTAACCAGTGGTGATTGCTCTAAGACTGCAAGGGAAGCTCAGCTTCCCCTAAAGCTGAGCTCCCCAAAAAAAGTGGTGATATGTACTGCTGTGTGTACATTTCATTGACTAAATATGTGCTAGAATACCTTCATCTTTTGCTCAGAATCAGCTACTTATCACAGGTAACTGGTGCGACTTCCTTCTCATTCATCCCCGCAGCGTCTCAGCGCTTTAACACAGTCGGACGCTGAGCGTCTTCAGACTTCGATGGGGAAGCGTAGAGTTGGTTGTTCCACTGTGGAAACTGGACGGTCATTGGATAAACGCTGGGTTTTGCCCCGCCCATCGGACGCTCAGCGTCTCTGGGGGTCTATGAGGCAGTGGGCTGGCCTGGACGCTCGGCTTCTGCATGATGATTGGATGATCAGTCTGAGGCCGAATCCCTTTTTGATTGACAGTGAAATGAGCCAATCAGCAACCTTGAAGTATAACCCTCCATCGGAGCATCTTCTAAGTTTTACATTCAGTTGTTCTAGAGAGGAGCTTCTCCTGTTTAAAGTGGCTCAAATCTTACACCCCCAACACAATGGGCCAAGGCCGTTTAAGCAGTCTAGTTCTGCTGGCCATTGAGAGAACACTGGTAAAATCCCTGGAAAAGACACCTAGTTGATACAACAGGGTCACAGATCATTTTCTTGAAAAGGAACGGAGGGTAGAATTTACATTTAAATAAATAAACAAATTTATGATGTAGGCCGGAAAAAAATGAGCTTCCCCTCCTTGACTCACCAGCAGCTGCCACTGCTTCTAACTACGCTATTTCACTACAGAATGTCATTGTTATCTACTGGCCTAGCATGCATGCTCCGTGTGGACATGGAGTGCTTTCAAAAATACAAGGGAAAAACCGTTTCATTTCTGATGACAACAATGTCGTGTCAACAGGGCCTCAGTTGAACTTTCAGCAAATTGTATTGACCATGCCTACATGCATACATCCCTGCCATGTGATTGGATACTAGAGCTACTTGAACAGGTATAGCTAATAAAGTGGTTGGTAAGTGCACACACACACAATGACACGCATACAAGCACACCTCTCCCCCAGCCAGCCACCTCCACCAACCTCCTGCTGAGCAGAACTGTCCAGGGAACGAGATGAGAGTGTTCCCTCGACTCGTCACAATCAATGGAAACACAGAGAGAAGGAGACCGAGGGTGAGCGAGAGAGGGAGAGAGAGAGAGAGAGAGAGAGAGAGAGGGAGAGAGAGAGAGAAAAAGAGAGAGAGGCTGAAGGACACCAATGGGCTCCAATGGCTGTCTGCCAGGCCACTTTGATGTGCTGCAGCGTTCTCTTTCAACAACTTTTAGGAGGAGAGGGGAAACTTTTACAGCAGCACTTTCATCCTCTGCTCACTGTGTGTGCGTGTGTGTATGTGTGTGTGTGTGTGTGTGTGTGTGTGGCTCCTTACCTCTCCCAGCATCTCCTCATCTCCCTCGTTTGTGCGTCACCTCTCAGACCTTCCTTTGTTGTTTGGTAAATTTATCCCTCTTTCTTCTCTTTCCATCCACCTTTCTTTTCCTCTGCGAAGTACCAAGAACAACCAATCTTTCATCTTTGGAGGGGGAGTCGAGGGTTTGTACAGTGGAGGGGTGGGGCGGTGGGGGGCTCACTTCCAACGATTGAATCCTGTCAGGTACTTAGAATATTTAGCTGTCTAGAGCGAATGTTAATGTGAGTGTCTGTGGCCGGCGCGTTCGATGAGTGTCATTTTCAGAGCTGGTGATGCCTCAGATATGCTGAGAAAGGGAGGGATGGTTGGAAGGAGAGGAGGAGGATAAACAAAAGGGAAGGATGAAGATTGCTAAAAAGTGTTTGAGAGTGAGAACACAGAGAGAAGAAAGAAAGGCAGGGATGAGACCTAGGTCCTTCGTAATTTGTGTATCGATGAACTGGCCGAGCAGTTAGGTAGATCTCCATCACGTGGCCTGTGTGTCGACAGAAATTGACCCTTTGTTAAGCCCCTCCCACAAACAGCTACTGTCCAATCCCACTTTAGCAACCATAACTATGCACAAGAGGCCTGTCAAGCTCTCAGCAGAAAACGGTATGCCCTAGCGGTGTGCATACGGGACTAGCAAGTCTGACAGTTGATATCTGAAAAGTTTGGAGGTTGGTGTTGATTTTTTTGTCTTCTCCAAGCCCAAGACTCAAGCGGAAAGATGTCAGGTGTGGATAAACCACAAGAACACCTACATTTGTTCTAAAGTAAGGTGCTAACTAATGTCAGCTAACCATAGCTCAGTGTGCTGGATTTGACAACATTAGCAAACAAAGAGGTCTCAGTAGTAGGTTACTTTTGTTTAACCTTGAGCCACTGGGTAATATTTAGGCAAAAGGAATACTAGTTACAGCAGAGAAGCTCTGACATACTGTATCTGTTAGCATTTTTATGAACAGACGCCCTTGAAAAGGGCAAACACAACGATAACGATATCATTATTAATTTCAATTCAAATAATATATATCAACTTACCCTGCTGGACTTGTATGTGATTATTTTAAAGTGAAGTATCAACACACGGGCTGCTTGATGCTTGCATTCAGATCTGTGTGCATTCCCCTCTATTTTAATGTCCTCCTGACATTTGATTTGATCCCCCTGATTTGGTAAATGAAACTCTCAAAAGCATACTGGAGATCTTTCAGTCCACTCCTTTTTGATATATCTGAAGAAAATGTCCAGAAATTAACAGGTATTTCCTGAACCACTGAAATCTTCATATTTCTCATTGTACGAGGCAAAGCTTGACAGGCATAGCAACAGTAACCAAGCGGGGCGGGGCTTAGCGAAGGGTCAATTAAATGTCTCTCTATGCTTAAGACTGTGTTAGTATCTCTAACTAAAGGAGGTCTGCAGCAGCCCTTCATTATACAGTCAGACCTTGGCTCTGGATGTAAACCCAGAGAAAACCAGAGTTAACAGTTTGATTAAGTCCACCTGTGCGTTATTCACTTTGGAGCTCCCCAGCCTAGCTCTAAGGTTGAGCCCAGCCACCCTCCAGCTCAGATATCCTGCTGCTTCTTCACATTGAAAGTTAAGTTGGTTCAGGCATCTACATAGGATGCTGCCTGGTTGCCTTCCTGTGGAGGTTTTGCAGGCATGCTCAACTGGGAGGAGACGCCGGGTCAGACCCAGAACCTGCTAGAGAGATCATAAATCCCATCTGGCTTGGAAACCCCTTGGGATCCCCCAAGAGGAACTGAAAAATGTGGCAGGGGAATCTGGGCTGACCTGCTTAGCCTGCTGCCCCCATGACTCAGCATTAGATTAGCATTTTGTCCTTCTGTCCCCATTTGAATACAGCTTTAGCATATCTGGAAAACTCAAAACTCATCAGGAAGCCAAAGTTAATATAAAAAAATCCATTTAGGATGTCTCCTTTTAAACAGAGAAAACAGTGTATAAGACCCAACAAGTCTCACTTTAACCTTGCTCCACTGAGTTGTCTGGCTGGTTCAGTACAGTTTTGGTGGGAGCACTCAGGCCTGGGCTTGTTTGAGTTTCTGCTGCCTGCTGTTCCTTCACTTGGGGGCAGACATTGCATACAGCAGTAGCAATGAACAAACCAATCTCACTTCATGGCTTATTTGAACATGATGAGGTCTGTAATTATGTTTAAGCTGCCAACAGTTGGGAATTGACGATTTTTGTGACTAATTAACAGACTTTGATACAACCCGTCAGAGGGTTGCCAAAAAGTGGGATGGCATGTGAATCTATGCTGTAACCTCTCCCCCTGATAATGTCCCACATTCTCGCAGTTGTTTTTATGTGTTGCAGTGGATGTTGCTGAGCTGTTGATATTTTAAGTGTTGCTTTTTTGACTCTTTACAAGACAGCACGTATTACATGTCACTTCCTCACTGTGATACTAATTTAAAAGCACTCCAGCAATATCAACACTGCAGAGACTTTGGAAAAGACCCGTTATTGTTTATAAGCAGCCATGTTGACTGGTGACCCATGGCCACTTGTGTATACAGATGCCATAGTTACGACAGCCGTTGACATAAACAAGGGTACTGACAAAACCTTTTGATCAAAACTATCACTTTTTTCTCAAATTAGAAAACAAATCAAGCTAGTTTAAATAGTTACTCAGTACACCTACAAACACCAGTTAAGATAGTAACAAGCTAAACCATTACACCAGTCAGACTAATTACAATGGCAGTTAAGAGTTGCATCTCACAAGCACCATTAAAAGATAATAAACAGCATTTAAAAGTGTGATAAAATGGTTCTTGTTTATGTGTTTTGCACTTCCACAAGGACAAAGATGTTCTTCAAAACTTGGTCCATGTGAAATTTTTTTGATAAAGGGGGAGGACAACCTCACATCTTAGAAATATCCACCTACATCTGTGCATAGCCTTAAAGGTGCTATGAGGAGAATCTATTACCGGCGAAAGAAGGCTGCTACCCATGACCACGCGCGGCAACTGTCATAATGCTGCATTCCAGTAACCTCGGAACTGGGAGTGACATCATCTCCGACTTATCGGTGTTCCAGTTGAAGTTGGAAAAAAACATGCCGATCTACCAGGCTATTGTTAGCTGCTGTTAGCACGCCCTGCGTTGTTGTTCACAAATATCACATGAAGAATGTGATTATCACTATGGCAACATTTTTGTAAACATAAGTCTAACAATATTATGTATACAGCTGATCGAGAGTGACACCCCAGTCAGAAGTGCAAATAAATGGATTATTACAGGAGCTAAATAACTGTTCACACTGGGGGCATCCATCTTTGATTGTCAACTCGGGGGTGGCGAGGTTTCACCGAGTTCCCAGTAGGAAATTCAGACTTCAGGGGATGTTCCAGTTGCAGTTTCCTACTCGGAATTTGAAAATTCCTACTTCTGACTACAACTGGAACGCACCAAAGACGTGATTGAAGCCAAAGCGTGCGTTTTTTGTGACAGATGCAGGTTGGACCTTCCTCAGAACTCTGCATTGCTTTACAACTTCTTTTTTCAACAACTTACAGGATGCAAAGCGACGAGGTAATGTATCTCCTTCTAGTTACGTAGCGGTAGTTTTTGATCTGTGACAACAAGCAATTTTTGGAAAACTTATTATCGTATTTTTGTAGCCAGCTATATATCGCTACTTACAGCCCGGTGCTCTAAGACATGTAATATAAGTAATAAAATAATATAAATTTGCTCTAGTTTTAATTGTCTTGTTCCCGAAGTTGAGTATCCAGGCCAGTCCAGCCCTGTCGGACCCGACCGTGAAGCTAAGGAATAGCATTTATAGATAACCTATTTTGATGCTATAAAACTCATCTTAAAGTGTGTATTTCAATCAGACATATATCTAATAGTGAGACTTTTTTTGTAATTATGTAGAAACTTCTCATAGCATCTTTAAAAAAAAAAAAGCCCTGTAGAAAAGAAGGCGTTAAGAATATTTATTTGGACACCTTGAAACTAAAAACCTTTCAGAATAACATGTTTCTTGGCCTAAATATTTACTGCATAAGAAAACTTAAAATGGCTTTGAAAAAGTTGAGGGACAAAGTGAGAAGCACTTTTTACGTTATTAGAGAATTTCTATCCACAATCTATACCACTTGTCCCTTTTCAAGGTCAAGGGGGGTTGGAGCCTTTTCCACTTGACATTGGACGAGTGGCAGGGCACACCATGAACCAGCCATCAGCCAATCACAGGGCCACAAAGAGAAAAGACAACCAATCATTCTCACACTAACCCCAATTTGGAGTCAACAATCAACCTCATGAGCATGTTTTTGGTCTGTAGGAGGAAGCCAGAGTGCCCAAAGAGAACTCACACCTGCACTCCCACATATGTGCTCCACCGTGCTGCCCAATTAGATGATACATTGATTTTAATTTCCACTTCCAATCAGGCTCAGAATTATTCATGGTGTATCTAAACTATTTTTTCTGAATGGTTATGAAACCCTTGAACCAAGAGTAAATCAGTACTTAGAAAAGAGGGACAGAACAATAAATTTATGATGATGATGAGGGGAACCATGATGGTATATTTGTACTCGTAGCAGCTGTAGCTATCAGCAAAGATTATCATATTAGCAGATACTGATTAGCAGCTTTTAAGGAAATTGCCTGCTGATAAATATATTACTGTAATATTGTTGCATCCCTACATTCTTTGGCAAGAGTGCCCATCAACATTCATACCTGTGAAGCTCTTTCTGAATTGAATTTGCAGTTATAGAAACAAATGGAGAGAAGGAGAGAGGGAGTGAGAGAGAGGAGGAGTGAGAGGAGAGGGACCCTGGAAATGTTTCTGTGGTAATGGAGTTTGCCATCTTGTTGTAGCCGCTGGCTGTCGCCGTGGCAGTGGCAGACAGATGGATCATGAATACTGTCTAGACACGATGCAGCCTGACGCCCCGCATCGCACTCCCCAAACCTCCTTTTCTCCTCCTCTCTGCTTCCTCCTTTTTCCTCATCACTCCCCGTCTTTCCTCCTTTCCTCCCCCTTTGTCTCCTCTGTCTTCTTTACCTCTTCACTTCCTCTGTCCTCCCCTCTTCACTCCTCTGCTGTGTTCTCCTCTCTCCTCACTCGGGCTCCTCGCACCTGTCAGTGTGAGTGAAGTAGAGCAGGAGGAGAAAATGAACCAGAGGAGAGTTCTGTCTAAATCATGGAGCATTTACATTGGAAGTTGTCTCAGACATACTGCTGCTGATGGTTTGGGAGTTACTTTTAGAAAGCAATTATTCAGTGTTAGTCTGACTTGGCAGGATTTTTGTGGACAGTGGACCTATTACTTGCAGAAATTTGACTGATTCCCATAAGTATGAAAAGCATATTGTAATGTCCAAACAGGTGTATTAACACTGTTAAAAACTCACACATTTTCAGAAATGGAGCATTTAAAATCCTGCAGTCAAGAGTGAACTGAATCTGATTTTTGTGCTCAAATATGACCTGTATTAGCTTTGTTTCTGACAGTGTGAACAGCACAAGTCACTTTGAATCTGACTGATTCAGGCCACTTTCAATTGTGAATCTGATTTTCTTGAATGCCACTGTGGTCTGAACAGCCAGGTCACATTCAATGCGACTTTGACGTCATTCTGGAGCAGAGGTCGACAGCTTACCTCGGGACAAAGTTTTTCAAAGTCCCTTCAGGGACAGAACATAATCAGAGGTTAATATATATAGATATGATTCGATTAAAACAAATTCCATTTTTTCCTGAACTAAGTTTTTGTTAATTTTCCCTCTACAAGCATTAAGCAATGCATAAAGGGAGGAGTGACAAGAGAAAGTGAGAGAGCACTGGAGCGATCGACTTGTGTCTCCATTACATGCACAACTAGAAAAGCACTCCCAGAGCGCAGACCTCCACCTGCACCACAGTCCTCACCCATATTGTGATTTTCACCATAAATATTAGTCCTACCTTTATTTCATAAAAATATTTAGATTCCTTGACCATGAAAACATACCATTAGCAATTGGATTCATAATGATATCTATTTTAGTTCCCTAGTTATTCACGAAAATCAGATTTTTCATCATAGTGGATCCAGATGGTGATCCAGATCACTCCCAAAATCTAATCATTTGTTCCTTGTCCCATTATGGCTATTTCCTGAAATGTAATCGAAATCCGGCCATAACTTTTTGAGTTATGTTGCTAACAGAGAAACAAACAAACCAACTAACTAACAAACAAACAAGCAAAAAAAAATCAAACAGATTTCATAATACTGTTTGTATTATGATATCCAATAAACTCAGTTAATTAACACTCCACCAACGTTTTGAATGGATTAATCAGGCTAAAATAAAAGTTTACAGGACGCCGAGACACTTATGATCCACTGCTGTCCATCTCATCCATGCACATTTCCTCACTGCTGTATGTTTCTCTGAAACAGCGTGTTACGGCTGTGGCCGTATTTGGTTTGGTTTTGTGTTTGTATTTTTCTGTGTGTGAGTGAGTGCTCTGTTCTGTGTGGATCTTCGTTTTTCGTCTCGTTTGTTTGTGAGAGAGTGTGCAGTCTTGTGTGTGAATGGATCTCTTTCTCAGATCTCGAACAGCGCGATTGGCTAATGAGGTCGGGGGCTGGCGGCGAGGACGCGGCGCTGATTGGCCTCGGCATCTTTAAATCCGGCGGCCTGACAGTTACGGGCAGACCATCCTGACAGCAGCACATCACTCCGTTGATTCCCTTTCTCCAACCGTCGTTTATTCTGTGAATTAGGCTATTTGTGTGAATTGATGCAGCTATGTTCACTGTTAACTGGTCCACCTTAGTTTCTCTTTTCTTAGTGAATTGTGCTCTCTTTTCTCTGGAGTAGTTTATTTTTGAATGCTTATTGCCTCCTTTGTTAAAAATCCAGATTTTCTGTTAAAGCTTTTGAAAGTGAGCTGTTTATTTCTTTTATTGTAAATAAATCTTGTTAAACCTTTAAAAATCTCATATATTCCTTTGGGGACTGGGAAAAAACAGTTTAATTATTTTAAAACCTTATGGTATGCACTTTCCCCCTTGACTGGTGCATAACACAGCGTCAGTCAGTGAACAGTTTGCTCCTGTCTGATCTGCTCTCAGACAAACTAAGAAACATCAGAACAGATGACAAAACTAAGTTTTCACCTCTTTGTTCACCTGTTCAACATGTTATGGCTTTGAGATGTTTTTCTCTCCAGCAGCAATCAGCCCCTGCAGGGGTCGGCAGTAAAGTGCGTCTGCCTTTAGGTTCATAAGAAATCAAATATAGCCATCATTACTTTAATAAGAGCTCATTCAAGGTGAGCTGCTGTAACATCAGGTTCTGCGTTATGGGAACAAACTTCTCCAGCATCGTGAAGCACAGTTTTGCTCTGTGTTTGTTGCCCCTCATCACACAGCACTGTGCATGTTGTCATTAATGTTAAACTGAGCATGTGTGTCACTTTTGAAGTGTGAGCTGTTAACATCACAGTCTGCAGTCAGACCACATTTAAAGGTGTAATCTGAACAGCCAAACAAAAAAAATCAAATTTGAGTAATAAATCGAGATTGAGCACTAAGGGCTGCAGTGTGAACGTAGCCTCAGAAACAGACAAATGTGTGTGTGTGGAGTGGACCTTAAGCAATCAGCTAGAACATACTTGCTTCACATCAGGTTAACTTCTAATCAATCCCTACAGGCATTTCCATTAAAAAAATAATTATTGTTTGGTCAGTCCTGGTACATTTTGTGCAGCTTTGATATTTTGTCCAATACCCAACTTTTTGAAAACAGGCACCAGAGGTACATCGGATGCAAAAAGGGACATGTCATTGGTTCTGATTATATCACTGTGATTACAACAGCATATCAGAATATCTTATTAACAGACTCATATTTATCTCCACCAAGGAGGCTGTGTGTTTTCTGGCATTTGTATGTTTGTTGTTTATTTTTTTGTCCATCCATCCACCGGCCTGTCCCCCCACCCATCTATTTGTAAGCAAGCGAGCACACAAATTCATTTGGAAGGAATTTTCAGGGAATGTTACTCATAGCACAAGGAACTTGATATCGGTACCTGCAGGTAGATTAATATCATATATTTATGTCTTAACTTTTAAACAGTTGGATGGTTGTGCATTTTATCTATTTCTAAAATGATTTATTTTTATACGTTTTGACAAGGTGAGTAACAGTCATTATAATTTCTGATTTTGCATATAATTGGTGCAGTGACATTCGTGCATAATGCTGTACATTGGATGGGCTGGCACTGTCAGAGATCAGGTGAATGGCAGGATCAGGATGGAGAAATAATTTGGGGACCGCAATGATTTCCTGGCCCATGATGATGACTGACTAATAAGCTAATGTAGATTCCACAGATCTGTTCTCTTGGATCTGTGTACTGAGCTCGGCCCAGTGTTAAACAAAACCACATGCCGGAACCGTGCCATCCTAGTGTGTGTACAGATGCAGATCACTTCAGGGTTTTCAAGCTGGAATTCGCCAACAGTTATGTGTTTGATATGATTAATAATGGTACATTTCTGTCTAAGCCCCTTTTGGGTATAGTACAGTTATATTTTGTCCTTAGGTCTGGGACATCGCAGTCATTCCTCCACACAGCAATGGCAGCCATGTTGGATGGCATTATAAACATGACCAGTCAATATGTCAGAGCTCCTCACGCTGTGGGTGAACAGGTCAATGTTAAACATTATTTGCAGCAATGACCGGTTTCTCAGATGGAATCTGTGTAAATGACTGTCTGCAGTGAAAATGAATTTGTCTATGTGAACCAAGAAATGTGCCTACAATCAGTGTTGAAATTATTTGTCCTCAAACATGGTTTTGAGAAATTTAGTGGCACGATGGCCTGAATCAACACATGACTCATTCATCCTGATGCACAGCTTCTTCTTCTTCTTTGGTTTCGGCAGACTGTACGCATCTAAGGCGTATCGCTGCCTCCTCAAAGGCACAGCAGCAGAGTAAAAGACTTCAGGCCAAAACATTCATGAGGTACTTTGCATTGACCATTCATGGTCATGTATAAGTAGAGGGCGGGACATGGGGGGAATCCACCTGCACAACCTTCCAGGTGAACCTATATAGGGGAAATACTTGCAGGTGTGCAGTGCAACTGCACAGCTTTAAAAATCAGAGTTTTTTTGGCACACATTTAATTACCTCTGCCAAGGATGATATGTTTTCGGGAGAGTTTTTCTGTCTGTCTGTCTGTAAACAAAATAACTCAAAAAGTAATGGATGGATTTGGATGAAATTTTCAGGAAATGTTCAGTATGGGAATAGGAAGAAGTGATTCAATTTTGGTGTTGATCCGGATCACCGTCTGGATCCGCCATAACGAAAAATTTGATTTTCGTGAGTAACTACTGAACTAAAAAATATATGAAACCAATTGCTAATGGTCTGTTTTCATGGTCAAGGAATCTAAATATTTTTATTGCTTTTCTAGTTTTGTTGAAATGCTGAGTTAGCATTTCAACATATTGTTCTTCCTAAAATGTATTATTCTTTTTCTTTTTCTTCTTCTTCTTATTGTTCCTTGCGATTTTGGCGCCTTTCACAGGCTTCAAATTTGCACAGATTTTCACAGAAAAAAATTGACATATGCAGTATGTTCAGGAGAAGTGCGCTTGTATTTTTCACAGGTTTAACAGTTATACTTTTTACAGTAAAAAATAATTTCTGCATGTATTTTTACATTGAAATCAATGGGACATTTCCGCAGGTCTGTTGAAAACTTCAGCAACTTTGAAGCTCCACAGGTTGGGCATGCTTCCACCTACAGACTTTATTCATGCTTTAAAAGCTGCACTGACTTCTTAACTATTTTTATATATCTTCAGCTTTTTGCTGGCTTCTACAGTTTTTTAAATATGATTTTTTTAAGCAACAACAAGTTTTGCTGATTTCTCTGAAATTATAGCGCGTCACGTGACCCGTTAGAGCGGAGCGACCATGGGAGCGACTGCCGAAGTTCAGCAGAATTATCCTGCCATAACTTTGTCAAATTGTCCTCCACAGACATGATTTATACATCAAAACGTTGCTACCCTTCTCCTCTTACACGTGAAATCCGCTTCAAAGTCTAATCTTATACATCGTTTTGTCACAGTGAGCTTCAGCTTTTGCGATATGCCGCAAAATCTTCCATCTGCGGTAATGCAATTTCTCAGCTCTGGACAGCCGAGTGCTTCACTTTGAAGCCCATTTTTAACTCGCCACTGTGTCAACATTTTTAACAGTACAGACGTGAAATTACATCAGTCGCTTCAGCATGTTCTTGGGATACTCACAGTGCAATGCCTTTTCTGATATTTATCGCAGTTTAGACACAGCGAGCGTTAGTTTACCCGGAAGTACCGAGCTTATCAGCCTGCTGCAAGAGACCGACGCTCTGGACAGCCGAGTGCTTTACTTTGAAGAGCGTTTTTAACTCGCCACTGTGTTAACATTTTTAGCAGTACAGGAATGAGAATTTTGTCAAACGTTTCAGCAGGTTCTTGGGATGCTCACCGTGAAATCCCTTTCCTGATATCTATTCCGGTTTGGACACAGCGAGCGTTCGATTACCCGGAAGTACCGAGCGTTATCAGTGCTCTTATGAGGACAAATACCATGCTTTCCATGATACAGCATATTCAGCCCTGTGGTTAAATAGTTAGCACAGCGGACTACGGACCGGGAGAAACGGCTTTAAATCCGGGTTGAGGCAGAGGTACTTTTCTTCTCCATCTAGAACAGATTCTTCTTTACAATGGCGTAATCATGCTTGTCTTTACACTCTCAACCTTACCTTGGACGTATTACACTGACTGGCCACTTTATTAGGTACATCTACAAATATCAACACATTTAACCATCTTACAAAACAGTCATTCATTTTTTGCTTTCTTTCACAACTGCAAACAGTTTTTAGTGCACTTTTCACTACCTGCTACAGTTTCTGAGATATGACTGTTGAAGCAGCATCAACTTTTGCACATTTCTTTGAAGTTAGAGCGTGGTCACGTGACCTGCACACCTGAGCTCCAGTACATTGCAAATGTGCAACATTTTTATTGCACATTTCACACATTTTTAGCCATAATTTACTGCTTACAACTATTCATGTCACATTTTCAACTTTCTTTGCATTACCTTTAGCAATTTCATTTCATAGTTTCAGCAGTCACACTCAGCATTTCAACGCATTTCCTTCATGGAAATGCAAATTCTCTAGTTTTATTTTAATATGGATCCTATGAAATGTTTCTTAAGTGAGACTCCTGTTCTTTAACCAGCCCAGAACAACACATACCACTCTGCTGTTAATCTCTCTTCACTGGCCTCCAGTTGCAGTTCAGATGAAACTCAAAGCTTTCCTTATGGCTGAAAAAACAGTAACAAGAATGGCTGCTGTTTACCTGGACTCCCTCATCAAGGTCTACTCTCACCTGCTACACTCTGCCAGTAAAAGACCCCTGGTGCTCCCAATGCAGTGTTGCTCAAAATCACTGCCTAAACTTTTCTCCTCTGTAGCTCCCAAGTGGTGGGATGGATAACCAAACTCCATTCGATCTGCAGAGTCCTGGTCTACTTTTCAGAGAAAATGTTCATTTTCCTGGGACAAGCCATTCAATTCTCAATGCACTTGCTCTCATTGGTATGAAAAAGGTTATGTATTTTAAAAATAACGCCCATTTATCAGAAGGCTCTGTTAGTTTATAACCTGACACATCGGATGGACCCTTCATAAAGTACTGTACAGAATGGATTTCTCCAGTCCAACAGACCATAAAGAGTTTAGAACGAGCAGAATGTACAACATAAGCATATCCAACAGGTGATTATCGTTCTGTTTGTCACATTTATTACATCACAAATAGATTATACACCAGGCAGGTGCTACTACTGCTGCTCTACTGCTGCAGTGTAGAAGAATCTCGGTTGTGTAGTGGAAAGAAAATGTCGTTTAAATAGACAAATGCTTTCAGAGTTGAGTTTTTTTCTTTATTGAAGAAATACTACTGAAGCTGTTAGCATCTACGCTAATCAGTGTATGAGCAAACACTTCCTGCTGTCATCTCGCTTGTAATTTCAACCTCTAAATTGAAGTAAAAATAAAAGTAAGATATTTTTTCCTGTTTAAATATACTTTTGACTCAGCTCTGTAATTATTCTAAGTAAAATAATTAAAAATATATATATTTTTTTGTTAACTTTTGGTCCTTTTCCATTCGCCCTACTCTACTCTACTCGACTCTACCCGGCTCTACTCTACTCACCTTGTGCTGCTTTTCCATCAGCCCCAGTCGCCCGCCCAACGGGGTGCAGTGTTGCTGTAAACAGCTGAGTGGCACTGCAATGACATCATTTTGAACGAGACACAACAATCTGTGGCTTTTTGTCACAAACCGAGTAAAAAAGGAAAGCAGAAGAAGGCTGCAGGTGGTAAGAAGAAATACCCCTTGAGAGGCACAGGAGAGTTTTGGAAGCTATACAACAGAATGAAGCCGAAGACGAGAGCAATCGAGACGCAAAGAAAAGACGTATGAGGGTAAGCTAACGGTAGCTACCGCTAGCATTCTAGGTCATCGCGCTCATGACTCATCGATGATGACATTGTCTGACCAATCAGCAGCTGGCAGTCAGTGACATCATCTGTCAGTGTCGGCTCAGCTTGCTTGGAACCAGAGCGGAGTAGGTACTAAAACTAGCTTGCTTTTGGAGGTAGGCTAATGGAAACACGCTGCAAATCAAGTAGGGCCGAGTAGAGTAGGGCCAAGGCGTGCTAGTGGAAAAGGGCCACTAGAAATACATTTAAATGTGTCATTTTTCCAGTTGCAGAAATATTATTTTCCGATTCAAATCTTATAATGTTATCTTTTTTGGTTTCAGATTTCTTTTTTCACCATGACAGCACACAGCCAAAATTTAACAATGAAAAAATTAAATCTGAATGTGAAAAGAGAAGTCTGAAAGCAAAAAGATAAGATTGAATTTAGAAATTAAGGGGTGCCAAATAAAATGAAAATTATATATCTTATTGTAATATTTTACTAAAGCAATGTAGAGTTTTATTAAAAAAAATGAAATTTATGTTCTAGGTTTTATTTTCTAAATCTTTCGTTCATTCTAATTCACAACACATTTGGCCTGGATTCAGCTCCATGTAGCTCCACTATAGCTTTTTCTCATTGTCTTCTTCATCTTATACAGGTGAATATTTTAACATGTTTATTTTATTTTCTTGCATTACCTAACCATCATCTTTTTATTATGTGATATCCCCTCTGTCTCTCTTTCTTAAACTACAATCAACAGTATGATTAGATCAACATGAAACTCCGTCAAGGTCATCATGTTCTTTCCCTTTCAATGAAATATTAATATTTGACATTTCTGAGGTGATAAATGTGCCACAGGGATATGCCTCTGCACCAACACTGTGTGCCACCCCTAATGAATTTACATTAGATTTTTTATTCCTCTGTAATATTTCACGGAGAGGGTTCTTGTTTCGTCCGTATGACACACCACGGGCCGTGACTAATGAGTCTGCATCCAAAGATGAATCATAACAGGCCATGAATGGAGACCAGGGATTGCTTTCTCCTGTCCATAGATTTCAATCAATAATGGTCAATAACTGAGAGAGTAGCTGTGTTTAAGCCCATCACAGCAGGGCTATTACAGTTATTGCAGTTTATACCATTATGTGAGTTAAAGTGAAGGAACATAATGAGCTCTTAGTGATCTATGATGATATCAAAAGCACCGTTTAGTCCTCACAGAACATTGGGAAGAGTAATGTGGAGAGGGCGTGTTTCTGTAAAGATGAAGGAGTAAACACAGCATGCTGCCGTCCGTTTCCCTTTAGCCAGGCTTGTCTTGGCTCTGTTACCTTGTTAGGCTCTGCTGAAGTGTGAGGAAGGGACAGCGAAGGAGACCAGGGATGGTTTGGATCGATGGTCAACTCTAGCTTAGCCATTGATCCTCGTCCAGTGTGAACGGCACTTCAATAGCACTGAGCAAGCCTTTGGGCTCTCCCATTGATTCTGTTTGTGTTGGAGAGTCATAACTCTGTGAAGGCTCATTATTGACTGATCCTCCATCCCAGACTGTCTGAGTGCCTTAGACACGGACGCCGTGTTCCACTGATAGCTGCAATACAGGTTTTTTTTTTGATGCAATAAAGGTGATTTTTATAGACTCTCTCCTTTTCTGAAAGGAATCTAAGAAAAGCACTACTACACTGCTATGCTGGTAAAAGGCTTGTTGGTATGAGGAGAAGTTGTTCTGGCTTTGTTTAATCTCTGCATTGTAGATAAGTCTAAGTATTGTATATAAATCAGCCTGTCAGCACTTAAGTAAATATATCAGACAAATAATGAAGCAAATAGATGTAAGAAGTGAAGAATGCAACTGAAAATATAAAAACTAACAAATACAGTAAATTGAAAACTGTCAGTGTTGATTTAAAAAACTCTTTTTAATTCTTTGTTAATCAGGAGGATCATACAAAACGCAAACACCAAAACAAAGAGTTTGTTTGTCTTTTGGTTGTTTTCTGTGATTTAGGGTAATTTATCTATTAGTGATAAATCTACCTGCAAGTCTGGTTTATGCAGGATTATTTACATTTTACTCTGATTTCATTACCAAAGCTGCCAAAAAGGGTCCTAAAGGGTAGAGGGTCATGGAGGGGTCTACAAAAGGCAAGCAAAGAAATGGCCCATCCTAAATCCAACAATAATAACATTTATTTTGAAAACTTAAGCTATGAGGAGAATCTATTACCGGCGAAATAAAGACTCTGCTGCCCATGAGCACACGCTGTGACTGTCGTAATGCTGCGTTCCATTAACCTCTGAACTGGGAGTGACATCATCTCCGACTTATCGGCGTTCCAGTTGAAGTCGGGAAAAAACATGCTGATCGACCAGGCTATTGTTAGCTGTTGTTAGCATGCCCTGCGTTGTTCACAAATATCACATGAAGAATGTGATTATCACTATGGCAGCATTTTTGTAAATATAAGTCTAACAATACTATGTATACAGCTGATCTAGAGCGACACACCCCAGTCAGAAGTGCAAATAAACTGATTATTACAGGAGCTAAATAACTGTTCACACTGGGGGCATCCATCTTCCATTGTCTACTCGGGGGTGGCGAGGTTTCACCGAGTTCCCAGTAGGAAGTTCCAACTTCGGGGACGTTCCAGTTGCAGTTTCTTACTCGGAACTTGGAAATTCCTACTTCTGACTACAACTGGAACGCACCAAAGACATGACCAAGCCAAAGCGTGTGTTTGTTGTGATGCTCGGACCTTCCTCAGAACTCTACATTGCTTTACAACTTCTTTTTTCAACAACTTACAGGATGCAAAGTGACGAGGTAATGTAGCTCTTTCTAGTTACGTAGTGGTAGTTTTTGATGTGTAACAACAAGCAATTTTTGGAAAACTTAGTATCGTAGTTTTGTAGTCAGCTATATATCGGTACTTACAGCCCGGTGCTCTAGGACTTGACTTTTTTGTAATTACTTAGAAACTCCTCACAGTCCCTTTAAGCAACAAATTTATATTATGGCCGCAAACAGTGCAGCAGGTTATTGCATGTGCTCCCCGACAATAAATTTGCTTGTTCAACTCCTGTGCAGGCTAAACCTAACCCTAACCCTAGTTTGCATGTTCACATTGTGCCTGTGGTGGTTTTATCCAGGCACTTTGGTTTCTTCCCACAGATCAAAGAGATGCTCATTATGTTGATGGGTGACTCTCAAATGCTGGTTGGTGTGGAATTGCCCACAGGAGATTACGTTTAGCCGGCTTATGTTTGTTTGTTTGTTAGCAAGATTACACAAAATTGCTGCATCTATTTTGCTGAAATTTTCAGGAGATGTTGGTAATGGCCTAACTTAAAAATGATCAGATTTTGGTGGTGATCCAGATAACCGCCATTAGTAAATGATCATTTTTGCTCAATTACTGTCTAACTAGAAATGATATCAACATGATTCTAAGTGCTAGATATGGGTTTTCACGGTCAAGAAATTATGGTAACTTTATCATGGATCCATTATTTATAGATGTAACAGCAATATGTGAGCTACCTTAGCTGAGGTTTGTGCTGTCTTAGGGCTTTTTAGTTGCTCCCTGTGGGCCTGAGATCAGCACTGAATGGCCTTGTTTACATGGGTCAAAAAACCCTATTTACAATCAGATTGAAAGTTCAATCAGATTAGAAATGTCTCATGTAAACACCTTAGCCAATCTGATTCACCCAGATCTGATTGTATTTTGGATCGGATTGTAAGAGGTAGTCAACGCCGATTGATAATCTGCTCCATGCTTCATGTAAACGGCTGAGTGGAGCGGATTGGGTTGATAGAGAGGATTGTTCGTTCTGTGCAGGCGCTCCGTAGTACGTAAGAGGCACGTAGTGACGTATGCAGAGCGTGCCCAAACAAACATGGTGAACAAACAGAAGAACTGGATGGTGGAGGAAACAAACTTTTAATAGAAACCCCAATAAAACACGATGTGGATCCATCTTTCTAGAGGTTAACAGGAAGCAGGAAGTGCACCTCTTCTTCTCTTACACATTTGTAGGTAGTAGCAGAGTGACCTTCTGCGCATGTCAAAAAAAAAAAAAATACAATTGGGTTCAGCTGGGGCCATGCAAACACGGATTGAACGTGGATCTCTTTTCTCAAAGTTCATGTTTACAGATTGGATCAGATTCACTTAATCCAATCGATTTCAATCAGATTGAGGAAAACTACCCATGTAAAAGGGGTCAGTGTCAGCTGAGGTAAAGGCTTTGGCCAACTGTGACTCCGAATGGGAAAAGCTGTCAGGATAACGCATGGATGATGTTCACATTTTGTGTTGAAAAAGTAAGTGTCCTTTTTTGGAGGGAATGGTATGAGCCTGTCCTTTGTGGTATCAATGCTGTTAAAGGGCTCAGGAATTAACCTTGCAGTGCAGCTGGATCTGCCTGATACCATGTCTATAGGAACTTGATTGCATGCTGCATGATTTGACTCATGCTATCAACTCTTCTTTGCAGCAGCAGCACTGGCTGTCTCCATCATCTCACTCGTCCATAATGAATGTGATTGACGGAACAATTGTCCAGTCGCAGTAAGGAAAGGTCACTGCTGTAGACTGTCATTGTCATTTCTCATAATTGGGTAAGTTTTATACATAAATGAGCCATGAAGCTTTGTTGGTCAAAGGTACAATTGAGTGAAAAATTCCAAAGTGCTAAATTTTTCCTTCAGAAAGCCTCTGTGTTTGGCACTATTTTCGATGTGTTAAATGACCATGTGTCCTGCCTTTCTCTTCCTGAGTTCATGTTTCGCTCTATGAAGTCAGAAAGATACAACAAGGCAGAGGAAACTAATACTGAACCAAATATGAGTGACTTAACTCAAGTAACTGTGACATTCTCATAGCTATGGATGCACTAGATTACTTTTATGAACTGGAGTATACAGAAGAGGAAATTCCTCAGATCGAGTTTCAGCAGGGAGAATCAGTGGTGGAAGAACACAGACATTTGCTGCATCATGAAATAGAACTAGGATTAATTAAACACTGACATTTCACCCAACTTCATCCCAACACTGTTTCGTCACTTGATTTTATGGAAAACCTGCACAATTACACAAAAACAAACTGTACCTGCTAGGGGTGTAATGGTACATGTATCCGTGCCAAACTGTTCGAAAAGGACGTTCGGTTTCGGCACAGTACTGTACTCGAACGAGTACAGTAAGTTTACGTTAGCCGCTGCACATGGCTCTTTAATATTCACGGGGGTTCTCATCTAGTATTGGCGTGGTTAGGGCAGGCTTTTTAATATTCATGAGCAAAGTGGTCTGTGATTCGTGCTCTTGCGATCATGTCCATATGATGTGGACATGACGTCTCACGGCGAGCCAATTAGAAGATGAATATCAAAGAGCTTTCGTAACCACAAAAGCTTGTTTCTGAATTATGCGCAGCTACTGCTAGCGAACAACCGGAGCTTGAAGACCCTCCCCCATGGTTGAAATCTCCTGTTTGGAAACACTTTGGCTTCCTGGTGATGTATTGCTATAGAGAAAGACAGGTGGATAAAACGAAGGCGGTGTGCCGATACTGTTCAGCTGAGGTCGGGTATGTTTCCGACAGCATATCAAACATGCTAACTCACCTGAAATGGCACCACTCAAGTGTAAAGATTTCTGTGGTAAGGAAAAAAAACACTGTAGTGCAAATTCAACTGCTGTCTGCATTCAAGCAGCCTCTCCCAGACAATTCAGATCGGGCCAAAGCGATAACAGCATCCATCAGCGTTTTTATAGCATAGAATTTAAAACCATTTTCAGTTGTGGAAAGTGCTGGTTTTAAACACATGCTTAAGGTGATTGAGCCCCGGTATAAAGTATCCAGTCGTCCACGTTTAAGCCGGGAATTTAAAAAGAAACTCATTATTTTTAATTTCATACAATTGTTGTTTATTTTATTTAACTTATTAGTATTACCAAGCAGCACATGGAATTTATTTTAGTTTTAAGTTTGTATAATGACACATTTTTGGTTTAATAAACGTGCTAAACAAGCAAATGGTTTTGCGTTGTTCCCATACTGTACTAAAAATGTACCGAACCGTGACCCCAAAAACAGAGGTACGTACCGAACCGTCATTTTTGTGTATCGTCACATCCCTAGTACCTGCTAACAGCAGCATATCGTACGGGTTCATCATTCTCCTTTAAGGTGCGGTGCTGCTGGGACCCTTTTCAGCCATTTCCCTGACTGTTGTCCAGTACGTCACACATACCGACGTCAAAAGTCCTGAAGTACCCCTTTAAGCCCTGTAACATCCATTCTCTATAATATCTTAAACATAAACCAACCTTACATGTTTTTGGTACTTACATAATTATTATTATAAATTGTAACCAATGAGCATTCATGTAAATCAAGAAACAGTATTCAGTGACTGGCTGCCCTCTCCTGCTCTCATGTCCACGGCACTCTGATCTCACCAGATTAATCTGTACATAAAGTAATCTCTTACACATTCTGTGATGTATAGCAGTGCACTATTTTGATCATATAGAACATTTAAATCTGAAAAAAATATAGAAAAAAATCTGGAGGCACTACACTTAGACCCAAACCAGACATGCCGAATGGATCGATTTCACCAGTCCACTAGTCCATCCACATAGCTCCCACCTCGTCCTGCTTTAAAGGATGTTGATTGGGCCATGGGGCAGCGCAGTGGTGCAGCAGATTGTGGGTATGCCTCACAGCAAGAAAGTTGCTGGCTTTTGCATTTTATAATTTTATTTATTTAACCTTTATTTAACCAGGAAAAGAGACTCGTTGAGATTAAAAATCTCTTTTCCAAGAGTGTTTCAGCTAAGATAGGCAGCAGCATGGTTAACAAAGTGACTTACAACCATAACAGCATCACATACAAATACACTTGACATGTGTTACACTTTAAGCACAATTTAGAAATAATAAAAACAGTTAATTGACAGGCTGACAAACTATTGAAGGAAACAAGATCATCTGCCAGAACATCTGCAGCCAGATGTCTCAGTACCATAAAATACCAAATAATAACCAGGGCATTTGTTTGTTTCAACACTGAGCAGACCAGGTGTTTATTTGGGACCAGGCGACTATTTGGGACAGGCGTTTAATTTCTTTTGCACAAATATCTTGCTGCGCAAAAAATAAAAAAATATGGTAAATATTATCAAATTATTTATTTACACCAGTATGAATACACCTGTACATTTTCAAGGCAAGATTACAGTACCATTGCTTTGCTCTTGTCTTCTTCTTTCAACTCACCACTCTCCAAACACTCTTAAAACTGTTACTGCACCAGGGCCATGGAGATAAGCAGCAATGTACCACTGACTGATGTGTCCAGCCTCCTGACGCTAAGGGAAAATAACCTGCAGCGGCAGTGGCAACATTTTCTTCTATGGAGTTTTGAAGCCCTAGTGTGTAGGATTCCAGCTTTTGCGCTCTTGTGCCCTCTGTGGACGTTGAGTGTAACTGCACTGTCATGAAACAGTGCGTCTCAGACAAACATGCTTTTTGTTGACGTACAGAGGGAGGAGAAGCCGACAGGGGCCTGTACTACGAAGCTGGATTAGCTCTTAGAGAGATAAGTTCCTGGATAAGTTTCAGATTTTCCGCACTACGAATGTGGATCTCTTTTTATCCAGACACGTTGCCCCAGTAACTGATGCTCAACGCCAAACCTGGTCCGGAGCAGGTTAAGTTCCAGGATAAGAGCTCACGGGGTGTGACAGACCGCCCGCTGACCAATCGGTTCTCTCGGGCGGGCATAAAAGACCGCACAGTCACCAGTTTGCTGTCTTGGAAAATGGCTTGCCCATTTCTGCCGGAACCGGTTAATGTCGGTGCGCGAATTGTAAGAGGAGCGCTTCGTCTGGAGCATTTTTTTTCGTGACAGAAGTAATCGGCTTGATTTACCAGAAGAAATCTTGTACGAGAGGTACAGATTTTCACGGGAGGGACTTCTATACATCTGTGACCTGCTGGAGCCTTACGTGGCAAATAATGCACTACGGTCATTTTGAAAATATGAATGTGATTTTCCTGGTCAAACAAGTTAAAAAACTTAATTGCGTTTAGACAAATGTAGAGTATTTATTAGTATGTTGACCATGATGTTTTAGCAACAATAATGGACACATAGAAAAATCGTTCTTGTCAGTATTTTTATGTTATTTCGGTCATTGGTGTTAACATATTTTAGGTTACAACCACAAGATTCATGAATGCAATAAAATTAATCTAAAGGCACAGATCACAACATCTGAAGACTGCTGACAAAACTCCATGAAATAAAACAGTAACTTGTTTAATTCACACTATTTGACATTATTTTTCAATGTCAGTGATAACGTTTGATCTGAGGATGTTTACTTCTGAGAAAAGACAACACATGCTGATAATTGTACGAAACTTTATTATGGATAAAGTCAAGTAACAATAATTTTGGTTTAAAGTTCAATTACAATTACATGATCATCATATCTTAAATGTTGTCTAATGTAATATGATCTCCAAATTTTGGTAGTAACACCATGACACAGAGGGACAGAATTTAGTTTGAAGAAATATTTTTAAATATGTAATTTACGTTTAATTTCATTCATAGATTTATCCCAGTGTTATCAACACTGTCCATTTATTATTTTAATTAACAAAAAAGAGGAAATGTTTTACACTGTCCAATAGCGGTGGATCATGACAGTGGGACAAATGTTATTTTAGATGCAAAGTACAATAAAAGTGTAATTAAATATTACATTTAGGCTAATTATATTACACTTAAAAAGATTTTTATTCATCACCATTTAAAAGACTATTTAATTACATAATTTTGGTTTAATGTGGACGAGTTCTTTATTACATTTTAATCGATTTGTGTTTCTGGAAAATGTAGGAAAATGTGGAAAATGTGCCGGCAATCCCTCCGGCTTCTCGCGGCTACAGTCGTGTTGCTCCTGGCCTGGATAATACTGCGGTACTCCTCATACTTTTGCAGGATTATTTGCTGCTCCTCCGCCGTGAAGTAGGCTGCTCTCTTCTCCATTGTGGAAAATGCTCCGGGGCCGCTAACCACGCCCATTTTATGTGTGCGCGCACAGATCCCAGCCGGATTCACTTATCGAGTTGATAATGAGCCTCGTAGTACAGCAGATCTGGATGGCGGAGATCCGGTGAAGTTTAGCGAGATGTCGAAGGGTTATCCTGGATGACTTAATCCAGCTTCGTAGTACAGGCCCCAGGACGTCCTGAGAGACAAATAAACCATGTGGACTGTAAAGGTACAGTTTGATCATGTTTCTTTTCAAGTGTGTTCTGTAAACTTCGACCGTAGCTCCTAGGCTGTACCGAATAAATTACACCCGGCATTTATTGGAACAGGCATCTATTTGTCAAAATGTACTGCTACACCCGGCGTTTATTTGGGACCGGCCAATTAATTGGAACCAGGCCTTTATTTGGTATTTTGTGGTATTCACATCATTAAACATCCCCTTGTCCAGTGAAACAACTTTAGGCTGCTCAGAATAGTTGTAGATTCGAGCTTGGCGAGATGAATCTGACTGATCACAGGTGTTAAATCAGACTGATCCATCTGCACTGCAAGGCTACCCAGACCCCACATTTGGACCTCACTTTTCCAAAATCCCAGTGGTGACCCTCCTGAGCATGGGCCCTCGATGTCCTCAGTGGTAGTTTTAGTCTTGGTGATGCCTAAGGTTGATCTTTGTCTGAAGTTAATGCAATCTATGATGGAAAGAGCTTAAATCATCATGGGGCACATTGAAAATCACAGTTTGATCCATCTGAAAAGTTCTTGACTTGAGTGCCCATCAGCTTCTCAAGTTTCCAACATGTTTTTACTTATCAGACTTAATGAAAAAAAACGATCAGATGAGTTTGTTTTCTGTTTTTTAGTGTGGGAGTGGCGTTATCTTCACATACACTCACACATCCAGACATCCAGGTTAACTTAATGTTTCATCCCCGAGTGTTTTCAGCCGTACGCTCTGATTGAAGCTCAAACTGTTTATCAGCCTCCATTAGCAGATCCAGCCCAGTGGCGGTTCCTGTCCAAATGCTTGCTATCGCAGGAACGCATTATCTCAATTTCAGCACTGCTCAAGACCCTGAATAGCATTTTTCATCTGTCTTCTATGTATTTTCTGACCTGAGGCTCTCTTACTGTCTCTGTCTCTCTATTTCCTCCCTGCTTTTCATCACTTAGCCTAATCTCACGCTTGAACAAGCCTCCGGTCAGCTGTCCCCCCCCTCCTCTCTTTTATCCATTTCGCTGTCCTCCTCTTTTCCTCTAACAACTATTTCTTCCCCTCGGCCTCGTTTTGCCTCCTTATCTATCTTTTCACCCAGTTTTGACCCTTAAAGCCCACTTTGGGTGACTTGCTGTGTAATTATGGTGTCAACATGTCAGAGTCTCACTCTGTGCAGCTGTTGTCATTGCATGGACCTGATCTCAGAGCAGCTCAGAGGTCAATTAGGCAGCAAATGAATGGAGCTGCAGGACGCTGCTAATTGAATAGTGCCATTGGGTTTAAGCATGGACAGTGGAGGGGTGGATGAAGAGTGTTTTTTATCTTTGTGATTGGATGTAAATGACCTGCAGATTGGAGGCATGCCTGAAAATTAATGATCTAGTAGTTTGTCTTCATGCCGCATTAGAGTGTCCGTCTAAGTCCAGGGGAGATGTTCATGTTCACGTTCATCATGTAGCTTGAAGTTTCAAAAGCAGATGTGTGACTGAAATTGAAAGAGCTCGGATTATCAACTTATAACAATTGCTGATACTGCCACAGCATCCAAGCTTGTGGTTGGAAGCTACAACCTTGAAGTTTATATTCTCCCTTCAAGACCCAATGATTGTTTGTTCATCAGCACAGGAATAAAATGAAGCTCTGTCGCAAGACCCACTGAATTGATGAGTTCAGACAGTATTGATTTAAAATTTTAGCTTGAGCAAATGCTGAGCCGTGAACATCTCTTCCTACTCCACGTATTAGAGGAGCAGTGTCCTCTCATAATGCAGCCTCTACTCACAATGCACAACATGATATCTCACCCAAACTGGAGCACATTGCCAGGAGTCCTCATCAGAGGAGACAATACAGAAAGAGCTAAAAAGCACTTGGTGAGCGCAAAGCTCCGCCAAGGTCGCTAACATATTCCTGTTACATCTATAAGCAATAGTTCCATGATAAAGTTACCATCATAATACGATACCTTGACCCTGAAAATCAGCTTCTAGCACTTAGAATCATGTTGATATTACACAAGTATTAAGTTGTCAAGTATTTTTATTAGAGCAGTTCAAAATATTGTACAATCACACATACTGTAGGTGAACAGCAAAACGGTGCTCTTCTTTTAGAGAATACAACAATAAAACAAAAGTGACAAGAAATAAACAAGAAATAAACAAACATCCTTCAAACGGAGAACCTGGATGTAACCAAAAATAAAACCAGGAGGTAACAAATACATTTATGTACGTGCATACATACATATAGTCAAGAGATATTGAATGAAGAAATTATTATGTCAGGATATAAAAAAAAACATTGGGGAAGAAGAAGTCCCCCACCCTCCCTCCCACCACTCTACCCACCCATCCAACTGTCTCAGTGGTTAGTTCATAGTACTAAATTAAAAATATTGTGTTAACTGGATCTCAGATTCAAATACTGCAAGAGAGGCAGCCAGATTTTCTCAAATATGCAAGATTGTCAAGAAGTGTGTTCTTCGCTCAATATATAGAGTGTTTGTGAGTCCGCCAAGTCACAGCTTTATGTGCAGGAGTTTTTTCTTTTTCCAGTGTGTAAGAAGCAGCTTTTTGGCAATAATAATGCTGTGGGAAATAAAACATTGTTGGGGTTTTGTTGATATTATTCAGCAACAATGATCGTTCACTAAAGGCAGCTAAATGGATCACCACCAAAATCGAATCATTTTTTAAAGTTGAACCATTACCAACATCTCCTGAAAATTTCAGCGAAACCTGTCCAGTAGTTTTTGCGTAAAACAAACAAACATACACCAGCAAAATGTAACCTCCTTAACAGAGGTAAAAAGTCAAAATCTAACCATATTAACAATATCCCATTAAATGTCAACACTTCATATGTGGTGCACACCACAAAGTGTTGTTTTTGCTTTTTATGGATAGTTGGTACTTGTTGGTAACAGCATGACTGTTCATCAATAATCTTATCTATATATATATATATATATATATATATATAAATATATATATATATATTTATCTATATATATATATATATATATATATATATATATATATATATATATATATATATATATATATATATATATATATCTATATATATATATATATATATATATATATATATAGATAAATAAATATAGATTTATATACATAGATATATATATATAGATATATAGATAAATATAGATAGATAGATAGATATTCAATTGACACACCCCAGTCAGAAGTGCAAATGAATTGATTATTACAGGAGCTAAATAACTGTTCATACTGGGGGCATCCATCTTTGATTGTCAACTCGGGGCTGGCGAGGTTTCACCGAGTTCCCAATAGGAAATTCTGACTTTGGGGAACGTTCCAGTTGCAATTTCCTACTTGGAACTCAGAAATTCCTACTTCTGACTAAAACTGGAACCAAAAGACGTGACCCAAGCCAAAGCGTGTGTTTGTTTTGTTGCTAATGAATGCAGCTCAGACCTTCCTCAGAACTCTGCATTGCTTTACAACTTCTTTTTTCAACAACTTACAGGATGCAAAGCGACGAGGTAATGTATCTCTTTCTTTCTAGTCACGTAGCGGTAGGTTTTGATGTGTGACAACAAGAAATTTTTGGAAAACTTAGTATCATAGTTTTGTAGCCGGCTGTCCGACCCGACCACGAAGCTAAGGAATGGCATTTATAGGTAACCTATTTTGATGCTACAAAACTCATTTTAAAGTGTGTATTCTGATCAGGCATACATCTAAAAGTGAGACTTTTTTGTAATTACTTAGAAACTCCTCATAGCATCTTTAATATTAGAAGATAACAGAATGGGGCCAAAGGAAAGGCCAAATATTTTTCCAATTATACTTGTTGTTGATGCTATGTTGATCCACAGCAGCAGGGGAAGAACAAATAAGGAGGGAGAGAGTGTTGGAGAGTCAGAGATGCCTACTCCCCCCAAAGGTTTTTGTAGATGTCAGATCAAAAAATTCAGAAATTTACAGGCATGTTTTGAACCATGGAAGTCGTACAAATGGTTCAGTTTTAAGAACCGTTGCATCCTTAATGCCCAGTTAAGCAAAGAGTGGGCCTCTTAAAAAATCTGCTTAGGGCCCCACTTTTGACCAAAGGCAGCCCTGGTGATAAAGTTAAATCAGAAAACAAAACTTTGGCTTCAAACAGGGGAAAGAAATCTGGAATGGTTGTTATGAATATGATCTGTGAAAATAGCAATGCCTTTAGACCCATGTGAGGGAGTTTTCTTTACACTAAGTTGTGAACCGAGCTCATTAAGAGAGAACACTCCAGTTTGGTCTCTGCTGCTCTCTTGTCCTTTATGAAAAGTGCCCAGAGATTTACTCTCTATAAACAACATGAGGAACACTTTGTAAAGTGCTGAATAGACATGCTCATCAGGACCTCCCTCTTTCTTTCACTCCCCCCTCTTGTTTTTACTTTTTATAGTCGATGCTTTTATCTGCACTTTTGCTGTCAGCCTCTGTTTGGTCTCTTCTTTTGTCTCTCAGCCTCTCTTCTTAAAGCCGACGGCGCTCTTTGAAGCCCGTTTGATGGCTTTCCGGCGGTGCTCAGGTCAGAGATGAGTGGCGCCTGGCTGTAAGTCTGCTGGTCCAATTAAAGCTGACGGTAACTGCAGATGCTGGTCACACCACTGCTTAACGGAGACCACTTGAACTCCTGACCTCCATATGGTCAACTCCAAAGGCATCCTGTCTATTGAGTCACATCCTCAGAAGCTGAAGTGATTGTTGAGACCTGTTTGGATATTCATGAGAGTTTAGCATTCGAGGTGTGTTTGGACTATTTTCCTTTGTGCAAGTGGATAATGCCCGTGTTGTCATGATGCAGTGGATTCAGTTCAGTCCAGCACATCTTCAAACAGCCAACTAAAGCTGTACTGAGTAGTCTGGTGTGATTCAGTACTGTTCTTGATCTCAATCGCATTTCCACTGCCAGCTGTACCCTTACCTGGGGGTAGGGCTGGAGGCCAGGACTTGAGGGTCCCCCTACATCCAACTCCCTCTGCACTTTCTTCTTTTCAACAATGGAAAGTTAGGCGTGCACCTCTGAAGTCCATGCAGCATTGTTCTGTGGCATCGTTCTTTAAAGGAAAAGTAGAAGAAGAATTGCCCACTCAGATACTCTGGTGATTTAACCAAGGCGTGGTGTTTTGATTTCATTTTAGCTGCCACACTCTGAAAGTAATGGTTAATACAGAGCCAGATCTTCAATTTTCTTCTTTGTGCCAGCTAACTGACAACTTCATTTCTTATTGACAAATAAATCCACACACTAAAAACAGTTGGGTTAAAAAATAACCCAATTTTAACCCAACTGCTGGTCCGGAAATGGACAAACCCCTTTTTTGGGTTAATTGTAACCCAACAGGTTGGGTTTTTTTTCTTTCGACCCAACTTTTGTGTTGTATTATTTAACACAAAAGTTGGGATATGCGAACTACAATGTTGGGTTGTTCCTATTCCAATTTTTGGATGGCACAATTCAGCACTCCCAGTAGTTTGACTCAGAGGCAGGTAGGACCCAGAAGCGACACAGAATTTGCAGTTCACAATAACCAGCTTTACTGAACAGACACAGGTACAGATGAGTAGAAAGCGGGGACCGAACCCGCGATCCTTGGAACACGAGACAGTGATGTAGTCCACTTGGCCATGCAGGAGCCACACACTCACACAGCCACTCTGAGTCTTTAACGTGCAGCAGGTTAGGACTCACTTTGTCTTTCAGAGCAGGAAACAGTTCTGATTGCCAGAGATCAGGCTGCCACCACTAATTCAGGCACACAGGCAGGTACTCGGCGTCACACACAGGCAGAGGGGTGAGATACCGGAGAACAGATGGCCACCACAGATCAAGATTCAGGAACAGGTACTCAGTGTCAGGAACAGAAGACAAGGTCGGTAACCGGGGAGCAGGCAGGTAGGTGCAGGACAGAAACGGGTCGGTACCTTGTAGTCTAGCCGAGGATCAAGTGATTATATGCCAACATTTCTGAACTAATCATTGCTGTTATTGATCTTGATATCTTTTGGTTGACTCTGGCATGTAGTTGTAGATTGAGGTAGAGATGTGCTTGTTGAAGGTGCCTTATGTTAGTTAAATGTTAGGCCGTGGTGGTAATGGAAGATGAAGAGATGTAGATACAGCTGTGTTGTTGACTCTGTTGTGGTGTAGTTGGGGTTGTTAGTGGTTGTAGTATTTAAATCCTATGATACTTGTTGCCACCTCAGGAACTGAAAATACTGATTTCAAGTAACTGTTTCACTGTTTGTCACTGCTTCCAGGAATCAAACTCAGTTGGTTTGTAAGCATATATGCTAATAAGCAAAGATCTTTGGTTACTAATGTGTATTCCCAGCCCCACCGAGGTCAGCCACAGCACATGAGGTATTTCTTTTAGATTATTTTAACATTTACCTCTTCTGAGGCCACATTGATGGACCATATGCCCTTGCATATTAAGCTTGCATCTTGTCTGTGATGGCCTTTTTCCACATCTCAGGTGGGGGAGCCTCAAAAGGAGGACTCAAAAGTACTGGACTGAGAACTTTTTAAGGACCATCTGTACTGCAGTGATTGAAAGGCTGACAGGACTGTGGGTTTGTCATAGTGGGCTGTTACTTTGCACATAATTGACACAAAGTGGAGCCCAAAGTGCTTCCACACAGTGCATCTTGCATGTCTTGGTGTTGTTGTTGCCACTTTGACAATCCATTTCCTGAGGAGGAGTCTTCTTTGCCTGTTGGTTTCTGGCAGACAAGATGAAGCTGTTGTTGAGAGGGTTTTGCTAGCAGTAGGGATGGAACGGTTACCGGTAAAATGGGACACTGTGGTAAAACTTCTCATGGAAATCATTACTGTGTCCTATTAGAATTACTGTTATGCCGTGTTTGATCACCACACTGTGTCAAATTGTGGATTTTAAAGGATGTCGAGGGGAAACTGATTGACCGTCAGTCACCGTCACCGACAGTCACCCTGTCTAAAACACCAAGCTACGGTGAAAGACAAAATTGAGCGTGATTAAAACTGCTGTAACTCCTCAAGTAAACAAGCAGAGAGAGGGCTTAAGTGAGCCATACCTGAGTGAAGTATAGGCAGTTTATCAGTATTTTCTGTGTAAATAATGTATAAAGGTAGTAAATAACAGCATTAGTATCAATCTGGAGTGTGTTCCTGCCATTCTTTCAACGTTTATTCGCTGTGTTTCGCAATATTTCGTTGTCGATTGATTGTCTTTTTCCATCACAGTTTGTGTTTTATGGATTTAACCAATCGTAATTTGGAAATATTAAAGGAGGAGATGTCGAGGAAATCTGCCATGGAAAGGGGAGACCAGAGAGGAGAGTCATGAAGGGGGCTAACTGCTTCAGGGACTATTGTTAGTAAAACAAAAAATAAATAAATAAAAAGGCCTGAACATGGTCCAATATAACGAGCTGTAACATGGACACTAATGCAAACAAACATGTGTGAGTGTATGTAAAATAGGTTACATTTATTTTTGGTCATCTCAAAACTTTGAACATGTTCATTTACAATTTTTATGAAGAGAAACCTGTGTAAAGTACAAATTTGTTTTTTCTATTCTTGTAGGCAAATTACACACAGTTTAAGCATTTATAACAAAATAATGACAAATAGTTGGCATTACTGTTTACTTTTACTTTGAATATTGAGTATATGTTGATGGCCTTACCAGTTAATGTATTAGAAGAACTGTAGATTATGGCCTATATTTAAGGTGTAGTTCTAAATTATTTCAAGACTGTGTTAGAGTACTTGTTTGTGATATTCTACCTCTGAATGAGAAATGCAATCAATACATTTCCAGATAATGATAAAGATAAGCCTTTTACAGTCACAATAACTTCCATGTGAGTCTTGTTCTGGTAGGAAATTTCCTCCGTTACATCCCTAGCTGGCATTTTCCTGTGTTGGATTTGGTGGTTGACTGCTCCAGGTGCCCTGATGTATGGACTTTTACCCATATGCTCGACTGGATGTTTGAATATTGAGTATATGTTGATGGCCCTACCAGTTAATGTATTAGAAGAACTGTAGATTATGGCCTAAGATTGTTGTAGTTCTGCAGGCTTGTTGTAGGCTTGTTTGTGATATTCTACCTCTGAATGAGAAATGTAATCATCATTTCCAGAAAATGGACTAAAGAAAAGCCTCTTACAGTCAGTAACTTCCATGTGAGTCTTGTTCTGGTAGGAAATTGTCCTCCGAGTTTTCCTTTTGGCATATTTTTGCTCATAATGTAGTTTAGACTATAGGTACAGAAGAAAGGTTTTGTCTCCTGCTCTCACTGTAAGAAAACCAAAAGTGTTGTGATGTTACTGTCCAGTCGGCCCCTCCTGAGTAATTAGTATGCATAACAGGCACACTCCGGTGAACAGGTCGAGGTTGGAGGTCAAGGGTGAGTGGAGCTAATGCTTTCATGCTCTTGATTCAGCTCCTCTCGGGTGTAATACCCGCCTGTCAATTTGTTTGAGCTGCGGATTTACATAATGAATTTATATTAGCCAGTGTTCTCCACACACTCCCTTCTTTACTTCCCTCTCTCTTCAGTTCCCCTCTCTCTTTCTCTTAGTGTAGCAATTACTCCCTCTCTCTCTTCATCCCCCCTCTTTCTCTCCCCTCCCCTCCCGCTCCCCTCATCCTCCTCTCATCAAGTTTACCAAGTGCCCAGAGAGCAGAGTGTTTAAATGCAAACGAGCCTCATTTTCAAACTGACGCCACAGCCCAAGTATGCCTCGCACAAAACAGCCGAGCCCTGCTGAGAGGCTCCGACAAGAGATGGATGGATGGAGATGATGGAAGGGGAGAGCGAGTGACTGATGGAACTGGAGAGAGGCGTGGGGATTCTTGGAAGTGATGTAGGAGCAGAAAATAGGATGCAGAGCAGCAGGGTAGCGGAGCTTGTAGGTGTCGGTGTTGTTGACATTCCTGTCAGAGAAGTAGGCAGGGGTGCCGCCAGGATCTGTGGGCCCCATGAAAATGTATCTCTGTGGGCCCCAACATAACAACTCCAACCAAGCAAGAATATTCGATTACATTAAAGTCCGACAGCACGAAACTCTTATGAGCTTAAATTACTGCAGTTTTTGGTTCAAAGATAATTAATTCAACAGTAATTACAAAAAAGTCTCACTTTTAGATATGTACCTGATCGAAATAAGCACTTTAGGATGAGTTTTAGAACATCAAAATAGGTTATCTATAAATGCTATTCCTTAGCTTCGTGGTCAGGTCGGACAGGACTGGACTGGCCTGGATACTCAACTTCAGGAACAAGACAATTAAAACTAGAGCAAATCTGTATTATTTGGACCCGTCTTAGTAGCGATATATAGCCGGTACATAAAACAAAAATGCCACTGCTAACTCAACTTGCATGAAGGTATAACCACTAACCGTGTTTATTTGTTTGTGCTGTCCCTGATGTCCCACCTCTGATTTTTAAGCAGTGTTGTCTTTAACAGTTTTCATCCATGTTTATGTTTCCAAAGATTCCTAATGATTGCAAATGTTCTCAGAAGAATAATTCTGTCATTATACACACTGTTATATGCCACTGGGGAATCTTTTCAGGCTTTTAATGACCTTATTTGTTCTTAGCACTAAGCTGTTGTAGTTTTTATATCATTTCTGTGACAGGTTATCAAACTTTTGAAAGTCAAAACAAAACACTTTTCATACTAGAGAGGATGCATTCATTAGTCGTAAAATGAATCCATTGTAATTACATCGATTTTCTATCAGTTTATCCTTTATGGGGACAGCTGAGCATGTCCTCAGTGTTCTGTCACATTGAATTAAACAGAAGCCAAACAAGAAGCAAACAAACTTAGCCATGACAAATGTCAACAAAATACATTATGTCACTGGTAGATGGACCTGAGAAATGGGTTGTTTTGTTGTTGTGGCATCCACAGAAGTTATTAGTTACTCCTGTTTGTTGTTTGCTATGTTTGTTTTCAAGTTGGTCACATTTCATTGTGCAAGTTTACTCGCTGCAGGAGTAGAGACTCTGGTGTTGGTGAGTGAGTTTGTTGGTCTGTGGTTCACCGTGTCAACCATCCTGCATCACATAATGATGGATAACAGGTCATTTTATTTTGTATTTGTCAAACATTTTAGTACCCAACAGTTTCAATCTGCTGCTTATGCTGCAGAGGGAAACAGGGCTGAACTGAAGTTGAGAATTCATCAAAAATTGATTTATTGCTGTTTAAGAGCAATAACTTTTCCCTGGCACCTGTAGTAGAAAATGAGGTGGACAGTGTTTATCCCGGAAACTTCTCTGGCTTGTTGGTGGTACATAAAATCACTATTGAATAGGGATGGAAATCAATTTCTGTTGAGGATCGATAACAACTTCCAAAAGGAATCAATACCGTTACAGGTTTTGCTTATAAAATCCCTTATCAATTCCTTTCACTGTATTTTGTATGATTTGCAAATGAAGTTTGTCTAATCAGAGGCTGTCAGCAGAAATAACACAAAGTGAAAAATCATGGCAGACGGGAAAAGTGGGCAAAAACGTGTCTTAATTGTCAACTAAAAGATGCTTACCGATCAGCTTTTAGTACATGGAATCAGCAGCTTACAAAAGCATTTTTAAAGCAGAATAGCTCTGAATATCAGGTCTGACTTGAGTTCAATGTTATTGTCACTGATAACCTGTGTAGACTTTTTCACACTGAAAATCAGAAGGAATCGTTAAAAAACGGGTTGAATTGTTCATGGTATCAATACCAACTAGAAAGCACTCGGAGAGCGCAGACCTCCGCCAGTGCCACAGTCATCAGCCATATTGTGATTTTTACCATAAATATAAGTCCTACCTTTATTTCATCTAAATATTTAGATTCCTTGAACATGAAAACATACCATTAGCAACTGGATTCATAATGATATCTATTTTAGTTCAGTAGTTATTCACAGAAATCACATTTTTCATCATGGCGGCCAGACACTGATCCGGATCAACACCAAAATCGAATCAGTTCTTCCTTTTCCCATGACGAACATTTTCAGAAAATTTCATCCAAATCCATCCATTACTTTTGGAGTTATTTTGTTCACGGACGGACGGACGGACAAACTGTCCCGAAAACATAACCTCCTTGGCGGAGGTAATAATCCTCATCTCTACTGTTGAAATGGCTCACTCTCAAAATGAGCTATTGTAAAGTTCAATCCAAAGCTCAGTTTATAGTTATTAGATAAGGACTTAGTTAAGGGTCCATAAAAATGATTCAGTATGTACTTTTTTTTTGTGCCATATGACAGCTGTTAAAGTTTTACCACATGCAGTTGGAGCCTTTGGCAATATACAAGTTAAAATTGCAGGTTAAACTTCAAAGAAAGATTTATCATAAAATAGTGAAGAACTGTGATAAACAGTTGACAATGACTCCCTGCTCAACTGTTTGGCAGAGTTCAATAAATGCAGGAATATTTCATTTGGTAAAAAAAAACAAATACTTGATGCTTCTGCCAGTGATTTAGGATACAATTACTGCAAATAAACAAAAAGAAAAAAATCTGTGTAAAATTTAAAAAGCTAAAAGTTATTATTATTATCATCATTATTTACATACTTATCTTAACCATTTTTTCTAATATAATGATTTATATATATAATCTGTTATTCATAAAAACTGTGTCAAACTCAGTATCATCTGTTTTGTTATTTTTGCCTTTTTATTTACAAACATTTCTGCCTTTTCTAATTTATTTTGTCCCAAAATTTTTTTGCATTTTTATGTCATCGCCTTATCAGCTGTTAGTTTTTTCAAACCTATAAATCCCACACCAACAAAATATCAGGTTTTTGGTTTTTATGTAGTTTTCTTTGTTCCCTGATGTGTCAACAGAATCAAACAAGGATTATGTTTTTTAAAACATTAAATATCCCTGAATGTGTTGATGACCTCTGCCAAACATTAATAATTTGCTGGCTGCTCCCTCACTAAAGACCTGGTTAAAGTTATCACACGGGCTTGCCAAATGTGGCTTTTGGTGGGAATATGTTCCAGCTGGCATTGGTCAAGAGATGGGGGTACACCCTGAACTGGTCACCAGCCAATCGCAGGACCACATAGAGAGGCAGACAACCTTCCACACTCACACCTAAAAGGAAAGTTTGGAGTCACTCATCAACCTAATGTGCATGTGTTTTGGTCTGTGGAAGGAAGTCAGAGTGCTCAGAAAGAACCCGTGCATGCAGATGGAGAACGTGCGAACTCCACACAGAAAGGCCCTGACCTACCTGGGCATCGAACCGGCGAACCTTGCTGTGGGGCACTTGAACTATGTGCTGTGCCACAGTGCCTGTCAGGACATATGACAAGAGTAAACCAAACAAAAACAAAAGCAAGAGACCCAAATGCAGATAAAAAAACAAAACATCTTAATATTAATTGAAACAGGGATCAATAAACAAAACGAATTCATTACAGAAAGTCAAAGCACAAAAGAAAATTCTCCAACAAAGTAACAAATCAGACCTGGAAAACAAAGTACAAATTAAAGCAGGTGCAAATAAAAACAAGGAGCAAATGACAAAGTACAAATCAGAGTTCCTGAAAAGTTCAACAAAAAACAGACAAACTAAAAACATTAGGGAACACAAAAGACACCGGAGACTTAAACTGTGACTGTGACTGTGACATGAGGAAGAATGAACCCACTGAGGCCCCATCCACACAAAGACAAAACGCTTTAAAGTTTCAAAAACGATCGTCATAAAGACGAAGGCGTCTCAGAAAATGTGTGCGTCTACATGAATGCACTCGATACGCATGAAAACACTGTAAAACACATGCCAGACCTCTAGGGGCGCTGTAACGATATGACGGAATCAAGCGGAAACAGACGAAAAAACAGTGGGCATGCACACTTGGGGCAAAAGTTGTAAACAGAGATTGTGATAAAGTGATCATAAAGTGCCGTAATGTGTCCTTGATAATAGTTTGTTCAACTCAGTGGTGACTGAGAAGAAGGAGATTTTGTTGTAACAGGGATAGTAGGGTCAGTACCTTCATCAACACATATGCTACACTGTACGCTACAATTGTTGTTGTAGTTGCTGCATGTGACGCATGCGTGTCGATGAAGATAAGAAACTATGACGTATCTGAAAACTTGAGGAGAACCAGTAATCACGGAGCTGCGTATACGGCATTTCAAAGTCTTTCCACTCTGGAACCTGGTTTCAAAAATTATCGTTTACAGACCTCCAAAACGCCATCTTCGTATGGATGATACGCAGATTCGGCAAAAAACGTATGCGTTTAGACCTCGGTTTGTCTTCGTGTGGATGGGGCCAAAGTCAAGGGGAAACACAAAGACTGAATACACTGGGGAGAAATCAGACACAGGTAAGGCAGTCACACAGGTGGAGGGAATCATAATGAGAGGCACACAGAAGGGAGGGCAGGAAAACACCACAAGGAACAGAGGGATTTCAAAATAAAACATGAATACATAATGGGTGACTTAACTAAGACAAAGACGATCATGACAGTAGCACAGGAGACACAAGACAAGAGGAACAAGAGGTCTAAACAAGAAATACAAGCAAAGATCATACAAAATAAAACATGAACTAGCAGTATCATGATAGTACCAATACATTATTTAAATCTTTTTATGTTAATCCTTTTAGTCATTTTAACCATAGATGATAAGGGTGAAACAGTGCATGTATCCGTGCCGAACTGTTCGGTTGTTTGGTTCGGTACAGTGCTGTATTTGAACGAGTACTGTAAGCTTATGTTAGCCGCTGCACGTGGCTCTTTAATATTCACGAGGGTACTCGTCTACGATTGGCGTGGTTAGGGAAGGCTTTTTAATATTCATGAGGAAAGTGGTCTGTGATTCATACTCTTGTGATCATGTACATATCATGTGGACGTGACGTCTCACTGCGAGCCAATCACAAGACAAATATCAAAGAGCTTCCATAACCACAAAAACTTGTGTCTGAATTGTGCATTAGGGCTACTGCTAGCAACCAACCGGAGCTAGAAGACCCTGCCCCTCGCTGAAATCTCCAGTTTGGGAACACTTTGGCTTCCTGGTGAAATATTGCTACGGAGAAAGACAGGTGGATAAAACGAAGGCGGTGTGCCGATACTGTTCAACTAAGGTCGGGTATTTTCCGACAGCACGTCAAACATGCCAGCTCACCTGAAACGGCACCACTCAAGTGTAAAGATTTCCACGGTAAGGAAAAAAACCCACTGTAGTACAAATTCAACTGCCGTCTGCATTCAACCAGCCTCTCCTGGACAGCTTAGATCAGGTCAAAGCGATAACAGCATCCATCAGCATTTTTATAGCATCGGGTCTAAGACCATATTCAGTTGTGGAAAATGCTGGTTTTAAACACATACTAAAGGCAATTGAGCCCAGGTATAAAGTACCCAGTCATCCACATTTAAGCCAGGAGTTTAAAAAGCCACTCATTATTTTTAATTTCATACATTTGTTGTTTATTTATTTTATTTAACTTATTAGTATTACCAAGCAGCACATTGAATATATTTTGGTTTTCTGTTTGTATAATTACAAGTTTTTGGTTTAATGAGGGCGCCAAACTAGCAAATGGTTTTGCGTTGTTCCCATACTGTACCGAAAATGTACCGAACCTTGACCCCAAAACTGAGGTACGTACTGAACCATCATTTTTGTGTACCATTACACCCCTAATAAATGGAATTCTTTAATCAAATATATTTTTGTCTTGCCCTAACAGTTTTTCGGAGAATTTTTGGATCTTTAGTGGACATTCCTCTTTGATAATTCATTCATGTTTTGGTTGATTTGCACCATCGGACTTGAACTGCTGACTGACTTGACGATGGATGTAGACGCACTGAGTGACCGGACCTGTACACCTTCCTCATCATCATCATCATCCTCATCATCATAACAGTGTTAACTCACCAGTGTGTGCTCAGTGAGTACAGTTCATTTACACTCCTTGTTCTGTAGTTAGCTGCTTCCCCATAGCCTCCGTCCCCCCCCCCCCCCCTTTATTTTATTTTACTTTGAGTTTCTTCGACTCCGACAGTGTTTGCAAGGTAATGATGAGTGCCCCCCACCCCCCCCCCCTTCCTCCTCCCCTCACACTCAGTTTGATAGACTTGTCTATCCTCCTCCTCCTCCTCCTCCTGCAGTCTATTTGGGCCCAGTGTGTGTGCTAGGTAATGGTGCAGCTGGGCCATTAAAAGCGGGGGGCTATTTGACAGCGCCCCACGCTTTTTATTTCCTACCTCCCCACCCCTTACTCCCACATGTGCACAGTCATACGCGGGCACAAACGCACACACTCTGAGCCTGAAAGGACCCAAATGAACCCCCACAGGAGTAAATGGAGCCGTCGCCCCTAACACAGAGTATTTCTCTCTGGATGAGGATTGTGCATTTGTTTTGAAAAGGCAAAAAGAGAGGGAGGGTGAGCAGAGAGAGAGAGAGGAGTAAACTTAGGGTCTCCCGCTCTCTTCTCCGGTAAAGCTGCCTTTCTCCTCTCTCTGCTGCCCTCCCACTCTGTCTTTCCGAGGTTGTGTGTATTTGTGTTTGAAGTCTCTCCATTTGTCTTAGGGGATTGTGCAGAGCTCGTATTGACTATTGAGTGTGTGTAAGTGTGTGTGTGTAAGTGTGTGTTACCGCAGAGGGGGAACTGAAGGTGTTAAAGGCTTGATGTGAATAGCCTTCATCTGTCAGCCGCGGAGGTCGGCAGGGCGATGCAGAAAGTCCTGGGTGGTCTGGCGTTTTCATTTGAAACACCTGCTATTCATACACACACATTTGTCTACTGTAAGAGATGGGTGGGCGGTTGGGTGTGCACACACACACACACACACATTTTTATCTGTTTGTGCATCAAGTTTAACTCTGCGTATAAGGTTATAGGTACACACATACGTTCACTGCTCCTCTGTGTTGGAGCTACAGAAAGACGTAGACCTTCGATCTGAAGTATCGTACAGTCAAATGTGTTTACTGACAATACACTGTGACTGTGGCAGAATGAGATGTTCTGTACTTAATGGAAAGTGTATTGTGTTTGTGAACTGGATGGATTGTTGAAAAGAGGCAGAAAAGAAGCAGTGAACATGCTCATTCATCACAGTGTGTGCATTTTTGTCTTAGGCTTCTCATTTGATACTGTGGTTGTGATGCTTAAATTGATGGTATCAGGTTTTTGATAATAGAGATCACATTGATCAACTGACTATTTTTATGTGGCATCACACTCGGACATAAAAAATGATGCAGCCCAATCACTTACTAACTTAAAGGTGCTATGAAGTGAACCGGTGACATAAAGACTCTGCTACCCATAAGCACGCACGTCGACTGTCGTAATGCTGCGTTCCAGTAACCTCGGAACTGGGAGTGACATCATCTCCGACTTATCTGCGTTCCAGTTGAAGTTGGAAAAAAACATGCCGATCTACCAGGCTATTGTTAGCTGCTGTTAGCACGCCCTGCATTGTTGTTCACAAATGTCACATGAAGAATGTGATTATCACTATTGCAGCAATTTTGTAAATATAAGTCTAACTAGGCTCAACTTGTTCACAAAATAACGTGTCTAGCTTGAACCAACACAAAAGTAGGTAAGCTAAACTAAGCCTCTGTCTAGGAGTAGAAGAAGAGCAGACAGTAGATGATAATGCAACATAACACAGTAAAAAATGAGTCACAACAAGCACACATGACTGTTTAGCATTGCTGCTCACCAGTGGTGTGCGGTCAGGGGAGGCAGGGGAGGCAGTGCCTCCCCTAGGCTAACAAGAAAAATATATATATATATGTTTTCATAAAAAAAATTTTTTTCAGTTGTTCGTATACAATTTGTCATAATTAAAGAATAAAAAAAGGAAATTGCTGATTTGTCATTAAGAGGGAGGCTAACAGAGGGGACGGACAGCTGTCGCCTCTTTGACCGCTTGGTGAAGGATACAGCATATGATTCTGAGTAGACTTCAGAGCAGCTCGCTTGGACCCTGATGTGATGGGCTGAGGTGAGGGGCCACACTTCTGAGGAACTGGAGCTGGACACTGATGAGATGATGGAGGTGCCTGGGGGTAAGTTGCTGATATTACACCATGCTGTGGAGGAGCAAAGACTCAGAAGAAATCAAACTTTAATCTCCTAAAGAAAACACATTGAGATCACAAAACCCAATGCCAGAAATCCAACACAAAAGTTCCCTTTTCAGCAGAGAAACCAGAGGGATGGCTTCTTATTTTTTGAAACGTCCTCTTTCCATGCGCTTCCAAACTTTTGCGTCCTCTGCTTCGCTCCTCACGTGCCAAGTGACTGATACTCGGCATCTATTGTCTCTAGAACTCGGCACACGCTTTCCAACAAGGCTTAAAATATCAGGTTTAAAATCTGTGAGTCATTTTGTTAGCTAAGGCTAGCTGCTGTAGATAGAAAAAAATGGAAAAGCTTGGAAAAGGTGAAGAAAATTAGAATATAAATATAATAAAGAACATGACTAGCCAAACTGAAAAAAAATCAAGAAATCGATAATACAACAAAAGCTTACTCTTTGTCAGCTCTTGTGGCCGTGATGTTCGTGATCGAGGTGGCTTGTGTTCGTCTGGCTGGAGGCGGCTGCTGACTGATATTTTCAGTGGTGCGCGCTGTGACCACTGGCCGTCTAGGTGTGCCGACTGTTTTTGAGCTTTCCCGGTTTTCTCTGATTGCCAGCACGCCTCTGCCCCTTTGATATCAGTTTTTCAATTTCATCTGGCGGGCCAGATAGTATTGGAGACGGGCCAATTTTGCCCTCCGGGCCGTTGCCAAGCGCTGCTAGTGTATTTCTCCCATCTCCACTTGCACATACACAGCACAGACTGTCACTGCGTTAAAGGGGCAGGGCTGGCCAGTAACAGTTTGTATTTGCAAATGTGAGCAGTGCACCGTATATATAACACACACATATAGAAATTTCAACTTTAGCTGGCTGCCTGCCTCCCTCGTCATGGACCTCACCGCACGTTACTGCTGCTCACAATACCCATTGACATCCAGTGTTTGAGCTAAGCTAATTAGCCGTGGGCGAGCTCTGCCCCTCTTTTCCTGTTATTACACACAGAGTCTAAAGAATGGTGTGTATCTGCTTGTCATGGACTCAGGTGTGAGGCAAGACATGAAAAAAATGTTGGTGTATCCCTTTAATGGACATTTTCAAAGAATAAACTTAAATCAGCAGAGCAAAATTTGAGTGGATAATTATTTGTTCCACATGTCCATGTGACTAAAATGTGCAGTATCTGTTGTGAGTAGCTTCTCTCTGGGGCTTACACATCATGGTGTCTCGGTGTGCTGCAGGGGTACCAGGGGCGAGTGGTGGTGAAGGATACAGCATATGATTCTGAGTAGACTTCAGAGCAGCTCGCTTGGACCCTGATGTGATGGGCTGAGGTGAGGGGCCAGACTTCTGAGGAACTGGAGCTGGACACTGATGAGATGATGGAGGTGCCTGGGGGTAGGGGAGAGTTGCTGATATTACACCATGAAACAGACTGTGGAGGAGCAAAGACCAGTTTAACAGCAGCAGGATGACTGACCGGACAGGTGGTGTCAGGATCTTATGGCTCTTTGCTTAAGTGAGTGCACGCCCCTAATCAGCTGCAGATTTGATTCACCTGTGAAGGAGGGCAGGATGAAGAAATGAAGGAGGGGCGACTGAAATGAGCAGACAGGTGACAGATCAATATTTGGATCTTTTTGCTTGAACTTTCGCGACAGCTCTGTATGTCGCCATGGTGAACTTAAACCTACATGTCCAACCATAGTTATCTACTGCTGTGTTCCAACAAGGCTTAAAATATCAGGTTTAAAAATCTGTGAGTCATTTTGTTAGCCAAGGCTAACTGCTACAGATAGAAAAAAAATGAAAGCTTGGACAAGGTGAAAGAAAATTAGAATATAATAAAGAACATGACTATACAAACTGAAAAAAATCAAGAACACAATACAACAAAAAAAGTTTACTCTTGGAGTCATCCCTTCTCCTGGACCTTTCAGTAGAGCTCTTTAGCTTTAATAAGCCTTTAAAAGTGCTCTCATGCCTCATAGTCCTGATCAGTACATCAGACACTGTAAACATTACAGATGCAGCCACTTAAAACTTTCCGAATTTACCAGATGGGGTCTTGGCTGGTCCCTGACAGGGCTGTTCTACCCTGACCGTCATATATTGGAAACTCTGGGCCATGTTTGAGTGAATTTGTGGTGTCACGTTTGCTCTCAGGTGTAAATTGGTGGTAACTCTGCCTACTCTCAGGGGCAAACCCTGCTTGTACAGTATGAGTATGCAAAGTCTATATGCATCGCCTTGGGGAGAAGTTAACCCTCCCCCAATGCGACGGACGTGATCTGGGTGACTTGGCCACATCTTTGAGACATATGGTGGTGCCTTTGTCCCTGCAGACAGGTTATCTTGAGGTCACTTTGGACCAAAGTTAAAAAATTTGAACTACTTAGGCGACATTGCTATGGCTGTGCCACATCAGCCAATCGGCATTGTGTGGGTGTGTGTGTGATGACACCACAACAACTGTTTTTATTCCCGTTCACAGAGTGACAATCCATGACGTGGGACATTAGTTTGCATAGATGGGACTGAACTCACAGACGATGCTGCTGCAGGTCCATCACCTGTAGTGTTTGTGGTTGGTAGGTTAGTGAAAAGGAAACAGTTGGAAAAATGTCAGCTAGTACATCCTATTATATGATATGTTATGATCACTAGGTGAAACTCAAGTGGGCTTGATGTCACTGAGCAGAGTGACAGTGACCGAATGAGCCTTTTACAGACGACCCATTTGATCTTGGTCACTGTGTTGCTTTGGGTGTGAATGCACTTTTAGTTACTGACATATTTTTTCATATTAAAGGTGCTACGAGGAGAATTTATTTCCGGCGACATAAAGACTCTGCTACCCATGAGCACACACGGCGACTGTCGGAAAAACATGACTGAAGCCAAAGCGTGCGTTTGTTTTGTTGCTAATGAATGCAGCGCTGACCTTTCTCAGAACTCTGCATTGCTTTACAACTTCTTTTTTTCAACAACTTACAAGATGCAAAGCGACGAGGTAATGTATCTCTTTCTAGTTACGTAGCGGTAGTTTTTGATGTGTGACAACAAGCAGTTTTTGGAAAACTTAGTATCGTAGTTTTGTAGCCGGTTATATATATCGCTACTTACAGCCCGGTGCTCTAAGACGTGTCCGAATAATATAAATTTGCTCCAGTTTTAATTGTCTTGTTCCCGAAGTTGAGTATCCAGGCCAGTCCAGCCCTGTCCGACCCGACCGCGAAGCAAAGAATAGCATTGATAGATAACCTATTTTGATGCTATAAAACTCATCTTAAAGTGTGTATTTGGATCAGGCATATATCTAAAAGTGAGACTTTTTTGTAATTACTTAAAAACTCCTCATAGCATCTTTAAATATACTTTTTTGTTGTGTTAGTGGCTCAAAAATGCATCTCCACTACTATTGGCTGAAATGCATAATAGTCTATGGACAACAGCAGCACTTCTTACATCATGTTTGTCACATCTGTTTATGGTCAATACTAATACTTTTATTTTCAGGTGATTTAAACAGACTCTGGCAGTCATCAAAAATAAATATGAACATGAATTCCAGTTAATTATGTCCTCTTTGATAAAGATTGACAGTCCATATCCCTACTCTTAACTGTGCCAAGAGGACTTGATTGATGGATTGAAACAAGTCAAACATTTCAGTACAGTTAAATTGTATTTTATCTATCACTGCATGATGCCACAGGGATTTAAACACTCCAGAGTCGTTGTTGCATTTTTTTTCTGTTCACTTTCTGCAGTCCTAACCGTGGATTTCAACGCATGGAGTTAAAACAACAAAAAAAAAAGGAAAACTGAAAGCCTCATACTGGAACATTCCATATGAATTATTTATGACTCCAAAATGTGATAACAGAAGTAGAAAATTAGGAATGCTGCAAAGTGATATCCTTTTACACTGACGAGGGAAAACAAGCTGCACAGGGCGCTCCTCTCCCTTTTTTAACTTCCGACGGGTGCTCGGGCCGCATTTTAACTGGATGCCATTCAACGCTGAAACTGTGTGTGGAAGCAGGAGTGATAATTATAACTGTCTGACACCTCTGGGTTCCCAGACTGGGAGGCCTCGCAGAACAGCAGTCAGTCAGTCAGTCAGGCGTGTGTGTGGGAGTCGTGCCTGTGTGTGTATGTGTGTGGAGGGCACGTTTCCATCTGCATCCTCTACTGTCACGCTGCCATAAAGTGAGAAGAAGAGAGAGTGTCCCCACGGAGACCACTCATCCACACAGTGTTGTTTTTCCTCTCCCTCTCTCGGTCTGTCTCTCTCTCTCCTTGTTACCACCTAGAATGAGCCAATAAACACTTGTGATGCTAAAAATGTGTGCGGTATGCGAATCAAAAGCTCCCTTCGTTGGATCCCGGGGGGTCTTCAATGACATTGTGTGTGTTTTTGTGCATTTCTGTGTGTGTGAAGGAGCAGACAGGGCGATATGACACTGAGTTACCATGTTTCTGTATCAAGCGGTGAACCCCCAGCGTTAAAGCTCATTTGTCATACATGCCACGGCTGCGAGTGTGTGTCCTTCTTTGCGAGTCTATCGGTGCAGAGCTCTGATTGGCCGATGCGTCGGTGCACCGTCTCTTCATTGTAAGAAGTGAGGTCTGGTGTCTGCGCTGACCAGCAGTGTGCAGGCTGTTCCAGCTGTGTTACTGCTGCAGACAGACGGTTTCTGACGCTGTAAAAACTTTATTGATCCAGCAGCATCTATTGCTTTACATTAACCGCCTGCTTCAAACTAACTTTTCTTCTCTGTACTGTGGAGCTGCTCCAGTCAGGAACACAAATTCTCATTGACAAAGATGAAGTGTTTTGAGCTCTGAGGATGATAAAACAGTTTACACTTCCCCTGTCCCGTGAGTGTTTGGTCTACTCTTCTGTACAAAAACATTTGGATGGTTATAACAATAAGGTTCTTGACAAAAATGGATCTTATTGGAGATTACACTCGAACTTAGCCAGTGGAAAAAATGTCAGAAAGTGAGTCATTTGAGTGCTCAGATTGTTTTTGTTTTTTTAATGTCACATGGTAGTTTTAAAGTGCAAAAGGCCAGTAAAGTACACCCTCAAAACTGTCTGGTTAAAAATAACCCAATTTGGGCTGTTTTATAACCCAACCACTGGGTCAATATAGCACCAGCCCAGCAGTAGTTAATTTGACCCAGCAAGATGGGTTGGTCCATTTTAACCCAACAGATGAGTTAAATATTCTACCTAAAATTCTGGGTCAAATTAACTGCAAACCTGGGTAAATTCAACCACACATATTTGTTATATACTGTACCCAAATACTGGGCCAAATTAATTAAAATTCTAAATTGTTTCAACTACATATTTATTATTTACTCTACCCAAATACTGGGTCTGTCACGGGGGGGAGGTTAGGACCCAGAAGTGAGACAGATTTATCAGTTCACAACAACCAGCTTTATTGAACAGACACAGGAACAGTTGAGTGGAGAGCCTGGATCGAACTCACGATCCTTGGAACACGAGGCGGTGACGTTGTCCACTCGGCCACGCAGGAGCCACACACTTAAATTGCCACTCAGAGTCTATAAAGTGAAGCAGTCTTGGTCTCACTTTGTCTTTCGAAGCAGGAATTGGTTCAGATTGCTGGGGATCAGGCTGCCACCACTGATTCAGGCTCATAGACGGGTACTTGGAGCCTGGCGTGGTGTGTGGATTTGTGTTGGAGCACATCTGTCGACATGATGAGGTGATGACGTTAGAAGCACAAACAACCCAGGTGCTGAGTCAGCCAATGTATGTTGGGTTGATGGATTTTGACTCAGTGCCTGAGTTGCACAAAAATAACCCAAATACTATACAATGAACCACAATGGGTAAAACATTTCATAACCTGGCGGTTGAGTAGATAAAATAATCCAGCTGTGTGTGTAGTTCGGGGGATTTCAGGTCTACTATGTTAAAGGATAGCTCGAGTTTACGAAGTGGGGTTGCACGTGGTGTAAGGCACTAGTAAATATGACCGTCACTAAAGCAAAAGGTGCCAACTAGTGCCTGGCATTTAGGGATGCACAAAACTGGATTTCGCCAATATCTGATATGCCGTTTTCCCCAAACTCATTGGCGTCTATACTGATACCTTTTTCACAGGAGCACAAAGCCTCCATTTTACTAAAAAATATCAGTTCCCTTAACAGTCTAATTATATCATAAACAGAAAACATTTTCCTTTTTTTTGTCAGTTCTACATTTGATTTATAAATTGGACTTTTGGTGACAATGAGGGAAACCATGTTACTTTTTTTGAATATTCCACAGGCACCATTTACAGTTATTTATTGCCTAGCATTTAAATCTGGCTATTTCCCCTCAGGGACAAGGCAGACTTGTTGCTGTTGTGGTATCATATTTGCCATGGGCCTCAAGCAACATGACTTAACTAAACTACCCCTTGTGCTACAGCCACACTGGACGCGAATTGGCGAATTTAAACGCGCGTAGCGCCCGAGGCTGGACACTGGACCATTTTGACAAGCTAAGGGGCGACCCGCGCCACTGCGCAGGCGGAGTAGAGAGCTGGAGCCAGTCGGACTAAGTGATGACCTGTGCAGGCGAATCCAGCTGGAAACAAATATTTACAGAACTAGCCTTCAAAACCTGTCTCCTCAGAGACTTTCACCCAAGCCTGCTCCTTTTTGTTCCGGTCTCTGTAGAGTACACATGTCGAATCATATAGCTCCGAATGATGACAAACAGCACAGAGGGGGAATGTCATGCTGGTTAGCTGCCGCGGCACAGCGTCACACGAATTTGCGTAGAAAATTCAATATTTTCAACTAGAGCGTAGAGGCGTTTGACGCCCCAAAAGGGCCAGACGCTCCATATGCACCGCGCTAAACACGTCCAACACGCCACCCGGGGCGAATCTACGTCCAAACGCGTCTTTGCATTGACTTTGTATGTAATCTCAATGCGCGTCTTTGCGAATTCGCGTCAGGTGTGGCCGTAGCATTACACTGCAATCAGATAATGGTCAGTTATTATTTCAGCTTTTGAGTAAAAGTCTAGACCAGGCATCACCAAATGGCGGACTCCGGTCCGGATCCAGACCGAGTGGTGGCTCTGTCCGGACCGTGACCAATCTCTAATAAATTAACAAGAATAGATTTTAATCTTTTTTTTTTGTCACAGATATACAGCGGGCACTGCCACTCCAGTTAACACCAGAACGGCTACTGTGGTCTGATCACACCTCTCTAATGAAAGAAAAAATTAAAGGAAAATATTCAGTCAGTGCTCTGCATGCAATTGTTTTTCCTTCGTAGAGCCACCTTTTATAAGCCGACTGTTTTATGAAGATGTAACTTATTTACTTGATGTGTAGGCCTTAAATTCTTGGCTGGGATCACTTTAATTCAAGAGAAAAAAGGAGCTAGCTGTGCACTCAATACAACACATCCTGCATTAAAAACATTCACAATAAATATCATCAAAAAATCTTCAAAAATCTGGACATATGGGGAGGCTATAAGAAAAACTGGACTTCGGTCTGGACCTTTTATTGGAGGAAATTTTGTCAGCTGGACCTCTTTTAATTGAATACCCCTGGTCTGGATCCTTCTGGTCTACAAGCAACAGTTGCCCAAAGCAGAAGTACTGGAGCACTTGCTTTTTAAAGTAAGATGGTTTTAGGGCAGCTCAGCAGAAACCCAAATTAATCTGCACCAGTGATATAAACCATGCCACTGTTACTATTCCCTTACTCCCTAAAAAAGACCAGATCATGAGTTTAAACAAAGCGTATACTGGAGAGAGAGAGGTGTCAGAGCTGCAGTGTGATGATGTTCAATATTTAAGCCTCTGCTGTTGTGAACAGTTGGTCCTGAAGCAGCTGAGGTTCAGTTTCAGCTCCTGAATCAAACTGTGAAACTCAAGTCCTGCTCTATTTTACAGTCACATGTGTAATAAGCACTGAGTCACAGCCAGTTGATGTCAAGTTCTAATGTACATCCTGTAGTGTGATTATTTTTAGATGTATCTCTCATATATATAAATACATGCTGCTTTAACACAAGAGGCCGGTCGTGATGATTTCATGATGTTTATTTGCAGCTTTCTTTGTTTTCTTAAAGACCCTAAAAACCAACAGTTCATCTCTCTCTCTCTCTTTTTATCCTTAAAGTTGTTTCAGAGGCATGGACATTTTTGCTATTTTCCGGAGGAACTTTGAAAAGTCAAATTGATTTCATGGCCATGAAGGATTTGTGAAAGTTTCTGAAAGTACAAACCTCACAGTAAAATGTCAGCTTTCTCAGCCTCTGCTGCTGTTTCTGAGGAGACCTGCTGCAGTGCAGCACAAAATGAGTGTCCCAGTGTCAAAGCTGTGGATCATTTTTTAGAGTTTTGTGGTACCCGGAAGAATAAATTATTGAATTTCAAAACACAGTCACAAACAATGGACTGAGTGTTCATTTGGAAGGATAGATCTGTAATTTTGAAGAGGATATTTTGTGGAGCACAGAGTGGAAGGAATTTAATTGCAGATATTTGTTTCAAGTTATTTTCCAAAAGAAGTGAAAATGTTGGTCCAATTTCTTCTCTTCTTGTCATCTGGTTGGTTTGCCTCATGGGACATGATTTGTTGTGGTAGTGCCACAAATCAAGTCATTTTTGGTTGTGCTGCATGCTCCAGTCAGTCATCCATGTGACGGAACAAAGCGGTCAGATTTCTGTTTGTAAATATTTAATATGTTGGATATTCATGATATCAAATCATCTGAGCAATCAGGAAGGATAAAATCCCTGATAGTAGCCCAGATACCACAGAAAATTGAGGTAACATAACCTGTAAAATCAGATCAGCAAGACTTTGCTGATTTTCTTCATAAGAGGGGAATTTGGCCAGAAATCAGTTGGATTATCTTGGTTTGTGTCTCCTGCATTTGGAGGTGGTGTGGTGGTGCAAGAAGAGTCTGCGTTGTCTCTACCCGAGGCTTGCAGCTTACTGGGGATAGGATACTTATATGGTTAACAGGTTGAAAAGTTGATCTTCATGGTTTTTCAACACCTTGTGTTTTCAGCTCACATTCCAAAATAATTCGAAGCCTTGTTTCAGGAACAACCTGCATGTATTACAAAGAGGACAAAGTGACCCCCAAGTGCCCCAGCTTCATCTGTTCTAGTCTCAAAAAGTCGACCACGTTAGCTCAGCTACTGCTGAGGGATACTGCAGGCCGTCACCAAATCCCTGAATAAAAGCAAAAGGTCTGCACTGGCAGCACAGACACAGCAAAAACAACCACAGATATACTAATACAACAAATTATATTCTAGAGGTTATAGCTTTGTTCCTGTATTTGCATTAAAAACAGATAACAAAATTGTATTTTCACAGAGACGGCAACCACAGGGCCTTCAAAAATAAAGCATATTAAGTTTTAATGGCCTGCTAAAATAGTAGAAAATAGTTTAATGTTCTATGACTGTAACTGTGGCCCCAAAAATCGTAAACTCCACCCCTCGCCTATACTGAGCTTGGATCTGTAGAAGGGAGTTGGTTCTACCTAGCCCAGGTGCAGGGCAGAGAGGACTGATAATGCCCATGGTTTTACATGGATGTGTTTTGGACGGAGCATGGATCAAACCAATCGGAGTTTCAGCTCTCATTTGCTTTAAAGCTGGAAGCACCAGGCAGCTGGTGTTTTATTATTTCTTCAGCGGGTTCAGAACTTTTGGATGTTTTATTTTATTACTCCCCAATTATTGTACAACTGTACTCACAGAACACATGCAGTGCAATGTATGTAATGTCTTAATGCTCAGTTCAAAGTATTAGTGTTTGCATCCAGAATATAAGAAATGATCCAAAAGATGAATCAGAAACTTTGTGGATTATTGAAATCTACATTTAATTCCATCTGGATCAGACTTTCATATGTTTATGTTACTTTACATCAATTATCTTTGTGTTTTAAGCAGTTCATTTTCTTATTTACTGCAGGAATCCTTGTCTTCGTTCACCATTGCAGCATGCCAAGGAAAACTGGAAAAAGGCATACTGTCTCTCAGCTCTCCATCCCATTATGAACTTTAAACTACATTTTTTAATAAATGCCCCTATATGTAAGAGCAGATGAGTGCTGCTGCACATCCTGTGTCAGTAAAACAAGTTCAGTAAAGTGTTTTGGTCTCGTGGATGTGTGCTGATCTACAGAATAATGCCTCCTCTTGACAGCAGAAACAGACTACAGACTTTGGACCAGATACAGATGTGGTCGCTTCAAGTTTTTCCTCCCAGCTTAATGCCAGTTGAGTGCCAGTCAGTTACCAGCCAACTTCCATCCTCTGGAGGTCTAAATAGGGCCAATTCTTTGGGTTTGTTTTTGTTCTAAATTTCTGTACATGATGGCATTTTTCCATTCTAAGCAGAATTTACTTTCATATACTTTATTGGCAAAAGTATTCACTCACTCATCCAAATCTTTGAATTCAGGAGTTTCAGTCACTTCTGTGTCCACAGGTGTATAAAATAAAGCACCTGAGCATGCAGACTGCTTTTACAAACAGTTGTGACAGAATGGGTCGCTCTCAGGAGCTCAGTGAATTCCTGCTTGGTACCATGATAGGATGCCACCTGACCAATAAGTCCAGCCATGAAATTTCCTCACTAAAGATTATACAGTCAGCTGTAACTAACTAACTAACTGTAGAGTTATAACAATGTGGAAGTAATGGAGAACAGCAGCAACTCAGTCATGAAGTTGTAGGCCACGTTACATTCCTATTCCAAGATACTCTAGGTATCAAAAATAACCATCGCTGGTATTAGATTATTGTAATATGCAATTGAGCATTAGGCAATGAAAATAGCACTTAATATTTTTTGGGCAATTTGCAATACAATAATGCACTTTACACTTTATCACTCTGCACTTTAACCAGCCCCTTGGCCTTGGTTTTTTTCTGATGATCAACTACGTTTGCTTTGTTTCATACTGTTTGTTTTGCTCACCACCAACCTGCCAATGGGACTAGAGATGGAAATTAGACACACGGCTATAACCTTGCATGTTTTCGATTATATGTTCATTAACATGTACTGTCCCATTCCTTCTTTTAAAAATAAACAAATCTACAAATCTACATCACAGAGCGGGGTCAGTGGATGCTGAGGGTCATAGTGCACAGAGATCACCAACGTTCTGCTGAGTCAACAGCTCCAAACTTAATGTGGCCTTCAGATTAGCTCAAGAACCGTCTGTAGAGCTCTTCATGAATGGGTTTCCATGGCCGAGCAGCTGCACTCAAGCCTCACATCTCCAAATGTAAGGCAAAGCGTTGCAGTGGAGCAAAGCACGCTGCTGGACTCCAGAGCAGGAGATGTGTTCTCTGGGGTGACTAATCACGCTTCTCTGTCTGACAATACGATGGACGAGTCTGGGTTTGGCGGTTGCCAGGAGAACAGTGCCTGTCTGACTGCATCATGCCAAGTGTAACGTTTAGTGGAGTGAGATTATGGTGTGTTGGTAATTTTCAGGAGTTTGACTTGGCCCTTAGTCCTTATAAAACAAACTCTTAATGCTTCAGCACACCGAGAAATTCTGCACAATTTCATGCTCCCAGCTTTGTGGGAACCATTTGGGGACGGCCCCTTTCTGTTCCAACATGACTGCACACCACAAAGGGGAGAATGGTGTGAAGAACTTGACTGGCCTGCACAGAGTCCTGACCTCAACTAGATAGATCACCTTTGGAATAAATTAGAGCAGAGACTGTGAGTCAGGCCTTCTAATCCAGCATTGGGCTTTGACCTCACAAATGTGCTTCTGGAAGAATGGTCAGAAATTCCCAAAACATTCGTAGACCTTGTGGACAACATTCCCAGAAGAGTTGAAGCTGTTATAGCTGCAAAGGGTGGAACGACGTCATATTGAACCCTCTGGATTAAGAATGGGATGTCACTCAAGTCCATATGAGTGTGGTGGCAGAGAAGCAGATGCTTTTGGCAGTATAGTGTACATTCCATAAAATGTGTTTAAGGGTTACAGGTTTATAGCAGAATTGCATGGGCAGGTTGAGCATTTTCTTGTCCTGGATCTACCAAGACTCTGCAAAGGGAACTAGAGAAGATTGAAGTGGCTCCACCTGTATGAGATGGTTTAAACCAAAGTCAAATGAAGAGGGCGTTTTCACATTAGGCCCACTTGTTTCGAACCGTATTGTGGCGCGGTTCGCCCCCCCTCCCCCTCCCCCGCTGGCTTGCATTCACACTTGCAACATCGAACCATGCCCGAGCCCACTTGTGTATTTACTCAGTTTGAAACAGCAGGGGGCGATATGCACGTAACGTAATGTTTACGTTTCACTCTCTTCTACATTTTTCTTCAAGTGTGTTTTTTTATCGTGTTTAAGACGGCATCAGCGACCTTCTGGACCCTCGTAAATCATTGTAATCCTCAACCAGAATAAACAAACCGAAAAATTGAGTAAGCAAAATATTCAGCCGCGGCATTAACAGGAAGTAATGCATCAAAAGTCGATCGGTTCGGACCACTTTGTTTCACACCAGTGAAATCGCACCAAATGTCGGGAGATGGAGCGGATCAAGACCACCCCTTCATGGAGGTCTCGGACCAGCTGATTTGGTGTGCACCAAAGTGCGGTGGTTGCATTCACATTGACACTAACGTACCAAACCCTGGGCCAAAACTTCTTTGGTGCACACTAAATATGGTTGGTGTGAAAACACCCTGAGTCCCCAACTTAGGTTGACACCTGTTTTGGGCCTGACCACTCCTCGTTTTCAGAAAAATGGGAGCATATAAATGACAAATGCGTCAGGAGAAAATGAAGAAAGTTACCAGGGCTTCATTCACACCAGAACACTGTGCGCTGGGCATAAATTAGGGCCCAGTGGCTTTATGGCAGCTTTGGAAAATGTACTGAACCGTGTAACTTATGAGTATGGAGAGTATGGGTCACTTCACCTTATGCGTGCCAGTTCCTGAGAGAAGTATCTTGTGTTTACATGAAATTATTGTCAAGTAAAGCATACAAACACAGATCTATCCCTGTAAACACCAAAGACAGCTTACATATGAAAAGACTTTGAGAAATTAGATGTTTCCCTGCTCTGTATTTTTTGTTTTGGTTCAATCCTAGTTCTTTAGGGTTCAGCAGACAGTCAGAAAAAGTAACATTTTAGCACTTATGGCCTAATAGCTGTCTTGAATTTTAAGATAAGAAGTCAGAGGCATTTGCTGATCTTTTTTTTTTTTCCCATTACCACAGACTCTTGGTACCTCTGGGTTTGACTGTGATCGAGTTTCTCCACTTTACCAGAAACAGTGCAACAAATAAAGGGGTAAAAGGTCACATTGTGTGTGGGGATGGTTTAATTACAGACCGTGGGTAAGGTCTAAAGAGCAGGCATGCTATCATCAACTGCTGCGGCTGCTGCAACCTCTCAACCGCCAGATACATCATCAACACAAAGGAACACATGCAACAACATCATAAACACAGAGAGAAGCATTATGGCTGTATAGATAATCATGGAAACTGTGTTTGATCCTCGCACACACTTCCTGACAAACACCATTCATCATTGTAATTAAACAGAGCAGGATGTGCGAGTACGAAATGAGAGCAACTCTCCCTCTAATCTTATTGTGGAAAGAGGAGGAAGTTCCACCAGACAGGCCGTAATAATGTCACCTCCCTTTTCCTCCACTCTCTCCCTCTGCACCACACACATCTGCCTCCCTCTCTCCCCTCTTTGTCTGTGTGTCTCCTTTTCTCTCTGTGCTGTCCCTTTTTGGACAGAGTTGCGCTGCCCTTTTCAAAGTTATTTCCAACGCCTCGGGCTCCCATTAGTATTCAGCTTAACAGTGGCTCTCTTTGTTTCAAGGAGAAATTGCCAACTCTTAGCGTAAATTTTGCGGAGAGACACTTGCAAATGGTCTACGGCACGGGCAAAAACTTTATGATTCACCTGGGTACCCTCTCTCTCTCTCTCTCTCTCTTGCTCTTTCCCTCTCTCTATCGCAAACCCACCCGCCCTCACCCCCTCCCCCAGTGGGCGCTGTTATGAATCGATTTGGTGGAGGTTATTGCCATCGTGAGCTGCTTTTGAAATTTGTTTTCTTCTGAAATTGGATTTTGGTCTACCCTTATTTTTCACATGCAGGCAATATGCCGCGCAGCATCTACCTGCAATTAGTCTAATCCATGGGCTGTTTCATCATCTGTAGTGTTTAATACCACCCACAAACACACACACACACACAAGCTCTGTACAAGTTTAGGCAAGTTAAAAACAGAGTAAGTAAGTTATGTTTATTTATGCAACTTTTTCAAGACAAATATTACAAAGGCCTTTACACTAACATCCATCCATTGTCTACACCCCTCCTCCCTTTTATGGTCATGGGGGGGCTATCCCAGCTGACTTTTGGCGAGAAGCAGGGTACACCCTGAACCGGTCATCACACAGAGAGACAGACAACCAATCCTCCTCACACTGATACCTAAGGGCAATTTGGTCACCATCAACCTAATGAGCATGTGTTTCGCCCTGACTGACATGGAGACCAACCTTCTTGCATGTACTACCTGCAGTGCCACCATACCATCCCTTCACAACATGATACAAAACATAAAAAATAAAAAGTTAGGGATGTCCCGATCAGCTTTTTTGTCCCAATCAGCTTTTTTGGCCCTAAATATAGTTTTTCAAAGATTGTCCTGATTCAGAGACCTGATTGAATATGTATATTTATGTCAATAATACAGCTGAACACAGTATTTGTGATTGTTTGTTTGTCAAATAAAGTAATCAATCAATAATTTATTTAATTCATTTTCATGTAATCAAGTCCAACTGGCATTTTTGGGGAAGCGAATAATTAATTTGAATTGTGACTGGTGAATTACTGCTACACTCACATGATTTTGGATATCTTCTAGTCATTAGTAGGCTGGCTGAGATGACTTAAAGCTTAGCTTTTGCACTGAAAATTTGTAATAATAATAAGCTTTATTTGTATAGCAGTTTTAAAAACATTGGTTTACAAAGTGCTCTGACAGCAGGCAGGAACATAAGACAACAAAGCACAAGAGTTTAAACACAAGGACAAAAGACCAACCAAAGACGGTTAATTGAAATCAAAGAACATTTAGACAATTTACACAAGTGGCAAAATTAAATTGAGAAAGTTCCACAACACAAAAATAACTTAAACCCCAAAAAGTAGGCACACACACAAAAAATTGTTTGGTTATTTTTTCAACCCAGTAGCTGGGTTGAGATTGTTGGTTAGTTTAATTGGGTTGTTTTCATTAAATTTGGTAATCTAAATACCCAGATTGCTGGGTTATTGTAGTTGGCAGTTGAGTTATTAGCTGTTGGGTTGTAATTTTCATTATAATGTGTTGGGTTATTTTGAACTACCCAACATGTTGGGTTGACGCTCGCGCATGCACGACCAACAGCTACCCCCAGGTTACCCCCACTCATTCGACCCCCCCCCCCCCAGCTGCTTCTCTTCGCGGGCTTCTACGTGCAGTACCGCCATCTAGCAGCGTCGCATACTGATAGACACCCTGAGAGACTCAGCTCTATACAAGTAAGGTTTGCTACGTGTGCACTATTCTTTCACCACAATGTTCAATTTATATTAATAAAATGTATATAAAGCACACTGTAGTTTGGGGTGCTGGTTTGGCGTAGTGGTTAGCACCCCATGTACATGCTTCTACCGGTCCAGGTTCGAATCCCGCCTGTGACCAGTTTGTAGAGTGTCTTCCCCTACTCTCTCTCCCCCTTTCACAAGCCTATCCACTGTCTCTCTCCTATCAATAAAGGCACAAAATGCCCAAAAATATACATTTAAAAAAAAAAAGCTCACTGAAGTAACTGTGTATCTTGGCTATCCGAATTCAATGTGACATGGGCGTCGGTGGTGCAGTTGGATAGTGCGCTTGGTCAGTGATCAGGAGGTTGCAGGTTCAAGCCCAGCTCCGGGCGACACATGGCGATGTGTCACTTAACCCCAAGTTGTTCCCACTGCTGCGTCAGTGGCGTGTAAAGGCTCATTTATGCTCGTCATACACATGAAAAAGTATGCGTCCGTTTCAAACGATGGTTCCGTCACTGCGCACATACTCCCATGCGTCTTTTACTTTTGCAATGGATGTTGACCATTGCATCCACCAGGGGGCACAAATCTGTCTCTCACCGACCTCCACTTCTCCTTTGCATCCAACGAGCTAACATTTAGCTCCCTCCCGATCTCCTCCCAGCTGTTTTGGAGTTTGATTTTGTCGTGGTGTCCCGGACAAGTAACATCGTATATATGTTTGTGATTTCGCACCAGCACACACAACTTTTCTTTGAAGAGCCCCGCCATATACTTCTTCGTTTCTCTCCAGAGATGAGTATCAAAGTGACAGTAGCAACACTGCCCACACGGTTTCCGGTGGTAGTGCTCCGTCTGGTCCGTATCCGTAAGCTTCAAGGACACGCGCAGAAATACGGACGAAAAGAACGCCAAGCACGGACAGAGAGCTCTGTCCGTATCCGGATCCGTATTTAACGTTGAGCATAAATGAGCCTTTAATGGTCATGAAAGGGCGTGAATGTGTTAGAGATACTGATGGATAACTAACATAGAAACTCAAAACCATCAATGAATGTAAGAGTGAATGGGTGTGAATGGGTAGGTGTGACCTGCGGTGTAAAGCAGCTTTGAGTAGTCAAAGACGAGAAAAAGCGCTATATAAGCTCAAGTACATTTACCATTACATGAGCGTGTGAAGCAGTGATTGTGAACTCTTGGTCATTTGTGGTTAACGTTAGCGATAGCTTCTTGTGGGTAACGTTGGGTTATTTGAACCACCCAACTGATCGAGTAAAAAGAACCCAACAGTGTAGTCAAATTGAGCCTGTGGTTGGGTTATTTGAACAACCCAACTGGGTTGTTCAAATAACCCAACTGTTGGTTAAAGGAAACCAACCCAACTTGTTGGGTCAAAATAACCCAGCATGTGTTCTGTCCAATATTTAACCAGTGTTGGGTTAAAAAATAACCCATATTGGGTTGTTTTTAATCCAATTTTTAAGTGTGCAACAGTCCAGGCCCAGTCACTAAACATGGACACAGAGGAGGCACTGACCCCATGGGACTGGAAACACAACACACCAGGATACAGCAACACGCAAGAGGTTGAATGACTCAAGTGCAAACTGCACCCCAAGGGTGCTAACTAACATGCATGGGTGCCATGTCCAGTGATTCCAGCCCCCTGATTCAAAAGGCCCCCTCCATATGTCATAAGAACCCAGACAATACAGGAACACCACTACTAAAATGAGACCATGAAGACCAAAGTAACGTTAAAAACAAAACAATATAAAAAGACAATATAAAATAGTGGAATAGAATAGAGATAATATAAGAGATAGAACAATAACACCATGACCGAGTTTTCTATAAAAAGATTAAAAGTATAACGCAAGATAAAACAATCTGAATTAAAAGTTAATAAAGACACCAGTCTGTAATAACAAATAAGAAGTCAGTAAAAGATGGAGCTAAAATGATAAGAGAAATACCATCAAATAAAAGGATAAAAAAGACTGAAACACAAATAAAAGGAAAAGAGACTAAGGCCCCATCCACACAAAGACAAAACGCTTAACAGTTTCCAAAACGATCGTCATAAAGACGAAGGCGTCTCAGAAAATATGTGCGTCCACATGAATGCCCTTGATACGCATGAAGACGCTGTGAAACCCATGCCAGATCTCTAGGGCCGCTGTAACAATATGACGGAACAAGTGGAAACAGACGAAAAAACAGTGGGCATGCGCACTTGTGGCAAAAGTTGTACACAGACATTGTGATGAAGTGATCATAAAGTGCCGTAATGTGTCCTCGATAATTGTTCGTTCAACTCGGTGGTGATTGAGAAGAAGGAGATTTTGCTGCAACAGGGATAATAGGGTCACTAGCTTCATTAGCATTAGCACATATGCTACACTGTACGCCGCCATTGTTGTTATTGTTGTTGTTGCCGCGTGTGGCGCATGCGTGTCAATGACGATATGAAACTATGATGTAAGCGTATCAGGAAAGTTACGGAGAGCCAGTAAACACGGAGCTGCATATATGGCATTTCAAAATCTTTCCACTCTGGAACCTGGCTTCAAAAATGATCGTTTACAGACCCCCAAAACGCCGTCTTCATATGGATGATATGCAGATTCGGCAAAAAATGTATGCGTTAAGACCTCGGTTTGGCTTCGTGTGAATGGGGCCTTAAACACAGAGACAGAAGTAAGATAAAAGACTAAAATGACAACATCACATAAAATTCTTTAAAAATGAGTTTTTAAAAGTGACTTAAAAGAAGCAATAGACTCTGCATGCCTCATCTCCTCTGGCAGGTTGTTCCAAAGTCGAGGAGCTCTGATGGAGAAAGCTCGATCACCTTTAGTTTTGAGCCTGGACTTTAAACTTTGTTCAGTTCAGTTGTGAATTTACATCATTGTTTCATTTTCCTCTTGGTTTGGTTTGCATCCACTTTGCCCTTTTTCAGGCAGACCGAAGTTCGTCAAATGCTGCATCTACCCTCAATCCAGCCTCTTAATCTGGCCTCCCAACCCGGGTTGTAGCTGTGATCTTTATTCCTGCCATCTGGTCTATTGTTGCATTATTAGCTGAAATACACAACCGGCCTTGAGTAACAATATTGTTTAAAGGTGTAGTCAGTGATGTGGGAGAAAACGGGTGGAGAGGTTGTTGATAAATGAATTTAGACCCACCTCTCCCTTCATACCTCACCCCTGGCTCCACCCCCGAAAGGTGATGGACGTGTATCATCATGGAAACAGCCGTAGAAACTGAACTAAGGTAACCCCGACTCGTCAGACAATAGTAGCCACAACTCGACTGCCATTATTGAAAGCATCACAACAACAGTACATTTTGGCAGATTAGACAATAAGATGAATGCCCGAGGGCTGTTACTGTTATGTGAAGCACCACAAAGCTAATGATGCTTACCTATCCAGCAGACAGACGGCAACATCTGCGTCCGTTTTCAGATCTTTCAATTCGTGGAGTTCCCTCCATAGTCAGAAAGCAACACCAATGTTGACCCGGGTCTTCGTTCTTTCATGGTCATAGCCCTTCTTTTTCACTTTTCACTCCTCTGACCTTTTTCTTTTGGGTTGTTTTTCAGCCATTGCTACTGCACCTATTGTGTCCATAGATATGTATCTCTCTCTTACACTAACTGCGCATGCTACGCTACCTACTACTCCCCCTCCCCCCTCTGTCTGATCTGCGCATGAGTATGATCGCCCCCTGGATGTGGGGGGGTGTACCCTGTTTTGGTAACTCGGCCCAAGCCACAGTATTTACCTGCTGAAATTCAGAGCCAAGGCTGTGTATTGAAATTGGACTTTTTTTTCAACATGCTGTCAGCGGGGACATCTTGTGGATGGAGAGAAGAAATACAGTGATTTTGACAAATAGTGCATTAGATAAGAAGATTAGAAGATCGCTAACTACACCTTTAAGTCCAAGCAGTTCAGAAGGATTCTGTGCTATAAAGCATAGATAAATGTCATGATCAACATAGCACAGAGGAGTCAGACACAGATGCACAACACTGAAACCAGGGTCAAATAAACCAAACGTTCAATATGAAACAGGCAAGAGTCGGTTCACAGGTAAGCAGTCAGCGAGGAAACGACGTCCAAAGACGTAAGACAAAACATAGGAACGGAGAGCGAGCAGAAGTCAGTCCACGAAAACAGAATCAGATCAGGCAGCAAAATCCAGAAAACATGAGTCAAAAGGCAAAGTCAAACTTTTACTATACACAACTAGACAAATTATGAAGAATGCTAAGGCTGTGAGGAACGATGAACTGGCAACGAGAGAGTGAGAGACCTGAGGTTAAAATACAAGAGGCAACAACAGGAGGTGTTGGCAAACAGGTGTGTGAAACAATCAGGAGGAAGATGTGCTAAGATGGAGGCAGGACAACACTGATCTGGGACAGAGACAAGGGTAGTGCCTGAAAATAAAACAGGTAGACATGACATGAGACATGAACGTGTTAAAACTAAAAGGAAACTTGACTGGCATGACAATAAAGCTGCATTTAGGCTGGAACACTTGTGTATTCACCAGAGTGATATAACATATTCTGCAAGGATCTGTAGACACTAGCCTGAGACTGGGGGTGCAAGCAATGCTAATGTTAGCTGCGCTCTGCCTTATATTGTCAGTGAATGCTAAGTTAGCTTTTCTGTTGTAATTTTCAGCCAAATCCAAGTTACAATTAACTCTCCTTTAGTTTGCTCCTTGTTTGGTCTTTTATTTGTTTGGATCGCTTTCACACACAGGGTAAATTTAACACCGGTCCACTTGGAAGCAAACAGAGACCCCACTTTTTTGTTCTTGACCAGAGTTCTTGCAACTTTCAGCCCAAATGAGCTGAACCATCCAAAACAGCAAACCAGATTTGTTAAGTCTGTACAAACATGTTAGGTGTGTAACTTCCCATAAGCTTTCCTGCACTTACTTGTGAATCCCTCCGATACAGACATTTTGAGTCAATGTGCAGTGCAGTCCAGACTTTGGACCCTTGTGTCATTCATTTCCTTTTGCATGTTTCACATGATCATGACCTGTACTTGTTGCTTGTTGTTTTCTTGAAGTTTCCACGCCATCCTGTTTGAAGTGGGTGAGACCCCAAAACTGATGTGCATGAAACACAGCATGCTTTAACTTAAAAGTAGAGAAATCAATCCAGTGCAGTGAGGCTCAGCAATGACATGAGGCACAGTTGGTGCTTTAAATGTCACATTTTATGTTGATAAAACAAAAATCACCACAGTAATGGCGGCTTGTTAACTTCCGGTGTTTCTCAGGATTGGTCTATAGCCTCCATTTTTTGTATTCTTTATGGCATTAACACTGTCTCTAGGATATATCTCCTTCTGTTAAAGTCCAAAGTTTGTTGTTTATATATTGCAGTTCTGTAAACAGGTTAATATTTTACTTTGTTTGGTCTCTGAAAATTCATTTTAAATAGCATTAAGAACCCACAATATTTATGATAAAAAATTGAGTTTCTGATCAGTTATTCATATTAACATTTACAGATGCAGTCAGTTTAATTTCCCCTCCCAGCTAAATGCCAATTAAGTTCCAGCCAATTAACAGCCAACTTTCGGCCACTGGGAGTCAAGAAAAGTTTGTTGTTTTTTAGTTTTTGTGCTTAATTTCTGCACATTGGAGCATTTCCCAGGTTGGAGCCCTTTCCTGTCATGGACCAGCTAAGACTCTGCCAAGGATAATTGATCAAATTTAAGGAGCTTCATCGGTACAAGCTTTATTTTATGTCTAAGTAAAAGACATCATAGCAAAATATTCAATGGTGAGGCAAAAAGTAAAGTGGATAAATGTCTTCTGCCAACTAAAGGCCAGAGGCTGAAATAAAGTACACTAAAATGTTCTGATTTTTCTAATTATTGAATAACAAAATTTAATTTTATTGCACTAAAGCATTGGTACAGTATCGAGCCAAAATCACAATATATTGATGTTTCAATATTTTACCCCCTAATTTCAAGGTAGTAATGTTATATAAACTCCCCCACTCTCTCTGAGAGGGTCTTGGCTGCTCCCTGATGGGTCCATGACAGAGCTGGCCCACCTTGACAGTCAGCTTGTAAACTCAAGGCCATATTTGGATGAATTTGTGGTGTCATGTGAAGGAAGATTTCAAGAAGGAGCACCTTTTTTCTGACCTGCAACTCTTCTTAAGTAAGAACATCTCATTAAACTCCTGTATTGTCTTATAGAACAAGATGACTTGAACAGTGTTTATTCTTGTGTTTGCATTCTTGAACATCAGGGTCATGAGAAATTTGTTTACTTCATGCCTGTTTGGGACACGTGTTCCTGGAGGACGACACTAGGAGGTGCAAAAAGACCTTGGTCTGTTTGTTAATACCTGCTGTGTTAGAAAGTAATCTGAAAGCATGGTGGCAATTCTGAGAGTTACAGTTAAATATAAACACCAGTCATGAATATCATCAAATAACTATCATTATGGTGTTATGGTCAAACACGTGACCGTGTAAACTGATGACTTTTGGCTGACTGTGCTGATAGGTGTTGTGGTTAAGCACTGGCAGAAACAGAGGGTGTATCAATAACTGTACCGTACATGTAAGAAATTTCAGCCAAAGAAGCTAAAAAACAAAAACGTACTCACTGATGACATCGACCATGGTGTCAGCTCAAGTACAGCTCTGCTTCTCCTCCCTGATTCTGAAGAGCAGGATCGATGTGCGGGCAGGTCCGGCCTGTGATGCCCTCAGATATTTGCTGACATGTGTGGCTGCCTGAGGTGCTATCTGTATCTGTAAATGTTTTGATGGATTTTGCTGCATCCTGTTACTGCTGCTCCAGTTTTTCTGAGCTCACAGTCAGACGGACGGCGCAGACAGACACATCGACGGTTCAGTATTGATGATGATTCAGCTGTGGCTGCAGGAGGTTTGAACAGGAGGATCTGCTCCTGCTTTGAAAGGTTTAACCGTCTATACTTGGATGCTAAGAAACTACCCAGTGTCTTTGAAATCATCATCAAACACTTTATTTTTTAATAAATGATGACTGATTCAATCCTAAACTTAGATTGAGGGAACATCAGTAACTCTGATATGCAGTGATGTGAGTCCAACTACTCTGTCTGTCTGCAGTTTTTTTAATGCAACATTCAGGAAGAACAGTTGATATTTTTCTCTACCTTTCTATAATTCTTAGGCTTATTATACAACACAAACTAAATCAAGTCCAAAACAAGCAACCTTCAGCAAGTTGTTTTTCCAATGCTTTGAAAAAAGTCTTCATAAAGTATTTTTTAATTGTCTTTCTTATTTGGCTCTTAATTTACTTATTCAACATCCTTTTATTTGGAGGTGGAAAGTCCTTTCTTTATTCAGAAGTGAAAGGAGGGGCTATTTCAACAGTTTGTCTAACCTTGATTTTGTAACCAAACAGAAGCAGTCAAGACTTTAATCTAAGTTTCATGTTGATCGTCTAAAGCTTTATGATGAGAACAGTAACATCTACATTCTAAATAAATCAAATTCTGGTAATAAGAATTTCTTTTTGGTGGAAACCTCATTTTTGCCCCTCTCTTTACAGTAAAATGTACATTTTTGTTTAGAGTGGGACAAAGTAGTTGTAGGGTTTATTCTGGTAGTAGAGTGAGCATCAGATCCCTCCTGGGTTTGAGAACATAACAAGCCCAAATGAGTAAGGGTGCTTTCCCACTAGGGGCCCTGTCCCGGATCCGGGTGCGATTGAGCCCAAAGTCCGGTTTGTTTTGGTAGTGTGAATGCAAACAAACCGCGGCCGGGCACCAGGCCCCGGCCCACTTGGGGAGATGGTCTCCAGCGCGATTGCAGAGGACTCTGTCACGGTTCGGTTCGGATGTGAATGCAAGCGCGCCAGGATACGAGACCGCTGCTGTGTGACATCACGGGTGCACGACTCCCTGAGCCCTGCCCGCACTGTGGTCACTGCAAATTCCAACTACAGGCTGTCTGCACTTCTCTGGAATGCCTTTTGGTAATTATTAGACTCTAGTTGACGAGTGGTCTGTTATCACTCACCTGACGGAAGATTGCGAGTTGACGTGTAGAAAAAGCGATATAAAGGCAAGTTTCAACGTCTCCTGCCTCTTCAGAAACCATCTCATCCGTGCAGAATGGGCCCATGTTATCCTTCGAGCTGCACAATAAATGTGGAAGTGGGGGGAAGGTCGCTGCTTGCGTCTCAAACAATGTAAAAACACTCATAAAAGCACGAAGGACTCCATTGCCTGTGCTCAAACAGGGTCGTTGATGCCGTCTCAAACACGATACAAAAACACATTAGAAGAAAAAAAAGAAGAGGAGAGCGAGACGTAAACATTGGTTGTTTAGTGCGGGAAATGGTTACCATGGTAGCCTCTTCTTCGATCTCCTCCGTAGCAGGTTTGGTAACCAGTTGCATGCATATCGCCCCCTGCTGTTTCAAACTGAGTAAATACACAAGTGGGTCCGGGCACGGTTCGATATTGCCAGTGTGAATGCAAGCCAGCGGGGGCGAGGGGGAGGGGGGGGGACCGCGCTGCAGTACGGTTCGAAACAAGTGGGCCTAGTGTGAAAGCACCCTAACTGTATTTTTGGACCAAGCCCAAAAATAGTCAGCTCGCAACTGCCAATATTTACAAGCAACTTTTCAACAAAGAAGCCCAATGCTGCTTATAATGAGTGGACCTTGCAACTTTAAACTTTAGGCAATCTAAACTAAATAGTGAATCAGTGGTTTCCGACAGTTTTTCTCATAGCCCTCAGTAGTTGTACCTACCTCTAAGAAAAACCTCTCCTCAGACCTACATGAAAAAATTGCATTACACACTATAAATTTTAATTTGATTTCATCACTAAAGTCTGAATAAAATGAGCCAACACACATGCTTCTGATGTTACCATGTAGTTAATGTGTTAAATATTGTTTTGGTTAATATACTGTAGGTAAATAAATGTTACCTACAGTAAAATTACCCAGTTTGGATACCAATGAATTTTATTATGTGATGAAGCAACATCAAAGTTTTTAACCAGAGTTGTATTTTCATGCTAAAATACACCTATTGATGCTACCTGTTTTCTAATTTACTGTATTACAATAAAAGAAAAAACATTGATTAACATGTCAAATTATATTTATTTACTTCCATTCCTGATTAGACAAATTTCTTTCAGTTGTTGAATGTTTTGCTTGATTAACTTCTTAGAGAAGCCCAGTGAGTGGCTGAAATGTGGGTATAAAAAGTTGAATTCAGTTTGAAATTCCTGTACAAAACTTGTCCAAATAACAAAAACATCGAAACAAGTAGAAGAGACTCCAAGACACTCTTTTAATACTATTAAAATGCCTTTATTTTAACGGCATGGTCATGTAGACCTTACAAACGAACTTTGATGCGTTTCAGCATCAAGCCTTCATCAGTAAGTCATGCAAACAGATGTTAGGCTGCAATAGGCTCTTTTAAAGAGTTGCTCAACCAGTAGGAAACTGCCACATGAACTTAGAGGCATGTCCATGTGGCAGTTTCCTGTTGCGACCTAAAAACCTATTGCAGCAAAAAAGTTAGTTTCATAAACAAAAAATCTATTTGTTTCAAGGCACTCTCTTAATTCCTTTCCAAAGAGCAACTCAAACAAACTCTGCCAAGTCCAGGTAGCACTCCTTTTCTTTTGTCTTCTGAATTCTACAAACAAAAAACATTGTTGAACTAGTTGTTGCATCTCTTTTCTGTCAGTAACTCAGCTAACCTTAAATCCTCTCCATCTTCACCCTCTTGGTTAAAGTTTAAGTTGGTTGTTGCCACAAGCAAGCTCAGCTTCAGCAGCAGAAGTTTTCACAAACCAATGAAGAGGCTCTCTCTGTTAACCATCTAAAATCCTAATGAACACGATTTAGTGATTCACGAAAGTTCACAGTGTTTAACGTTTGCTAACTGGTACTTTGAGCAGGTAAAGATCAATTCAGTGATCTGTAATCTCTCATGTTCATTTTTATAAAGTTCTAATGGACTGAAAGTTACATCTGTTAGCTGCTGCAGAACTTTAAAACAGCTCAATTAAGCAAACACAATAATTGTCAAAACAACAAGAGAGACTTCATTTCTTTGTTCTCACACATCTCTGCACAAAATTCTAATTTACTGTGCTATTATCATCACCATAGAGACTGGCTGCTGTTAATTGACTGAAAGATAATGAGCTCAGTGTTATATGATTCTTTTTCTATTTTCATTTACCGACGAACATTAACCCTTCAAAGCCTCAGCCCAATCAGCAAAGAGGCCCGATGTGGGAAACTTGTTTATCTGTCCCCACTCTTCTCTCTCCCTGAGCATCACACCTTGGCGACAGTAGCGTGGGTGGCGACTGTGTGCCGTTTCCAAGGTGACAGACCGATCATTATGGGCTGTGGGACGCCATCATCTCCTTTTTACGGTCCAGATGTTTGAGAGAGAGACTGGCTGTGATGGGAAGGACATGACTGAGTGTGTGTGGGTCCAGGAACGTCCTCTTGTATGACTTTGTTTGGGTTTATGCTCAAATGTCAGCGAACGTGTGAGTCTATACAGCTCTTTAAATTTGAACCTCTGTGTGTGTGTGTGTGTGTGTGTGTGTGTGTGTGTGTGTGTGTTAGGGAGGGGGGGCAGTGTGTGTCTGCAGCTGTATAGGGGATGCCAAAAAGAGTGCTGATGAGCAGAGCAAGAGTTGCTGACTGAGGTGCAGAGCTCGGCTTCATGGACGGGCGACAAAACGCAGTGTCATACAAATACACACACAAATACACACAAAGTCCCACACGACAGTTTTTGGCAGACAAAGTAAACAGGAGTGAGTGTCTGAAAGGACGACCAGTCTACCTCCACAAATACAGGCGCACCCAAAGTCTTCAGGAGGGTGCCAGGCCATAATGACTAATCCTCTCTGCATTATCCGATGAGCTTGATTTAAACAGGTTTGTTAGCCTTTCCAAGCCTTTAAGATGAAGCTCTGTTAAAGTACTTATTTTCTGATGGTTACATCTATATAAATGATAAGCTTATATAATTATACATTGATTAAACATGTTTAATATTTCCTTTCTCTATCTGTCCTGATGCCTTTTGGCCATATAGCCTTTGTCATGCTCCTGCTCTGCAGCTCTTAAATGACCTGGTGGGCACAAATAAAGTTTTTTAGTGCACTTAAAGGTGTAGTCAACAATGTGGGAGAAAACGAGTAGAGAGGTTGTTGATAAACAAATTTAGACCCGCCTCTCCCTTCATACCTCATCCCTGGCTCAATCCCTGAAAGCTGATGGACGTACATCATCATGGAAACGGCCGTAGAAACTGCGTAGCTGACCAACATAGCTAAGGTAACCCCGACTCATCAGACAATAGTGGCCACAACTCGACTGCCGTTACTGATAACATAACAGCAACAGTACATTTTGGCAGATTAGACAATAAGATGAATGCCCAACGGCTGTTACTGTTATGTGAAGTACCACAAAGCTAATGTTGCTTACCTATCCAGCAGACAGACGGCGAAATCCACATCCGTTTTCAGGTCTTTAAATTCACAGAGTTCTCTCCACCGTCGGAAAGCAACACCAATGTTGACCCAGGTCTTCGCTCTTTCATGGTCATAGCCCTTCTTTTTCATTTTTCACTCCTCTGACCTTTTTCTTTTGGGCTGTTTTTTTTCATTGCTATTGCACCTCTTGTATCTCTCTCTTATGCTAGCTGCACATGCTATGCATCCTACTACTCCCCTCTGTCTGATCTGCGCATGAGTATGATCGCCCCCTGGATGTAGGGGGGTGTACCCTGTTTTGGTGACTCGGCCTGAGCCACAGTATTTACCTGCTGAAATTCAGAGCCAAGGCTGTGTATAGAAACCATACTTTTTTTCAACATTCTGTCTGTGGTGACATCTTGTGGATGGAGAGGAGAAATACGGTGATTTTGACAAATAGTGCATTAGATCAGAAGATTAGAAGATCGCTGGCTACACCTTTAAACTCTGAAGTTTACTGGGATACCATTAAAATGAATTTATTTAATCACAAAAAATCAATTCAAAAACTGCATTCACACTGTAGGCAATAGATGTTGTTTGTTTGCTTGTTTGTTTGTCTGTCTGTTTTTTGACCGGGAAAACTCAGAAACCAATCAGTGGATTTGAATTAAACTGTCGTGGGGTGTTGGTCATGGCCAAAGGAAGAAGGCAGTGGTGATCCGTTTTAAGATGCAGATGTAGATTTTTTTTAAGGGTTTGTTGACCGTGGGAAATTGCACAGATTTCCACATTTTTGAAAATCACTTCAAAGGTTTTCAACAGATTTCGATTAAAATGTTGGTCATGGCATAAGTAGGAAGTCATCACATTTTGGTTTTGATTGAAAAAATTAAATGCAGATCAAGGATTTGTTTTCAAGGATTTGTTGACAGAGCGAGATAAGGGAGTTTTCACATTTTTGACAGTAACTTCTTCATAATTTGTTTAGTTTGTTTAATTGTTTGTTAGTTTTAGAACAGGATACTTTAGAAAGTTATGAATGGATTTTAATGACATTTTTCAGGGACAGTTGGACATGTCCGGAGTACTTTTCGGTGACGATCCAATTTCAGGAATATTTTAAGGACTTCTTAACATTAAACATTAGAAAAGTTTTCCATATTTCACTTTTTACTTTGTAACATCTCAACAGCTTTTCATGATACTTTCAGGGAGTGTTGGTTGCATCACACAGAAGAGTGACATGATTTTGTGATGACCTGAATCTGAATGCAGAGCCAGGAAATTCGCAAGTATTTCTTGTCAGTGTGAGGTTGGGCACATATTTGATATAAAACCGCTCAAAAATGTTGAAAGTGGCTAGGTAGAAGTTTGTGCTCTCAGAGCTCCTCCAGTTTGTTTGTTTTTAGTTTGCGAACCAAACAACTCCAATAGGTATGAGCTTTTTTTTCATTTTATTTCCAGAGACTGTTGGTCATAGCACAAAGAAAGAGAAGTTACACTGTATTGCCAAAAGTATTCGCTCACCTGCCTTGACTCGCAAAAGAACTTAAGTGACATCCCATTCCTGACCCAGCTTCAATATGATGTCGGTCCACCCTTTGCAGCTATAACAGCTTCAACTCTTCTGGGAAGGCTGTCCACAAAGTTTAGGAGTGTTTATGGGAATTTTTCACCATTATTAATCTGAAGGTCACATTAAGTTTGGAGGTCTGTAGAGATTGACTCTGCAGAAAATTGGCGACCTCCTCGCACTATGCGCCTCAGCACCTGCTAACCCTCTACGTGTACGTAAGTTTACGTGGCCTACCACTTCATGACTGAGTTTCTGTTGTTCCAAAACTCTTCCATGTTCTTATTATCCAGCTGACAGTTTACTGTGAAATATTTAGGAGCAAGGAAATTTCACGACTGGATTTGTTGCACAGGTGGCATCCTATCACATTTCCACACTGGAATTCACTGAGCTCCTGAGAGTGACCCATTCTTTAAAAAATGTTAGTAAAAGCAGTCTGCATGCCTAGGTGCTTGATTTTATACACCTGTGGCCATGGAAGTGACTGGAACACCTGTTTCTGATTATTTGGATGAATGAGCCAATACTTTTGGCAATATAGTGTACATTGTGGTTTATATCGGCATATACATGCAAATCCAGGTTTTTCTTTCAAGTTTTTTAAAAATTGCAAGATGGGACAGTTTCCATAGTTTCTTTTTTTAAGATTATTTGTAGGGCATTGTAGGCCTTTATTGACAAGAGAGAGAGAGACAGTGGATGGGCATGTGGAAGAGAGATAGAAGGTGGGGCAACCTCTGCAAACTGGCAACAGACTGATTCGAACCTGGACCAATCGGAGCAGGTTTATTGGTCATGCCTGGTTACTTACCACTCTGCCACCAGAGCAGCACCACCAGTTTCCACTTTTCTACCAAAAACCTTTCTTTTTTAATCAGATGTCTCAAGTGTCTACAGTGACTCAGTGCTCCAGTCGTTTCTTTGGAGTTGCTTTTTTTTGGAAATCTGTTGAAGTGTTTTTCTTTTTTTTTCTTCTAAAGACTTTGGTCCTTTTCCTCAAGCACCAGCCTCCATCTGTGGAGTAGCTGAAGCACAGAGACTCCAAACCACATGTGCCGCACAAAGTGGTTTCTGATGTCGACTAATAAAGGATAAGAAGTTTGGCAGCAGCAGGTTGTCCATGTTGGTCGCCATGGCTACAGTCATGTATGTGACATGTGCGGGAAGTATCATGTACTTCATGGATTTATCATTCTGAAGTTAATATTAGGAGCTGTGATGATAGTAACATGGTGATAAAAATATTAGTGATTACAGTAGTTGAAGCTATCTTCCTCATCTTTGTGGTTGAATTTAGCACTCAACATTAAATTTCCTGTTACCCATGAAAGTTTTTAATGTCAAGACATTTGGCATCAAACGATAAATCCAACACAGAACATTTTTATCTGTGTGCTCCAGCCTACCGTCCTGATTCTGCTGTATTTTTCTATGATGAATAAAAAAAGACACTCAGTGTGAAATCAAGTGTGCTGCTGTTTCCCCGCTCCACTTTGTTCAGGGTTACCACTCAGACAGGGAAATGTCATTTATCAGAACATGCTTACTGCTGTAATGAGCGTAAATGTCACCGTTCTACTATCAGTCATGTTCCAATTGAGTTAACAAATCTGCTGTAATTACATTGCATTGAATTATCTGAGCAGCATCTCTGTGGCAGAGGGGAGCTATGTGTTGTATGTTAGTGAAGACACAAGAGAGAGAATCCAAACTCAAGCTAACAATTAGAAGACTGTGTTCGAAGGAAGCAAAGTTTTAGGCTTTTTTTTTATCACCGCGCTACTGCGTTAACCAGCTTATTACTTGTTTTCCACTGTAAGTGCCTATTATTCAGCCCAACAAAATGCATATCAGGAAAATTGCAGCCTGGCCAGCTTGTTTGCCTCAAGTGCTGCCGCTGAAACACTCTGAGAGCAAAATGAAAGAAAATGGCCCGTGCTTGTGGTTTAAAATAATTCAGAGAAAGGAGAAAGTCTTCACTCCCTCCCTGTGAATGCAGTTTTGTTTTATTGTGAATTAAATTGGAGTGCAACACAAGAGGAGGAAGAGTTTGAGATGCGGAGAGCAGAGGAAGGGCAGTGAGGAGGGAGAGATAAGGGCTGAGAGAGGCTTAGAGACAGGAAGAGAGCAGAATGAGGAGGAAGCATGGAGGCAGAGAAAGTGGTGGGGGGATGCTGAATCAGAGAGGAGAGGGAGATGCTGCGATAAGTACTGCAGGGAGGAAGTGGGGCTGTCAAGATAAAGACAAACTCAGACAGAGGAAGAGGAAGATTAGAGGCCGACTTCGGCATTTCGAAGAACGATGGAGGAGAGAAAAGAAGCAAACGGAAAGACGGAGAGAAAGACGGATGAAGAGAGCGAACAGCAGAAACACAGACGGTGGGAGAGGCCAAGGAAGTGTCTTCAGGGTGCCAGCCAGGAGGAAGTGCCACTGACTAACCATGGCAGGAGCACCGGTCGCTATGGGAACCAGCAGGGCCGAAAAAACAGTCCGGTCAACAAGGCCAAACTGCCTCTGTCTTTCTTTTTTTTCAGGGAAGGAAACAAATTTATCTGAGGCAACATTCGCTATTTGTAACCTTTTGGTATTTTAACTGCAGTCACATGATCCGTCCCCCACTTTGAGTCCCACTTGTGAGAGAGATGCATTAGCGAGGGGAGAAAAAATAGCATGTAGGACATACAACCTGCAGCACATGTCCACACTTATGGGCTGATTGCTGTGACATTTTAAGGACAGATGGCGGAAGCCGCTGCAGTCGCTGTGGGTCAACGACGAGACTGTTAGAGGGTCAGCTCACGCCATTCCTCACTTTAGCTGAGGCACTTTAGACTGAGCTGGGATTCATTGAGGGAAGGCATGTAGCCTAAACACTGCTGCCTGTCTGGGATTAAAGCATGATGGTATTTTAACTCAATGTATAATGTATTTATAAACAGTATTGGCAAGGAGCTCTCAGTCGAAATAATGCCTTTATATTACAGATATGATCAACTTTTTCCCAAGTCCACTGCCAATGGTGCTTGTTTGGAATTGAAGGCTTTTTATTTTGTTTTATTTAAGAGTCCTTATCCTGCTTCTTTGAGTTTTCAAGCCTCTTACCCCGACTTTTACATAGTCTACCTATTAGTCTGTTTTAAGGGAAGCCGCTTCACTTTAAACTCTGCCAAGCAGTGTTGGCAGTAATGGCGTTAGAAATAACGACATTACTAACACTGTTAATTTTCCCAGTAACGGGTAATCTAATTAATTACTATTTCAAACATTGCAACGCCGTTATGTGGCACGTTACATTGCGCCGACTTCAAGCAGCTGTTATCCAACCTGCCTCGCTCAGCCCGACAGAAAGGAGCTGCACTGCTGACAGACACAGGAGAGAACGCGATGCCAGAGTTGCCAGGTTTGCTTATTATAAGTGAGTTTCGGCTTCTTCTTTTTCTAACTTGCATGTGTATATTGGGAGCTGTGGGTGCAGTTTTTTGGGCTTGTTCCAGTAGTGCAGTTGCTTATTTGGGCTTGTTGTGCCTCCAAACCCAGGAGGAATCTGGTGCATGATCTACCATCAATATAAACCCAATTCAGAAGTTATAAAAATGATCTTATCCCACCTTAACAAATGTAAATTTTACTGTGAAAATGGCGTTTCCACCTAAAATAAATCCTTATAGCCAGAATTAAATTGATTTTTAATAAAGCTAGGACTACTTTCACCAAATTAAAGCTGTAGAGGATTTAGATACAAATTAGAAAAAAACCTGACGTGTCTTTTTGGTTACAAAAATCAAGGTTTGACAGACTGTTTAGCAATAATGGAGTTAAAAATAACAGAAGCCCCTTCCTCACTTCTGAATAAAGAAAAGGATGTTCCACCTCCAAACAAAGGGGTGTTTGATAAGTAAATTAAGAGACAAAAAGAAGAAATATGACTTTTAAATTGAAATGTAACGTGGATAAAAATTAAAACACGCTTCATGTAGGTTTCTCTCTTTGAAAATGCTTATATCAGTGGTAAAACCTGGCAACACACCTAGCTGCAGCAACGGCGAGTCCGGAGCGGTCTGTGGAGTTAAAACTAGTGTTTTCAGGATGGAAATACAAGAAGTAAAAGGCAACAATACACCTGTGAAGTGTACATTTTGTCCTAAAGCAAAGTGTTTGTCTGTTGTAAGTAAATCTAAAAGCTAGTGACCAAAAACACCGAGAACTCCGCTGATGATGTCAGAGCTACTGTGGCAGGTAACAACACAGAGGGAGAGAGAGATGGAGCCACATAGTTCAAGCAGCAAAAGCTTTTTCAAAAAAAGTAACGCATCAATTACGTTACCTGGTAGCTAATTATTTTATGAAGGAGTAATTCCATCAGTAATTCAATTACTTTTTGGGAAAGTAACTAATAACTACAATTACTTTTTTAAAGTAATGTGCCCAACACTGCTGCCGAGCACATCAACCCAAAACTGGAAATCAAGCACTCAGAGTTTGCAAGCAGTTTCATGATACTGCAAAAGTAGTGGAAGTAATATCTATGTAGACATCAAATCAGTGACAGGCAGGCAGTATAACCTAATGTTTACATGTTGCTCCTCCTCTTGTCTCTTGAACAAAAAATGCTTGTGTTTTCAGTGATCTTTGTCTCAGAGAGTGAGAACATTTAATTTGAGTTAGTGTGTTTACATGTCTCCTCGGCATGATAGGGTACATTTGTGATCATGACAGAAAGGCTGTGGCATCAAGACTTCTCCCTCTCCCCCCCTCACAGTGTCAGCAGTTGTCTCAAAAAGCTTCCAAGTACCACTAGCTTCCCAAATTAACCTACCAGTGTGACGTCCTACCAATGTTATGTCACCAGTTTACACTTATTGGCTTGGAGAGGCAAGCCCAGTAAAGAGCACTGACCATCAAGTCCTGAACACCTTGGTGCTGAGCGGAACAGATCAGTCAACGAATCAGAGCGAACTGAGCCCACCTAAAGAGAGGGGGGCCGCCAAAGTGGCAGGAGAGACAATGTAGGTGGATCTGGATACTTAGTGTGAAACTAGAAACCTTTTAAAACACAAACCATTATGAACATATTCTGGCAGTCTTTGTCTTATCATGTTGCTCATATGCTGAGGTGTTTTTTTTCCTGATCTCACACTCTGTAGGGCTTAGTGTGGGATCGGCCTTTTTTTCTCCTCCTCTTTTCCTGATGTCTCCCTTTTCCTATCTAAGAAAATGGGGTGCTGCTCTGCTGGCAACCCGATGGTCTTCCTGACCTGGTTTCCCTTATGCATGTAACTGTCTTTGTATAGTCTTGGATGGCTTGAACTGTAAAGAAAAATGTCATTGCTCTGTACTTGTGACACGTGCAATGACAATAGAGTCGGACTGATTAACTGATTGAAGATAAAATAATTGAACATGAGTTTAAGGTAAAATTTCCTTTTTTAAAAAGCAGCCCTACATGAAGTCACAGGTTTGAGAAAGGCTCCCCCTGCCTGCAAGAAATGCTTCCCACCACAGAAAAGTTGACAGTTTTGGTTGCCAACCAGGGATTTAGCTATATACTTTTTTTTTTAACTAAAGACCTTTATTTTTTATTGGATGCATTGACTAATGAGGCGTAATCCTGATTTGCACATCCACAGAAACAAAACCTTTAGAGGAGCAAATATTGGTTTAATGCTGTCAGATCATCTTTTGTGTCTCTTTGTTACAAAGACAGTTGTGCTGAACAGTCTCCCTGTTTTGACTTTTTTTTTTTAGTCTCCTTAATAAGAATAAAACTTCTTTGATATAATTTCAAAAAACAATGGCTGGAAGTGACAGCTGATAGTGATCCTTATGAGATCAATTAATATCATTTACAAGCTAATGTTAGCTCATTACTCACTATGTTGTGATAATGAATATTCCCTGTGTGTAACAAGTGAGTCTTTACAATGAACCAGACTGCATAGCCAAGAGATAAATTTCTGCTCTTTATCTACAAGTTCAATGTCTCATCATATCAATTATCTGCTAATGCGTTCACGCTTTGCAGAGCTTCTCTGTCTGTCACAGACGGGTTTGTCTTTATTCAATAACTCACTTTATTTTCTATCTCAAAAGCTTAAAAAGCTGCTTTGAGTTTGTCATTAAATCCACGACTTACATGTTCAGGTCCAAAATAGTTGAAAGATGCAGCCTGAGGCTTTAAGTGGGTCACAGCTAACTTTAGCATGTAAAGCTTCATCAGTGATTTATGAGGAGTTTTTAAGTAATTACAAAAAAGTCTCACTTTTAGATATATGCCTGATCAAAATACACACTTTAAGATGAGTTTTATAGCATCAAAATAGGTTATCTATAAATGCTAATCCTTAGCTTCACGGTCGGGTCGGACAGGGCTGGACTGGCCTGGATACTCAACTTGAGGAACAAGACAATTAAAACTAGAGCAAACTTATATTATTCGGACACGTCTTAGAGCACCGGGCTGTAAGTAGAGATATATAGCCAGCTACACAACTACGATACTAAGTTTTCCAAAAACTGCTTGTTGTCACACATCAAAAACTACCGCTACGTCACTAGAAAGAGATACATTACCTCATCACTTTGCATCCTGTAAGCTGTTGAAAAAAGAAGTTGTAAAGCAATGCAGAGTTCTGAGGAAGATCTGAGCTGCATTCATTAGCATCACAACAAACACACGCTTTGGCTTTGGGCGCGTCTTTACGACAGTCGCCGCGCGTGCTCATGGGTAGCAGAGTCTTTATGTTGGCGGAAATAGATTCTCCTCATAGCACCTTTAAAGAGGATCTCAGACAAGACCTCCACAATAAGAGTCCTGCATTTTAATGATAGTTAAATATTTTTTATTTTAAGAAGCCAGCTGAAGAGGCCATGTTCTTACCGGCAGTACAGAACTGTTTCCAAGCTGAACGTGATGAGTTTCAATGATAAAATCAAACTGGATCATTTGTTAATGTCCTAGCTAACGGCACTGTACAAAGCTGTGCAGCACCACCGTTTTTGCTTTGACGCCCTGTCTTTATTTTCCTATTGGTTGTTTCTGTCAATGCAGATGAAGAATGAAGAAAGAGGGAGATTGACATTGTGCTGGTGTGATTTTCTTTTGTTTCCTTTGGCTCTCCTCACTAAGCAGAGCCTGTTCATTTGTTTTACAAAGTGTAGATAGTGGCAAATTCATCAACTTCCATCTTTTCCTTATGTAATGAGGGAGAAACTTCATTTAGTTCAAACTGTGTGAGACTTTGAGTCAACTTCTCATCAAAACAAAGCATTTGACATGTTCACCTGTGAACTCAAAGCACTTGATGCTCTCTTTACAAAGAATATGGAGGAAATATTTAATGGATACAATGTGGACAATTACTGTGCAATGCTGTGATGGAGAATGAAATTTGATGATTTCGTTCAGTTATACATGGTCTAACACAACTCAGGAGAGAGGGGAAGCATGCCTTCAGTCACAGCTACAACACTAAGACGTGAACTCACTAATCTCTTTGTGATTTGGTCCACAAACAGGACTTTTATGCCATATCTCAGGCTTCTTGTAAAGCTGATACAGGGTTAGAAGTTGAATTTAATGCTTGGTTTCTGTTATTTTCAAAATAGTTAGTATAATGTTGTAACTGAAGCACAGCAATGGCTCCAGTCGGACTGCATTTTAACAGCAGATCCAAAGCTGGCCTACCAGTGCAGATAACCAGCTGATTGCCTCCAAGCTGAATGCACTCAGACAGCCTTGCTGCTTTAGCCTGCCTACTCTTTACTGCTCCCTCTGCAAGCTCCTTTGTGACCCTCCTCCACCCCAGCTTCGCTTTTATGCCATTTCTGACTTAACCAATGTCAGCTGTCATTGGTGGTCACTATGGGGAAATTTGTTACTTTGTTCCCTGCCACAGACTTTCTTTGCTGGCAAAGGAAGGCAGGCAGGGCTGTCTATGTCATTCTTCCACAATCTCCATGTAGGAGGGCAGGAACAGCCCCATGAGAGCCTTACCACCAAATTCAAATATCTGTAATAAAGCTTGTATATACTACAGTAGTATATACAAATGCAACTGCAAACCCCTGCAAGCTGTATGAACAAAAATAAAAAAATAAATTTGCTTAGAAACAACAAACCAACCCACTTATTACTGACTTGATTAATTCAAGTTAATACCTTAAAACGTGGTATTTCATGATAGTAGTACTGAATAGGTATGGATAATAGAGCAAACATTTGAAAAGCATAATTCCAGAGGTTCCGAGGTATGCTTTCTCTTTACAGAGCAGCAGGGCAAGTGTGCTTCAAACTACTTATTACAATATTTGTATTTGAAATCAGCCGATTGTTAGCTTACTAAGTGCACAATGATGTTAATAAGAAGCAGGACTCTAACGATACCTGCCTCACAAAAGAAAAACTGTAATTCTATTTGGTTATTTTATCTACACGTATAAAAATATTTGTTTACCTGATTAAAAAGAAGTTCAAATCACTGACGTTAACTTTATTAGAAGTTAGAACTTACACAGTCAAACGTGACTACCAACCGATAACAAGCTAGCATAACTGTGTGTAAAACTTCTAAATAACATTACGCACATACCAGTCTTTTTGGCGTTTCTCCTCCTCTCTTCTTCTCTTTTGCCCCTGGGCTCTGAAGGCTTTGTTTTTTTTGACATGATACCTGTTATTTAGCATACTATTGGTCAGTATCATTTAAGCAGCATAAATTGCCTGTCCATCTCGTCCACAGATGTGCAGGTGAGGAGGAGCAGGGTTGATGTTGTGATCATGCACCCTTCAGGGTCAAGCCGAGTGCAGGAAAATGGAGCCTTTTTTAGGTTATTGTCATGTTTTGCTGGATTCTTTTGTAACATTACTGAATAAAAGTCTGGAAATTCTTGCTGGCGCCCCTAGCATTTGCCTATACTGCCTGTGCCACAGGCCGGCCCTGATGCTACTAATAAATCTTGACATAAATATTGTAAAAAGCTAAATCTAAGTATCTGCTTTGGTGTCTTTTGTTGACAAGGTGGTTCAGACAGAACTGGAGAAAAACAACTTTAATATGGTATTTTTGTCATACCCCCCCAGCCCTACTTTGTAATCATAAATTTTGTTATTAACGATGATTGTAAGCAAAGACTCTTTGCCATACTCCCTCAGGATTTATGCTCTAACTATACAGAGGATGTCTGATGTCATGTGTTCATGTGTTATCTTAATCCTTTGCAAATGTGTCGAGCCTCTAATTAATAAGGTACAAATTAAACCACATACACTGAACACAGTCAACCGCACACAGGGGTGAGGCGATAACACTTGTCTGCTGTAAACATGGTTATGCGGGACAAACAGAATTTGCTTGTAATATGTGATATGTTCTCTCCCAAAGGAGCGTCTCAGACGATTCATTTCACAATATAGTTCAGACATCTGACAGCATTTTTGGCACAGATTTATGAGGGTTGCCTCACTTAGCACTTTGAAGCCAGACTGTAGCTCGGATGTTAGGAGCAGTTTTTGATCTTTCATCAGGCTCATCAGATCTTATGTCTTAACTGTGGATAACAACATCTCTGAAGTATTTGAGTTTGAAATCCTCTCTGAAGGATGGTGATTATTGTGTAAAGTTTATTAAAGGTCATGGCATTACCCTGTAACAAGTGTCTTGTTAGCGTAATGTTAGCTAACACGCTATAATTGATGATGTACTGCTAATTGATCAGAACAGGTTTGTGTCAGTGCATTCAGGACATGCAGCTCATCAGTTTTTCATATCAGTACAGCTCAGTCTCAGTTAATCTCCTTCTACTTACAGAGTGACATTAATACAAATCAATTGTGCCTCAGTGAATAGACCTAGAATCAATAATTAACTAGATTCAATTAGATTAAGTGCATGCAAGGTGTCATACTACACTACAGATCATGTAACATTAATGTCTGCCACTTACTGTATACATGCAGCACACAGGCTGCTCTGAATGGAGAGAGCTCACAGTGGATTAACGTGTTTAACTAAACATGATTATCGTTCTGGATCGTCTGCCCGTCTCTGTCTCTCCCCTTGACTCCACCTTTCTCTTTAAGTTCTATCATATTTCATTTTGGTTGTTTTTACTGTCTTTGTGCTTACCATAATTCCTTGATTATGATACACTCTCAAATATTACATGCACCCAAATTTTGCCCAAACCTTACTCTCTTTTACATGACTGAAGTTTAGTTTTAATCAATGTAATGTCAATATTTCACAACAAACACACAATGCTCTCCCTCTAAACCGGATATGGAAACACCTTTTGCTTCACGCATGCCAAATTACTCGATTTCTGCCCGAGCATGCTCAGGCGTAGTGTTCCAACCAATCAGAGACCAGCTATCAACATGCCAATGTCTTCAACCAATCACAGCGCAGCTATTTTGTGTACCCTTAATCACAAGATGGCAGCGCTCTGTGTTTGCAATTGAGTTGTTACACTTGAGAAGTAAATGATGATAAAACAAAGTTTGACTAATTAAGACCCAAAATAATCAATTAGAGCAGTTTAACAGTCAGTTTAATAATAATTACTCAAGTTTGGTGATAATGTTTTGCAGAGAGAGAGAGTATTTCAGCTTTTTGTAACAGATGTTGCAATCAGAATGTTGGTGAGACAAAATATTTTAAGTATTTTGCTTTTACTCATGTATAATAGGCATCTGAAAAATTAGAGCTTATTTAAAAGTAAAAAAGAGTATTATAATCGAGAAATTATTATTTTTTATCAATTATTATTTTGTGTGTTTTGCTAAAATTTTGTATTAGATTTTTGCCAATGCCGATATGTCCTGACTCATTATCACATATATCAATATTTTCTGTCAAGGGTACAAGTTCCTAACCTTGCAAAGCAGCTGGATCCAAATGTTTATAATAAGAGAGATCCATCATGCCATGCTCAAATGTACATCAGCTGTGTGCGGCTCAGTGTGGCACAACCCAATCAACATCCCTTAAAGCAGGAAGAGTTGGAAGATACGAGTGAGACGACAGCAGGCAGTGACTGCATGTGAAGAGTTAATCAGAGATGCTAACAGCTTTAGGAGCAATTTGATCAGATCTGGGAAAATAGAAACCAACTTAATCTATCACATACATTCTGTATAAAGATTTAGGTCTCACCATGTTGTGGTAAACATGAACCCTGTTTCATGCCGTCTCAAAAGGCTTACGTCAACAACAGCAGCACAAAAACTCTTCAGAGCAGTGAAACTAAAACCTGAAGAGTGTTTGTGCAGAAGCAGATCATTTGATCAGCAGAAAAAGTTGGATCATTTTAATCACATTGAGAAACTGTCAATAGCCAGGTTTACATGGAGCCTAATATTCTGATTCGAATTGGGTTAGAAGCCCAAACCGAATAAAAATGCTCCATATAAACACCTCAATCAGAATAAACAGGCCAAATCCAAATGGAATTTCGTTCGGTTGCACAGGGGTAGTATATTCCTTTTCCCAAACCGATTAAAAGTAAAATCCTGTCATGTAAACGGTGAATCAGAAAGTTGTCTGGCTGGGTTCTGTCTGCGCATGCTCAGTCTTGACATAAACAAGCAGTGACATTGACTCACTTGGAAACATGGCGGCTTCTGAACAGAGCACAAAGCACTGGTCTGTGTCAGAGAGTTTGATTTTAGTACAAACTCTCAAATAACTAAACATTATCGCACGCTTAGATGGTGGGAAAACAATTAATACGGAACTATTTAAAAAACGTCCATGAAAAACTCAGAGCGTTCAAAAGAGAACACTCTTTCGAACGCTCTGAAAAAACTCAGCAAAGCCGGGATAGACCAAAACGTCAAACAAATAAGAAACTATTAGAAAACTCTGAAGGCTGGTTACTATAAGGCTAAACAGCACAACCCTGAAATAATTCAATAAAACCCCTACTTACCGCCATCTTTGATAAATGATGTGATGTTTAAATAGATCTGCGCGTATCACATGTCTGTAAAAGAGCTGTTCGGATTAAACGTTGTGGCACATGTAAACACCAGATCGGAATAGATCATGTCACGTGTAAACAGTTCACCTGAGATCTTCAATCAGAATGATTTTAATCAGAAAGAAAAAAGTCTGCATGTAAACCTGGCTAATGTGTTTTTAATGCACGATGAACTGAAACTCATGTTTGTGTGAGCAGATCTTAAATTGGTCGGCAGTTAGTGCACATGCCTCACAGCACGAGGGTTGCTGGTTCAATCCTGTGTCAGTCAGGGTCTGCATGTGCTTTACATGCCTGTTTGGATTCTCTACAGGCACTCCGGCTTCCTACCACAGTCCAAAAACATGTTTATTCGTTCGATTGGTCACTCCAAATTGTCCTTAGATATCAGTGTGAATGGTTTTCCATCTCTCTACAAGGCCATGCAATTGGCTGGCATCCGGTGTACCCCGCCTCTTGCCCAATGTCAGCTGGGATAGGCTCCAGGCCCCCGCAACCCCGACAGTGCTAAGGGGTACCGATAATGGATGGATGGACATCTTTAATGTGCTTTTTTGCAAATGGACTGATCTGTTCTCACTGGAAACAAGCAATCATGGAAACGTAGGTGTTACTTTGCTTTGTTTTGCTTCTCGTACCCATCCAAATGTACAGAATTACAGCTGGTCGCATCACTGCTCTTATTGCAGGTTTTCAGACATTTTCAAAACTTTTTGAGCCCTAAAAATGAGGCAAACTCTCAATCTGACTACCCAGCTCCGTTCCTGTCTGCAGGGCTGACGCGTCATTAGCCCCATTTAGCTGCAGCGTATGGATCTGCGAGAGACACGGAGAGGTGGAGGAGAAAAGAAGGAGAAAGAACGAGAGGTTCCCGCACGCTGTGACTTGTCCTGTTCGGATTCAGACGCCAGTCAAGGACCCCGTGGCCTCTCAGCAGTACAGCGTGACACAGCTACTAACTCTTCACACACAAACAAACACACACACTTGTTCCCATCCGGCTCAGAGCGTTCTAACAGGAAGTAGGACAGATGAAAGAAAGAGGACAAGGAAGAGAGAAAGTAAACAACAGAGATGTAGGAGATGACAGATGAAAGAAGGAGACAATGAAAGAGTGGAAAAACAAAAATGCTGATAAACAAAAGACAGCGCACACGCTCAGATTTGATGGAGACAGTACATTGCGTGATCCGCTCTACATTGCGCTTGTGGTGCCGGTGGAGTTTCCGAGTGTTTTTGGAAACTAGGTCATTGTTCCTCCCACTCAGCCTGTCTGATCCGGCACATCGCCCAGCTTTTTTTTTTTTTTTTTTAACAACGAAGCACCTCTCTAGTCTCGTCTTTTTTGGGTGGGGAAAAGCAGAAAGTGTGATTGTTAAAAGTCAAGCACTTTTTAAATTTGTCCAGACTCAAATGCAAACAGGCCGGGACACACAGATATGACTGGAAGCACACTCACACACTCTCACACAGACGGCCGAAGCGTGCGACAGCATTAGGAGGAGAGTTCTCCTGAGGTATGTCCGCTCCGTCCAGCAGTGCTCTCCTCTCCTCCTCCTCAGCTAATGGCTCTGTACTGACAGATGAGCTTAGAGGCTTTTAAATATTCAGCCTCTGCATATTGACCGGGCTCAGATTGAATTATACAGTCATTTATTCATCACTCATTTCACACGAGAAGGTGTGACGCTCTGCCCTCGTACCAATCTGTGAGACATGCATATGCACGCGTGGACACACACACACACACACACTGCGGGGAGAGCAGACAGGAAGGACAGAGAGGCTGAGACTCTGCTATCCACGATGAGTAATCACTGCTAACTGTGCCAGCGGAGGAGCGGCGTGATAAGAAATATGAAAGGGGGTGGATGGGAGAGGAGTGAGACAGGAAGTCAAGAGTAAGCCACGGCTCATGTATAAAGATATTTGAAATCGTAGCGGAGTTTAAAATCGGAGAGACCCCACTCATGACGACTGAGGATGACAAATTTAACTGTTGTGTCTTTTGCGTGAAACAGTGGGGCGCAAAAGCACCGCAAAGTTCCAGTTCATATCTTAGCTTTTGAGTGACGGCCCAGTGTGTTTTTGGGCTCTCACTTCCAATTATCCAATCCATTCAGAAAATTTTGAACATAACAGGGCTGGGCATCATTTATCGATTTACTCAGTTACTTTTAATTTGTTGATACAGGAGATTTTCACATATAAATCAAGCTTTTTGTCCTAACCCAGATGCTTACTTTGACCCCTTGAGTCTTGTAGTAGACACTGTCCCCAAGTTTCCTTCCACCACTGACACATATATAATCTGTAAATTGTGGCATATTTGAAGATGTAAATATTTAATGTTTTAACTCTAATATACATGGGCTGTTTGCAGGACCTACCTTGTATTTAATTGTATTGATCTCCCTGAAATTAATACCAGGATCTGCTATGATGGCAAAAAAGGGCTTAGCAAAGGCCAGATAATTGTAACTGTAGTAACTGAAGCTTTGTAGGTCCACAGCATCAGGCTGTCCAAACCAACAAAGCCACGCTGCCTACAAGACAAGAACCAGAGAAGAGTACAAGAGCAAAAAAAAAAAAAAATGGGGCCAAAAGATACAGACCTGATTAAATGACTCTCTTACTGCGTCCAACCTCAGCAGTAATGGCACGCTGCGAGAGGTCTTGCTTATGCAGCTCGACGATCCGACCACGTTCAAGAAGAGAAAGCTTCTTCGCTTTAGCCATCAGGAGGGCATGACCGTGTGAATGCCTGACAGAAAATGAACATTTTGAGCAGATTTCGGCTTTGGTCTTAAACTTTTTATCAGCTGATAAACGGCCTATTTCTGTTTTTTTTTATTTTTTATTACAAGTTCCAAATGTTTTTTGTCAAACTCCCCCTTCTTGCTTTTTTCATATTGTAGCTCTCTTTAAAACCTCATGAAGGTCCAAATGTGCAAAATGCAAATTCTAGCAATTTTTCAACTGGTCAAGATTTTGATCAAGTCTGTAAATAGAGAAAGGCAGAGAGAGAATGTCAGGACTACCTTTATGGAAGTTTGATGCTTCCATGTCAATAAATCCTTACAAATCCCCACAAAAATCCAATCTCTTCTTAGTTGTTTTATGACCAATGTTCCCTGAAATGTAATGGTAGTTTATTTAAACCTAAATATTTATACTCTATATTATTTAGCCCAAGAATGATCAGCTTCTTAAACTGAACAGTGTTGTCACACATCCCAACTTTTCCTCTTATCATGCTGGCGTAAGCAAAAATATCTGCTGACTCGGCACTTTGAATTGTCGTCACGTGACATAAAACATGACAGGTTTCACTTTTTTCCAATTATCGTCCTGTAGCAGCAGACAAGCTGAGCTCTCTCCAGTGCACACAGAAACACCTCAAGGGTATGAGTAAGCCAATGCAGCCACAACATGGGCTGATAGGTTTGTTAAAGGAGATGGTTTCATCCCAAAATGCTGAGTTTTATCATCAATTCTGAACTCCTGGACCTCCGCAGGGTGATATAATGATAGCAGACATTGAGACCAGACCATAGAGGAAAAAAGAGAAGGAAATTTATGAGGGAAAGAGAAAAGGAGTCATTCTGACAGGCCGTGAGGGGCCATACGTACAGAGACATGAGGGGAAGAAGATGCTGTGTGACTCAGTGTTGGTCACACTGAAGAGTCACTCAGCCTGACAGAGGGTCCAGTCTGTCGATGGTCCAGCTCACACCAGCCAGCATCAGAGGGCTGAGTCACTTTACGTAGAAGCACTGACACTGTGAGCCACACTGTTTTCTCAGCATCCTCCTGCCCACAAGAGCAGCATTCTGGTAAAACAGGTCAATTCAAACATGTCATTGAACACATAGGGCCATCAGAGACCTCAGACTGCATCTTATTTAGGGTGGAATGAGCAGGAAACTGAGCTCTGCTTGTAATGGACCATTCAGAGTTGGTTTGATGAATTAGTTTGAGAGGAAAAGAGCGTTCATGAATCTTAAGAATGAAGCAGAAGAGTTCTGATTTTTCATTACATTTATTTTCTAGCTCTTAAATCCATACATCTCCCCTAAAACCGATTTTAAGTCTTGGATTCAATTTTTTTTTCAATTTTTTTTTTCTAAACCTGTACCACACAGACTGTAAAATGCATGGACAAACTTAGAGTAGTATCACCCAATCCTTTCTTATGCTGCGTTCACACGGCAAGCCACTCTGCGATCAAAATCGCGTCGCCCACTGAAGTATCATCGCACGTCCATACACACCTCACTTTGGTCACTGTTGCTGTCGGCCGTCGCTCGGTGACGTCACGTCCGCTTGAGTTTCACCACGATCATATCATATATCATATAATAGGATGTATAAGCGGACATTATTCCAACTGTATCCTTTTCATTCACTTGTCAAACACAAAACACTGCATTTGATGCCCTGCAGCAGCATCCTCTGTGAGTTTTCTGTGGTCCGTCCAGGCGGAACTAATTTACGCACTGACTAATGTTTATAAATGTTTATAAGTTGTTCCTCTGAAAAACCGACCATCACGGGAACCATCACACACTCACACACTGCTGATTGGCGTTGCCCCTCAGCCACACACGACATCACCTGAAAAGATCAACTTTTTTTTTAACTTTGACATCGCGAGACGAGTGAAGTGATCATCTTGTACGCAGCAAATGCTTTCGGGAGGTTTAGCCCCGCCTCATCGCGGCTGTACACTGACTTTGCATGGAGAGTGATCGCCGAGGAAGTACAAGTAGCATCCGGCGTGTAAGCACCTTTAAAGGGAGGGTCTGTTTTTAAAAAAGTGTTGAACCAGATACATGGCATTAGCCTAAATAAAAGCCACAGTAACAGAGATCAGCTCTGCACCTGTGGAAAAAGAACAGATACAGGGCTCAGGGTTGTGCATTGCAGCAGATGGGGCCCTCCTTAAATATACTGATTTTAAAGAGTTTAAAGCCTCATTTCCACTCAGTGGTTCGGTCCACACTAGGGCAGGACGATAGTACCTCATCTCAGTATCACTATTAATTGAAGCTCTTACCTTGATTACGGTTAATGAACGATTATTTTATACTAGCTGGAACAAATTGTTGGTGTTATAGACGGTCATCGAAACAGTCTTCCATTAATATTCACACTTAACTTCTTTCTGCTCAATGTCCTCTGCACAGAATGCACAATGTGCCCAAACAACGGAGACAGCATTTTTCTTGGCTACAAGTTCTCTGAGAGATTGGCGCTTGTGTCATCCATGTTGGCAGCATGTCCTTCACTCTTGGCAAATGTAGACGTAGACTGAATAGAGGGGGTGCGGTCACATTACTTACACAGGGAAAAAATCAATGTGAATAAAATTACTTTGATTAGAGGGTCTACATGTCCATTTCGATTATTTTTCGATTAATTTCCCAGCCCTAGTCCACACAAGCACTGGAAGATCACGCATACTCCACACAGAAAGGTTGTTGTTGACATGAGTTTCGAACCATTGACCTTCTTGCTGTGCGGTACGTGCATTACCTCCAATATAGGGTCAAAGTCAAACTTCAAACTTGCTTGAAGAAAATTTTATGTGATGTTTGATTAGAGTGTTTACATTGATTTGTTATTGAAGTACATGACAGTGTATTCCAGTAAGTTGTAGAAATGAAAAACAGAAGTGGTTTAGTTCATCGTGAAGCCCTTAATGCCAGCTCCCATGGTGCTGCAGTCTGCTGTGTGCCAGCCCACGTCACAGGCTGATAAAGTGCCTGTATGGTGGTCTCTCCATACTAACCTGGACCCACATCAACCAATTGCTGCCCCACTGCGGTCCTGCCCCCACTGAGCGGGGTGATAAAAGAGCTCCAAGGTTCACACTGCGCTCCAGAGGAGGGGAGATTCATTACCCGACCTGCGCTGCTGACGGGGACACCGCAAACTCTGACGGCTCTCTAATGCTCTGACACACAGAGAGGCAGATAGATGACTGAGAGGAGAAAGACAGAGACAATGGGTAAAAGAGGAAATAAAAGAGAGCAAGACAGTGATCGAAAAGTGATGAAAGAGAGGAGGGGGTGAAAAGAGAGGGGAGATAGATGAGGGGGGAAGAGGGAAAGTTTAAAGACGGGCACATAAGAGAGGTGAAAAGTGAAAACGGGGACTGAAAAACAGGGAAAAGAACCAAAGATATGTTTTTAATCTAACTGTCAGGCTGATTTTACGCAAACCTTCAAAATGCCACAAAAAGTGAATTAGTGATGTTTTTATCAGGCAGTTTGCAGACGATCAATAGTGTTCCTAAATGTGAGGCTCCCCATTCTGCAGAAAGATGGAAAACAGTCTTTCACTGATTGTTCAGTGCTATTTGGCAGATTGCTATTTTCATTTATATTCAGATAATTAAAGGAATGTTTCATGCTTTTATTGAAAGATGAAGGTTAATTTACCTTGACGTTTCTATTCTGTCTGCTTATTGACTGTGAACCTGAGCCTTGTGTGCAGGAGTCAAAGGGTTCTGACTTTTCTCAGAAAATGTGACAGGCAGTTTTTCCTGTAATTTCTTTCAACTTGAAACTGTTTTCAGCTCAATCAATGCCAAGGCTTCATCTGGCTTTATTTGCTCAATGGATGTGATATTTTTTAATCAATATTGACACCAGAGAGTTCAGCTTAGGGGCATAGATTTTTTATAAAACTATCTGTACAGCTATTAAGAATCTTGATGAAACTTGGATTGAAAGATCTTAAAAAAACACATCCACCATGTAGGTACAACCATTCAACTGCTCATTAAAGAAAATAGCTTATCAGACAATCACACACAGCAGGTCAGTGTTTTGGGTAAGTAGACATGGTCAAGACAACGTGCTGGAATACAATCCGAGAATCTGGAACTAGAAGACAGGTGTTTAAAGCTATTGTCTATGATTTGGAAGCTTGGTACATCTTAATAACACCGTTTATAAGGCCGTTATGGTTCTATGGTCCGATCTACGCAATATAAAGACCAAAAAGAATGAAAAAAATCCATTCAGTATATCTGCTGCAAAGCAGCATAATAGTTGACCAATCAGCAGTTCGGATTGGTCCGTGAGTTCATCCAATCCCCTGTCTCCCCTGCTCTGCACCGTCCCGCCTCCTCCCCACTACCTCCCTCACGTACTGGTGAGCAGCTAGCTGCACAGCTACTGAAGCGTCATGGAGCCAGGGAATATCAGCACCAAAACCAGGAGGCCGCTTCTGGAACGGGTAGGCTTTGTCTATAGATTTTAGCATAAGTTAGCCACTAATCATTAGCATTGTAAACTGAGCTGGTGAAGACACGCCGAGAAACGTAAATCCTCGCCCACAATCTGCTCTGCTCTGATCGGCTAACGTTGGCGACGCCAGACCCGCTTCGCCGCCGGTCCAATTGAAATGGCTACCGCTGTGTGTTACAAGGGGGGTGACTGTCGTGTTTGTTACTTCCAGCTATGAGAAATCTCGTTGTTGTTGTTGCTGATATTTTCTGCCAGCCGGCTTCTTGCTCTATCAGAGGGGGCGTGTTGTTAGGAGGCAACATGAGCTGGGAGGCGGGATCTTGAAACACGGAGGGGAGGGGTGAGTGAAGGGGGGGCAGGCTGCATTTTTCAAATCTGTCTCAACAGCCAAACTGGTTTTCAGATCGTAGACCCTAGCTTTAAGTGACTTTAAACACGATATGGTTATTGGAGTTGGGTGGACTGGTCTGACGACACTGCTGATCGACTGAAATATTTTACTTGCAAAAATCCCATGACCTCCACAGCAGCTGCATCCGCCTGATTCAGTGTTTGAAATCAAGCAGATCTATCTTGCCAAGCTCCAATCTATAAAAATTGTGCTCGACCAAAAGCAGCATAATGATTTCTTTAGAGAAAAAAGAGGAATGAGCTATCAGCGAGACAACAGCAGGACTGTAGACAGAGATTTGCAAAGATGCTAACAGCTTTTGTAGCACATCAGGTCTGGACTGCATTTCTTTATGGAATTTAAACAAATACAAGCACTGCAAACTTCTCCATAGTAAGGATTTTTCCCTTCACTTCTGACATGTACCGATGATACTCACATTCTTTAGAACAGTAGTACTGCATTATCTGATTGGCTTGTAATAAATGTGATTGACAGACCGATTGTCCAACATCTGTTGATTAAGCTTCTAAAAAGTCCAGCCCTCTTCAAACACTTTCTTTGTGCGCTTTCCCAGATGGACCAGTGAAATAAAGTGAATGGTCCATCTGGTACGTCAGATTGAACATCTCATGGGTTAACAGAGGAGTTGGTTCAAAAACTAGAAAATATCCAGAGAGCAGCAGTTTCCTGGGTGAAAATGCCTGATGACAGACGGGTAGAAAGGAACAGTAATGTAAATAACCACCTGTTACACCCACGGTGTGGAGAGAACTAGGCCTGTCACAATAACTAATTTTGCTGGACGATAATTGTCCAAAAAATTGTAAACGATATTATTGTCAATATTATTTTGATTTTTTTTTTCATTTTTTTAATTAATGTAATTATAATATATGTCATAACAAAGTGAGTACACCATGTCAAAGCAATAAACTTTAACTTCTTAAGAGTATTTAAGTGTAATTGGATGGTCAAGATCTTTTAGATAAAATAAATTAAACAAACAATATAATAAATGTAACAAACAAAAAAAGAGGAAAAAAAACAATGAACATGATATGGACTCTATTAGGAAATTAGAGTGTCCAGGAAAAAAGAGAAACTCCTACTTCGTGTCTGTGGCATCTTCTTTCAAACAAATTCAACATACCTGCTCGTCGGTGTTCATGAGCTCACACCTTGTTGACTCTGTTTAAAACCAAAATATTCACGTACTTGGGCTGTGGCAGCCAGCATGAGAACCGTATCTTTCACGCCATCATTCATATTAGCATTTGTTTCTTCGTTTCTCCTCAGGATGTTCACTTCAGCACTCTCTGTGTGTATGCTGTATATGTGTCGATGCTGCCTTAGGTTGGTGGTGTTGATCTAATGGTGTGGAGGATTTCCCCTTTCACCAAGCTGCCTGCCATCTTCCAGCCTGCTTCCAGCTAATACCCAGCCAACTATTAGCCACTGGAAATCTGTGCTACTCCTCTTGGGTCATGCTTAAATTCCACTACAAACATGCCCATTTATGCAGTTACATTGTGTCTCTAAGACATGGCACTTCCCTCTAGTTTTACAGAGCAGATAGACCTGCCTGATTCATCGTCTGAAATCCTGCATGTCCATCTTGCCAACTTCCATTGTCAACCGACTTTACTCGGCTAAATGCTTAACAACCCAATCGGAGCAGAGAGGCGGGAGCTGCGGAAGTGACTGCATGTTTGAAAACAATGGCGGCTTCTGAAGCAGTCTCAATATCTGTGTTTTGTTTTTTTTAATCAAAACTGATCTTAATTTATTTTCTGAAAAAGGGGCAAAGAACGTCACTTGAGGCTTTTCTTATGAGAAATCATGTTCTTGCTCTTCTTCCAACCAGGGATCACTACTGAGAAACTAGGAGAGATGCAAAATCTTCAATGACATGCCAGTTAGTCTGTGGTCGTCATGGTTACTCAGTGATACTCAGCGAAATCTGCTCTTCTCAGACGTTCTCCGGGAAAATCTGGTAGGGAATGTCTTTGACAAGGTTAATTTCACATGTAAGTGTTAAATGATATATCTGTGTGGTATAATTTAAAGTAAGACAATAGTCTAAGGTAGTTTAGACTAATGGCTGACAACAGTGTGAGCAAAAACATGAGCAACGCCGCCATGTCATACGTAGTAGCAGTGTTGCTTGATATGGATTGGTCTGTGACGAGTGTTACAAGCCGAATAGTTGTCCAATTGCAAGCTGCTGTTGTTTTTGAAGGTTCTGCCTCTGAAAACATTTCGAACAGCTCTTTCCCAGATGGATTAGTGAAATATTTCTGTGGCGGACATATGGAACTGTCTATCTGGCATGTCAGGTTAACTTCCCTCACAAGATTATGTATTCGCAACCTTCTACTTGTTTTTTTTGACACCACAAACCTGGCCTGAATTTTACAGTTTATAACTGTCAGGATGGCCAGGCCTGGTCAAGGACCTACCATGGACCAGTCAAGACAGAAAGTGGGGAAGTTTTATGTAGCTGCATCAGTACACTTGGTAAACTTTTGATCGCTGAATACATTTCCCTTCCTTTATGCTGTGTTGTAGAGGAGCTACAACCAGGCTGTGAATGGTGAACAGAGTGAGAAAAAGAACAAAGGCATCTTAATATCTTGGCAAACAACTATCAGGCTTTATCATCATGCTAACGTCATTCATCAGAGCGTTTGGAAAGACAAAAGTGTAGTACTGTAAATACAGTACAGTACGTGTGTTTGCTGTTTTCAATGTCATCTCTTCTTCCAACATCACCACATCAGTCATTATGTGTTGTCGGTTTGTGTAGTCTGTCGTAATGTCAGGCAAGGAAATTAATACTGTTGATATTATATTAATTAATGGCCCCCAAGTATCGCTGTTTTTAATGTGTTGATTTCGAACATTTGTTACAGCTTTTGATTCAAAATAAATAAAATCACTTTCTTGAGTCTTGCTTCTTAAGTCCATACAACAGTGCTGCAGAGCCAGGCCATATGGGAAATATTCATTGTGCAGGAGAGTTAGTTTGATAGTAAACAAACATGGCTGCACAGAAGAGGGAGAAACAAAATGAATACACCATTGGCATTTAAAGCTATGGTCTATGATTTGGAAGCTTGGTAAATTTTAATAACACAGTTTATAAGGCCATTATGGTCTCATGGTCTGATCTACACAATATAAAGACCAAAAAGAATGGAAAAAATCCATTCAGTATATCCGCTGCAAAGCAGCATAATAGTTGACCAATCCAAACCGCTGTACCCCGCGGTTCGGATTGGTCCGTGAGTCCATCCAATCCCCTGTCTGCCCTGCTCCGCACTGTCCCGCCCATGGTCCCGCCTCCTCCCCACTACCTCCCTCATGTACTGGTGAGCAGCTAGCTGCACAGCTACTGAAGCGTCATGGAGCCGGAGAAGACCAGTACCGAAACCGGGAGGCCGCTTCTGTTACCCTCCACATCGAAGAGAAGGAAACGTAAAAGTTTTGAGGAAAAGGCTGAAGTAAGGAAGAAATATTTATTTATGTATATATACATAAATATATATATACATATACATATATATATATATATATGTTGTTAGGAGGCGATACGAGCTGGGGGCGAGATCTTGGAACATGGAGGGGAGGGGTGAGTGAAGGGGGGGCAGGCTGCGTTTTTCAAATCTGTCTCAACAGCCAAACTGGTTTTCAGATCACAGACCCTGGCTTTAAATCCATTGTGGACATATATGGGACTTTGCAAGGGGCATACGAGAAGGATATGACGCAGGATTTGCTCAAGGGTTAGAAGACTCCATAAGGCTTACCTCACTCACTACAACCCAGGGAAACTGAGAGCTGATGGCTAATGCTAATGCAGACATTTGAGATGCTTAGCTTGTCAAAGATGCCTCCCAGTTCTGAGTGAGTTAAGAAAATAATAATCAGTCTCTAAATAACTTCATGTGGAAACACTCAAAGCCTCACCATGTCGGGGAAAAGAAGACCTTTTTATTAAATGCCAGATTTGGGACATTTCTCAGCATTTTTCACAGACATATGGGCAGTAAAGCTAAAAGCTGAAGACAGACTGAGCCCAGCAGAGCGGGTCACAAGTACTGGTTAAGTTAGGACACCAGTCTCAGTTTTACTCTTGATTGGGATTTAAAAAAAAAAAAGAAATAATATGATGAATATACTGAGACGTGTTTCTTATTAAATTTGACAGAATCCGATTTTTTTTATTCGTTTTGGATGTAAATGCAGAAAAAAGTTAGATACTGCTCAGGATTTTTTTTTTTAACTCTGGACTCATGTATTGTGATGATATACTTTGGGGTCACAGGTGATTTTCACCCCTAACTTTTAGATTTATTTTTGATAAATTGACCAGTCAAATTAAAATGATTAAGTTATGCTAACTTTATCAGGAGGATATGAAGAATTCTTAACCATTCCATTTTGTTAGTGTTACCCCCGAGCTGAAACACTGACTTTCACTTGTTTTGTTTACTTGTTATGTCTTTGAAACTTTTCAAAAGCATATTATTTTGCCAATTCTTGGTGGGATTCAGGTCAAATAAATCCCTTGCACGTTTTTAAAGCCAACGACGAAAAGCAGGGCCTTTCAGGGATTTTGTATTCACTGATGCATCATGATAAATCTGCATTTTCTTTTGTCTGTCTCATTTTCTGTCATTCATCATTAAAAAAAATATATAAAGTTCAAATGATTTTCTGCTGCCTGTTTTAACATTTGAGACATGAATGGCCTCTAAAAGTAACCAAAATTACTTAATACAGCAATAACATCTGGAGGAATAAGTCTAAAAAGGGGTGATATGTTTAGCTGTTAGTTTCGTACTCAACTTTTGTTAATTAATCCCTAAGGCCTGACAGAACTAAATTCTGATGTGAAAAGGCTTGTTTATCATTGATCTTTGTGTGATTAGTGAAAAGCACTGGTAGATTGCAATTTAGTTTGGACATTTTGTTTTGTCTCTGTGGTCATACACCTAAGAATACACCAACCAGCATTATTTTTAAGATGTTTATAGAACCCAAGTTGTCCTAAAAATTGTGTTTTTAACATTATTCTGCTTCAGAGAATTAAGATTTTAAGGGGACTGTGAGGAGTTTCTAAGCTATTACAAAAAAGTCTCACTTTTAGATATATGCCTGATCGAAATACACACTTTAAGATGAGTTTTATAGCATCAAAATAGGTTATCTACATAAATACTATTCCTTTGGGTCGGCTCGGACAGGGCTGGACTGGCCTGGATACTCAACTTCGGGAACAAGAGAAATAAAACTATATTATTTATTTATATTATTCAGACACGTCTTAGAGCACTGGGCTGAAAGTAGCAATATATAGCCAGCTACAAAACTACGATAATAAGTTTTCCAAAAATTGCTTGTTGTCACACATCAAAAACTACCACTACGTAACTAGAAAGAGATGCATTACCTCGTCGCTTTGCATCCTGTAAGTTGTTGAAAAAAGAAGTTGTAAAGCAATGCAGAGTTCTGAGGAAGGTCCGAGCTGCATTTATTAGCATCACAACAAACACACACTTTGGCTTGGGTCACGTCATTTGGTGCCATCCAGTTGTAGTCAAAGTAGGAATTTTCGAGTTCCGAGTAGGAAACTGCAACTGGAACGTCCCCCAAAGTCAGAATTTGCTACTGGGAACTCGGTGAAACCCCCCCACCCTCGAGTTGACAATTGAAGATGGATGCCCCCAGTGTGAACAGTTATTTAGCTCCTGTAATAATCAATTTATTTGCACTTCTGACTGGGGTGTGTCGCTCTAGATCAGCTGTATACATAGTATTGTTAGACTTATATTTACAAAAATGCTGCCACAGTGATAATCACATTCTTCATGTGATATTTGTGAACAACAACGCAGGGCCTGCTAACAAGAGCTAACAATAGCCTGGTAGATCGGCATGTTTTTTTCCGACTTCAACTGGAACGCCGATAAGTCGGAGATGATGTCACTCCCAGTTCTGAGTTTACTTGAACGCAGCATTACGACAGTCGCTGTGCGTGCTCATGGGTAGCAGAGTCTTTATGTTTTCGGAAACAGATTCTCGTCATAGCACCTTTAAATAAATAATTACAACAAGAATCCAGGCGGGCTGAAGGTTGAATAAAAATTGCCTGAGACAACAAGGGTTAAAAAGTCTGACACAAACACCTGTTGATGTTCATTTAGTACTTCTATCCAAATGCACCCTTTTAGCATCTTCATAGGGAGAAATAAACCAATAAAAACAGGAATAGATGCTGAGCCAGTGACAGAGAAGGACATGAGAGTGACGGTGATGGAGACAAACAGAGAGAGTGATGGACTCAGCTGTAGGTGGATACAAACAAACAAAGATAGACATACACAAGGTATTTCTCTACACACTCTGGATTACTACAAGAGGAGGGAAAATGGAGTAAAGCCGTGGTTTACGAACATCACACTCACCTACACAAACACACTCGCACACATTCACACACGTACACACTCAGTAATCTGTCATGGCAACAAAGGGAGGCAAGCCAGGGCTGCATTTGCATGACAAACTGGCCCCTCTAGGTTGATTGAAGAGAAAACAATTTTAGGAGACAGGCTGACTGTGTGGTACGGAGCCCGCCACCTCTGGGTGGGCCCCAGGACCCATCAGTGAAGTGTGTGTGCATGTGTGTAGGTGGCTGGTTGATTTGTTTGAGTGTGAGGCCGTGTAAGACATGAGGTGTCGTCGGTTTGGGGGTACAGGATTCAGTTATGTGGAAGGAAAATAGAGACAGAATTCAGCAGGTCATTGTTTGCTGCAGCAGCTGAATACGAGCGTGTTGGTGAGTGTGTACCAATGAGTTTTACAAGAGTTTGTGTCTCTTTGTGTGGAAGAATTGGTGGATTGTGTTTGTCAGTGCATGTAATGTGTTGAGCTGTTGGAGTGTGCACTGTTGAGTGTTTGTAAAAGCCTGTCTTAGATCCTTTTTTGCGCTTCAAGTCCAGTTCTGGCTTTAAGCATGGGGCATGAATTTAGAATATTAAAATTTAAATACCCTGCTAAATGTCCTCATAAAAATATAAAAACTTGGACACATCCTGCCTATGTGCATTTGCCAGCCTGGGTTCAATGTCCAACTAAAAAATGCATAGAATTAAAAGTCATGCAACCTTTATCCAGCCATCCATACATTACTTAAATCAATTAATCAATCAATCAATCAATCTTTATTTGTATAGCACCAATTCATAACAAGTGTTATCTCAAGACACTTTACAATAGAGCATAAAGCTCTTCATTTTATGGATACATATATACGTATAAAAATACACATATACATATGTATGTATGTATGTATGTATGTATGTATCTATCTATCTATCTATCTATCTATCTATCTATCTATCTATCTACATATATATGTATGTTTATATATGTATATATATATGTATATATATGTATGTATATATATATGTATATATATCTATATCTATATCTATATATCTATATCTATATATATATATATATATATATATATATATAAATATATATATATATATATATATATATATATATATATATATATATATATATATATATATATATATATACATACATATATATATATACATATATATACACAAATATACACATCCAACACCCAACATGAATCCCTCCATCGTGGCTCAAGAAAAAACCTTCTGTTAAGCAGCAGGAAATCTTAAATGTGGATCCCAGTCTCATGATGAACAGCAAATCCACACGATGCTGTGTTGGGTGTGTGGGGAGACAAGTGGACTAAAGTAAGAACTAAAGTTATTGACAGAGCCATGAACCACAGACCTGTCGTCTGATTTATTAGAGTTTAGCCTCTTAAGATGGTACATCTCATTTTCAGGAGGGTCCTCATGTCTGAATGGTTGTGGTGATCATTTTATAGGAGTTTAATCCAATGATATTCTTACTGAAAATAAGAATTTATGGTAGTGACGAACTCATGGGTGCCCAGACCACAAGGTCAACCCTCCCATATTTGTCTCCGTTAAGTATAAATGTGTTAAAGGCCTCTTGAGATGTGACATCCCACACTGTTTACACCGCCTACCCCTTTTGGGATCACATGGGCGACTGGAGCCTATCCCAGCTGGCATAGGACTAGAGGTAGGGTGCACCCTTAACCAGTCACCAGTCAATCACAGGGCTACACAGAGAATTGGACAGCCATTCACACTCATACCTAAGGCCAGTTTGGAGTCATCAATCAACCTACTGACCATGTTTTTGGTCTGTGAGAGGAAGTCTGATCAGACCAAAGCATACACAGGGAGAACATGCAAGCTCCACACAGAAAGCCCTCGACTGACCCGGGGATCGAACCGGTGACCTTGCTGTGAGGCCCCTGCACTACCTGCTGTTTGTCTTTTGATAAATGTATATCTTTCATTTCTTCATTGCTCTGGCTTCTAGATTTAATGCAGCACTTCCATTAAAACGACTAAAGCTGCTGAATAATTGAAAAGAAAGGAGTTCTGTTCACATTAGTATCAATGATGATGATGGTGACAAACAAACACTGTTACGGAGCAGACAGAGTATAATTCATCACAATGCTGGATCACAGGGAGCCATGGGCTTGTTTCTAAACTCTAATTAAAGGACATTCACAAGCCCTCAGTTAATGACAGCTAAGCCATCAGTTGACACAGTAACTAATTAATTCAGTGCACTATTTGATAATGCAAGACAGCATTAAATACAACACTTACAAAAGTGTTTCATCCATTGGTTAACAGTTTAAGCTGATCTGGTGTTTCTGTTGATCGATTGATTGATTCCTTAAATATCAGGCAGTTGAGCACTCTTAACAACAATAATAATAATAATAATAATAATGCACTTTATTTAAAAGTGCCTTTCAAGACACTCAAGGACACTGTACAAGATTAAAACCTGACCCTCCTCCAGTCAAACTAGCAGTAACTATGTTGAGAGCACAGATGGAAGAGTGCATTAGCATAGGGTTAAACCTCAAATTTATCTCAGGTTGTACTTTTGTTGTCACTTACAGAGGTCACAGGGATAGAAGGCATGTGTGTATATGCTACACAGTCAGGCGGATATTCGAGCATAAGGCCACCCTTCAAAAAAACCCTTTAGGACTTGGTTAGTCTAAAAAAATGCTGGTCAACGGCTCTGTGGATGATAACCTCTTTTTTTCAGTTTACCTGAAGTACCAAATAGGGCAGAGGGATGTGTGTGTTTGCCCTGTTCATGATGTTAAGGGACCTTTTATGTTGACGCATTTTTAATATGTTGTCTTTGACGGCATACAGCCAACAGTGTAAACCAGCATGTGTAGATCAGCCTCTCCCAACACACAGACTAGACACATTATGGTAAAAGTTATTTTTTACGATTTACTTTTTGTTGACTCTTTGAAAAAATAAATCATTTACAGACAAGAATATAACAAAACAGCACTAAACACAGGTGGACCAGTGTGAAATGACAAAGCTAAAGCATCCATTCATACATCCATCCATCCATCTTCCACTGTTCATCTGGGGCAGGGCCACAGGGGCAGCAGACAAACAGGTCAGCCCAGACTTCCCTCTCCCTGTCTCCTTTCCCAGTTCCTCCTGGGGGATTCCAAGGCGTTCCCAAGCCAGATAGGATATATAATCCCTCCAAAGAGCTCTGGGTCTGCCATGGGGTCTCTGTTCAACTGGGCATTCCCCAAAAACCTGAGAGCCCTGAGAAGGGGGGCTGGACTCATCCTTTGATTTGAACTGCTTGTATTACTATGAAATAATACATAGAAAGTATTATTTCAGTATTATTATTTCATAGAAAGCCCATAGAAAGTGTTTGGGGAAAACAGAACCTTTCAGAAGCACATTCGGCAAGTGATTGGATGATCGTTTTGTCAATCAATCAAACTTTATTTGAATAGCACTTTTCATACAGGACTTTGTAATACAAAGTGCTTTACATGAGAAAAAGATAAAATAAAATAACAATAAGTGGAATAAAAAGCAGAAAATTGCATAATTGCATAAAATGAAAACATAAGACCCCCCACAATCCGCCCCTCCCCCAAACCACATTCAATATACACACTCACGTACTCAAACACACAAAGACATAAAAAGGAAATTCTGACAGAAAGCTGAATTAGAGGAGTTATTTCTTATCAATCAATTCTTATTACAGACTTATTAGATAATGTTGTAGGTAGGAGCTCCCACACATTGCAGAACATGAGCTCTTGGCAAAATGTGTCAGAAGTGGAGAAAACTTATTCTTACTATAGAGACATTTGTAATGCTGTTATGTCTTGTTATTAGTTTTTCATAAAATAAAGAAATGTGATCATGATCTGATAAAACTGCTACAGAAGCTGTTAGCATCAATGCTAATGCCTGCATGTGGAGTCACTTCCAGCTGTCATCTGGTCTGTAGTTCTTCCTGCTCTAAAGGACTATGATTGAGCTGTCACGCTTTGGGCTGCTCACAATCATAGTAGGTCAGAGCTTGGCAAAATGGATCTGCTTGATTACAGATATTAAATCAGTCTGGTTTAGCTGCTCTGCAAGGTTGATTTTTACCCCTTTCAGAGTGGCCTAAAAACCTATTTAAACCAAGTTTGAAATGGTTTAATCGGCACTCCGACCCAGGTCAACTGACCCTGCTAGCGACACCGGTTTTTATCGGCTTGCCTCCAATCAGCTTCGGTGGGAATTACACACCCGGGTCAACCCGCTAATTACAGATAGAATAGAATAAACCTTTATTCATCCCACACGGGGAAATTTATAGGTGACATTGGCATAACATCTGTAACTTACGTGACTCTTTGCCGTCTCAGCAACTAATTCCATACGCCTTTGTATCATCAAGAGGTGTCCATGGCCTCCAAGCTCCTTTCTATTGTTTACATGGATGTGTTTCATCGCACTGGTGATGATATCAACGTGGCAGTGGGAAGGACTCACTTGCCAATTGTTAGCTTGTTAAGCTGCATTGAGGAAACACGTTGACACATTAATTTTAGCATGTAAGTGGTATAGGACAGAGACTTTCCCAAAGCCTCCCCCCTCATGTACCATTCATTTTAAAGAGCTATTTCCCCCAACTCTGATAAAAGATTATGTGGATTTTATTTTTAGGCCATATTTCCCAGTCCTACCTATAATCCTGTTAAAGTCAGACTAACTCCAGCTAGGTCTGTTCTTTCAGGGTTTTATCCATCACTTCACTCTGTCATTGCTCTAAAAATATGTATGCATCAGTGAGTTTGTTTTTCTTGCTGAATCATGGCCTGTTAGCATCATTGAGTGTTTTTGATGAATAATGCAGAACAATAAGGCTTTTTGTTTACACGCAGCAGAGGAGAGAACATGTGTGCATGTGGTTTTAGGTGGTGGAGCATATGAGGAATTATTGATGACTTTTAGATCATACCAATGCTCAAAATGACCATCAGTACAGTGTGCACAATCTGATGAGATCATTTGTGTGTGTGTGTGTGTGTGTGTGTGTGTTTAAGGGAGACAGGAAGAGAGAGCCAGAATTTGTGTTCTACCTTAATCCCCGGATTGCCCGAGTTGAGGATTCAGACATACGTTGGCCTTGTTGCTTCTGTCAGACTAATCTAATCCTATCATCACTCTAAAACCTTGTCTGGGTGAAAACACACACACACACACACACACACTTTCTCCCTCTGCCTCTCTCAGGGCTCACTCCCTCGCTCCTGGCGTTCACTGACAGTAGTTGCCCATACTCTCATCCCCAGACTTACCCACACTGTCTCACTGGCATTCTTTGGCTCACACACACATACACACGAGCACACACACTCTCGCTCAGATGCCTGACATGGCTGGCTGCAGCTCTCTGTACACTCAGGGCTTTGCAGTGTGACAGATGTAGGTTGACTATGATTTCTCTGACTTGTTGAACAGTGTGCACAGCTCACGGTGTTACCAACAGCTCACATTACGTCAGCTCCTAACCAACTTGGAGACAGTTCAAGCATCAAGTGCCGTCGCTCCAGGATCAGAGATTTCAGGATTTCAGAGCTCCAGCCCGCCACACTGAGATGCTCCCACTTACATCGCTGCTTTAGGCTGAAATAAAGGAAAGTGCTGTTCCCTTAGCGCATACACAAATTCACCACAGGCTCTGGTGTTGTTGTGCATGTAATTTATAATCAGTATTAAGAGATGTATTTCAAACTAGAAAAGCACTCGGCAAGCGCAGACCTCCGCCAGCGCCACAGTCCTCAACCATATTGTGATTTTTACCATAAATAGTAGTCCTACCTTTATTTCATCGAAATATTTAGATTCCTTGACCATGAAAGCATACCATTAGCAATTGGATTCATAATGATATCTATTTTAGTTCAGTAGTTATTCACAGAAATCACATTTTTCGTCACGGCGGCCAGACGCTGATCCAGATCAACACCATAAATTTAATCAGTTCTTCCTTTTCCCATGCTGAACATTTCCTCAAAATTTCCTCAAACTCCATCCATTACTTTTTGAGTTATTTTGTTCACAGATGGACAGACGGACAAACAAACTCTCCCAAAAACATAACCTCCTTGGCGGAGGTAATAAAAATAACCAAAATGTGAGTCGGATTCTCTTGACCGCAGCTACAAATCTCCTTTTTGATCAAAATGTATGAACGCTTTGTGTCATTTAAGCACTTTTCACTTGTTACCCTGATAGGAGAGAGACAGAGCGGTTGCTTGACATGCTTATTCACACTTGTTCCTCCCAGCAGGGAATACGCCCCACTGGGCGGGGGAGAAGCTGGTGGTGGAGGCCAGGGGGGTCACCAATAGGCAGTGGTGGACAAAGTATTCAATACCAGTACTCAAGTCAAAGTATAGATACTCATGTTCAAATACTACTCCAATTCAAGTGAAAGTTGCTCAGTCAAATTTTTACTTAAGTTAACGTACTGGAGTACCTGCTTTTGAAATTACTCAAGTTATTAAAGTACATTTTACCGTTGACCTTGCAGTACGTAATGACTGAAACAATCAACAGAATGCACTGACCTGCTTGTAGATCATGTAGAATAAAGTGTTTGAAAATATGCTACAAAGCCCATGGAAATGCATACTGAAACACTAATGAATCAACAAAAGGACAACCATTGCCATTTTCTTTTTTTTTTTATTTAACTCCCCCCTTCAGATATGGCCATGGGTGCTCTGGTGTGGAATTGTCGTCTTTATCTGCCATAGTAGCCATCATTGCTGCCAAGACAGACCGTAACCACCACCGCTCAGCCTTTACCTGCCCGATCACAGTAGTGCATGCACATCGTCTTCTTCTTCTTCTTGTTTCATGCTGGCAAACCAACTCAAAAGTGCATTACCGCCACCAACTGGACTGGAGTGTGGAACAGGTTGCATGAAGTATAGATAACACCACTTGAACAAATCACATTTTAGAAGAGAAAATAAATTTTATCCGCTGACTTCATACCTGAACCTAAAAGTAACGAGTAACAAGGTCACTTATCGAAATGTAGTGGAGTTAAAAGTAGAATATTTATCTTTTAAATGTAGTGAAGTAAAAGTCATAAGTTCCAACAAAAAAACTCAAGTAAAGTACAGATACTCAAAAAATGTACTTAAGTACATTACTCAAGTAAATCTGCTTTGTTACTGTCCACCCCTGCCAATAGGCAGCAAACTCCATTATACATATGCGGCAGAAGTTGGTGTTTATAATATGATAGTAGAATAACGATTTATGCCCAAAATTCAGTGATACCTGTTAAAAAGCACATCAGCAGCATTACCAAGAGGTTGAGAGCAGCATTGCAGCTCACAGATGTGAATGTGAAGCAGCATCACTATGTGCACAAAGTTTAAAAAGGAGAGACTGCTGCAGTGATTTAGCTCCGTATCCACTTGGTGATCCAGCGGTGATCGTGATAGTGCAGATGTTCTACAGAACTTTGATGATGTGCAGTGGAAACAACACTTGCTAATGTCCAGACACACATTTAAGTTTCTGTTGCTCTCCTATAATCAGATAAACCTCTCCTGCTACAGGGGTTGTATTCATCCATCCTGTCAAGCCTCCCTTTTCTGGTTTCGTAACGGTAGCACAGGATGATGTCATCAAATCTACCCACTCACCTTGGAGAATTACCGGGGCTTTTACACTCATACACACAGCCAACACACACAAAGTCCAGATGATTTCAGGCCTTTTTGCTGGTGTTATTGGGGCATTAGAGGTTTTGACAAGTGATACGAATCTTTCACTGCCTCATGATTTAATTTGACTTTCATTCTGAAGGTGACAATTCGATTCAGAATGATCCAGGACTCAGAGTTAGAGGTCTTCAGTTTTAAAGGGTGTTTTTTACCTTACGTGTGCAGTAGACATTTCAGTATGTATAATACAGAATATTTTTAACTAGTTATTTTGCAACATAACAACTCATAGAAAGTGTTTGAGGAGGGAGGCACTTGTCAAAACCATATCCAGCAGGGGACTGGACGATCACTTCATCAATCATGTTCACAAAGGGCCAATCAGGTGTTGGAGGGGGGCATGTGCACAGCTGACTATCACCAAATTATGTTGTACGTGGAGCATATATATCCTTTATTTCAAGAAAGGCTTTCAGTGTTTTTTTTATTATTATTTCCTAAAGAGATGCAGTCCAGATCTGACAAAACTGCTACTGAAGCTTTTAGCATCTGTGCTAATCTCTGTAAAAGAAGTCATCATTCTCGTAGCTCCCACTTGCTTTAGCGGTCAGTGATTGGGTCATACCTCAGCAGACCAAGCTCATAATTTCAGCTTAGAGCTTTTTAAGATGGATCTGTCTGATCATGGACAATAGCTCAGGTGGATCTACTCTATGCACTGCAAAGATAGGAATTTTCAAAATGCACTTTTTCATAGTCCAGAAACACTGATACATGTGGAGAAAAGGCCAGAAGGCACAGAAAAAGCTGCATTTTCAAAAATACCCACTTACGTGTGGACATAGCTGAAGACTGACTCCGTGGCATCACACCAGCATCCAGTTCAGCTGAAAGAGGCAAAGCCCTGTGACCTGACTTCCTCTCCATCTGCGTGTGTGTCTCATTAGCCGTAGGTTAGGGCTCGGAGTCGCGGTGGTGACAGGTTTATTAAATATCTCAGGGCCCACAGTGGACATGGCAGGGAGGGAAACCCCCACAGCTCATGTAATTAATGTGGCCACTCAACGTTCATGTTTGGAGCCTTTGTGTGTCCGTGTGTGTGTGTGTGAGTGTAAGCCTGTATGCTTTTCACTTTGCCAGCATGAGTTTATTTGTTCATGAATGTGTGTGTGCGCCTGGATGGTTGTTTTTCTGTGTTGTGGAGGGACAAGGAGCTGTTCTGGGACTGTGACAGGGGAGGGATGTCCTGCTGGGAGAGAGAAAGGGAGAGGGAGATAAATGAGGGCTGATGATGAAACTGAGGAGGATCTGAGGTAAAAATGTTTGAAAGACTCGAAAACAACCCTGTCATGATTTATTACTCAGAGTGTTTTTGCCTGTCGAACAGACTCTGGTCAGTGTTTTCACTTTAATGATCAAGTCTGCCTTATGAAGTCACATGGTGAGGAAACTTTAACACGCTCCCAAGGAGACACTTACTGTGATCCAAGAAGACTTTTAAAGAACTTAAAGAACAGCGAGAAACCAAGGTCTGAGGCGAAGTTCAAAAAACGAAAATGATCTTTTTTGTTTTTAAAGTGTATTCATAAACTAAGCATTGTTCCAAGAGGGGAGCCTGTCCACACAAAAACTCTGAAACCCCTGTAGCACATGTGTCACTGTAACGCTGTCACAGACATCCACCAAAACCAAAGAAGACTTGGAGCATGTGCTTTCAACATGTGCAATGTAGGGATTGAATTAGTGAAGTATTCTTTAAAGATGCGCTGAGGAGTTTCTAAGTAACTACAAAAAAGTCTCACTTTTAGATATATGCCTGATCAAAATACACACTTTAAGATGAGTTTTATAGCATCAAAATAGGTTATCTATAAATGCTATTCCTTCGCTTCGCGGTTGGTTGGACAGGGCTGGACTGGCCTGGATACTCAACTTCAGGAACAAGACAATTAAAACTAGAGCAAATTTATATTATTCAGACATGTCTTAGAGCACCAGGCTGTAAGTAGCCATATATAGCCGGCTACAAAACTACAATACCAAGTTTTCCAAAAATTGCTTGTTGTCTCCATGCAAAGTCAATGTACAGCAGCGATGGGGCGGGGCTAACCCTCCCGCGATGCAACAGCCTCTTTTCACACTTCCACATAGCTTATTGCGCGTTGTCAAAGTAAAAAAAAGTTGATCTTTTCAGGCAATGTCGTGTGAGACTGTACGTCAACAGCCAATCAGCAGTGTGTGCTTGTGGGACGGTGCCCGTGACAGACAGTTTTTCATCTGGACTACGGAGGAACAATTTATGTCCGTGTGGGAAACATTAGTCAGTGAGGACATTAGTTCCGCCTAGACAGACCGCAATAAACTCACAGATGATGCTGCTGCAGGGCATCAGCTGCAGTGTTTTGTGGTTGATAAGTGAGTTAAAAGGATACAGCTGGAATAATGTCCACTTATACGTCCTATTATATGATAAATTATATGATCGCGGTGAAACTCGAGTTGACGTGACGTCACCGAGCGACGGCCAACAGCAACGGTGACCAAAAAGAGGTATTTATGGATGCGCGACGCTACGTCAGTGGGCGACGCGATTTTGGTAGCTGGGTCGCCTGCAGTGTGAATGCAGCTTAAGGCTACATTCACACTGCAGGACCTAATGCTCAATTCTGATTTTTTTGTTACTTTCCGTCTTTTTTTTTTTGCATGGTTGTTCACATTATTACCCCGACCGAAGAGGTTGATGTTTTCCCAGCGTTTGTTTTTTTTAGTTTATCAGCAAGATTATGCAAAAACTACTGGATGGATTTGCTGAGATTTTCTGGAGATGTTGGTAATGGCTCAACTTAAGAAAACATGATTAGATTTTGATAGTGATCCAGATAACCGCCATTAGCGAACACTCGTTTTTGCTCCATTACTGTCTAAATAATAATGTTATCAACATGATTCTGAGTGCTAGGTGTTTGTTTTCAGGGTCAAGGATTCACATTATGATGGTAACTTTATCATGGAACTCTTGCTTAGAATTGCAACAGCGATATGTGAGCTATGTTGGTGAAGGTTTGTGTAAGTGCTTTCTAGTAATTTGAATGAGACTGCCATCAGACTTCAGTATTAACCACCTGTGGCCTGAAGTGACCCATGTGTGCAAAAGAAGACATGATGTCAATGTGGATGCTACAATGTTAGCCTGTGTATCTGTTTTGATTTTGCTGTGCCAGCTGACAAATCATGACAAAGTGATGAGGAGAAGAAGGAAGTTGAGAAAAAAAGGGCAGCTATTTTAACAATGGTGTTTTGGAGCAGTGGATGCTACCTCTGCAGAGTCTGGGCCAGGGGTGTTTGGATTGTGAGGTGAGGAGTTTCATAGACACAGAGATCATCGTAATTGTTAAGTCCGTCGTTTACATTGGATCTTGGCATGTCCCGCTTCCTCCAACGCAGATTTGTGACGTCTGTCTCATTTCAGTAACGTTAAAGCCAGATGACCGTTAAGAGTGGAGTAGCCTTGAGAAACATCGGATCTGTGTCCAACTTAGAATCACACATGGAAGTGGCCTGTGTCTGATATGAAAAACACGGCACTTGTACCATTCAGACTGTCATTAAAATATCAGATTTAGGTCACATATTGGCAAAAATATGTGATTCGAGACACTTTTGCCTGCAGTGTGAACAAAGCCTCAGACTGAGTCAGACCACCCTCCTGAGAAATCTTATTTAGACCGGTCTCATTCTTTCAGTCATTACCCAGAGCTCATGGCCATAGAAGAAGGTTGGAATGACAAATGAGTGGTCAAATTTAGAGCTTTGCCTTCAGACATAGGTTCCTCTATTTAGACAGTCTGGGTCGACGACGTCTACAAAACTGTAGATGCAGAACAGATCGGCTTGTATATCTTCAATTCATTTTACCCTCACTAATGTAGTTGTGTAACACCGCATTTGTACTTTACTGAGATGTAAATAAAGTTTAAAAGAGAAATAGAGGATGATCAAAAGAAATAAGAAACAAGAGACAAACACTTTATTTGTATTATTTTGAGGTTCAGAGCTACATCAGAAAGAAATCTGCTTCAAAGACTCTGCAGGCTGTCACTTCTTTTAGAAACAGCCACTGCAGAGTCTCCCTTTGACACAAGCCTTTTAATCCATTCAAACACACAGCACAACAAATAAAGAGCTGTTTTAAAATCTGTTACCACTGGTGTGCCTAATCTTCAGATGCCAAGAAAATCAAAACAGAATGAACTCTTGTTCGTTCTTAATTTAATTCTTTTGGTTTCCTCTTACCTGCAGTCATTTGGTCAGAAAGTGGAGTGTTGTCTTAGCCAGTCTTTAAACAAAGCCTCGATTTGGATCTGTTTAATTATTCTGTTATTTGTGCAAATGTGCTGCTGCTGATTTTTCATCCCCTGATTACTTGTTACAAAGCGTCCATAAATGAGACAAATGATGCAGGAGCTGCAGCTGAGGACAGCTCAGCCAGGTGACAGCCAGAAAACAGAGGGAGACAGAGTGGGTGATCAGGAAGGCAAATATTAAAGGGACTGTGAGGAGTTTCTAAGTCATTTCAAAAAAGTCTCACTTTGAAATATGTGCCTGATCCAAATACACACTTTAAGATGAAGTTTTATAGCATCAAAATAGGTTATCTATAAATGCTATTCCTTAGCCCTCCGGTCGGGTCAGACAGGGCTGGACTGTCCTGGATACTCAACTTCAGGAACAAGACAATTAAAACTAGAGCAAATTTATATTATTTGGACACGTCTTAGAGCACCGGGCTGTAAGTAGTGATATATAGCCGGCTACAAAACTACGATACTAAGTTTTCCAAAAATTGCTTGTTGTCACACATCAAAAACTACCGCTTCGTAACTAGAAAGAGATACATTACCTCATTGCTTTGCATCCTGTAAGTTGTTGAAAAAAGAAGTTGTAAATTAATGCAGAGTTCTGAGGAAGGTCCGAGCTGCATCACAACAAACACACACTTTGCCTTGCACACGTCTTATGGTGCGTTCCAGTTGTAGTCAGAAGTAGGAATTTTGTGTTCCGAGTAGGAAACTGCAACTGGAACGTCCCCCGAAGTTGGGAACTCGGTGAAACCTTGCCACCCCGGAGTTGACAATTGAATCGCTGTGAACAATTATTTAGCTCCTGTAATAATCAATTTATTTACACTTCTGACTGGGGTGTGTCGCTCTAGATCAGCTGTATACATAGTATTGTTAGACTAATATTTACAAAAATGCTGCCATAGTGATAATCACATTCTTCATGTGATATTTGTGAACAACAACGCAGACATGCTAACAACAGCTAACAATAGCCTGGTAGATCGGCATGTTTTTTCCGACTTCAGCTGGAACGCTGATAAGTCGGAGATGATGTCCCGCTCCCAGACTTTTCCACCAACGCCCACAATGTACTTGGCAGGCACGGCTGTCATGGTGTAAAATACAAGAAGTAGGTCAATGTGGAACAGACTATCTCCAAAATATGTCTACAGTGGAGTGAAGATATCCTTTATGTGGAAAAATAGTTTTGTTGTTTGTTCTTCATTTGACAGAGAAATGCAGTCCAGACTATATAAAACTGCAACTGAAGCTGTTAGCATCTATGCCAGTCTCTGGCCATGTTCGGATTCGCCTACTACATACTGAGTATGATAGTAGTATGTAGTAGGCACTGCATACTGCCTACTACACTGGAATGTAGTATGTAGTATGACTGTTCTGTTGGTTTATTTTGTAGTATGCTACACTGGTTTCCAGTTTGAGCAAAGCAGAAGTAGACTACAGCTGATTTATTTTCCAAACTTAGTTTTAATTGTACAAAACAAACAAACACGAGTAAATGTTGACATTTCAGTTATTAATCTGTATAGATATTGCCAGAAGCAGCATTTTATATGAACAGTCAGTGGTGGAAAATACGTATTTTTTTGGAGAGGAGTTATTTTATATATTTTTGTGTGACGGCGTATGACGGCATATTAGGGCCACTTAAAAGAAAAAAAAACAACACAGCAAGAATAAAAATCATACGCACAATACAGTATTAACAATGAGGAGAAGCAGGAAAATTAAAGGTGGTGGAAATACAGAGGAAAAATGCAGAATGTAATGGGAAAATGTACTTGTCAGTGGTTTACATTAATAATGCCGCAGGCGTCCGGCCGTTACGAACCGTTAATGGAAAAACAACAACAACAGACCTTTTTACAACTTATTACACACTATTACCTGTTGAAAAGGTAAAGATAACAAGTAATGGCTCTTATATTTGTTTTAGTGTGCTGCTCCAGTTGTTGATGCTCTGCTCTCAGTCATTTTCAATTCAGGCACTTTGCATTGTGGGTAACAGTAGGCGAAGCAGACAGGTCCGATGGATACTGTGAATTTTTTCCCAAATCAGTACTTCATCCGGGTAAATAAGAGCTCTTTTCCAAAACGCTACAAATCCATTTTCATTTAGAAAGTATTGACATTATTTACCCAGACCCACCATTGGGTTGGCTGGGGAACTGAACTTTAAAATACAGTTTAAACAGGAATACATAGCTTTCTGGCAATAAATACTGATAGGGCAGGTAGTACAATCAGTATAAAAAAGAATAGCACTGAGTAATATATTTTTTTAAATTTTGGCTTTTATAGCATTTTGGAAAAGAACTCTTCTATTTTTTGCAAACTGCAACTTTGCTTTTGTTCACATACTGTATACTACATACTACATTTTGGGCAAATCAGTACGCACTGCTAGTATAGTAGGTGAATTTGAAAATGGCCTCTGTACATACACGCACTCCTTGTTGCTGGCTTGCTGGTAGATTCCACCTCTTTCTGCTTTAAAGGATGTTGATTGGGCAGCTCACAATCATTGTAGACTGGAGCTTAGAAAGTTGGATCTGCCTGATTAAAGAATCAGGTGGATCCACATGCTGCACATGTCATTGTTACCTCTGCCAAGGAAGTTGTGTTTTCACTGGCGAATGTTTGTTTGTTTGTTAGCAAGATTATGCAACAACTACTGGACATATTTTGCATAAATTGTGAGGAAATGTTGGTTATGGCCCAATTTAAATATTATTAGATTTTGGTGGTTATCAATATGACAACCATTAGAAAATAATCATTTTTGCTTGATAATTTACTAATAGTGATATCAATGTGAATCTGAGTGCTAGGTGTAGTTTTTAAGGGTGAAGTAATTTTATTATGATGGTAACTTTATCAAGGAACTATCGCTTATAGATGTATCAGCAATATGTGAGCTACTGTGGTGGAGATTTGCGTTCCCTGAGTGCTTTCCAGTTCATTTATACGACCATAAATATGTTATGACCAAGGTTTTAGCTGGTTTCTGTTCCCAGGGGCAAAATACCGGCTCTTTGAAAATAACGCTACCCAGCACTGCATTTAACTTAAAATCTTTCTGTCTGCCTCTCAGATGTGCCTTCACCAGGTCACACTAAACTATAAGACGGCTCTTGAGAGTTGGCAGACAGAGTTCATCTCAGTGGAGCTTATTTCTGTCAGTTTAATGCCTTTTATTACTTCATTAAAGGAGGATTCTCACCAGCCACTCGACTAGAGTACATGTGATAAAGAGAGCAGGTTGTAGATATAATACTTGACACCACTACATGTCCTTAACATATGTTTCATTCTTCCTTTCTGCATCAGTACACAGTTTAATCTGACAAAAAGAGGATCAGACAGCTGTATTTTCTCTGTTTATCAATGGGCTGCTAGATAAGAAAACCAGTAAACTGCCTTCATGAATCTCTTTCTCTGGAATCTAAAAATGCCCAGTGCTGAAAGCCTGAATGGATCTAATATGAAATATTTAAAACATGAAGCGTGACACGTGAAACAGTGAGGAGAGTCTGATTAGCTTCTTGGAAAATTGTGAATGGCAGGAACTGGATGATAGTGAAAGCAGACAGAAAATGAAATGATGACACGGGCAGCTCTCCCACCTGCGCAGACAGAACGTCTCGCCAGCAAACCAATCACTCTGTGAGGAAGCAGCCTCTCACTGGGCAGTGTCACTGGGCAGACAACAAGCACACTCAGACTCAGTTACACACAGACACTTGGTTACAAACACATTAAAAAATCACAACTTTGACTCAGATCAGTTTTCAGTCCTCTGCCAATTCTCCTGTTCTGTGATGCTGACAGTCTGAACCGTGTCACTCTGATATTTTTATGTTGAAATGCATCCAACCATCTATTATCTATATGCTGGGGCTGGAGCCTATCCCAGCTGGCACTGGGTCAGAGGTACACTCTGGACTGGTCCACATAGAGAGCAGTGGTGGCTGCTGTCAGTCAAGGAGGGGAAGCTCATTATTCCCGGCCTACATCATAAATTTGTTAATTATTCAAATGTAAATTCTACCCTCCGTTCCTTTTCAAGAAAATGATCTGTGACCCTGTCGTACCAACTAGGTGTCTTTTCCAGGGATTTTACCAGTGTTCTCTAAATGGTCAGCAGAGCTAGACTGCTTAAACGGCCTTGGTCCATTGTGTTGTGGGTGTAAGACTTGAGCCGCTTTAAACAGGAGAAACTCCTCTCCAGAACAACTGAATGTAAAACTTAGAAGATGCTCCAGTGGAGGGTTATACTTCAAGATTGCTGACTGGCTCATTTCACTGTCAATCAAAAAGGGATTCGGCCTCAGACAGATCATCCAATCATCATGCAGAAGCCGAGCGTCCAGGCCAGCCCACTGTCTCATAGACCCCCAGAGACGCTGAGCGTCCAATGGGCGGGACAATGTCCAGCGTTTATCCAATGACCGTCCAGTGTCCACAGTGGAACAACCCACTCTACGCTTCCCCATCGAAGTCAGAAGACGCTCAGACTGTGTTAAAGCGCTGAGACGCTGCAGGGATGAATGAGAAGGAAGTCGCATCACTTACTTGTGATAAGTAGGTGATTCTGAACAAAAGATGAAGGTATTGTAGCACATATTTACCTCTGCCAAGGAGGTTATGTTTTTGGGAGAGTTTGTCCGTCCGACTGTATGTCTGTGAACAAAATAACTCAAAAAGTGATGGACGGATTTGGATGAAAGTTTCAGGAAATGTTCAGCATGGGAAAAGGAAGAACTGATTCGATTTTGGTGTTAATCCGGATCAGCGTCTGGCCGCCATGGTGATAAATGTGATTTCTGTGAATAACTACTGAATTAAAATAGATATCATGATGAATCCAATTGCTAATGGTACGTTTTCATGGTCAAAGAATCTAAATATTTAGATGAAATAAAGGTAGGACTAATATTTATGGTAAAAATGACAATACTGCTGAGGACTGAGGAGGACTGGCGGAGGTCTGCGCTCTCCGAGTGCTTTCTAGTTAATCAATGAAATGTACACACAGCAGTACATATCACCACTTTTTGGGGGACATTTTAGGGGAAGCTGAGCTTCCCTTGCAGTCTTAGAGCAATCGCCACTGATAGAGAGACAGACAGCCTATCACTCTCACACTCATACCTAAGGGCAATCTGGAGTCACTAATCAAACTAATGAGCATGTTTTGGTCTGTGGGAGGAAGCCTGAGTGCCTGGAGAGAACCCATGCATGCATGAGAAGAACAAGAACATGCAAACAGAAAGCCCCTGCCTGGCCCGGGATGGAACTGGAAACCTTCTTGCTGTGAGACATGTGTACTACCTGCTGTGTCCAGATTGAAATTCAGTTTATGTGATTGGTTAAATTGCAATTGCACCTAATAAAACACATTGGAGGTGCAGCGACTTTATGAAATGGGAAATTATTAGTGCTGTCAGACGATTAAAAAAATTAATCTAATTAATTAACAGATTTATAATTAATTAATCTAATTAATCGCATTTTAATCTCATATCAGCTTAAAGTCCCCAAATAAAGAATTTGAATTCTAGGGTATTATAAAATTGTAGTGCAGGACTAATCAAATGAATACACTAAGAAGTGAAGATTTGTAAATCCACATTTTTATTGGTGACTAAATAAATCCAAAGTCAGGGCAACTTGTCCAGAAAATTCTAAGCTCAATCAGGCAACTCAAATTACACTTTAAGTGTGTTTCATAAATAAAATTCAAAATAAGAAAAAGGTTGAGGACATCCAGCAAACCAATTAGGCCTGATGCATTATTATAGAATTTAGTAAATACAGATAAATAAATTCAAAAATAAAATAAGACTAAGTCTAAAATAGACCATTCCTGTTGTCACCTGGACTTTGTTTGGTTTGACTAGAGACGCATGTGTGAAGTGACGTGCCACTGTCATGTACGGGTCCTCCAGCTGGACAATATCGAAATGTTTGTGTGCTATGATTAATCTTGCGATTAATTTTTGTAACGCATTAATTTGTGGTGTAATTAATTAATCTAATTTGATTAATTTAATAATCTAATTATATCTTAAATGTGGTTCTCAAATCACTTTTATGGGATGGGTTGCATGGATATAGAGTGGTGCAGTGATGATGGTCTCTTGTTGGCCAACCCAATTGTTAGCATTGCCCTTGACTTTCCTGCACAATTAGCCTTTAAAATATTAGTCAAAAATCCCATCTCCTGGCATCACAGCCAAATATTAAAAAACTTATAATCTACTGAGCTTTAAAACTTTTTTGCATTTATATTTTCTCAAATTATTTTTCAAAAATATAAATAATCTTGCCCCCAAACCCCTCTTTAAATATGTAAAGATGGCAATAGTAGAGCACGAAGAGGCACAGTGAATGGAAACTGTGAAATTAGGCATTGTAAATCTACATTTGGATGATCCCTTAGCTACATTAAAGACTGTAAACTCTGGAAAGCATTATGAACAGAAATTAAACCAACTCTAAGTGCATTTCTATTACCCTTGGATATGCGCAAAATGTTAATAGTGCAATAAAAACTGGTAATGGAAACACATGAGTTTCGAAAAAGCACTAAAATATTGTCACAGGATGTGACGTACCTGGTCACATGATCACTTCTCTCAGAGTAAACATGGTGCGGTACGTTTGGACAGAGGAGGAGACGGAGACTTTCTTCGTCTAAGAACAAGGCAACCGCAGTCGATGTAAACATAACAACACCAACAACAACAGCAACAGGTTTTGAATCATCTTACTGCAGTGAATTCTCTCAGGATGATATTTCACAAGAGTTATGACGCTCTTGCCAAGAACAACCTTCAATGGAAACACGTTCAAAGCTCAAATATACCATGTCAAAATTTTAGGAATATCGCTTTTATTTTGTGAAAAACTGTAATGGAAACCCAGCTTCTGAAATCTTATACCAAAAAGGTCATATGCTGGTAAAAAAAACAGAGATGTAATCATCTTAAAGTTGTTGTGTGTTTTTTTTTATATGCTTATTTATAATAGTGAAAGTTGCAATTTGTAGTTCATTTTTGGGTTCACTTGCTCCAAAAAAACAATCTGTCAGGATCATGTTATTTGAGCTATTTGTAGACTTTTAGATGCCTATGCCCCCCTCCTTACTCATGTATTCAACCTCCACACAGTCCAGCGGGGGATGCAATAGCCAACTCAAAAGCACTCAGAGAGCACATACCTCCACCAAGGTAGCTCACATATTTCTGTTACATGTATAAGCAGTAGATCCATGATAAAGTTACCTTCATGACATGATTCCTTGACCCTAAAAACCCACAACTAGCACTCAGAATCATGTTGATATCATGATAAGTTAGACAGATATTGAGCAAATTGAATGAAAACTAATGACAGTTATCTGGATCACCACCAAAATCTAATCATTTTTAAGTTGGGATATGACCAACATCTCCTGAAAATGTAAGCAAAATCCAAGAAGCAGTATTTGCGTAATCTTGCTAAAAAACAAACACACAGACAAACAAACAAACATATGCCAGGAAACCTATAACCTGCGTGACAGAGGTAATAAGGGCTCAGGTTTGGGGAGGCGCCTCCATTTGCTGCTCTACTGAACTACACCTGCTTTTCAGCCAGTCTGAAAGGCCAATCCAATTGGCTGCTCTTCTGAGGGATATGCACATGTAGTTACACTTTCTGACAATGGCAGAGGTACTTGTCAGTAAAGTCAATATACCTGCATTGACAACAACCACCTGGGAGGGGGACAGGCAACTCAATGACTGGAGGAGCAGGTTGAGGGTGAACATCTATATGCCATTCAAAAGATGGCAACAACTGTGCAATGGCATTGATCTGAAGGGGACCAAGATTTGTCATTACTTATAAAGGATAGCTAAACTGCAAACTTCTTTGCCTTGACACATCTAAATATGTTTGATTGTTGATAAAGGTAGTTTAGGGGAGGATGCCTGTTGTGGCTCCTTTGAGGCTAACTGTAGCTACAGGTTTGACCTGTCATGGAAGTTGACCACAGGTATTGTTGTAGGTTGTTTGAATGGTCCTTATGGCCAGGTTGTGCAGATTGTTTGGTATGTTCACCAAAATTGTTGTAACCAAAAAGGCAAGTGTTGTGTGAATATACTGGATGTAATGACTGTCCACAAGAGCAAACACAAGGAAAAGTAAGGTAAGGCCTTGCTTGGAGGACAAACAGAGAAGGGGGGGAGGAATATAACCTTTTTCATTCCAGTTTCATCCATATACGAACCCCAGCTTTTATAAAGTGCATGTTTTTTCATGTTCTGCTGTATTTATTGTGTATTCATATGCAGTGCTCTAGTGTCTTCTTTTTGTTTTATTTTCATGCCTCTCTCCTGAGTCCATGACAAGCAGACAGACTATTCTTTCAACTGTGTGTTCAGTAACAAGAAAGAGACGGAAAGAGCTCACCCACCGCTAATTAGCTTAGCTAAAAACGTTGGGAGTCAATGCGTAGCATTAGAGAGACATGCTTGTAAGTAGCAAAACAAAGCACATCTGAGGTGGTTTGCGCATTAGCCCTGCGGTTAGTTTTGATTCCAAAAATGTGTTTACTGCAAATCTTAGCCAAAAAAAAATGGCATGACATGACATGGCATAACATAACATAATGCAGTAAAAAATGAGTCACAACAAGCACACAGGACTATTTAGAGATGCTGAAGAGGCGAGCTAATGCTACCCACTTACTCCCAGTGTTTGAGATAAGATAATTAGTGGTGAATGAGCTTTACCCATCTCTTCCTTGTTACTGCATACTGAGTCAAAAGAATGGTGTCTATCTGTTTGTCATGGATTCCCTTAAAGAGGCCCATCTAAAGAGGAGTTGGAAATAAGCATTAGTTATAAAAATTAGCGCACCAGCCTCATGTCTTGTATAGAAAATACAGTGAGTGTGTGATGTAGTCATTTGGAAAAATATTCTATACCTGTGGGATCATGATTTGGTTATAGAGAGGTTACTTAGAAGAACGGCAGTGAGGGCTCAAGTGTGAAATGCATAGCACACCACCGTTTTCTTATTAATACAACAACAATGAGTTCTGAAAACCATCTACTTAAATATTTAATGCTTGCTTATCTTTTTTTTCCCATACTCAATCAACTCTGAATGTTTTAGCCCAGAGGGAGAAAACATGAAATATCAGGCACTCATCAAATATTCAGGATATCTGCAGATTTGTGCAGTGAATCAGATATTACACAGTCTTCAGGTTGTGGCCGGGCAGGCCAGCATCTGTCAGTATCCTGAATACACAAATGAGCGAGCTCTGCTGACTGGATGCAGTGTTAACATTGTTGCAGTCCTGCCTTTGGTTTTAGCACCTCAGCAGTGATCGCTGCAGCTACAAGCTGTTGTGGGGTGATCTGTTGACTCCCCATGGCCCTGCTTGCTACTACTGCAAAAGAAAGCCAAGGAGGGGGGGGCCTCTGCTAGCTATGCAAACTGTGAGGAAGGCGCTTGCTGTCCCGGTACAAGCTGCTAGCTCATTGGTCAGGCTGCAGAGTTTTTTGGGACAGCAGCGAGGCAGACTGTGGGGAACGCTGGCTGGGCTGGAACAAGCTGTCACCGGCCATGCTGTTTACAAGCAGTATGGTGGAAATGATTCAACCTGGGAGCTAACAAAGCTATCTGCTATGATAACATATAAGCATGTAAAATCCTCGCAGAGTAGGCAGGGGTCCACTGGAAGCAGCTGTGTTAGTGTAGGCAGCATTAGCACGCTGGTAATGCTAACCTGCGTGTTGCTGAGTTCTGCCAGGGTGGTAGCAGGTCTGGGGTGCTGCAACATGTTCCCACCAACATCCATCTGTCAGCCCTCGCTCGGAGCACAGCATCCCTCACCTAATGTAATGTTTTCATTATATTCCTCAATATGGGAGCTATAGCATTTTTGTGGCGTGGCCAGGCAGGCAGAGAGGAGGAGAGCTCGCCGTGTTTGGATCGCTGCAACTTGTTCATATGAGCATCCATCTGTTCCAAATCTGCTGCCCTCGCAGTCGGCAGCTTATGTTTTGACGTTCTTGGATGTATGTAAGAGGGTTTATGAAACTGATAGCAGCTCAGCGGAGGAGACTACTTTACTTGTTTATCCACAGATTTCATTACATGACAATAATTAACAAACCAGATTCAATTTCAGCTTGATTTTTTTGTAATTTTTTCACTTAACAGCAGCCTACAATCTTTTTTATCTACAAAAACAAAGAAAAACAAATAGAAGTGGGAGTAACAATCCTCACAAGTTATTTCAATCAAAGCTTAATTAGTCTTCTCAGACTAGCTGTGGATCAGACTGTGTTTAGCAAATTTAGTGGCATGAAATCCAAAAGCAGAAAAGAGCTCATTATTCAGTATTTTGGGATGTTTTTGTAACATTTGTTATGCATAAAAACAAGCTCGTACATATCACTCCAAAAGTGAGAATGATTAGGTGCGACAAGCTGAAAGTAATTATCCTATTTTAATTAGGGGAAGGTGATAATACAAAAATAATAAAGCTTGATACTCAGGAGACTTATCATCTGTGGGAAAGAGGGAGGGGCAGAGGCACACCAAGAAATGAGCATGTCGCTGATAATTAAGACATTGGAGAACAACAGAGATCAATATATGTTGTGAGAATTCCATTCAGAAAGAGTCAGAGAGTTTTCTGGTTTGACTGTTTCAGTCTATATTACTTCATATCAGCTCAGTTCTCTCAGTGTGGTGTATACAGTAGCTCTAAGGTGGTGAACTGGTGCACAGGGTTCTTGGCAGCAAGTGATTTCTGATGTGAACTTTAAGCATATCTGTTATTTTGACTAGTTACAGTCCAACAAGGAAAATCTGAGAGTTTTTAGTTTGTATAAAAAACCCAGATTCCAATGCAGTATGGATGTTCTGTAAAACATGAATAAAAACAGAATACCATTGTTTGCAATTCCCTTTGACCTATACACTACACAGATAATATATTTAATGTCCAAACTCATAAACTTCAATTTTTATGTATCTGTTCACTAGGGGTGAATCGAAATTTCGTGCCATGAAATTTCGCGAAATAAAAAATGATGAAATAAAATTTAAAGACGCTCGAAATAAAAGGACAAAATAAACCCTCCTCACCTCCCGTAGCAAAACACTCGCTGCAATATGGAGGAGGACAAAGTGGGGGAATTAGCTGACGCTCCTTCGTCAAATAAATCGGTTGTGTGGACCTATTTTTTGCTTCCCATGTAAAAGACGAGAGAACGGAGAGAAGCTTGCAGACAAAACAACAACCGTGTGCAAAATATGCCGCCACAGTTCATTGTATACTGCGGTGAGTACAACTTCCGACTACTTTGAAATAGAGACAGGCAGTGGCTGTATTGTGACGTCCGTCGGACGTAAAAATAAAGGTGACTCCGGCTTGCAAATATCTGCTTTTATTTAACAGTCACTGTGGGCTGTGACCACGCCAACTACAATTTTAATTCACGAACAAAACAGTGAGTAGTAATCTCTAGACCTCCTGCTATCGGCTCTCTCCCTCCTTGCTCAAACACACACACTAACTCTCCTCTTCTGAACTCTGACCCGCTCGCCCCGCCTTCCTGGTCCTTTCACTGACTGTCAATTCATAGGAAACATTAAAATCCACATTAAACACATAACAAATCGTAGAACTGCTCCACTATGTTTGTGTAAGTCTGCATAAAAAAACAGTATTTGATCTTTGCATCACCTGTTGAGTTGACAGAATTTGATCATACTATGCACTGTTATAGGCTAAATATTATAGTTCACAGTTCAGACATGTATAGGTCTAAACTGCAGCTCTGAGGACTGCTATTTGTTTTTCTTTTCATTTAAGAATGTATTTATCCTGATTGTTACAACAACAAAGCACTTTTTATTGAGATTTTATCTTTGTATTTGTACTGTAGTCTAAATAAGGGGAAAAAACTACAATTTTGTTTTTTTCAAAGAGCATTTATTTTGTACTGATGCAGCAATATTTTTTGTATGTCTGCATCATGGATGTATTATAAGAACTGGATAGCGTGGCTCCGCCTTCCACCATGTAACGGTTTTGAAGCCATAATATCCCCCGTCAGGGCACCGCCATTGTGCCGCCAGTAGAGAATCTGGACCATATCTGGACGCAGCTGTCGTAAACGGTTGCAAAACTCCGCAGCATACAGCATACACAATCATTGTGAAACTGCCGTAAACCGCGGTTGTTTTTAACTCTAATAACTGATGAAAAAGAAACTTTTCAGAAAAAAGAGGACTTTGAAAAACGCAGCCCAATAATACTTTCATATCACCACAGCATACGGATGGGAGAAATATTTCTACGAGGTGTATTGATTTTTTGAAGTTTCATTACAGCCCATTCAGATGAATGGAGGAGACAGAGATTTGACCTATACTGCAGCCAGTCACCAGGGGGAGCAGTTTTTGTGGCGACTTCAATTCGAGCCCAGCGACATGAAGTCCATGTTTTTTACAGTCTATGGTCTGAATTAGGAAGAAAATAAAGAAAATGTGATTTTATGCACAACTTCCTACTGTTGGGGATTTTCTATAATCTTTATTTCGTATCGTGAGTATTTCATATCGTGAGCCCTGTTTCGAATTTCGTATTGTTTCGTGAGTTGACCATTTCGTTACACCCTTAATGTTCACTCATTTTTAATCAAGCGCCTCAACAGTTCCAAAAAATGTGAGAAGAGCAACAAACAACGAGGAAAATGGAGGAATTTTATTTTAAAAAAACAATACAGGAAAGGCAGGTGAACAGGATAATTTGAACAGGTGCATATTTTGGGTCTAAAAGTCAGGATACACGATATGAAAAATTTCAACTGATACTAATATCTGATTTATTCATATTTATATTAAATATAATCTTTTTGCATGTTGATACCTTGATCCAAACGCTGAGCTGTTAAACTAAGCTTGCTGAAGGGACCAAAGTTAGGCATCTAAATGTTTGTGGTCTGTTCTTGTTATGTTATCGAGTTATGGACAAGTGTGGCAACAATACCTCAGAGGGCATGAAGGATACATCCAAGAGGAAGTGATAGCTTGGGAGGATGTCATGTAGCTTCAGATGTGCTATTTACTTGTGTAGGCCCGGGCTCTCAACGACAGAAAAGGGCTGGTCGTCGAGCGCTATGAATTCCATCACCTTGTTGATACCGGCTTTACCCTTTTCACTGTCTCTTAAAAAGTTTTTACAGTTTTCAAACGCCTGTTGAAAAGGGATATCCACGCATCGTGTTGCACTGCTTCGTTTTCCTTCAATACCGCTTTGCTGCGATAATGGTTCTTCAGGTGTGATATAAAGATTTGTTGTGTCAAAAACTGAAGTCCTCTTTCCTCTTCTCAGAATCCTTGCCAAACAGGTTGTGCAAACAGCAATGCTGTCGTCAATCAAAGCGTAAATCGTGTTAACTGGACCAAGCTCGTGTGAGTGGAAAACGTTTCGCCTCTCATCCAAGAAGCTTCTTCAGTTCCAAAGATCCTGGTGGGAGTAAGGAATCATGACAGCAATGCTGTCATTATCTTCTGCCACTGTGAAAAACACTGGCCCCGTTTACATGGGTAGTTTTCCTCAATCTGATTGAAATCAATCGGATTAAGTGAATCTGATTCGATCTGTATACATGAACTTTAAGTAAAGAGATCCGCGTTTGCATGGCCCCAGCTGAATCCAATTGTATTGTTTTTTTTTTACATGCGCAGAAGGTCACTCTGCCACTACCTGCAAATGTGTAAGAGAAAAAGAGGTGCACTTCCTGCTTCCTGTTTACCTCTAGAAAGATGGATCTAGGTCATGTTTTGTTGGGGTTTCAATTAAAAAGTTTGTTTCCTCCCATGAAAAAATGTTTAAGCTTCTCCAATAACATGCTACACTTCATACAATTACTATTGTCACTAAAGGAGGTGGAGGGGGGACTAAACGTCTGCCACAAAGGACAGGAGGGAGCAGGAGAGCAGACGGAGAGCGAAGCCACACTTAGTGGCTAAATGCCAGACTTAGCTAAGCTAGGAGCAGAAGAGAATCCAACTGAATTTACACCGCATCTGAGAAGCGAGAGTGCTTTTGCTTAAAGGAGACATATCATGCTTGTTTCTCCTTTTCACTATGCCAGACTAGGATGCCTGTAAAGCATTTCTGCCCTCAGTACAAGTCATTTAGTTCCTTCATTGCCCCACAATAGCGTTCTCAAAATCCTCATTTTAGGCCATTAACAAGCTCTCGTTGAAAAGCTCGGATCTGAGGATGACCTACAGTTACCTCGCAACGTCACAGCCCTTTGTGCTCTGATTGGTCAGTTCTGTCGGGGGTTGAGCCAGCCTGTCCTTCTTCTTCTACTGTATTTTCCGGCAGGCTCAAAGCAGCGACCGCGTATTGAGTCCCCCTACAGGCCAGAGCTGGTAATGAGTGAATGTGAGCTAGGGAGCTATATACCCCTGCTGGACGAATGTGTTCCTCGGTGACGGTTTGGGGCTGACGGACATCACAGAAGAGGAAGTGTTTTATCAGATTACTCCCATAAAAGGAAAGGTACCTCGTGTCGTCACAACGATTTTAATCTCGCGGACATCTCGCAATGACCTATTTTCAGAGGCATCAAATCTCGTTCTAGGATATCAGAAAAAATACAATATCTCATTTTTTGAAAATTAAGGGGGTGTAAGGTCTTGTTTTCAAATTTATTATATGTAAGTATTAAATCATGCATCAGCATGATATGTCTCCTTTAACCTTTGTAAGTTTGATCGTACATTAATCAAACACAGCAAGTGTTTTCAAGGCATAAATATCAATAGTTGTTATCATCAGTAGGAAACTGCAACTGCAACGTTCTCCGAAGTCTGAATTTCCTTCTGGGAACCCGATGAAACTTCGCCACCCCTGAGTTGACAATCGAAGATGGATGCCCCCAGTGTGAACAGTTATTTAGCTCTGTAATCAACATTATTTAGCTCACTTCTGACTAATCAATCATTTGCAATTTGATTTGTTACTATTGACATAGTATTGTTAGACTTATGTTTACAAAAATGCTGCCATAGTGATAATCACATTCTTCATGTGATATTTTTGAATAACAACCCAGGGCATGCTAACAACAGCTAACAGTAGCCTGGTTTTTCCGACTTCAGCTGGAGCGCCGATAAGTCGGAGATGATGTCGATGCTGGTTACTGGCATTACTCAAGTGCTCATGGGTAGCAGAGTCTTAATGTCGCTGGTAATAGATTCTCCTCATAGCACCTTTAAATATCTTATCTTGTAGTTTATTTAAATTAATAAACAGATGCGGATGCTTTAATTTTCCCCTTTCAGTGGAATACCCTGAAGTTCCAGCTATTTACCAGCCAACATCCAGCCAATGCAAGTGTCCAGATTCCAGCATAAACATGACTATTTGATGGTGCTTCCCCCAAATGAACACATCCAATGAGCATGTAGGATTAGAGTTAACCTGTCTCTACATTTCTGTCATGTCATTGCGGGGGATCCCATTACAGTCATGGCAGTGAGCAGGTCCCAGCATGCTGTAGTCTTGGACCAGTCAAGACTCAGTCAAGGAAAGTGGGAAATTTAAAGTCAGTAATTTATGAATCATTGTTCTTTGTGTTGATTTAATTACACAATGTCCCAACGTCAGTGGAATTGGGATTTCTAAAAGAAATTTGTTTATGCTTCTGTGGTCAAGACAGGTGTGTGTGTGAGAGTTAGTGAGGTCTCCTTTGGGCTCAAGTTTAAACTTTGAAGAGCAGGAGGCTGTAACCTGCTTCATCCTGCACACTCTGTAATCACATCTGTTTATGACGGCATTAAACACACACACCTACACACACACACACAGTCTCTAACTTTCTTTATATCTCACCTGCCTCCACTCCTGAACACACTCTTTCACCTACGCACTCATTTATAGCCGCTGTGTCTCTGGCTGTGTGATTATTGCCGTCTGGTCCAAGGCTCTTATCAGAGTTGTGACGGAAGTAGCTGACAGGACTCACACACACAGACACACACACCTACACACCTCCGCCCTCCTCCACCTCCTCTCTTCCTCCTCTGTCAGCAGTGCTCCGTCCGTCCGTCCGTCCTCCGGCAGCGGTGGAGCAGTAGGTATCGTTTGGTGTGCGCTCGCCGTGTGCCCGTCTCTGAGATTGGCATTAAAGCCAGACATGAGCTCATCGGTCCAGCTGGGCAGACAGCCCATTACAATGCTCAGCAGGCCCCACCGCAGGGGTGAAAGAGGCTCAATACCTGCTGATTATCTCCTGCTCTGCTCTGTTTTGTCCTCTTCTCTACGCAGCTGCATCCCTCCTTTTCTTCTTCTTTCCTTTGCCCCCTTTTTGTCTTCTCTATATTTTTGTTCCTTCCCTTTGTTCACTCTCCTCTTTTCTTTCCTTTTGTTACTTTTCTCCCCTCACCTTTTCCTCTCCGTGCTCTCTTCATCTTACTTCTGGCAATTCACTGTCCTTTCTTTTCTCCACATCATCTTTCCATTCCTTTTTTCAGATTTTCTTTTTCTTCTCTTCTCTTTTCTTTTTCTTTTCTTTTCTTTCTTTCTTGTCTTTTCTTTTCTTTTCTTGTTTTTTGTTTTGTTTTGTTCTCTTCTCATGTCTTTTCTTGTCTTTTGTTTTCTTCTCTTCTCTTTTCTTTTCTTTTCTTCTCTTCTCTTCTCTTCTCTTCTTTTTTCTTTTCTTTTCTTCTCTTCTCTTCTTTCCCTTCTCATTTCTTACCTCTATTTCTCTCTTCTAACCTCAGGTCCATTGTATACCTTACCTTTTTGCTTTTCATTTCCATTCCTTTCCATTTTCTTCTTTTCTTTTAACCTCTGCTTCCTTTCCTTTCCCTTTTCACCTTTTTGTTTTTACTTTTCCTTTTCCTCTCCTTTTAATTTCTTTTTCATCTCTCTCACCTCTCTTCCATTCCTTGTCTTTACTCTGCTTTTTGTCTTTCCTTTCTTTTCCTTTCCTTGTTCTCCCTTTTCTTTCCTTTTCTCTCCTGGAATTTCATTTAATTTCCTCTCTTGATTAATTATTTTATTTCCTTTTCTTTTCTTTTCCTTTCACTTTTTCTTTCATTCCGTCCCCTTCCTCCATTTTCAAACCTTTTAACTAGGGCTGGGTTAAAAAATGGATTTAATGGATTTCCCTTTAACTGGTTCATGATCGATCCATAAAATCCAAAGATCGATCTTTTAACTTGGGTAGTTTTTTCTTCTTTGGATGTGCAGAGAAGCAGTTTGGTGTTGCTTTCTACTGAACAAGATCTCATGAGATGTTGCTGCAAACAAACATGGTGGAAGCACTATATGGGCACCACTGGCAAGTTTAAAAGCTGATGTTTGGATGTACAGTATTTTAGATTTAACAAGTACAAAGGAAAATATGAGTTGGACAAAAAACAAGAAATATGCAGAATATACATTAATGCATATCATTAAAATATGACTAATGTAACTGCTTTGGGTTTAGTTCTTCATGTTAAAACAATTTTTTAATGATGTACCAGGTCAAAAGGTCACTTTTTAAATTTACAGCACTTTTTTAACTAAGATATCCCAGACTGAATAAATATTGAATTGTATCGTGAATCAAATCGATCTAGAAAATCTGAATCGATACCCAGCCCTACTTTTAACCCCCTTTTACTTCCTTTCCTTTCCTTCCCTTGTCTTCCTCTCTAAGTTTTTCCTTTCCATTCTTTTAATTTCCAATCATATTCTTTTCTTTCTTCTCATGATTCCATTTTCTTTTTTGTTCCCTTCTTGCTTCTCCACTTATTCATTTTCTAACTTGCTTTGACGTCACTTATTTTTACTTTATTCCCTCCTAATTCTTCTTTTGCTGGTGTTTATTTTCTTTTCAAACTTTTTCTTTTCTTTTTCTTATCCCGTCACTGTTTTCCCCTCCATCCCTTCCATTCTCCCTCCTGTTTCCCCCCTTTCTCTTCTTCTGTACAGTCTCTAAGTGAAGCCTCCTTCACTTCAGGCTCTGTCTATTTTTTTCTTCGTCTGTCAAATTCTATTGATTTTTCTCTCATTCAAACACAAACTTAGACAAACAACGTCTATCCATCTGTCTGTCTGCTTGTCAATCTTTCTTTCTGTCTGTCACCCTCCTATCCTCTTCCCTTTCTCCCTTCGTCCATCTTACTCACAAACACTCACAGAAGTTTTTAGCTTACGCCGTGGTGTCATTGCAGAGGTGCCTGCGGCAGAGACAGAGGCAGGGAGGGGTGCTTTTAGAAATGACAGGGGTGGGAGTGTGGTGTGTGTTTGTGTGTGTGTGTGTGTGTGCAGAAATGACAGGGGTGGGAACGCAGACAGCTGGTGCACCTGTGCGGACAGGATATGACACGGCACTGCAGCCAGACGAGGGCAGGAAGCAGCAAATATGATGTGGCACGCCAGACGCTTTTATTGAAAGCAACCCTCTACTCTGCAATCTGACTGTCTGGATCGGCCTCTCTGTTACTTATATCACTCGGCTGAAGACGCTGAGCCTCAGTCAATGCCTCAGCAAACACTCTCTCCCTCTTTTACTCTTTCTCCCCCGTCTTCCTGCTCTCACTCCCTCTCTCCAGCTTTGTCAGCAGCTGAGATGCATTGCGGTTAATTCACGAATCCCATTCAGCCGAGGTATTAAGGCTGAGTCATATCCATCTTTTGTTCTGACATTTGGAATGGCATTCAGTAATACTGACTCCACACACAAGTCACGGGGTGTTTGGAGTTATGAGTCTGACTGAAAATGTTATGCCAGAGTCAAAATGGATCATCGTCACGCGCAAGTACTTTCATCACACCAGTGCAGTGATAAAAACTGCGCCTTCTGCGGGGTTTTCAGGATAAATAGGCATTAGTGATGGTGGATAGAGACTGCCCTGTAGGAGTCTAAACAGAGACTTTGAGTGCACTGTGTAGGTTAAGTCTGCTGTATGTCATTACTGTGATGAAATAATCATTGTGCGTATATCATCCCACTTATGTCACTTTTATGTAGCTGTGTTTGAAACCATTTCCTTTCACAGATATGATGCCCTATGTAGTGTGATCGCCATTTTGAAGTGTTGGTGCAAAAGTGATTTCGCATACGATGTTCCCTATATTGTACTCCAGTGGCAGCTGCTGTCAGTCAAGGAGGGGAAGCTCATTTTTTTCCGGCCTACATCATAAATTTGTGTAATATATTCAAATGTAAATTCTACCGTCCGTTCCTTTTCAAGAAAATGATCTGTGACCCTGTCGTACCAACTAGGTGTCTTTTCCAGGGATTTTACCAGTGTTCTCTCAATGGCCAGCAGAGCTAGACTGCTTAAACGGCCTTGGCCCATTGTGTTGTGGGTGTAAGACTTGAGCCGCTTTAAACAGGAGAAGCTCCTCTCCAGAACAACTGAATGTGAAACTTAAAAGATGCTCTGGTGGAGGGTTATACTTCAAGATCGCTGATTGGCTCATTTCATTGTCAATCAAAAAGGGATTCGGCCTCAGACAGATCATCCAATCATCATGCAAAAGCCGAGCGTCCAGGCCAGCCCACTGCCTCATAGACCCCCAGAGACGCTGAGTGTCCGATGGGCGGGACAAAACTCAGCGTTCATCCAATGACCGACCAGTTTCCACAGTGGAACAACCCACTCTACGCTTCCCCATCGAAGTCAGAAGACGCTCAGCATCTGACTGTGTTAAAGCACTGAGACACTGCGGGGGTGAATGAGGAGGAAGTCGCCCCAGTTACCTGTGATAAGTAGCTGATTCTGAACAAAAGATGAAGGTATTCTAGCGCATATTTAGTTAATGAAATGTACACACAGCAGTAAATATCACCACTTTTTGGGGGACATTTTAGGGGGAGCTGGGCTTCCCTTGCAGTCTTAGAGCAATTGCCACTGTTGTACTCCCTTATACCACAATGCAATGCAGTTGTGTTTTTCCAGAGAAGAGGAAGAAGAGGAGAGAAGAGAAAGATGGCACAAATTGACACTGATTTAATTTCTAAATTTAAGTCACTTTAAAGTATTTTAACAAGTTTGTGGCATAGATTTTTTTTTTCTTTTTTGCATCTTTTAGCAGTTGTATGTAGCTGCAAAATTTGTTACGTATCCTCCTGAGTGATTTGCTTACATGATGCTTGCCACATCGGCTGTTATCACAGGAATGTCTGACACATCTGCTGACGCAATGGTGTTTAGAAAATTTTGATATGTGCGCTACAGAGATGGCCACTCAAGTTAGAAACTCTCACTCAAGTTATGCCTAAATAGCACCCAAAAGTGACATGAGACTTGACGAAGGTGGTCTTCACACCTTCAGGTCGTTGATTACTTCTGATTCAGTTCAAATTTTCATATTTCCTTTGGATCGTTTCATGTTCACACCACTGTAAAAGTGTGATTAGTTACACAAATGGCCAGAGCTGAACTTACATTATTACGTCACAGCTAGTGTTGCTATGACTACAAGTATTGCTGTAGATCATGGGAAGGAAGCTAGTAGGCTAAGCTAACCAAAACAACTCACTCCTCATTAGTGGAGATTAAAGTCTCCGTGTGAAATTCGGCTGCCAGGAGGCTCACAAAACAAAACCACTGCAGATGAGTGAGGATGTAGTGATCCATCACCTCCGTCCACCTTCATTGTTTACTGTTCTTTAACTTGAGGACACTATTAAAACTCCAGACTCAATTAAAGGACATTGGTGGTGCAGTTTGACAGTGTGCTTGGTCGGTAATTGGATGGTTACAGGTTCTAGATGAGCTCCTGCTGTCACATGGCGATCTGTCCTTCAGCAAGACACTCAACGCCAAATTACTGCATGAGTGGCGTGTAAGCGGGCATGAAAGGGCGTGAATGTGATCTGTTAATACTGATGGACAACAAACTCACACCATCAGAGAATGGATGGGTGTGAATGTGTAGATGTGACCTGCGGTGTAAAGCTGCAATGTGGAGTCAAAGAGACTAGAAAAGCTCTTTATACTCTAGTTACTATTTAAAGACAGCATCAGTCTGTGTTTATACTTTATGCAGAGGCTGAGAAGGCTTCAGATTCATGGACAAACTTTGCATAACATGAGATAGAAACCTTTAATCAAAGGACTTCCTGGTCAGCGCTGTGAACTCGCAAAGCATTCAGGTTCGCTCTTTGAGTTTATGCTGACCAGAGTTCCTATGTCTCAGAGAGAAGTGGAACTGAAGGAAGACAAAAGAGACAGCAGATCTTCATTCAACTTGAAAAAGTCAATGAAGAGGTCAGAAGATTGAGCTAGGAGGAAGTCTGGGTGACAGAGGCAGCGAATAAAGGTGGGGCATCAGGCAAACAGCACAAAATATGAATAAGATACAGAAGAGGAACAGTCATCAGTCTATCTATCTATCTATCTATCTATCTATCTATCTATCTATCTATCTATCTATCTATCTATCTATCTATCTATCTATCTATCGATAGATAGATATTCATAAGATATTCAGATTCATAAGTCTTTTGTGAGGCTGGATACTGAGATACAACCTCAAGTGAAAGTAAAAGTCATGACTCAGAAAGGAACAACTCAATGAAAGTTAAAAGCCAGTGAAATCAACGGTTACTTACATAAATGAAATGAGTTACTTTCCTGTTAGCAGTTAGCCTTGTTTTGGGATCCACTGGTTGAACAGTCCATCAGCCTTTGAGCCTCTGTGCACTGGTAGCAGTAGAAGGTCTCCTTAATATCAGATGTAGGTTGAAAATCTTTTAATTTGTCTGTGTCGTCCTCCATGCTCTTGTCTTGTGGTTTGCCTGATTCAGATGATTCATGGATTCAAAGCCCCAGCCTTCATAATCTGTACAATTATAACCGAAACTATGTATCAATCCCTGATCAATTTTTAAATTTACTCCATTGGTTATTTGTGTTCCTTCATTTGGTTGAAGAGCTGCAAATTCAGTTTTTAGAAGAAAACTTTGAGGGCTCCACGTTTTCCCCTCAACTCCATGGTATTGCTGGCCCCCCTTAGCAGTAAAACTGGTGTTGTTTATACGCAGAAAGAGCGACTTTAGCTTCCCCCAGAGTCTCAGCTGGTCCAATACAGGAAAGTGGTCAGACCTACCCACCCTAATAGTTGTAATGAGATCTCACACGATAACATAATAAGCATGTCACCCTTAATGCTCATGTTAGAAGATATATAAATGAACACTTCTCAACGTGGAAAATCCCACCATGGAGAAATCGAAATCAAAAACAAGCCTAAAAATAATCCAGCTTTGACTCCCATGGGCTGGTAAGTGATGGAACTTGGCTGGCATTTGGCTGGAAGGGGAAATTGAAGCAGCTGCACCTGTAGATCACTTAAATGGTATTATAGACCTTTGTAGGGTTTTTGAGAGCTCACTCTTTTGCCAGTCTTCTCACTATCAAATGCAAAGTTTTCTTCTCCTAGACTTTTTTACTCATGGATCCTCAGTAAAAAATCTGTAACTGGTGATTTTTTTTATCCTGTTTTCTTGATGAAAAACTTTGTAATCATATTATCAGACCTTAAGTCAGAGCCTTAGGGTGTTTTCACATTAGGTCCACTTGTTTCGAACCATGCTGCGGCATGGTTCGCCATGGGTTCGCCCCCCTCCTCCTCCCCCACTGGCAACATCGAACCGTGCCCAGACCCACTTGTGTATTTACTCAGTTTGAAACAGCAGGGGGCGATATGCACGTAACTGGTTTCCAAACCTGCTACGGAGGAGAACAAAGAAGAGGCTACCATGGTAACCATTTCCTACACCAGACAACCAATGTTTACGTTTCACTCTCTTCTACATTTTCCTTCAAATGTGTTTTTTTATCGTGTTTGAGACGGCATCAGCGACCTTCTGGACTCTCGTAAATCATCGTAATCCTCAACCAGAATAAACAAATTGACAAATTGAGTAAGCAAAAGATTCAACCGCAGGATAAACAGGAAGTAATGCGTCAAAAGTAGATCGGTTCGGACCACTTTGTTTCACACCAGTGAAACCGCACCAAATGTTGGGAGATGGAGCGGATCGAGACCACCCCTTCATGGAGGTCTCGGACTGGCTGATTTGGTGCGCACCAAAGTGCGGTGGTTGCATTCACATTGACACTAACATACCAAACCCTGGGCCAAAACTTCTTTGGTGTGCACTAAATATGGTTGGTGTGAAAATGCCCTTAGGGCCGCAGCATGGTTCGAAACAAGTGGACCTAATGTGAAAACGCCCTTAGACTACATTCACACTGCAGTCAGAAGTGGCCCAAATCTGACTTTTGATCTTTTTATGACAGTCTGAGCGGCATAAATTGACAAGATCCAATGTAAACAATGGACACAACAATGATAGATGTACACTGCGTATTTGAAGCCCCTCACCTCACCATGCCATCACTCCTGGTTCAGACTCTGCAGAGACAGCAGCCACTGCTCCACAAATGGTCATCCTTAAAATTTGTGCTATCTTTATTCTCAGTTTTCTTCTTCTCTTTATTACTCTGTCAACCTTTTTTTCACTCCAATCACACAACTTCAAAATTGATACAAGCACTCTGACATAGGGCTAGGCGAAAATAACTAATCTCAATATCACAATGAATTGAAGGTCTTACCTCGATTATGATTAAAGAACAATTATTTATACTATGCAGGAGCAATTTAGGGGTGATACCAGTGGTCATCGACACGGTCTTTATGCAGTATTTACACTTAACTTCTTTCTGCTCAATGTCCTCTGCACGGAATCTAAAATGTGCCCAAACAATTGAGATGCTATTTTTTTGGGGCTACTAGGTCCTCTGATAGATTGACGCTTGTCTCCTCCATGTTGGTGGCGCATCCTTCACTCTTGGCGAAAGTGAGCGTAGACTATAGGGAGGGGGTGCGGTCACTTGATTTACATAGGGAAAATAATCAAAATAATCATCATGAGCAAAATTACTTTGATTATAGGGTCTAAATGTCGATTTTGATTATTCTTCGATTACTTTCCCAGCCCTACTCTGACATGTAGCGTCCATGTTTACTTCCATAAACACAGCCTGTTGCATCTGACGTCACTTCAGGGCTGCAGACAGTTCAGACTGAAGTCTGATGGAAGACATGGTAAATTTTGATTTGAACAACCACGGTAAGATATTGAAATTAAAGAAAAGTCTGAATTGAGCATCAAAACCTGCAGTGTGAACGTAGGCGAGAGAATGAATCAACTTCCTGACAATCTGTTGGTCTAACAGATGTACTCAGTTTCTTCTTCTCTTGTTTTTTTTAGTCCAATCAGGAGCTGATGAAGGTCACTGAAATACAAGATAGCAGCCTATAGATTTCTACAGTAATGAAAAAGGAGTGCTTTCTAGTTACACACATGCATGTTGCAGTTGTAATGCTGAAACAATATTTTGTTCAGCCCAGCTAGTGACGATGCACCACAGTCACAAACACAAGGGGAGACTCAGAGAGCTGCAGATTGAAATCACTACACCTGTATGCATGGAAATGATTAAATGAAACATTTAAGGCATTTTTATATCACTGAGGTCCAGATCTTGATGACATTGTAGCTTCTTTTCGGGAAAAACACTCTGATTCAAAAAGTTTCATTTGTGATTTCACTTTCTTGGGTGATGATCTCTGTTTGGAGATGTGCTGGGGCTTGTTGATGATTTTTAAAACTCAGGAAATCAGGGGGCTTTCTAGTTTTGAATGTGTGACCTGTCAGGTTTGAATGTACGGAGCCCCTAAAAGGACACTGGCAGAAAAGAATATATTGTTAGTATCACGTGCGCACATGAAACGTTCCCAGGTCAAAGCTCATCAATCTAACAACATTAAAAACTGGACCCCCTCTTTAAAACTGTGAGCTACAGCTTAATTTTCCTCCACACAAGCCATCTTCAAGCCAGAAAACTCTGATTGGTCTCAATACGCTGAAATGATGAAAGTACCAAAGTGAAGGAATGCTGTGTTTTGAAAATGTAATGACTTCACCATGAAGAGAAATAACATTTTCAAAACACAGCACACATAAATGACCTTATGCTATTCACACTGCATATCATGGCCTGAAAAAACATGAATTAAAATATTTCATAGCCAAATTTTAGTTGAAAATAAAGCCAATGCCATCAAATTTATGAGGTCTACAAAATGATCATAGATTATGAACGCTGACCTCCTCTCCTGTTTACTATGGTTCTTACTTTAGAGAAATATATTTTTTTAATTTATATGTTTATTTTGATTGAATTATGTTCATTAATAGGTAATGATCATAATATCTCTGATAACTGAGATCAATTATTGTATTTTATGATCATTTTATCAGTAGACTTCATAACTTTGATGGCATTGGCTTTATTATCAATCAAAAAGTCCTGAAACATGTTGTTTATGAATTACATGTTGTATGAAAAGCATAAGATCATTGTGTTTCTGAAGACGTTATGACTCTTCATGGTGAAGTTATTAAATTTTATTTCACAGCATTTCTTCACTATGGTAATTCTCAGATGGTCCCTACACCATCGAGCCATCACCAGCAGCGTATTGAGGCAAACTGACACTGTCTGGTTTGCAGAACTGCTCATGTGAAGGAAAACAAGGTCGTAACCATAGACTGTAAAAAACATGGACGCCATGATGCTAGGCTAAAATTGAAGCCGCCACGAAAACTGCTCCCCCTGGTGACTGGCTGCAGTATAGGTCAAAAATCCGTCTCCCCCATTCATCTGGACGGGCCAAAGTGAAACTTCAAAAAATTATTACACCCTGTACAAATATTTCTCCCATCCGTATGCTGTGGTGACATTAAAGTATTATTGGGCTGCGTGTTTTCCACGTCCTCTTTTTTCTGAAAAGTTTCTTTTTTATTATTAGTTATTAGAGTTTAAAAAATAACCGCGGTTTACGGCAGCTTCACAATGATTGTGTACGGTGTATGCTGCGGAGTGTTGCGACCGTTTACGACAGCTGCGTCTGGATTATGGCCCAAATTCTCTACTGGTTGCACAATTGCGGCGCCCTGACGGAGGATACTCTGGCTTCAAATCCGTTACATGGTGGAAGGCGGAGCCGCACTATCCAGTTCTTATAATACATCCATGGTCGTAACTCACAGTCTTCCAGACAGTGATTAAAAAGAGTGTCGGGTTAGTAGCTACGTGGTTTCGTGGATGAGGTTTTGACACGGAAAGTCCAAAACTATCTGGAGCATTCAATAGAGTTTTGTGTATGTACAGGATAGTGTCTAAATTTGAAACAAATCTCTCCTATTTCAAAATATTTTAAGAACTAAATAGTTGCCTATAAAATTTTAGTAGGCCTTACTAGATAGAAATTAACAGACTGAAAACAGTAACTCATGTTATGATGTTTTGTTGTGTGCCTTGAGAAGAAGCCACTGCCCAGAGAAACAGCTTAAGTACACTCTATAATGTAAAAACTATTTTTACTTAAATTATCTTTGTTCACTTTACTTAACCTGTTGATTTAACTCAGTCAATATGAGTAAGAAATCCATTTAGCTTGAACAAATTTAGACAACTTAATTCCTGTGTGTAAGCTTGACTCAAAACTTTATATCGTAGTGATTAAACGCTGAGTTCATGATTGCACACATGCAGTAGACTACTCTGCAGATTGATTTCAGTGATAGAGGTCGCAGAATTTCTCTTAGTCTCAAGGTGAGTTATTTAACACGTCTACATTAAAGAGGACATATCATGCTTGTTTCTCCTTTTCACTATGCCGACTAGGATGCCTGTAAAGCATTTCTGCCCTCAGTACAAGTCATTTAGTTCCTTCATTGCCCCACAATAGCGTTCTTAATATCCTTGTTTTAGGCCATTATCAAGCTCTTGTTGAAACGCTTGGTCTCAAGGATGACCTAAAGTTACCTTGCAACGACACAGCCCTTTGTGCTCTGATTGGTCAGTTCTATCGGGGGTAGAGCCAGCTTGTCCTTCTTCTTCTACTGTATTTTCCGGCAGGCTCAAAGCAGCAACCACGTATTGAGTCCCCCTACAGGCCAGAGCTGGTAATGAGGGAGAGTGAGCGAGGGAGCTATATACCCCTACTGGTGGATGTGTTCGTCGGTGAGGGTTTGTGGCTAACGGACATCACAGAGGAGGAAGTGTTGTATCAGATTACTCCAATAAAAAGAAATGTACCTCGTGTCGTCACGACGTTTGAAATGTTGCGGACATCTCGCAATGACCTATTTTCAGAGGCATCAAATCTCGTTCTAGGATATCAGAAAAAATACAATATCTCATTTTTTGAAAATTAAGGGGGTGTAAGGTCTTGTTTTCAAATGTATTACATTATATGTAAGTATTAAATCATGCATCAGCATGATATGTCTCCTTTAAGCTACAACAGGGTGACATTTGGCCACAACAGAGTTTTGCCTCAGTCCTAAGTCCACGACAAGCTGATAGACTCCATTCTTTCAACAATGTTTTGACTGAACTGTATGATGGCTTTTTGAATTTGATTTGGTAAAAAATAAAGAATTGTATTTTGTGTATTAACCATCCATTGTTGTGCTTACTTTTATTATAAGTTGTCCGTGATGCAGTTGGATAATGTGCTTGGTTAATAGGGGTGTAAGGAAATTTCATGCCACGAAATTTCGCGAAATCAAAAATGACGAAATAAAATTCAAAGACGCATTAAATAAAAAATCAAGAAGGGGCACTGGTTGTTTTTTACTCTCCTTGCCTACTGTAGCAAAACACTCGCTTCAGAATGGAGGAAGACGAGGTTGAGGAATTAGCTGATGATCCTTTGACAAATAAATAGGTTGTGTGGACCTATTTTGGCTTCCCATATAAAAGACGAGAGAACGGTGAGAAGATTGCAGACAAAACAACTGTGTGCAAAATATGCCGCTACAGTTAGCCGTATACTGCGGCGAGTACAACTACCAACTACTTTGAACTGGAGACAGGTAGTCTCCTTTTCATTCAAAAATGTAGTTATCCTGATTGTTACAACGACAAAGCACTTTTATTGAGATTTTATGTTTGTATTTGCACTGTTGTCTAAATAAGGGGAAAAAACTACAATTTAGTTTTTTTTTAAAGAGCATTTATTTTGTGCTGATGCAGCAATATTTTTTGTATGTCTGCATTAGGAGGAAAATAAAGAAAATGAGATTTTTGCACAACTTCATACTGCTGGGAATTTTCTATAATCTTTATTTTGTATCGTGAGCCCTGTTTCGTATTTCATATCGTTTCATGAGTTGACCATTTCGTTACACCTCTAATGGTTAGTAATCAGGAGGCTGCAGGTTGAGCCCAGGTCTGGTGATAAGTCCTTGAGCAAGACACTTAACCCTAAGTTGCTCCCACTGCTGTGTCAGCTGCGTGTAAACGGACATGAATGTGTGAGTTGATGCAGGTGGATAAATAAAATCGAACTTTGAAGTAACTTTCTTGAACCAAGGTAAAATAACTTAATAGAATTACATACATACAACAGGGTTCCAAGTACACAAAACAAGTAAATGCAGTTGAAGTCTATTAATCAGATGTACTGACCTTTTTAAATGCAATCGGTTTCCAAAACATTTTTAGGTAAGGCCAACTTGTCAGAATTTAGAGTGTAATGAAGTGACTTGAAGGGGACTCGAGTAGAGCTCGAGCAGACACCAGAGAAGCATTTACATCATATTTAAGCTGTTATAAAGTACAGTACTCTTCTATACCACTCTCATATATAGATTAGTGGGTTTTGTTTTGTTCTTTCTTTCTTCTATTGTATATCTTGCGTGTTTTTATAAATTTTATTTTGCACTATTATTAACTGCCTTTTGACTTTATTTTATTCCTCCTGACCCTTAGTTTCATACTCAATGCAGTTAAATGTTGATATGCTTCCAAGTCAAATTCCTTGTATGTGCAAATGTACTTATAATAAACACAAATTCTGATTCTGATTCTGAACAGTCCATGTTATAAATCATGCATTAAACAGATTCTCCCCGGCCAAGCCACAAGATGGCGCTATGAAGTAGTGTGTCAGCTCCATGCACGCTCACATGAAGAAGTCACTCTGGATGTCCTGGGGTTTCTCCAGAGCAGGGGGGGGTTGGACCTGCCTGTCAGTGAGGCTGTTAAATCATCTTTTGTCAGTACGAGTCTGATGATGAATTCATCATGATGCAAACAACCTGAGCAAACTTTCAGCATCTGATGGGAGAACACTGAGTGAAACTTTGTCTTGTTTATCTTTTCTGTCATCTGGTGGAAACACTGCCAGGAAACCTCCTATTAAACTGATCTTCAAATATAACAACACACACGCACACACACACGCACACAAACATGCACTACAGGCCTCCTTCAGCTTCAAAGAGAGCCCGAGCCTGAATGTCTGAGCATTGTTGCTCGTGCCGTCTCTTCTCCTGCCTGCATTTGAGATTAAAAGAATATATTTTTAGATATTATAAGCCTTTCAGGAGCATGTCATGCTTGGATTGAAACGGTCACAAAACAAGAGGGACTCCTGAATGAGCATGAAAGCGCGGTGTAAGCGGGAAAGCCCCATGCAAAGTTCCCAAAATAGACACATGCGCACGTGCCGGGCGTGATAAACCTATCAACCTAAAGTTAGTATTCCTCAAATACACGATGAGACAGACGTTTCCCCCGAGACCCACAGAGGGCTGTGTGTGTGTGTGTGTGCAGGCTGAGTGTGTGTGCAGGCTGCAGTCGGGTGGGGGGGTTGGTCGGGGGAGCTGGTAGACTGGAGTGCATTTGGTATTCAGCCGTGCCTAGTATTTATCTGTCTGCTGGCTGTCTAGTCTGGTCTGGCCTGTTAGTGGTGTCACCCTGCGTGCTCCCCGGGGGACTAAATTGACGCTCCAGACAGGCTGCGTGTGTGTCTGAGTGTGTGTGAGTGCTGTTTGGTGGTGGTGGGGGGCTTGAGGTGGGCTGCAGGAGAATCGATGAGTGTCTGAGTGTCTTTATATGAGAGCTTGTCTGGGATGTGCGTGCATGTCTGAGGTGTGTTTTTAAGTGTGTGTGTGTGAGGACACGAGAATGACCTCACATCAAGCAGAAAAAAAACACTCCACAGTGTCTGGATTGATATTGTTGCTTTGGCTGACAAGACGGCATCGCCTCAATTTGTTGCTTCAATAAAATTATGACAGCTGCCAGGAGTTTGCAAATTGCTTCAGGGTCACGAGTCTGCTTTTCCTCCCCTTCCAAAAGTGTCACTTCAGAGAGTGGAAATCATTGAAAGCCGTCAAGGAAGACGTTTTTGCATGATTGGACATAGAACTTGGCTGGTGATGCGACACGTAATGCACAACATCTGTTGGAGGTCTTTGCTTTCCCCGTTTACTTATTTTCCTCCACAGAGGGCCGTTTTATTGCCAGTGGTTATCGGTGGTTTCAGAATTGAAATATGAAACCCTTCATGAGCAGGCATCTCCCAAACAGTTTTCAGTCAAGGCCAATAAAAGATGAGATTTTCTCCCACAGATTGAGAAAAATATGAAATGGGCTGCAGGAAAATGATCACTGCAATATTCCCTCTTTGTCTTTCTTATGCTTAGAGTTGGGGCGGCATGGTGGTGTCGCAGATATTACATTTGTCTAACAGCAAGAGGGTTGCCGGTTCGATCCTCGGGTCATTTGGGGCCTTTCTGTGTGGAGTTTGCGTGTTCTTCCCGTGCATGCATGGGTTCTTTTTGGACTCTCCTACTTCCTCCCACAGACCAAAAACATGATCATTAGGTGAACTGGTGACTCTAAATTGCCCTTTGGTGTGAGTATGAGAGGGAATGGTTGTCTGTCTTCATGTAGCCCTGTGATTGGCAGGTGACTTGTTCAAAGTGTACCCTGCCTCTCGCCCAATGTCCGCTGGGATAGGCTCCAGACTGCCATGACCCAAAAAGGGATGAGCAGTGTATATAATGGATGGATGCTTATACCAAAAATATGTTTTTTTTCCACCCTAATATCATAATTCTAGAGTCATTGTGATGGTACATCTCATGAGTAACACCTCTGTCATGGTCTGAGGTCTGTATCACCTTCACTGAGACTATGTAACTTCGGTGTGGATGTAGGAACACTTCAACACAAAAAAACTACAAATATTTACTGTTCTGACTGCTTTACGACATACATCACTTCCTCTGGAGGGATTCATGATTGGTTATATGGATTCATGTTGGGTGTTGGATGGGTATATTATATATATCTGTATTTTATATATGTATATATGTATCTATGCATATATGTGTATCCATAAAATGAAGCGCTTTATGCTCTATTGTCAAGTGTCTTGAGATAACACTTCTTATGAATTTGCGCAAAGATTGATTGATTGATTGAATTACTGTTTTTATGTACTCTCGATGCCATTGGAAATGAGAGCACGCTCTCAATGGAATTTTGAGATTAAAAAAAAAGGAATGAATGGATGAATGAAAGCTAAATGTTGGGGAAATGAGAATATAAAGCAGATTTAAGGAACAGACTTTGTTTAAAGTTAATATGCACTTATTTTCTAATGGAAATAGGGGCCTCTGGCTCACACCCCTGCAAAGTAGGTGGCGGTAATGCTCCTCTGATGCTGGATACCAACCACTAAGCTAAATGTAGAGCTCTTATCATGGCTGAAGCAGCAAAAACCTGAAGAAAAGAAGCTTTATTGGAGGAGACGATAAAAGTAAAATTAAAGAGTAACAAGCTAAATGCCCGGACAGGGATAAACATTGGCTCAACGTTAAATCGCTGGTGTGAGATGAAAGACGAGAAGGGAAGTCTGACCAATAGTGATTTAGCCCTGTTACTGTTCGACTTGGAATAGTAACATGATCAGACTGAACCTTATCAGTCTACATGGTTTATTTGTCTCTCTGGACGTCCTGTCAACTCACTTCTCCTCCCTCTGTATGTCAACAAATGCATGTTGGTGAACAACAGTGCAGTTTCACCCAACGACCACAGAGACCCCTAGAGAGCTGACAGCTGGAATCCTACATAGTGGGGCTTTAAATTTGGCAGAAATGTGCAGACATCCCTTATCTATAATGCCTTATACCTTTTCAGGTTGCAGGGAGCAGGAGCCTTTCCCAGCTGACTTTGACCAAAAGGCATGGTACATCCTGGACTGGTTGCTAACCACAGGGCTGACATGTTGGACTTTACCTTTATGTTGTATCAGCTAGACTAAGGTGGATTTCACTTTGCTCATTATGTTGTGGTAGTTAAAGCAGCAGAGGTAGAAATAATAGTTGCATTGCTACCAGGCTGATACCAAAGTACATAATAATATTGTTTTGGTTCCCACAGATTTGTACACAGGTCTATCGTACTGTAAAAACATAAACAGGTTAACTTTACTTTCTGTCTCTACTGCAGATCATTAAGGACTCAACCTCAAGTAATTCAAAAAACTTGTTCAGATTCCCAGAATTTAAGTCCATCTCATTCAAGAAGGGCAACTTAAAACTTTTAAAGTTGTTCTGTACTTTTTGGCATCACTGACAGCTTATCTGTGAATATACATATATTTAAAACAATGACTTGTTTTGTTGCTCCCTTCTCATAATGCAGAAGAGGACTTACAGTCATCACAACTTGTCCTGCCCTGACTTTTTTTGTCATTTGGCCTAGAAATCAAATGTGTCTGTTCCATAATCCTGTTAGCAGTGGCTGATTAAGGTGTTGTTCATGGACTGATTACAACTTTTGGCTTTCATATTTACTCATTTGTCAATTTGAGAGTGTTGAAGTCTTCTAAAAACAGGAGTGACTTTATGGACATTGACACAGGAGGTCAGCTGCTGATCTGGTAAGCTTTCTGATCGACTAATAGGGGTCAATTCTATGTACCTTCTTAATGTGGGACCCCATGGCTGTGCCCTTAGCCAGCTTAATCCACTCCAGGCTGACTTCCCAAACTCTCCTCTGCTTTCTGTTTAACTGCCTGTCACCTTCTTTCCGACAAAACTTTCTCCGTATTCTGACAAAAAGCCATGAACTGAAGGGGACCAGCAGCTCTTTGGCCTCTATCTCTACCTTTGTTGTTGTGCTAGTGTCACCGTAGTTTCACGTTGTAAGGCTTCAAAAACCCTGCTTACATATAAGAGGTATTTTCAATGTGTATTCTGTTGTGAAAAACAAAGCGAGTGGCACCCAATCTGTGTGGATAGATGTGCTGAGTAAATACCACAAATGGAAAAGCACCATGAGAGACAGACAGGTGTTCATACACATTCATACCTATGAGCAACTTTACTCTAAATCCATGGCTTATTTGAAAATGGCCAGATATGTGTTTGATATTTCTGTTTTTGCCGTTGTCACATGAGCACTGACAATTTTAGGACCAATCAGCAGACTGCAGTGATTTTAGCTCCATCTTTAATAGTAGTTTTGATCGGCTAGTGGTGTCAAAATGTGGGACAGCAGTCAGTTTTTTTAGTTCTTTTTCTCCTTATTCCGCAGTAGAAACGCGAATAAATGAAAGCTGAGCCAAGCTGAACTGAACCAGACTGCTCAGTGGAAACACAGCTTTTTTGATCCAAGATGCTTGTTTTATATTTTCAGAGAATTACAAACTGTATTTTGGATTGTTGATATATTGTGTCAGAAATCTGACTGCCCTCTACAGGATGAAACCAGCTACTGCAGGTTAATGTCTCCGTTGGCTGATCTGTGGAGCCGGATCATTGTGATGCTAACCGTAACACTGTCACCACAGAGACACAATTTCTTCACCTTAGCCTCAATACTAGCCAGATTTGCAAGAAAGAGTTGTCTTGACAAATCAGAGGGCAGTGCAGCTCGCGTGTCTTACCCTCCCCAGCCCTGTCCGTGACTAAAACCTAAAGGCATAGTTTTTCTTTACAACTTCAAATCAATCCACCCATTACCTTTTTTTTCCCCCAGTCTATCCATTATCAATACCACACATGTCTTTCATAATTGCAAGGGACCAGAGCCTATCCCATTTGACACGGGGCTAGACTTGGGGTACACCTGGACTGGCCACCAGCCAATCACTGGGCTGAGATGGACAACTAATCACCAGTTAGCCTAACAATCATGTTTGCACAAAACTCATGCATGCACAATGGGAAAATGCAAACCCTGCACAGAGAAGCTGTCTCAGAGCAGGAAGTCATCCTGCAGCCTTGTTGCTGTGAGGCAACAGCACTACCTGCTGCTCCACCGTGCAGCCTATGAAGCACAAAAAACCCTTAAAGATACTATTTTTAAAGGTGCTATGAGGAGAATCTATTTCCGGCGACCCTACCCATGAGCACGCGCGGCGACTTTCGTAAAGACGTGACCCAATCCAAAGCGTGCGTTTGTTGTGATGCTAATGAATGCAGCTCAGACCTTCCTCAGAACTCTGCATTGCTTTACAACTTCTTTTTTCAACTACTTACAGGATGCAAAGCAACGAGGTAATGTTTCTCTTTCTAGTTACGTAGCGGTAGTTTTTGATGTGTGACAACAAGCAATTTTTTTGAAAACTTATTATCGTAGTTTTGTAGCCGGCCATATATCTCTACTTACAGCCCGGTGCTCTAAGACGTGTAGGAATAATATTAATTTGCTCTAGTTTTAATTGTCTTGTTCCTAAAGTTGAGTATCCAGGCCAGTCCAGCCCTGTCCGACCAGACCACAAAGCTAAGGAATAGCATTTATAGATAACCTATTTTGATGCTATAAAACTCATCTTAAAGTGTGTATTTGGATCAGGCATATGTGGGACTTTTTTGTAATTACTTAGAAACTCCTCATAGCATCTTTAAGTAAAGAGCATCAACAGAAATGACATTATGTAACATAAATTCAGACTTTTAAACCAGTTAATCTAATCTAATGGCAGTTCAGCTAGATGCTGCTTTATTAATCAACATCAGTCCTCTCCAGGTAATATCCATGATCGATTTTAATGTTAAAATTAAATTGATCTCTCCCAACTATGAATGTGATAATTATATTATTTATATTCAACAAATATAGAGCTATATGGATAGAGATTGATTGATTTCATCTATATTCTGCAGAGACATATGTGACGAGGACGGATTTATGATCTGGGCGTCCATGGGTTTGTTACAATCTTAAATTCATATTTTTGGTCCCTTTGTCTCTGCCTGGGTGGATACATCTTTGGATGCATACAAATATATATATGTGTATTTGTATCAATGCAAATATTAATATCTAAAAAATCAACAGTTTGTCTTTAAACACTTTTTATGAACTGCTGCTATACAATTAAAGATTGATTGATTAAATGGATAGTGTGTATAACGTTCAAGTTCATATCAATAAGTTTCAGCAAAGACAAAAACTAATTTACTGTAACACACGTACATGTGATCATTTACTTTCCACCTGTGCACGGACATAAGAGCATGATCAAGTTCAAAGTTTGTCTGCTGTGATGAGGACCACTTAAAAGCTATCAGGAGGCCTGTTATGGCCCCTGGACCTCAGTTTGGGAACCTGCTGGTTTGGGGTGGCATGCAGTGCTTCCCTCAGATTTGAACAGCCTAGTTTATTTATAGACTGCAGACGGTCCCGTGCTACAGTGCATGTGAGTGTGAGCGTGTGTTTAGGTGGGAGGGCAGCTCTCTCGGTTTGACTCAGAGGGGATGTGTCGGGTTTGAAGGGGGGGTGTGGAGCGAGTGGGGGGGCGCAGGGGTGTGCTCCTCTGCTGCACATGTGCCCCTGAACCACAAGACTGGCGCGGGGGGTCACCTCAAGGTTAGCCCCTTCAAAGAGCCGTCTCCATTGGCTGCAGCCCGCCGTAACAAGGGAGTGAAACTCGAAGCGCTCTCCCCACCCTCCCCAAATAACACACCAGACAGACCAGTCCCGGCCTTGCCTCCCAGCCTGCCCCCCCCTCCCTCGCCTCTCCCCTGCTCCGCTCTCCCACAGCCATTGTCAACCAAGACCCAGCCATCTGCTAGCTCTCTGAGTCAGGTCAGCCCCCCACACACACCACCCCCCCACCCATGAACACCCACCCTCCAGTAACCCAGACACACATATAACCCGCTGTCCCATCCCTCCTCCGCTGCTGCCTTCACGTCCTCCTTGTGCGGCTCGGTTTTCTTGCTCGGAAAAGTGTGTTAGTGCATATAGAGGATATTCTGCTGATTTAGTCCTTGTGATGACTCCAAAAATAATAAAGGCTGCACACAATTCTGCATGGAAACAGCAAGAAGAGATTATTTATTTGGATTAAACTGTTGTAACGTGGCCTGAAACTGTTTCAAATGAGGACTTAAGGCAAAAATGTAGAATATATCTCCGCTAAACAGGTGCAGCACTGCCTAAATTGTGACGTTTATGAATGGCCGAGCAGCACAATTGCCAATTAATGAATTCATCAGCTAATATATGCACGGACCTTCATGAATATTAACTACTGACACCAGACAGCCTGACACCATGCAGAACTCAAAACAACAGGAGCCCCTCTGCAAACAAAGTCATTCTCATTTGAGGGGATAGTTTGTTGAGATTTCAGACATTATCACGAAAGCCTCATGGTTAAAACATGTCTTTACAATGAGACAGCTTCACAACCACAATTAGAAATACTTCTTCAATCACTGTAGTTACTTTTATACACAATTCAGCTGTTGGGAGAGGAGGGTATGCACATGACGTCACAGTGAGTGGGAGTGGATTTCAGAGTGCTGGGTGGTAAAAGCAAGAGCTGACAACAGCAATAAGAGGGAAATAAACAGCTAAGTTAACTTCAGCAGGAAAGTGTTTGGTTATCATCGTTTAATAATGTTCAGTGCAGATCCTCAGCTGATTTTACAGCTGCCATGACATCTGGTTATAACAGTTACCAAGCTGCGTTGTTTTTGATTTTGCGTGAATAAATTCCAGCCAGTCATTCAAAAAAACCTCAAACATCAATTTGTTAAATGATGAGGAACTGAGGACGTCATGTTTTCATGCTTGTTGCAGATATAAAATCCAGAGAAGTCCTCTTTAAACAGACTGTTTAACAATAAAGAGGGATGGGAATTGTTGAAACTTTATTGATACTAATGCCATTACCGATTCTGCCCATTGATTCAGTTCTTCCTTTCACGATTTCTGCTGATTTTCTGTGTGGGCAAAGTTGACCTGCACAGGTTTTCAGAGGCAACGACGTCAAACACATGTCACTCCTGGTATTTCGTGTTTTGCTGCAGACATAATTTATTGTGTTTGTTGCTTGTGTCTCCATTTAAAGCTGTGCAGTCGGCACAGTAGCATCTTTCTGTCAAATATTAATCATGATTTTGACCACTTCTTCCCCTGTCTGCCATGATTTTGGACTTCTCTGTTGTCATTTTGGCCGACTGCCTCTGATCGGTGCTCAATACCTTTGATTTGCATGCAGAGGAAAATGGAAGAAACTAAAAAGGAGTTATACATGCTGTGTGGGTCATTATTTAGGTCATTAAACAACATAAATTCAACTAGATATTACATTTCCGGTGATGAATATCATCAAAATAATCAGACTTTCTGAAAATTTCTAAGCACACAACACTTTCCAGATGTATTAAAATAAATCAGTTATGAACCACTGATATTTAATTTCATTGTGCAACCTGTGTAATGACAAATAAACTATCCTTGTACATTAATTAATAGACGAAGACCTCTGGCCTGTGATTTAAGAGAAGAGGGACGGATTATGGCTGTGAAATAAAACAAGTTTTCTCGAAGTATTGATATAATTCAAGACAAGATACATGTTTAGACAGTGTTGTTATAGTAATTTAAAGTTGTTCTTGCATTTAGCAATTCTATTTTTTACATATCGGGAATATAAATTGTAAACATATTTATATAGATATATATTAACATTTTACTGGTGTTTGTTGACAAGATAGCTCAAAAGCTTTTAAACTGAATTTTGTTTTTAAGACAGTTCAAAAATTGGCGAGTAATTAAAGGATTAGATTCTGGTGATAAACCCAATCCAGATTTAGATCCAGGAATTGTTTCCAAGGAGTGGTTAACAGTGAGAGATACCCACAGTTTTCCATATTTTTACTAATAACTCAACAGCTTCTCAGGATTATGATGACATTTTCAAGGAATGTTGGTCATGGCACCCCATTTGGAGTCAGGAATGTTTTCAAGGACAGTGTTCGAAATGGAAGATTGTGTTTTTAAAGCACTTATAGAGACAACGTGAAAGTATGTTTTTCTATCTTCTCATCAGCTTCTTGCATAAAAAGACAGTCCTGATGAAAACTGGAGGCCTCATACTCTTAATAAATATGTGGATTTTAAGTAACAATGAGCTCATATATATCTGCATACCGGATATGACAATAGCATGCATATGCACCCTTAGTATAAATATTGGTCCATGTTTTAATTGTAAGTCTTTATTATCCCCAAGGAGGCAATTCAGCCTGCATAACCAGACAACCCACTAGACATGAATGCATAAACACAAAACAATTAAAAGGCCACAAATAAACTACCAGTCATCAGTCAGTCCAAAGTGGTGTAATCCACAGAAACAAAGATTCAAATAAAAGAGTTACAAAATAAGGTGGTAAAGAATCCGCAGGTACAGGAGGGAAGACAGCTCCATGTAGCCCTGCCCTAGGATGGATGTATTGATAAGGAAGTTACCTCCAATGGATGTGTTTGTTATTTTAAATTCTCATTAGTATTTTCCCCAGTAATATTTTCAAGAAGGTAGTGAGGAGTGGACAGTATTTCTCTCAGGAGGCTTAAACACCCCGTCACATCTGTCAAAGAAAGTAAGACATTTGTTTTCCTGTTTTTAATTAGAGTTTTCATACTGAGAGGGCTTTCTTCCTGCGCTCAGTCAGAGTAGTCCTTTTTCCGTCCGCCCCTGAAGGCAGCACCTCTCTCTCCCTCCGCCCGCCCCTCCTCTCCCGCGCTCTGATTGGTCGATGCGGCAGTCTGTCAGGTTGTGGGCGGGGCTTGAGCCCGCTGTGTCTGCTCTGCTGTAGTGGAGGAAGGACAGCTGCTCTCAGCGGCGAAGGAAGGAACGGAAAAAGTCTACAATGCGTTAGCCACGGGCCATGGCTCGTCCCCAAATCTCCTCCTAATTCTCCGTCCGAGCCGCTCCGAGACAAAGATGGCGTGAGAAGGACCGAGCAGGATAAGCGCGAAACTGTCGGGAGTTACTCGTAGCGGCGGACTCAGCTGCCGCTGCCTGGAAGTTTTTTGTTGTTTTCCCGTCGTGGGGCCCCGACGGTGGCGGCGGCTCTCTCCCCGGAGCGGTGTCCCGGTCTGCCCAGCCCCATGCAAAACCTAACGGCCCCTGGCGGCCCCGGCAACTCCAATGTCACCTGCTCCTGCAACTGCACCGCTTCCCAGCCACAGGGAATGGAGATATGTGAGTACCGGAGTTGTGTTTGTCCTGACCTCAAAAACCCACCAAGATACTTTGGTGCACAGTTAATCCGTTTGTATGGTGCAGTCTCAAGTGTAGCCAGGGGCGGCTTTGCTTATTTGGAGGCCCGAGACCACTGCGGGGTCCTTCTTGTTCATGTGGACGGAGCATTCAGAGGCTGTTTCTGGACTTTTGTGGAGCAGAGGCTGAAGTCTATCAGGTCTTTTCTAGCTGTTTGAGAGTGTTTGACTGGACCTGTGTTGGCACTGATATGACAGGTGGGCTAGACTGGGGAGCAGAGACCCCTTATGTTCAAATACTGTTAAGGTGTTGCAGGGATTGAGGAGTTTCTAAGTAATTACAAAAAAATCTCACTTTTAGATATATGCCTGATGGAAATTCAGACTTTAAGATGAGTTTTATAGCATATAGGTTATCTATAAATGCTATTCCTCTGCTTCGCGGTCGGGTCGGACAGGGCTGGACTGGCCTGGATACTCAACTTCAGGAACAAGACAATTAAAACTAGAGCAAATTTATATTATTCAGACTCTTAGAGCACCGGGCTGTAAGTAGCGATATATAGCCGGCTACAAAACTACCATACTAAGTTTTCCAAAACTTGCTGGTTGTCACACATCAAAAACTTACGTAACTAGAAGGAGATACATTACCTTGTCGCTTTGCATCCCGTAAGTTGTTGAAAAACGAAGTTGTAAAGCAATGCAGAGTTCTGAGGAAGGTCCGAGCTGCATTCATCAGCATCACAACAAACGCACGCTTTTGCTTGGGTCACGTCTTTACGACAGTTGCCGTGCCCATGCTCATGGGAGTCTTTATGTTGCCGGAAATAGATTCTCCTCATAGCACCTTTAAGCAGTTTAGTGGCAATTCTTAGTGTTATTTAAAGTTATCAAATTATATTTTTCCCACTGGATGTGCTGTGATTTTGACAGAAGTTGCCCAAAATTGTCCCATGCATTTTATAAAGTTGGTTGACTTGGCAGTGAGCTAACTGACCTATTTATAATGAACACTTATTACAACATAAAAGAGAGAGAGTTTACTGTAAAGCCAAAGAGTTTAGAAAACATTACAACATCTCTTGTATGTACTCTAAAATAGAAGCAACTCTCGGAGCAGTGAACAGATAGCACAAAAAAGTTTCCCAAAGTCTTTTTTAACAGCTGTATGATGTTTTGTCAGTATTAGTATTTCCTCATTAATGCGAACGCTATGATATATTTGTCATTTTATGCTGCACAGTGGCTTTGGAGGAGCACAAGAGAGCATGAAGGGATATGTGTACATATATCAATAGCACTACCAACTTTGCTATCTGCTAGCTCCCCGCTAGCTCCCCTGTCACTATTATATCTCCTCCCGGCCTACCTCAGTCACCTACATGGGGGGATATTATGGCCTGAATCGGGACAGTGAATGGGGATATTGTTTGGACTAGTGGGATAACAGCCCCACTAACCAGCTCTAATGTGGCCTAGCATGGGTGATCATTGTGTAAACTAGGGACTGATTTAGTGGTTTTGTAGCGGGATACAGGAGTGATGACAAACTATATTACAGTACACTACAAACAGAGGGATATGTCACTTTTTACCAAATATTTTTTTTGTTTGTAGTATTAGTAAACTACTATATACTATGCATAAAACCTAACTTCTTCTAAGTGTTATTGATATGAAGTATGGATGCACCATGTTGGATTTTTGCTGGTATCATTTATGCTCACATTTAAAAACTTATGAAAGTACGACCATACGTATGGATCAGTGTGACTGAAACTGATGTTTGGACCGCAACAGTAAAATCAAGTTTTGTATGCCATTTTAAAAAGATATGACACTGATTAGCTTAACTGCTCATGACTTGATTTCAATTTAAAACTAATATGCATTATCTTGATTAAATAACATAAGGCTAAAATATTGGTGGGAAATTTTGAAGCAATATCTGCAGAAATTGTTATTGCACTAATAATATTGTGCATCCCTAATATGGAGCAATCAGTATTTCTGCTGATATTGACAGCCTATGTTTTATATATCACATATTTTGGCTGTAATATCCTCAAAATGTTTGAATGTTACTCAAAAATCGAATGAAATGTTGTTTTTCTTTGTCAACACTTGCTAACACGAATACGCTGTCACAATGAGAGCAACAGGTCAGTTTTACTGAAGAGGATGTTTCTACACTTGCCAAAAAAATATTGGTGTTAGCAGTTGTAAGTTTTGACATATCAGCATATGTGACTCAGTTTAAATTCTGAGTACACTTATGGCTTCTCACAGTTATAATTGAGAGGAAAGGATTACTGAGACAGAACAGGTTGATTTATCTTCCTCATCAATTTCACTTATTATTTTTATACATGTATAGTTTTCATTTTATAGCCAAAATGTTCCAGGTGACAGCATTTTGATTGTGTTAACAGAATGTTACATTGATCAGAATAAATATAAATGTTAAAAACATTGGTCCCTGCATCACATATGAACCTAATTGTCAGTTTTAGTGGCAGAAATAGTTAGGGGTGCACAATATTTGATTTTAGTCAGAATAATAAGCTGATATTTCCAATGTATTATTATCGATATCGCTAATGTTCGTCAAGAGCAGAGTCTTGGGTGATGAAAACTGGCTTGTTGCTTTCAATGTTTGAGTCTGTTTGTGTAAAGAACAGATGTGAAAAAAGAAATACAACATAAAACTTTTGAAAAATGAACATCTTACTTTTTAAATCTGCCTGTGCAGTGTTGATGAGGTGCACTTGTCTATTTTGACGATACTATTGCCAGTATATGGAATATATATTGCTAATAGGTATGGCTGATATAGTAGCTGTAAACATCAGGAAAAAAATTCAAATCTGCTGATATGGATATTGTACTGATATTATCGTGCATCCCTAGAATTGCTAACAATAAATGTACCAGAGAGAAGAGACAGGACTGAACTCCTGCTGCCTAAAACCAGCATGACAACAAATGACCTGAATTTCTTCAATGAATACCAAATGAAATATCCGTATTGTATTACAAAACATTGATAAGACATTGCATCTGAAAGGGTTTTGTGAAATATTAGTGATGCACAACTCGTATCTGCTGATATTTACACCTGATGTATCAGGCACATATCTGCAGTAATATCAGCAAATTGACTGTAATATCACTGCATGGCTACATTAAAAATCAAGGTGTTAATTTCTTGAAGAGTTAATATTTGTATTTCTTATTTTACATCTATTTTTCACATTAGAAGGCTCAATTGATAATTACAAGTTCAGAAATACTCGATATCTGCGAAAATGCAACATGGTGCATCTCTATGATATACTGGTATTTTCTTGGATCTTTTCTGTTTGCTGAGTATTTGATTGTGATCCCTGAAAACTTTGCAGTGTTGCAGCATAATCAGGTGAAGTGTGTCCTCATGATGGTAAACAAAGTCGTCCTTCAGCTGTCGGCTTCATAGATGTGAAACACTGCGTTAGAAACGTTATGGAGACTTTACAGAGCGGAGTTTACCGGAATCAGATCTCCCTGCTACCTGCTTGTGACGAAGAGTTTAAAAAGTGGCACATATTGACTCTGTGGCTGCTGAATCAAACTTTATGTTGTGTTTATGGCTTTATTACAGTCATCATGCATAAGGGCAGAGATACAGTTAGCTTCTGGTAAATCCTCTGTCATGCCGTTGATGTTTCTGTGATGCTTTTATGATAAGTTTCATTTTGCTTCCTCAAGACGTCTCCTGCCACAGAGGCTCTTTTGCTCTAACACTCGGGCACTGAGCCTCCGAGGGCCTGGCTGGACTGAGCGTGTGCTCTGAGGGATCACCACAGAGGGTTAAATAGTTTGCCTGTCAGCACAGACAGGAAACGCTGGAATGGTATGTTATGTCTGTCTGCCTTGTGAGCTGCTCACAGAGAAACTATCATTATCAGCTCTGCCCTAATGCTGCTGCCTGCTACATGCACTGCAGATGTTCCTCTTTATGACTGAGGCACATGCAGGCAGACAGACAGACAGACAGTGCATGTATCCAGTCTGACAGATCTGCAGACAGACCGCCAAAGACAAATAAACAGGAGACGGGCAAAGCAGACATGCAGACAGATTCATACGCAGGCAGCCAGACAAGTACGGACAGAGATATAAACAGACACGCGCACTCGTCTGAAGCTAGACAGGCAGACATATTGAGGGACAGACACACAGACCAGCTACAGACGGACAGACAGAGTTACAGTGATGCGTAATTTCCACTGGGGCCGAGGGCCAGGCCTGGGCAACAAGAGGTGAACGCAGGATATTAGATTCAGATTTGGCAGCCGTGGGTGGTTGTGCTGACGCCACATTGTAACCAAGAAGTGTGTGTGTGTGTGTTTGTGAGTGTGTGTGTGTGTGTTTGTCTGGCAGACAAACTGGTGTGCGACCATTCGTTTTTCTGTGGCATCATCGTATCACAAGCCAGGAAAAACGCACATAGTCAGGCATGAGCCGGTGCATCCACAGATACAGCTGAGAGACTTTCATTAGATAATCCAGGAGAACCGTCTCAGGCTGCAGGTAGGGGTGGGCGATGTGGGAAAAAGTGCATCACAATTTTTTTAAGGCGGTACCACAATCTTGAGGTTATCACAGTTCCTTTTATTCTCTTAGTTAATACTTATTGACAAATGTCTGAAAAGAACCAAATTCTGTCCAGGCTGTTTATTCTCATTTTTTCTTGTCTTCAGCTATGATATATTTGAATTGCACTGAGTATTTAGCTGTTTGCTGTTTTGCAGTTGAATTGGTTGGGTATTAAAAAAAGAAAACAAAAAAAAAATGCTATTTTCTTTTCTTTTCTTTTTTTCTCTTCTTTTTGAACAGTTTTATTAGCTGTTTTGGGCATTTTTGGCACAACTTTACAGTTAAGACTTAGTTATGTGCCTTCTTGTGTTTTAAATCTATGTCATTGATTAACTAGAAAAGCACTCGGAGAGCGCAGACGCCGCCAGCACCACAGTCCTCAGCCATATTGTCATTTTGACCATAAATATTACTCCTACCTTTATTCCATGTCAATATTTAGATTCCTTGACCATGAAAACATACCATTCGCAACTGGATTCATAATGATATCTATTTTAGTCAGTAGTTTTTCATAGAAGTCACATTTTTCGGCATGGTGGCCAGACGCTGATCCGGATCAACACCAAAATCGAATCAGTTCTTCCTTTTCCCATGCTGAACATTTCCTGAAAATTTCATCCAAATCCATCCATTACTTTTTGAGTTACTTTGTTCACAGACAGACGGACGGACGGACAGACAGACGGACAGACAAACTCTCCTGAAAACATAACCTCCTTGGCGGAGGTAATAATGATAATAATAATGATTAATAATAAATTAATATATCCATTTGAAAGCTTGCAGACTTGGAAAAAATGGATTTTCTGCTCTAATTTAGTCCAACAGAATTTCCAACCCTAACTTCATAGGCCAAGTGAAGCTGTGAATGAAAACAGTCAAGTCTTTAATTAGACAGATTAACACAAAAAACACATTTTTATATCCATTAGGATTTTTAGGTGATACATGAGCATGCAGTAAACTGAAGAAACAACTTTATTTTAACAGCATTATATTGTTAAAATTGATTCATTGAGCATTTAGGGTTTGCAGACAGAGCGGTGATTAGTGTTAACGATACTGGGTAAAAATCAGGTTGTTGTGATGTCATGTTGTCAAGAAAACTGCAATTTTTCAGATGAATGCTGTCTTAAGTGACCAAACAAATGTCTCTTAAATAGAAATTAGTTTTTTTGTCTTTGTTTGCCCTTCCATTTATCTCTTAAAGATACAGATTTGTGTCATTTCGGACTTCTGATTGAAAGGCGGACAAAGACGGAAAAGTCGTTATGGAAGCCTCTCACTGTCACAGTTACTCTTTGAACTCAAACAGACATATTTGTGATGAGTGACACACAGACTCTGCATGCATGTGGTCTCTGATAAGACTATACTGATGGTGGCTTTTGTTTGACATAGTCTAGATATGAGAAAAAGTTGTGGTAGCAGCATAGTTAGAGTCGGGGCTTATATAGACGATGTGATTGTTGCACATGTAGCTGCCATGCTAAACCTGCCATTCAGCCCTGATATTGACGATGAACCACAGCCACACCCCCCCCGATTGTCTGCTGCACTGAGAGCTGCAGACTGAAATCACTACATCTCTATGCGTGGAAATACTTAAATAAACTGTTTAAGATATGTGTGTATCACTGAGGTTCAGATCTTGCTGACATCGTTGCTTCCTTTTAGCATGATCTCTGTTTGGAGAGATGGAGGAGCTTGTTATGATTTTAAAACTAAGAAAGGCAGAAAACCGTGACTAACAAAACAACAGGGTTAACTCTGCCTCTGCTGACCATACAGGCTGTGTATCTACGGTTACTTAGTCAGAAGATCAGTTTGATCCAGTATCACAGTGGGTCTAAATCCTTCGTTAACTCAACCAAGGAAGTTCAGTTTTTATTTGTCTGTTTGTTAGCAAGATAACCCGAGAAGTTTCTCTAATTGTTTTAGACATTTTCAGGTTTTCAGGTTAGTCAAGGCACAAGAGAGAAGTTATTTGATTTTGGCGGTGATCCAGGTAGACAAAAGGAATATTTGAAAGGTTTTGGTTTGTTGATCTTGCCATATGAGGCAGTATTTCACATTTTTGACAGTTTCCAGCCTAAAAAGTCACACAAACAGGCAGATAATGAAGTCCTTTTTTAGTCAGAAGTGATTTTCCTGCAAACCAAAACACTGGTATCATGTTTCTGTACTTAGAAAAGCACTGATCCTTCAGTCCAGCAGCAGCTCCTGCTTGATCAAACCATTATTTTCTGTCTCTGTATCAATGCAGAATCATTTTTGTTTGCATTGTCATGAATCAACTAGAGGATCATTTTGACACCCCTGCTGGGGAGAGTGCGTCTCAGGCCCCCTGTCTGTTCAGGATGCTCTCTCAGTGCTACATTCAAACTCTTTTTGGCTGATTTTCCAAAAAATTGGTGCAGTCAATCAATCAGTTACTTTATTGTCATTGCACATGTCACAAGTACAGAGCAGTGACATTTTTCTTCACAGTTCAACCCGTCAAAGAGCATACAAAGACAATGACATGCCTTTGTATGGGGGAGACACGATCAGGAAGACCATCGGGCCGCCAGCAGAGCAGCCCATTGTTTTCTCTGATAGGAAAAGGGAGACATCAGGGAGAGAGGAGGAGAAATAATGGCCGGTCTCACACTATGCCCTATAGAGCACAATGTGAGATCAGAAAAAAACACATCAGCATATGAGCAACATGATGAGACAAATTAAAAAAAAACTCCAAGACAAGCACATATGATGGAGGGCAGGGAAAGGAAAGGAGTTGCATCCTGTAGCTGTGGAGAAACTTATCAGTCCAGTTAAACCAAAAACTGAGAGGTACAGCTCTTAATAAACCTTAAGTTTCTGATTCTTATTCAGCACGACTTCAGCTCTGCTATGGCGTTAGCATAGAACTACAGCAGATAGAGTGAGCCCCATAGTCATGCCACTGCTTTGTCAGACCACAGATACATTCTGGATGGTCTCATCGTACACCCCTAGCTCCAAGAGAGTCACATCATTCCCTCAGCAGACATGTGCTTGTAATGTGTGGACAAATGAGCAGAAATGTAAGTAAGATGATGTGTGCATCTGTACTTGTCACTACATAAATGCAGGCATTGATATTTTCAATAGTTGTCATCCAAACGTCTCACTAGTTGCAGGGCGCTCCATTCACAAGTGGTTTGAAATAGCTGCGTCCTGCCGTAGTGGCCGTCTGGTTTGAAAGGAGCTCTTGTTTGTCGGCCGTGTTGTCATGCAGACTCGGCAAAGGCTGAATAATGTAGCTCATGCTTTGATGATTTCTCTGGCTGAAGAAAAGAGCTACAGTCTGCCTCTTTTTTCTGCTTTTTTTTTAAGCAGAGCGGGCGGTCTCACTGGCGTGTTTCCTCTTTATTCAGACGAGGAGGAAAAAATTGAAAGGGACTTCGAACACGGAGGGATCAGAGCACAGACAGTGTGTCACGGCCAGGAGTCGAACCTCTGCCTACACGCCAGGATTCACGTGTAGGATTTGAAAGAAAGAGACCTTTAACAAGTGTTGGTGTGGAGCTGCTGTGGGCTTGGATTCATTGTGTGCTGCAGTTATCTTGTATTCAAGGTGTGGTATTATAAAGTCCTGAGATATTCCAGAGTCCTGAGGTCAAATACCAGAGCTCCATAAAGATTCACGTATGCAGATTCTTTGGCTGAAAGAGTCAGAACATAACTCCTCTGTCTGGACACATTTTCACACAGCCACACCGATAAAAAACTATTACTCACACAGATCCAATTTAATCGGAGGTTAGATTTCTTTGTGATGGTAAAGTCCCTGCAGGGTGAGATGATAGGCAAACATTTTTCACTTTTATGTCGTTTCATCTAACATTGACTCGCGCTCCATATCTGCCCCGTCCGTCTTAAACAAATGGGCAAATATTCTCTGCTGACTATGTGAGTTCATTTCACTTCCACAGAATGCAAACACTGGCTTCTTTTTCAGTGAAGAGGTGAACATTTGATAGCAGCTCAGTGGTTTGTTTTTGTAATGTGGATTACCAAGAGGCTTGAGAACAGTGGCAGCTAAATAAACCACATTTAATGTGAATTTAAGGATCTTCTATCAGGCTTTCTGCTGCCGTACTGATCACCTGTTAGTGGGATCAACCAATAGTGATACTGATGAGCCATTATTATTACATGATTTTGTTCAAAACAGACTGACGCTAGAAAAGCACTCGGAGAGCACAGACCTCCACCAGCGCCACAGTCCTCAGCCATATTGTGATTTTCACCATAAATATTAGTCCTACCTTTATTACATGTAAATATTTAGATTCCTTGAAAACATACCATTAGCAATTGTATTCATAATGATATCTATTTTAGTTCAGTAGTTATTCACAAAAATCACATTTTTCATGATGGCGGCCAAACGCTAATCTGGATCAACACCAAAATTGAGTCAGTTCTTCCTTTTCCCATAATGAACATTTCCTGAAAATTTCATCCAAATCCATCCATTACTTTTTGAGTTATTTTGTTCACAGACGGACGGACGGATTGGCAAACAAACTCCCCCAAAAACATAACCTCCTTGGCGGAGGTAAAAATATCATGTGGACTTGATGGTAGTCTGATGAATGAAATACAATAAGATTCAGAACATGAAGAAAAACCCTGTAACTCTGATATTATCAGGATAAGGGCTAGACGATATTACCTAATGTCAATATCACAATTGATTGAAGCTCTAACCTCGATTACGATTAATGAACGATTATTTTATGATATGCTGTAACGCATTAGTGATACCAGTGGACATCGAAACAGTCTTTATGCAGTATTTACACTTAACTTTTTCTGCTTGATGTCCTCTGCACAGAATCAAAAATGTGCCCAAACAATGGAGATGGTATTTTTCTTGTCTAGTAGGTCCCCTGATAGATTGGTGCTTGTCTCCTCCATGTTGGTGGCACGTCCTTTGCTCTTGGCAGAGTGAACATAGACTATTTGGTGGGGGCGCGGTCATGTGACTTACACAGGGAAAATTTTTAAAAAATCGTCATCAGTAAAATTACTTAGATTACAGGGTCTCAATGTCGATTTTGATTATTTTTCGATTAACTTCCCAGTCCTAATCAGGATATCTGAGCAGCCTGCCGGGGTAATTCACTGACATGTTCAGACTGACATTAACATTTCTTTTCTGTCACTGTTTTTTTATTTGACAAATTGTATTTTCTTATCAGGATCACAGTGTAGAGACTTGAGGGACTTCATTAGACTTTTTCATTGTTTTGCCTTGTTATTTCAGGCCTCATCCACATGGACATTTCTGTTTTCAAAAGAAGTTCTCTGTGAAGACGGCTTTGTTTCAGTAAAAACCATCCCCATGAAAACACTGAAAACAGTGTAGAACTTATGCCAGGCCTGTAGGTGGAGCTGTAACGCTGCTGCACACGACCATCAAAACCAGAGAAGAAGACGTGGAGCATACTCATACATCATGAGAAATGTGTCCAAACACTGGCGCACACTGTTCTCCGTGGCCTCTTGTTGCTCAAGGTGGCTGTAGAGAAGCAGAAGATTTTTATGTTCCAGTCAAAACAACCTCAGCAGCTTCTGCAGCGTGAATGAAACTTGGTATTGTATGTAGTTGTTCTCCCTGTGCGTGTATGCTCTCTCATGGCTCTCCAGCTTCCCCCAATGGACCAAAAACATGCTGAGTAGATTGGCTTGTGACTTCAAATTGGCCTTAGATTTTGGTTGGAGTGTGGATGGTTGTCTCTCGATGTGGCCCTTTTCCATCAGCCCTACTCTACTCGCCTTGTGCTGCTTTTCCATTAGCCCCAGTCGCCTGCTCAACAGGGTGAGCGGCACTGCGATGACATCATTTTGAGCGCGACAAAACAATCTGTGGCTTTTTGTCACAAGCTGAGTAAATAAGGAAAGCAGAAGAAGGCTGCAGGTGGTAAGAAGAAATATCCCTTGAGAAGCACAGGAGAGTTTTGGAAGCTATACAACAGAATGAAGCCGAGGACGAGAGCAACCGAGCTGCAAAGAAAAGACGAATGAGGGTAAGCTAATGGTAGCTACCGCTAGCATGCTAGGTCGTCACGCTCATGACTCATCGATGATGACATTGTCTAACCAATCAGTAGCCGGCAGTCGTGACGTCATCTTTTAGCATCAACTCAGCTCGCTTGGAACCAGAGTGGAGTAGGTACTGAAACTAGCTTGTTTTAGGAGGTACCAGGCTAGTGGAAACACGCTGCAAATCGAGTAGGGCCGAGTAGAGTAGGGCCAAGGCGTGCTAGTGGAAAAGGGCCATAGGCGGCCCTGTGATTGGCTGGTGACTTGTCAGGCTCCTGTCCCCCAACCCTGAAGGGGATAAGTGGTTTAGATGATGGATGGAAAAGATGTTGACATATATATTGAATGTCATCACAAAGCTGAAAAATATGGCGATATAAAGTTTGTCTATGCCTCCCAGCCCTACATCCTGCACTGGATTGATTCAGTTAAATTAACAAAGCTCCATTAAAGATAGATGATATGACAGAACAGATAAACATCTGTCGCTAACATCTGTAAATGCATGCATTATCAGCTGATGACTTCTGTATGGTAAAAGCTCCAGTATTGGCTGCTCCTGATGTTTAATCGATGCATCTGTTCATCTCCAGCATTTTGTTCAGGGTTTAAATTGTGTTTCCTATAACACAGCACCCATGGGAACATAACTTAGCCAGTATAATTTAACCCTGAGAGGCAGCAAAACACTCTTCTAAGAAAATCTGTATCATCCTCTCACTTCCTTGAATGCACACATATCAGTGCAGCTGTATGCGCGCGGGGCCTCCTGGGAAAAGCCCGGGCCCGTGTGTCAGAGCCTTGAGTGGCTGCCTGTGTCTGTGTGTATGTAACAGTTCCCCTGCAGCAGGGGCCGGCCAGCCAGACGGATGTAAACGGCCTGATCTGTAATCCCGTGTATGAGTGGTGTTAGTGTGTAGGTGGCAGCCGGGTCATCTGTCAACTACCTCAGGCCAAACGCACTCTCGGCTACTTGTTGACTCTCCCTCAGACACATAGGGAAGGATGTACACATCAGCACCCACATACACATTTACTCCTACATATACGCGTGCACGCACACACACACACACACACACATATGCAGACATGCACTCCCGGGCTCAGCCAATATTTACCCTGCAGTCTCCTGCCAGACAGCCAATCCAATCTCTCACTAAGCTCTTTGTTGTTTGTTTGGGGTTTGTTTTTTGCCTCTTTTTGTTTGGTTTGTTTGTAAAGGTGTTGTTGATTTGGAATTAGTTTGTTTTTTATTTAGTTTGGTTATGAATGAATTTTAGTAATGATCCAAACCAAGTCTGAGACCTCAGGGAGGGGGGTGGCTAACACAAGTGAACAGCAGTACTTAAAAAACCCAGACGTTTTTCCCATTTACCTCCAGACAGATTACTCTCTGCGATCACTGCTCCTATAATTAATTTCACTGGGAATTTCTACACTTGGTTAGAGTCTCCCTGTGGATTCTTATTTAGTCTGCCACCTCTCCTTAGTTGTAGGGTTACAGCTTGAGAGGGTTAAGGCGGAGCTCTTTTTCTAAAGTAAGTCAGAGGGGCCCCCGACCCTGTTTTCACACCGTGGAGTTGACCTGCAGACGTACTCAGCTGGCCCAGCTAATAAACACTTGCTAGTGGAGCACGGAGATCCATACTGGGAAGGACTAAAAGGTACTCAGCATATGTGACACTGCAATACGAGGTCTGGCTATTAAACAAAGCGGTTGTGCTTATGAGGCTAGAACTAGGGCTGAACAATTAATTGCAAATTAGATTTCATGCCTATTTATTACCTCTAATTGAATTACCCGCAACTTTTGTTTTTATTACAAGAAGAAAAAGACCAAGCATGAGTTTTAAATAATTATTTAACCTAAGAACTTTAATTCAGGTCCCCAAAGATAGTAGACTTATGTTTAAATTGGAACATTTGTTTTATCATGTAGTTTGGCTTCTACTTTGAACTGTGCCATTGTTAACATTACCCAAAGTGTATTTACAACAACTGTTCAAACATTGAGGCCATATCGATTCTGTAGAATCCGTATTGATACACGTATCCCCAAGAAGTGCATGACGATGTTTTGCAGTATTGATATTTTGAGCACAGGCCTAGTGGGAGAGAGGGCAGTTAAGAAAACTTTTGACAATAACTTGCCTGAAAATGTTGGAAATGCCTTGGCGAAGGTTTCTGGATTACTTTTTTTTAATGGACTTATCAATTCCCCTTTTTATCATCTTATCTCACATCATGCTTTTGTTCCCTTTTTTATGTAATATAAAAATGGAGAGTTAACTTATTATTGACGTGTTTGGAGCTGCACTGTAGATTTTAAAGACTTTAACGAGCAGTTTGTTGTGTTTGTTCTTGCTTGTGCCATAGTGTTTGTATGGGATCATCCATTTTGGCTGGTACAGTGTTCATTTAAAGGTGCTATGAGGAGAATCTATTTCCGGCGACATAAAGACTCTGCTACCCATGAGCACGCACGGCGACTGTCGTAAAGACTTGTTCCAAGCCAAAGCGTGTGTTTGTTGTTTTGTTGCTAATGAATGCTGCTCAGACCTTCCTCAGAACTCTGCATTGCTTTACAACTTCTTTTTTCAAGAACTTACAGGATACAAAGCGTCGAGGTAATGTATCTCTTTCTAGTTACGTAGCGGTAGTTTTTGATGTGTGGCAACAAGCAATTTTTGGAAAACTTAGTATCATGGTTCTGTAGCCGGCTATATATGCTACTTACAGCCCGGTGCTCTAAGACGTGTAATATAAATAATATAAATTTGCTCTAGTTTTAATTGTCTTGTTCCTGAAGTTGAGTATCCAGTCCAGTCCAGCCCTGTCCGACCCGACCGCGAAGCTAAGGAATAGCATTTATAGATAACCTATTTTGATGCTATAAAACTCATCTTAAAGTGTGTATTTTGATCAGGCATATATCTAAAAGTGAGACTTTTTTGTAATTACTTAGAAACTCCTCATAGCATCTTTAAAGAGAGGGATATTAACTGTTAAAGCATGTCAAACTCTTCCTATACAGTCACATCAGTGGTATTGTTGGACCTCACACCACTGCCAAGCTAGTACTGCTTCTGCCTTCTTCATTTATTTGACATTTTCTGTCTTGAATCAGCCTCTACCTCTCTGTCCCCTGTGCTCCTGTCTTGTGGCCGGGCAGCTCAGTGTTTTTAGAATCAAGCTGACAAACCTCCGAGCCACAAACACTGTGGAAAATGCAGCCCGCAGCAGCTCAGCAGGTCAAGTTCAGGCTGAGACTTCTGAAGTCCAAAGCAGTTGAAAGGTCATTCCTGGGCATCCCTGTCCTTCTCCCTGCAGCACCTTCACTCAGTGCTGTACACTGAAAACAACATCCGACCCCGTCACTGGCTGCTGGGGCTCCCTTTGTGTCTAGATTTTGCACCCCCAACCCCACGCACACACCCCAGACCTCCTCCCATAGTTCCCAAAATGCCCTTGGGACCAGGGCAGATTTGTAGTCCTAGTGTGTTTGAAGACAGGCCATCCGTCAAATGTGTGTGTGTGTGTGTGTGTGTGATGTGGTGGTTGGGGGTGGTTAGTAGCCTGCTGTCTCAGTCAACATCTATTTACACACAGTTGGACTGTCTGAGATATTAAGGAGTCTGTCTGAGATGCTAAGAAGTGAATGAATCAGCCGCGCTGTCTGCTGCATGTCTCATGACTGCAGATCAGTGGACGGGACACATTACAGTCAATCAAGACGCCGGGCACCGCACGCACTTTTGCAGATAGTACACAAGCAATTTATGGCTTTTTCTGCCTTATAGCAAATCTGCTTTTCTCAGCATTCAGACAGATAAAGTGGCTGGCGTGTTTATTACCCTTTGTGAACCCATTCCCCCTGCATGTCCCATTTTCCCCCCTCACATGAAACAAAGACGTGATTACTGCTTTCAAGTAAAAAAATGCTGTTTCACATGTTCTGAAAAAAAGAATCTTAAAGGCTGTGCCGCCTGCTGTTTCTCAGATTTAAGGTAATCCGTTTGTTTATGTGTGCAGGAACACCCAGACAGTGGAATAATGACATGTCTCTTCAAGTGGTTTGCAGGATTTTCCTTGGATTTTGAAGAGGCTTACTGTAAAGTTTCCAGAGCAGCGTTGAGGGCGGTCTCAGGGGATGTATAAGATCACTACAGTAGGGGATCTTCAGTGCCTAGGTAACCTAGAAAATACACATGTACATGACTCTGTGACGCTCTGTGTATTGTCTGTAGCTGGAGGAAAGCTTTGACATCCAGCAGCAGACATCCTGCTCTGTATTTACGTCGCCTCACATGTCGGCCCACATTGTGTTACCTTATGAGGCAGCTGGATTTGTGAGGTCACGAGAATCACGCGTAAAATGTGCTGATTTACCACAGAGGCTGCCATGATAAGCTCCCAGGGTGGGAATAATATTTACTTTTGAACTGTATATACATCAGACTGTAGGGCTGCTGCGATCCCAGGATTGTAAACTTCAGAAAGACTCTTACATTTGACCTGGTTCAGAACTAAGGCTGAAAGATTTGAGAAAATAATCTAATTGCAATATTTTTCCCCAATATTGCAATTGCGATTTACTCTGCGATTGTTTTAATGTTCCTTATCTTATTAATTCTTCAACAAACATAAGCAGTAGATCGTTTTATAGTATAACCAATATGACATTAAATCAATCTAAGGATAAAAGATTTGAGAAAAAGTGGAGAAGTGAAGAACAGAAGCAAAATAGGTATGAAATTGCAAAAAAAAGGGCAAAAAAATTCAAAAGTGACTAAGGAAAATTGATTATAGCAGCAAAATTGGGATTAAATTTCAAAAACCATGTAAAAATTCCAAACATGGTCTGACAGTGGCCAAAAAAAAAAAATGACTGGGAGCAAGATAGGTATAAAGTTGTAAAAACTGGGTTAAAAAAGGTTAAAATAGGCATGAAATTGCAAGAAACTACATCACAATGCCAAAATGTTCAACACATTTTGGGTTAAAAATATTGCACTGTCTGCGATTTGAAAATTGCAACAAGCCATATTGGGATTTAATCTAATTTGCAGTTAATTGTTCAGCCCTATACTACATGGCAGACGAAGTCATTCTCCATTTATGACTGGGGAATGATTGGAGCCCCTTTACCTTCAGAGCTGCTCTAATTCTTCATGGCATTGATTCACCAAGGTGCTGGACACATTTCTCTGAGATATTGTCATGATAGCATCACACAGATTTGTCAGACATACATCTGTGATGCAAATCTACTATTCAACAACATCCTTAAGGTGCTCTATTACATTAGGATCTGGTGCCTGTGGAGGCCACTGGTGCATGGTGAAGATCAAGACTCAAGGTTTAAATGATTAGAGCTTTGGTGCGTTGCAGACTTGAGCTTATATAGAGCTTTTCTAGTCTTCTGACGACTCAAAGCACTTTCACCTGCACGTCACATCTTCATATTCACACCTGTTCACTTTCTCTGATGGTTGGAGCTTCTGTGTCAGGTGTCCATCAGTATCTCGAACACATTCACACCCTTTCATTCCCATTTACACACCACTGATGCAGCAGTGGGAGAAACTTAGGGTTAAGCGTCATGTCCAAGGACACACAGCTGGAGCTGGGCTCAAACTGAGTTCCAACCAAACATCACTGATTCCCCTGGACACTGTGGTCATAAAGGGATGGACAAGGTCAGAAACAATACTCAGGACGGCTGTGGTGTTTAAGTGAAGTTCAGTTGGTACAAAGGGGCCCAAAATACCCCTTCATCATAAAACCACTATAAGCCTGAACTAGGGGTGGGCGATACGGCAAAAATATCATATCGCGATTTTTTAAAAAATAAAATCACGATCACAATTTTAGCACAATTATTTTTTACTTTGATTTTTCTAGACTAATTTGCATGTTTGACCATTATTTCCAATGTTTAACATATAAAACATGTAAAACCCTAAAAGAAAATTAAAGCCAAAGAAACTTTCTGAACAGGTTTTAATCTAAATAGTGCAGTTTTTATAAAAATGTGCAATAAATGTAAACATAAAAGGTAATGAACAACAATATCAACATTATCTCTTAAAGTGCAACAATTCAAAACAAATGTTATCTAACTGCAATGTCTATAACCTGAATGAATAACCCAGCTGCTTCAGAACAGATTTTTGTTCAGACATCTTCAAGCTTTTAACTCCTTTTCTCTTTCCGCCATGGCTTCACGCTACATAACCAAAGAGGAGATCCCACCATGCACTGCGCGTAATGTGCTATGATTGGCTAATTCGGGTGCGCGTCAAAGTCTCTTCGCCCACACAGACGATCTGACGCTCTTTCTGCTTTATGAGATCATCCCCATGTTATAATCCTTAACGATATAATATCGTCATATCGCACACCCCTGGCCTGAACCCTTGATACAAACCAGGATGGGTCTGTGCCACCATGTTGGTGAAGACAGTTTCCTTCCATCAGACTGTCCCCTTAAAACCCAAACTCATCAGATCAGGCCAGTTTACCTCTAAATCATCCCATTTTGGCAAGTTATAAGTTTTAGCCTCGGTTTTCTGGTCTTAGCTGACAGTAATGGCACCCGGTGACTCCGAGTGATCTGCTGCTGCTAAAGCCCATTGACTTTAAGACTGGACTTGATGGTGTTCAGAAATGGTCTTCTGCATACCTTGGCCATTGCTATTGCCTTCCTGGTAGCTTCTGGCATCAAAGAGGCATATTTCCAGGAGAGCATTCATTCACTGGATATTTTCTTTTGTTTAGATCATTCTCTGTAAAACCTGGAAATGGTTGTGTATGAAAATCCTAGAAGAGCAGCAGTTTTGAAATATTCAGATCAGCTTGTCTGCAGCTCCGTTTATACCTGAATCACCTTTCCAATGCTTTGCCTGAACTTTAAACGTAAATGTATTGAGCAGAAAGAAGTAGTTAAGAGGACGTTACTCACAAAGCAGCCGGTGAGTGCTTATACCGAAGTCTTTGTTAGCTGATTGTTTAAAGATGGGCTCAGTTATAAGAGGAATGTACATGTAAGTGCAGAGTTTCATGGCGAGGCCATTTCTTCTGTCCTACAGCAAGAAAACACTGACCCTGAGAGAATGAGCCTCTTTGATTCAGTAGTTCTTGTTGCTGCTTTTTTATTTCCTTAATATAACTGCTGTTACGTGAAGTGATTGACGTGCAGTTGTGTGTTGCTTAGCATCTCCATAACGCCTCTCACAACAGAAGAACACCTCAGTGTTCTGAGATCTGAGCTGAAAACATGGTAATGATCTGTGCTCAAGGTTGGTAAAAATATGCACTTTTTATGTAGTGTTTGGTCTACAGTTAGGACTTTTAGATTTATTTTGAAATTGTCCCATTCAGTCTTGTCAGAAAAACTTCAGTGTTCCTTGTTGCCCTTATAAAGCAACAATAAACAAACATTTTACCACATAAAGCCAGAAGTAGCAGTTTCGTCAAGGCTAAAATCTGTTGAAGCCAAAGGTTTCTTTGTTTTGCAACGTAAAATGAGTTCTTTTCTGTGCAGTCTGGTGACTTTGAGAGTGGTTTAGTTAACATCTGTTTGTGGCCAAAAACAGGATTCCAGCCTAACAAAAGGATCTGTCTCTGCAGCACTCAGCTCTGATGTTCATCACACACTTCAGATAAAAGTTAAAACAAGCTCTTTCACAGGATGTCATTTGATTAAGTGCATTTCCTTCAATAGTTAACTCTTTCTTTGTATTCCCACAAACATTTAAAGTCACATTTTTCTGTGTCCTCCAAGTTTTTAAAGGAAATCTTACAAGTCAGAGCCTATTGAGGGAAAGGCATTGCAAATTAGCTTAGGCTACAGATGCTGACAACATTGTCGCTTCATACTGTTGTTTTACAATTAAACTTTAAGAGATATTCTTTCTCCAGTGATTTAAAGATATGGGGATTGTTAGGTTTTCTTAATGTTGATTGTCTTCCTTAATAATCTGAGTCCAAGTCAACTGAGGTGCACACTATGAGATAATTGTCTCAAGTTTCAGCTCTGATCTCCTGCTCTGACCAAAGTCAGCAAAGGCCTAGTTATCTGGTGGTCCTGAAGATTATCTTACCTGTTTTTCTTCTGGAGTGAGGTTTGCTAGTAGTCTTTTTATCTTTCAGAATGCCTCAGAAGAAGACGGTGGGCACACCGACTTTAAATCTAATGTATTCAATATTTATGATAAAAAATCCTGGCATGTTGGGGGTGCTGGTTTGACGGAGTGGTTAGCAACCAGGCACCCCATGTACTTGCTCCTGCCCGTCCAGGTTCGAATCCCGCCTGTGACCAGTTTGCTGAGTGTCTCCCCCTACTCTCTCACCCCCTTTCACAAGCCTATCCACTGTCTCCTATCAATAAAGGCAAAAAATGCCAAAAAAATACATTAAAAAAAACAAACAAAAGAAATCCTGGCATGTTTGGACTGAGGACAGCTGAGCATGGCTTCATATTGTCATCAGATTAACCAGGACAAAGACAATCAGGAGTAAGCTGGGGTGTGAATCAAATGTAGCTGTGGCAACAAGGCTAAAGGAGAAGCATAAAGTTTGACAGACGTCAGAACGTAATTGTTGATTTGTGGCATCACAGGAGCATCTGTACTGCATAACCTGCAAATAAATAAAGAGAAACTGATAAGTACGAGAGCTGAAAAACAGGGAAGCTAACTGCTAGCTGCATTCAGCTTCAGTTCTTTTCAAAGTTGTCCTCGATTTTTTTCCCACTAAAGCTGTATGAGATCACGAGCTGCAAGAGCTGAGACCCAGGTTGTTGGTGCGTCAGTCGGTGTGTGGTGTGCTGTCATTGTCTTTGCAGGACATCACACACTACAACCTTCAGGAGATCAAGCTGAGACCACAAAGTCAAAACTGATAGATCCCACTGGGTAGAAGTGATAAGTTTGTGCACCAGTTAGATTGTGTGATCCCACTGAAGGTGTAAAGGTTGGACATCTAGCAGGCTCATGCGGACAGCATGAGTCTTTACACTGTCGTCCTCTTGACTGTATTTTTTACTCCTTGCGTTACTCAGCTTCAGTAACCCATGACTTTTTGGATCATCTGAGCTTCACTGTCAGCTCTGTGCCTCCTCATCACCCCAACACCACACAGCCAAAGGGGGTTAAATCGACATCCTGCGCCAGCTGGGCGGCGAGCTGCCCCCTAACAAGGCTTTGCTCTGGATCTGACCTTATCACAGGAAATTACACTGGATTACACCTGAGGCAGAGAGATAGAGGTCCAGATAAAACGGGGGGACAAGCAGCCTTTGTGTTTTCAATGAAAAAACAAACAACTGCTTTCACCTGCTGGCACATGCAGCAGCTTTATCAAATATGTTTTTCATCGAATGCATTTAATACGTATTTGTGTCGAGATGAGAAACCAGCATGATGGTTAATAAATCGGAAAGAAAGAGAGCACAGTGCCAAACCTCCGATTGGAGCCATCTTTTTGCAGTGATGTCTGAGGGTTTTTATGAGCTTTTTCTTCCCTTAACATTTTAACCCGATTAAACCTCCCAGCCTGGAGTCAAGTAGCAAAGGATGTGTGTGGGAGTCAGAATAAGGAGCCCTTGATAGCCCATCCACTCCTCTTCTCTCTTCTCCTCCCCTAAAGGATTTTTCAGGCTCTCTGGGAGGAATTTTCTTTTGCATAGTTTGTCTTTGGGCTGATGTATACTGGGAAGAAAAGATTGTGCTGTTTGGCTGACAGGCAGGAACCTTTCTCCGGGTACTGGTTGTCTGACTTTAGGTGGTTGCACTTTTTCAGACGGTGGACTATTTGCAAACTTCCCATCATGTATATGCTGTAAAGGGGAGTTTGTGCTCAGTGGAAGGGGATGGAGGGCTGATTACAAAGTAATGTTCAAGGCAATGGCTATTGACATTGCAAAGCAGCTGGATTCTACTGATTGTATGTTTGTCATCAGGCATCTTATTCGCTGTCAGAGCGTAACTGGACAGATCAGTGTCCTGGGTTCAAGAACAGAGACGCAGTAGCTAAGTGTTGGTTAACTGTTAAAAGTAAGACATGACTGCAAGCCTTTGACTGGCCCTGAATTAAAATGACAAGTTAAATGGTTCTGCCCTTTCTAATCTGTTTCTCTGGGATGTTGCTGAGATGTACTTGAAATAAATCCCATGTACATGTGAAACAGTCCACTAGGTGTTTCAGACTGTGAGGTTTCGGTTTCATGCATTATTTGTTTCCTTTGCCTTTTACAGCAATCAAATGAAGACAAATTCGCATTTTCTCCTTGTAGTTGTTTCATAAGAACTTTAAACACAAAAATGTCACCTCTGGGTTGCATGATTGGGATATTTGCACGTTTTCATACTTAAGTAGCCAATATTAGTAGTCTTTTTTTTGTTTTTGTATTACTCCTACATTGTATCTGGAAACTATATTTTGCCTTAGCAGTAAATTCAGGCTTTGTCTGACATTTAGCGGTATTTTTGAAGTTTGGTTGTTTCATTTAAGCCCCAGTCACACATTCCCGTTTCTCATGGCGATTGTGCACGATTGTCATAATCCTGATGAAACGTGCTTTCGTCGAGGTGCATGCGCTACTTGGACTGGATCAGCCTTGTATAGTCATGGATGAACGGCGGGAAACGTGGAAGGGTCCCGACAGTTTTGAACTGTTCAAAACTGTCATGGAGAATCACCGTTCTCAGTATAGTGGCATGGAAGCCTAATGCAGTCCTAAGGTGAACGGTATTAGCGTGGCATGTACGGAGCTCAGTCGGGACGATCGTGGCTCAATCCTGACAGCTTTATGAGGACGACTGACAAGGATGTATCCGTTTGTGCCCCGACTGTGTCCCGTTCAAGACGGTGCAAGCGACGGGGCTCAGTCGGGGCTTACGTGACGCGAACTGAGCTCCAGCGGGGCTGACGTCGTGTCACCGGGACGGAAATTCAAGGAATCCTTGTAAAATCGCTGTATTAACCTAACTGGAGCGGGACAAACGCCCCCCTAGCGCTACTGGTGGTGTATTTACGAGGTGTGTCCTGAGGTGAGACAGTAATTTCTTCCCGTACCATAGCGATCACACCAGCCTCGTCAATCGTGATTCAATTTTGGTGTTGATCCGGATCACAGTCTGGATCTGCCATGACGAAAAATGCGATTTTTGTGAATAACTACTGAACTAAAATAGATATCATTATGAAACCAGTTGCTAATGTAATGTTTTCATGGTCAAGGAATCTAAATATTTACATGAAATAAAGGTAGGACTAATATTTTTTGGTAAAAATCACTATATGGGTAAGGACTGTGGCGCTCTTTTTCTTTTTTTTTTTTTTGAATGTATATTTTTGGCATTTTTTGCCTTTATTGATTGGAGAGAGACAGTGGATCGGCCCGTGAAAGGGGGAGAGAGAGCAGGGGAAGACACTCTGCAAACTGGTCACAGATGGAATTCGAACCTGGACCAGCAGAAGCAAATACATGGGGTGCCTGGTTGCTAACCACTCTGCCAAACCAGCACCCCCTCCAAGTGCTTTTCTAGTTAAACTTGGATTAGTTGCTCAGCTCTACCTAAAAATAAGTTTAAATGTCTGCAAGTACAGGCCTTTGAAATTGTCCTATTCAGTTTGGTCAGAAAAATGTCAGTGTTCTTTGTAGTTATATAGTTATATATAGGATATAGCTTTGGAAGCATCTTCCTGTTGACACCAATGTAGAACTGATGGTGTTGTGCATCCCTACTTCACCTGTCCTCTCCTCTCCTCTCCTCTCCTCTCCTTTCCCTTTCTCTCCCCCCTCCTCTTCTCTCCTCTCCTCTTCTCTCCTCTCCTCTCCTCTCCTCTCCTCTCCTCGTTCATGTCTCACCTTTTTCCTTCTGCAGAGATTCAGACTTCTGTCTCATTTTGGTCCTTCTCCCTTCCCATCCAGACCTGCGAATCAGACAGCGGTGTCTGATACCTACCACCCCCACCTCTCTCCCTCCTCCTGCTCCTCCTCCTCCTCTCCCCGCGGCAGCCACCAGCTGACCCCAATCAGGCATAGGGCCTGCTCTATTGTCTGGTGGGGAGAGGGGACACACACACACACACACACACACACACACTCACACATGCACAGACTCAGACGGGGGGTCAGAGGAAGACAGTGGCTGTCTGGTCAGACTGCCTCTTTGACTCCCAACCCCCCAACCATAACATCATTCCCCTCCTTTCCTCTCCTGCCTTCTTCTCTCCTTCCCTCTTGCCTTCATTAGGAGTCCCAGATGTATATGACAATGCTTGATATGCAAAGTGTTTTGGTTTGGCTTTGTCTTGCTAACTAAGTTCTGAAATGTCTGGATAAATTGTTATTGTTGTCTGAATGGGTAATTGGCGGACGTACGGGGAGGCAGTTTTAGCCTGTTACCATAACACGTCTCAACAGTATACCCAGCTGCTTTTTAATATTTTATAAAAAAAGAAACTAAAACAATTATGGACCAAAATCACATGTTGATTATTTTTTCGTTGAATCAGGATATGTGATGCGTTGTCTTTTTCTGTAGATGAGTTAACATGTAAATAAACGTTTGTTTCAGTGCTACAGTTAATAACTTTGATATGGCTCTAGTGGAAATAATGACAATGATTATCATAAAAAAACATACTGCCCTTTATGCAAAAACAGGGTTTGCAGGGTGCTTCAATTTGAAGTCCATCACATACCTGTCTACATGGCTTGACTGTGAGGACTTCACAGACTCTGTGTTTGATGACTGAAAAAGTAAGGTCTGAGATGAACCTACTGTTTAACTTTCTGCTTGCATTCGTCAATCTGTGTGTTTAACTTTTTTATGTAAACACATCTGACTTTAAACAGCTTCCTTATGTGGAGGGAGATGGTAAATACCCATCAGTTATCAGTAGAAACAGTAAATCAGCCCAGACTGATGAATGATACTTTAAACTCTGTGGCAAAAGTGTAAACATGTTTTTCAGTGCTTCTCTCTGTGGCTGGAGTTTGCTGCTCTGTGTTTTACTTTAGTTTGTTACCATGTTACCTGGTGTCTTTCGCCAGGTCTACTGGGTATCTTGTTTAGTTTACAGACCAGCTTGTAATCCTGTGTCCCTTGGGGTTACATTTTCATGCCTAACATGCTAGTTTGTCTGTTCCCTTGACACAATGACCTGCCTGTGACTATGTGGTCTTAAAGTAACCAGGCCATGGTGCAAACAGGAACCACTGATCATTGGTATCGAAAGAAGAAAACAACACAAATGGTCATCAGTCATATTTTTAAAATGTACAAGTTAAGTGTGTTGGTAACATAAAGAAGTGTCTGAAACAGATGAGGACCAACACATTTATGTAATTAAGACACGGTGCAGGACCTTGTCTGTCCCTTTTTGATTATTCAAACAAGAAACATCCAGGACTGGGCTTCTGTGTTGCTGTTGATATCAAATCAGGTATAATTGGTATACCTCCCAAAATAGGACCAATGTTGTCAAACAAGTCATTTCTTCTGACCAAGGAGAAACCTGAATCATCTGCTAGCTGTGCTTCCTGTTAGCAGTAAGCTAGTTCAAATAAAACATTACTGTAGTACACAGTAATAAAAGGGCAGCCTTAATAACTGTATACTTCTTCCTACTCTTTGTAGTAGCACAAGCAAGATATTGTCAGCAGTTTACCATCTTTGTTATATGCAGGTATGTTTTTCATGGTGACCACCCATGTTTGTTTATTTTTACATATTTAACATAAAGCATTCAATTCAATTAACACATCAAGTAGATATGTGCATGTGAAATGTGTGCAGCTGGTGATATAAATGTTCCTTGGTTACAAAAAGATCTTTGACTTGATCTTAGCTCAAGAAAAATATTGACTTAATGTTTCTGAGTTGTCATGCGTGGTTCCAGCTGTAAACAGTCTTTTTCCTGAACATCAGACATGGAAAATGGTGTTTTTATTTTTGATTGGCATCTGTTTTGTCAACACTAATGTCAGCTTTGTTGTGGTACCGTGTATTTGTTTGAAGATGCATGGAGGCATCGTCCCAGTTTTAAAGAAAATGATCAGATTGTGTGTTCATTAAGGTTGATGTTGTTGAACTTTTGTAAAGTAAAAACAAAGATCTGTCCCTCCAGTCCTCTTTGTCAACTGCTGAATTAAAGAGTTTGTGCATTAGATCCAGGAGAGCTTCAGAAAAAGACATTCAGCCACCTTTAAGCCTTATATCTGTGATGCTGATCTGCCACCAGATCTCTCACGTCTCTCCACCAAGGTCCTCTCCTCTTATGTGAGATACTATGGGGAATGCAATTCAGCACACTCCTCCTTTCAGCTCCTCACATAGGTTTGAGATGCATGAACAACTTTGTCACGCAGCAGACTTCACAAAATCTTTACAGCAGACAGTGTTTTGGTCAAGGTCGCGCTCCGCTCAGCTGAACGTCTTCCAGACGACTGAGGAAAGTTTTTAGTCACAGATAAACTTCTTGCTTCTTTAGGCTCCGTCTGCTAGGTTGATGTTTTAGCTGTGACTGAAGTTTACTGAATGTGAAATGCTGGAGCTCCGAGGAGTCACGATCAGCAACAGACAAGTGAGCTGGGATGCCCCATTTGGAATATTATCGCAAACCAAATGGCTGGGACAATATGGGAATTCTGCAAAATTTGTTCTTGGAGAGTTAAAGTAAAAACTGTAAGTCACCAACATCTCTATTTTCCCAGAGTTTGCTCAGGTACTTGATATCCTAGAATTGGCTTGTATATGTAACTCTGTGTTTTTAAGGTATGGAAAGGACCTGGATTTTTACCTCCGCCAAGGAGGTTGTGTTTTTGGGAGAGTTTGTCCATTCGTCCGTCCGTCCGTCCGTCCGTCCGTCCGTCCGTCCATCTGTGAACAAAATAACTCAAAAAGTAATGGACGGATTTGGATGAAATTTTCAGAAAATATTCAGCATGGGAAAAGGAAGAACTGATTCGATTTTGGTGTTGATCCGGATCAGCGTCTGGCCGCCATGGCGAAAAATGTGATTTCTGTGGATAACTACTGAACCAAAATAGATATCATTATGAATCCAGTTGCTAATGGTAAGTTTTCATGGTCAAGGAATCTAAATATTTACATGAAATAAAGGCAGGAGTAATATTTATGGTCAAAATGACAATATGGCTGAGGATTGGGGTTTTGGCGGAGGTCTGCGCTCTCCGAGTGCTTTCTAGTTTGATGAAATGGAAAACTACTTGATATCGTCTTGCCTGATAAAGGCAATCTCTGTGAATGGTCAGCTTATTACATAGGAAAATAAAAAAAATACCAGATAGCATTTCACATTTAAGGGTGTCACGGTGACACAGCAGGTAGTGCTCGTGCCTCACAACAAGATGGCTGCAGGTTCAGTCCCTGTGTTGGTTCTCTCTGGTCACTCCAGCTTCCTCCCACTGATCAAAAACATGCCCAGTGGGTAAATTTGTGATTCAGAATTTCCCCTCTGTGTGAGTAAGAACGTGAAAGCCTCTCTTTCTCTCTCTATGTATTTATTGTGTGTTGGTTAGGGGTGTAATGGTACACAAAAAAGGCGGTTCGGTACGTACTTCAGTTTTGGGGTCACGGTTGGGTACATTTCCAGTACAGTACGGGAACAGCGCACAACTATTTGCTTGTTTAGCACGTTTATTAAACCAAAAATTTGTAATTATACAAACTGAAAACCAAAATATATTCATTGTGCAACTTGGTAATACTAATAAGTTAAATAAAATAAATAAACAACAAATGTATGAAATTAAAATTATGAGTTTCTTTTTAAATTCCTTAAATGTGGACGACTGGGTACTTTATACCGGGGCTCAATCACCTTTAGCATGTGTTTAAAACCAGCTTTTTCCACAGCTGAATATGGTCTTAGATCTGATGCTATAAAAACATGTATAGATGCTGTTATTGCTTTGGCCCGATCTATGGTGTTTTTTGTCCTTACTGTGGCAATCTTCACACTTGAGTGGAGCCGTTTCAGGTGAACTGGCTTTGACGTGCTGTCGGAAAGTAACTGACCTCAGTTGAACAGTATCGGCACAGCGCAGTCATTTTATCCACCTGTCTTTCTCCATTGCAATATTTCACAATGAAGACAAAGTGTTCCCAAACAGGAGATTTCAGCGACAGGGGAGGGTCTTCAAGCTCTGGTTGGTCGCTCGCAGTAGCCATGATGCACAATTCAGACACAAGTTTTTGTGGTTATGGAAGCTCTTTGATATTCATCTTCTGATTGGCTCGCCGTGAGACGTCACGTCCACATGATATGTACATGATTGCAAGAGCACGAATCACAGACCACTTTCCTCATGAATATTAAAAAGCCTGCCCTAACCACCCCCGTGAATATTAAAAAGCCATGTGCAGCGGCTAACGTAAACTTACTGCACTCGTTCGAGTACAGGACTGTACAGAACTGAACATCCTTTTTGAGCGGTTCGGCACGGATACATGTACCGTTACATGTCTAGTGTTGGTATGTTGTGTATACTCTTAAATCTAATGGTTCTATCTATAATTATTTTTCCAGAATAAATTATAAAGAGTATTAACACTCTTCCTTGTTGTACTGGCCTCTTATATAACTATAATTATCCCATGACGGGTCAGGTGACCCCCTGATTTGTATATTTGGAGATGTTTATCACTCTGCTCACATCTGATGAGGGGCGAGGACCCCAAACATCACATTTCTGGGGATAATTGTCATCAAAACTGACTTTTGAGCAGCTTCTGGTGTGCAGACCCATGGTCTCTTCTTGTTTTCTTGCTTTATGTACCCCGCCTCTCGTCCAATGGCAGCTCCAGCCCCTCGTAACCCCAATAGGTAAAAGCTGGATAGATTATGGATGGTTGGTTTTCACATTTATCTCTAAGAGATAAACTGTGTGTCCCTCACAAACACACACCGTTTCTTTAAGAACATGGCAGACTGGGTAGCAAACTTTCCGACTGCCTATCTCCTGTCTGGGATCTTGGCTCTCTGCTCGAGCTAACGTGGCTCCTGGCTAGCATTGCTAATGATGATTAGGGCTCCTGCTCGGTGCAGTATGGAGCTCCTCCGTGTGAATTATTAATATAGGTCATAGTCACAGCATCCGGCTTGGCCCATCCCAGTGCCGTCCCAGCACTATTCCAATACATGGCCCCTACTTACCCCTGCTTACCCACAGTCTGCCCCATCTGTCAGCCAGATTAACCCAGCAGATCACCTACAACTGAGGTCTGCACCAGGTTAGGCTTTATTAAGGAAGAAAAAGACCCCGCGAGCAATTTCACTCCTCTGCGCCTTTATGAGAGGAATGTCTTTATCTATAAATCCTAAAAAATAACAGCCTCCAATTTCTTAAATTGTCAAAAATTCTGAGCATTTGGGATTGTAATAATGATTCCTCCCATAAACACTCAGTCCCCCAGCAGTTATGTAGCACCCTGCGCTGCTCATTTACAGCAATTATATTTTCATGAGACAGGAATCTTAATGGGAACAGTTTATGGCTCCTCGTAAGAAACATTCTCCACATGATGAATTGTATCCCTGTATTTTTGTGAGTAGGCGGGTGGGAGTCCCATTTCAAAAGCCAAATTGCCTTCTTCCCTCGGTTAATATGTTGCTGCGTACAATGTCTGCTGGTCTCGCTGAATGTCTGGGAGCTCAGGCGGTGTGTGTCAGCCCTGCACAGACTCACAGAGACACAGCCGTGCCCTCTCAGCTGTTTTTACAGTCACACAACAGCTCCATGTAGTATTGAGCTGTAGTAGATACAATATTCTTGCCCTGATGTACGCTACTGTAATTCTGCTCTAAGAATACAGATTTGTACCCGCAGCAAGGAGCAAAGAGTCAAAATATCTCACTAAAAAAGATCTCCAATGAATGTTTTTGGAGTGGGAACTCACCATGACTTCTTAGCCTTGAAGAGAAACACAGATCCACTATCATCGGCACAAGAAGTACGGGGAAGGTTACTAAGACATATAAAAGTGTTTCTGTGGGTGGATGTTGCTTAGTTGTTGATTTCTCTGGTTACACTCGGTCTTTGTGTCACAAAAAAAGGAGTTTTACCTCGACGAGTCAGGAGCTTCTCCTTTTTATTTCGCAGTCTTCGCCGTGAGCTGAACTCCCCAAGTGGTGCCTCTACAGAGAGACGTGGAGAGTAGAGATGGAAGGAAGAGGGTGGTGTGGGTGGGAAAAAAGGAGTCCGACAGAGAAGGCATGAAAGATGAAGACAAGAGGCAAAGAGAAAAGAATCAAAAAGACTGAAGAGAAGGAAGGCGCCGTTGAGTCTTGTTTCGACGTTGCTCAGATCTAGAAAGTACATTTTTCATGAAGATTTCACACGATAAATGGCTTGTTTAACCAATTAGAGTTTTATCAACACACATAGATGCAAAGGAATGAGTCAGAGAGGTCAATCTGTACGTCTAGTTAGCCTGAAGTGTACTGATCTATAAATCTTATCAGGATTATTATGCCAATATGAGCATAAGTGACAAAGATGCTTTTGTGTCTGCAGTGTATTGACTAAAACATGTCGATCTCTACAGGGCTCATGATTCATTATATTGTGGTTTGGATGAGCAGAAGCATCATGTCACACCAACAAAACAAAATAGCCCTTTTAGCATAAACAACACCCCGACATAAGGATGAAACACAACCCAACCCTTTAGTTTCATAGATAAGTGTATATCATTTAACAAAGCATTTGAAATGATGAGACATGAAGTGTTAGTCACTTGACCTAAAGCCCGTCATGCTGCCTTTTGTATGGTTGTTTGGTTTGAGGGGAAACTAGCGTAAAAATCCATCAGATTTTACCATCAGTAGACTTTGTCAAAATCTCTGTGTGCTGTTGGTGCTTGTGCCATGTCCTAACTGAACACAGCGCGCAAGAGTCAAAGTCAGATTCATCACTTATTTGTGTCTCCTCACTGCCTGAGTCACAATGCTGCGCGATGTGACACAACATTGTACAACAACCCTGCACAGACACCTTGTCTTCATTTTATCCTTATTTTAAGGATGAACAATATTGTTTTTGGGGTTTTTTTGCATGCAAGAACAGAGCAAAGAGAGATTTTGAAGACATGCAAAGGGGGTTTTCTTTGACTGTTCTTTCTTTCTTAGCAGAGCTTCTTTATCTGCCGTGGAGATGGCTGAGAATTCACCTATTTCAGAAAAGGAAATAATTTACAGTACTTTCATTTCATCACAGAGAGCTGTGTAAAGATATGCCTTTGAGTCAACCACTAATCATTATGAATCACTGCATGTCTTCGTCTCTACCCGTACAGTTAAGGCTAGGTTACTGAGGGAAAGTTAGGGCATAGGCTTATATTTTTAGCTTGTGCCATGTGGAGAACAGGCGTGCAAAGCTGTGCCATGAGACACAACATCCAATGCTTGAGTTCAGTTAGGACAGGGTGGTCCTAACTGCAGCTACAAGTGAAGCTCATCACAAGACCCCGGTGTTATAATTTAAAGATTAGCCTTGTTCAATGGAAACTTTAAACTGTTTTTTTCTTTCTTTTTAATTTTTATGAATAAAATCAATTATCTTCCAATGTGTCTTGGGTGTACATCTAAACAAAAAGGCATTTGTGTAACCTTGCTCAGCAGCTGGATCTGCTCTGAACAGCCCAAAGCGGGACAGCCCAGTTAGCGTCCTTTAGAGCAAGACGACACGCACAGGGATTAGCATAAATGCTAACAGCTAAAGTAAGTTTTATTAGATCGTGACTGCATTTTTTTGTTAAGTGAACACCAGATGCCAACACTACGAACTTCTCTGTAGTACGGAAATTTTCACTCGACCTTTGACATTTTTAATGAGAGTTTGTTTTACAACATGGCTCTCCTGTAACACAGTAGTGCTGCCTTCTTCATGATCAGATTGGCCTGTAATAAATGTTGATTGATGGGACGATTGTCCGACCACGTACTGGAGATGCTTCTGAAAGGTTCAGCCCTCCCTAAACTCTGTCTATGGGCTCTTTCCCAGATGGGCTGGTGAAACATACTGAACTGCAAAACCTGCTTTGGGCTTTTACAGGGCAAGAACATCATCTGTTAGGGTTAATAAAGAAAGCAGAATAAGTAATGCAGAGCAGGCCAACCATCGACAAGATTTGGAAATCATAAGTAGCCACTAATGTTCAGCACATCAGCACCATGTCTTGAACTGAAACTACGTTATCAATCAAATCTAACAAATACTTTAAATCAGTGAAGATGGATTTCACAACACTCTCCCTCTGCAAGGATCCATTTAAAGTTAGTGCGTATGGAAAGATGCAGACTAGATCCAGAAAATTCCCTTAAAAAAACACAACATATACAAGAGGAAGAAGAGGACTTTAGTCATGCATGTCACACTATCATCCAGGGATGGGATGAAATATCGTTTGGCAATATGTCGCGATACAGTACGTGATGAAACGCATCGAGTTTGAAAAAAACGGATCCCGAAATAAAGACACCACGTCCGGTAATAGCGCATGTGACCAGAAGTGACAACAACGAACATTAGCACCAACTACCTTGCCTCCAAAAAGCCGAATGATGGAGTCGAATGAGGTCAAAATCGAGGACGCTCTGCCTGGATACAAGTCATCTGTCTGGTAGTATTTTAGCTTTCTACTGTGTGCAACTCAAACAAAAACAGATAAGTTGTAATTGCGCAGTAATATTTCATCTTTTTTACTTTTTTGATATTGTACCGTGACGTATCGTATCGTGACCCGGGCATATCGAGGTGCAGCGTATCGTGAGTTGAAGTGTATTGTCCCATCCCTACTATCATCACAGTTCTGAGCAGTGCTGTTACACACTGGCTGTTATCTAAAGTTATCGAACAAAATATCAACAACCTCTTAAAAGTTCAGGCTATTCGAGGCAATAAAGGAAGACCAGGTGCAGTGTTGAATCCAGTCCTCCAAGCTGATAGTGTGGATTGATGGCTTTGTTCGCTTGTTTCCGAGGACTCAAACGCATTCATCAGCAGTGAGGGAAAGTAGGTTATCTTTAATAGTTTAATAACATTACCCTTTACTGCAGACGTGCTGCCTTCAATACATAATGATGCACTTTGTGGCAGGTGCAGCTGGCCTTGCGTAAAGTTTCTAATAGTGTTGATAACATCTGATAATGGCCTGTTTAATGCTCTGATAATATCCTCAGAGTGTGCTCCCGTCTCAGCAGGATCAGTCCATCCTCTCATCAGCAGAGCCACACATGCAGACACATCAGCTCGCACGCAGGTAAAGACCATATCGCCAATCCACCAAATTATCTGGTTTCAGCACTGTGTTTACTTGAGTGCAGGGGCGTAAACAGGAAGGTGATAGGCACATCAGCTTGTAACTTTATAACGTCACAGCAGCATATCTAAGTGAATGAACAAAGAAGGGCTTCTTTGTCTCTCTCCTCCTCTGAAACCATTTATCACAACAAGAACTTGAGCTTTGTTTGAGAAAGAGTTGCAGGATACAATAAAAGCTGCAGCCCAAACATACAGGAGAGAGTTGAAAACAATACCTGAGACCTTGGATGAGGAGGTGAAGAATCTTTTGCTTGATTGGTGACTCTAATTGCCTTTAGGTGTGGGTGAGTGTGCAGCCCTGTGATTGGTTGGTTGCTCTGTCTGAGTGTTCCCTCATCCTCCGTCAGCTACGTTAGACTCCAATCTTAGGGATCAGATAGTTACACTTGATATCCCGAAGGAAAAGTGCCAAAAAAATTAAGGACGGTACCCCTACCAACATTTCACGGTGTTTAAAAACAAAGTAAACTGAGTCAAATCTACACAATCAATGAAACTAATGATCCGCTGACCGCTAATTTTACTGCTGATTGTAATGTTTACTTGTGTGAGATACTTAATGTTAAGAAAAACGAATTGACCAATTTAATCTATTTAAGAGAAAATGAGTGTGTGCTCGGGCTGGGCGATATGGCTTAGAAAAAAAATCCCTGATTTTTTTTCCACAACACTTGATTTATGATTTTAATCGATTTTTCCCTCCCTAAAAGAAACAAAACTCCCAGTGACATAAAAATGAAGCAAATCAAGTTTTGCCTTTATGTTTTATAAATGTTTCCCTCTTAAAGTCAAAGTCTGGGTCATAAAGGGTTGATTATGTAGTATGAACGTAGGCAGGTTTGTCTACATAAACACTAACAGGCTGAGGTATTTTTACAGTATTAGCATGAAGCTTTCTGATCAATATTTAATCTTCTTAAATAACAGATACAAGCCTATAAAAGCGCTAAAAAAATCATGATTTTTTTTTTTTAAATTGCAACTACTTACAATTGGACTAAGGCAAGAAAATATCTAAATTTTTTATTTTTTAAATCTTCTGCAGAAAATAATTCAAATTAATCGATGTAATCGATTTTTTGCCCTGCTCTAGTGTGTGCACAATAGTAGTGTTATTAACTCCACCAATGAGGCGTTTTTTGTTTTTTTTTGTGAGGGTATGTTTGTTTTTTTGTCTGTTTGTTTGCACAATAACACAAAAACTAGTGGACAGATTTCGCTTACATTTTCAGGAGATGTTGCTAATGGTCCAACTTAAAAATGATTAGATGTTGGTGGTGATCCAGATAAACACCATGAGTGAACAATTGTTTTTGCTCAATAGCTCTGTAACTAATAATGATAACAACATGAGTGCTAGGTGTGGGTTTTCAGGGTCATGAATCATGTTATAATAACTTTATCATGTTACTACTGCTTAGGGATGTAACAGCAATAATGGAGCTTTGTGCTTCTACTTTAACATGGTAACAAATAGCTACCTGTTCTTAGCCTTGTGTTAGCTAGCTAAGTTACAGAAGTAATATTGACCTCATTATTTAATGTCAAATTTTATGAATCAAAAGTATAATTTATTTAAGATTTAAAGATATATGTTTTGCTTTATGCTTTCATCTGTCACAGTCTGACTGTCACTATAAAGAACAGGTCGATATGAGTCAAATGTGACTTGGTGCTCTTGATAAAAAAGGTGTAGCTTTATATCCTATATTACGAATAAATGAAAAAGAGCTGAGTGGAGAACATGGAGGGTGAAGAGGACGGTCAACTGAAAACCAACATGAGCCCCATGAGGTTGTGAGACAAGCTAAGCTGTGGTGAATTTGTTCTGGAGGTAATAGTGATGATGTTCTCACCACATCCTCTGATATTATAGGCCCTATCTCACCCTGAGTCAGGCACTTCTCTGTTTGCTATGTTGTTCTACAAAATACACGTGCTGGTAGTGCCAATAAAAAGTGTTTATTCTTCCTTACACTTGATCTTTGGTGGAGCACAAAAACCACTAAAGCCACATCGAGGCTAGAAGTTCAACATCATGACAGATTTAAAGGTGAACTAGTAAATCAAAAGTCAACATGAGAAGCAGTTTCCTGATTGCTTTGCATTGTCTTTTGTTGATTTAAGTCGATTTATGTGTTTGGCCAACCAGGAACTGGATCCGAAATGGATCAGGAGCAACAGTGGTTGACTTGGCCAAGCCCAAACTTTATTATGGTGGGAAATGTTTGCCACAGATGGTGTTTTCACACACAAAGATCCAGGAAAGTTTGGTGATAGCTGCATAAGCTTACACTGGTAAGACTCCTCCAAACCATACCTTGAAATTTGCCTACCGGACCTTTGAGTGTAATAAATGTGCAAAATCCAGGAGAGCAAATGTGAAAAGACAGGGTGGCAGGAGCTTTGAGTTAATGGGTCAATGGTGAAGGTGAATATATTTATATCATGCTAATGGTGAAAAAATTGCTGTGTCTGGCATGGAGGCTCTCGCACAAAGGTCAACGCGATGGACACAGCATGGTTCAAAAGTTAACAAGAATTTCTCTTCTTTTGAAGCTTCAGGGAATATTTGAGGCACACATGCTCAACTAGAGAGTATATGACATAAAATCAGGAGGTTATGTGTTTGTCTGCGTTAGTTAGCTGCTTTGTTTGTGAACAGAAAAACTCATGAACATCTGAATTTAGACATTTTCAGAGAATGTTGGTCACGGCACAAGAAGGAAATGATTGGATTTTAATGGTGATTCAAATACAATATGTGATTCCAAGAATTACTATAAGATTTATTAATATTGCGAGATAGGGCAGATTTCAACATTTCTGTGAATAACCCAATAAATTCATGACAGATTCTTTATGTTGTTGTTGTTGGTTGTGGCACAAGGGAGAACTCATCAGATTTTGGTGTTGATCCAAATTTACATTCTGAACCACATGTGTATTTTTGACTGTAACTCAACTGCTAACTGATTGAAAATGCTACAGGTGACATGTTGGTGCATATTCTCCCTGTGTATGTGTGGGTTCTCTCAGAGCTTCAGCTTCCTCCCACGTGCGATTAACATTCTGATGAAGTTCATTGCCCTTAGGTATTAGTGTGAGCTTTAATGGTTTTCTGTCTCTCTATGCAGCCTCGTGATTGATTGGCACTGGTTCAGATTGCACCCAGTGTTAGCTGGGATAAGCTCCACCCCCCACGACACTGTAAGAGATAAGAGGTTTAGATTATGGATGGATGATAATTTTAAAAAAATGATATTGGATTCTTAACAACATCCTGTATGTCAGTATTTCCAAACTCATTATCCCCAGTATGTATACAGATATACAAACATGAACTTCTTTTATCAGGAGAGCACAAAGGCTCAAATAAAATGGACCTGTTCTTTATGGTGACTGTCAGTTTGTGTAAGAAACAAAAGTGAAGCAGGAAAGCATGTTTTTATTCTCAAATGAATAACACTTCTATTTATAAAACTGGACCTTCAGTGATGATGATGATGTAAACCATGATGCACACTGCAAGCGACCCAGCTACCAAAATCGCGTCGCACACTGACGTATCACCTTGCGTCCATAAATACCTCATTTTGGTCACCGTTGCCGTCGACTGTTGCTCGGTGACATCGCGTCCGCTCGAGTTTCACCGCGATCATATCATATATCATATAATAAGATGTACAAGCGGACACTGCAGCTGATGACCTGCAGCAGCATAATCTTTGAGTTTCCCGCGATCCGTCTAGGTGGAGCTGATGTCCTCACTGACTAATGTTTCCCACACGGACATGGATTGTTCCTCTGTCGTCCGGATGAAAATCTGTCTGTCACGCGCACCATCACACATGCACACACCACTGATTGGCTGTTGCCGACCAGCCACACACGACATTGTCTGAAAAGATCAACTTTTTTTTACTTTGACATTGTGCGACAAGCTATGTAGTAGTGTAAAAAGCGGCTGTCGCATCGTGGAAGGGTTAGCCCTGCTCTATCGCAGCTGTACATTGACTTTACATGGAGAGTGATTGCCGAGGTGGTAAAAGTAGCGTGCAGTGTGAACGCAGCATGATGCATTTTGCCAATATTGTAATTTATCCGTCAGTATTTGCCAACACCATCCATCCCCTTTCATACCCATTCACACACCTCTGATGCAGCAGGGGGAGTTTCTTGGCTTTAAGTGCCTTGCCCAAGGACACATGGACATGTGGCAGCTTGATCTGAGCTCAAACCCTTGACAGTTTAGGGAGTGTACCATCAGACTAAGCCAGCGATCCATCAGACCTAACTCAGTGACCTCTCCACATCAGCCTGCTGGGAGCAGCTCTCTGTGACAGTGAAGCTGCATTTCCTGCCCAGAAGGTCTCGTGTTCGACTTCTTTTTGATGAGACACAAGCAGCTTCCCACATTTCAGTTCTCTTGCCTCTGTTTGAACCCCTTCAGTCCCCCTCCACCCCTGCCTCCCGGGGTCTATTTATACCTCTGTCCCTCCCTTCAGCAAGCCTAGAACATCCTGGCCATCTCCAAAACATCCCCACTAACCGCGGTTGCTCCGAGAATCCCTGCTCCCCCTGTACCTCCCCTCCTGCTTCTTCTTCTTCTGCAGCTTCTTTTCCTTTTTTTTCGGTTTCCTCTGTCGGCAGCTGTTGCTCAGCACCGCAACAAAGTTCAGCCTGCGGTCACGGCCAAGTGTTCAGCAGAAAAAAAAAGTTTTTTTAAAGGACTTTTTCTCTTTTTTTTCCCCTCACGTACTTCTCCATATCTTGCATTTTTCTCCTGGTGTACACACACAGCCCGCTCTTTCCCCCTCATCACACTGACATTGCTTCCTCCTCTGTCTACTGCCTCTATTTATTCCTGTCTCACTTTCACTGCCTTTATCTTTCTCTCTGGTCTCTCTCTCTCTTCCTTCCTCTTTTCTGTTTTCTGTCTCTCTCTCTCCTGCTTAATCCTGCCCGCGAGGCATTGCTTCATGGTTGTTAAGCATCTCAACCCAAAGGGGGGAAAAAGAGTGAAGAAGGGGAGGAGGGAGGAGGCGCTAGTCATCTGGTGAAGCCTATTGAGCAACTTAAGCGTGGTTGTTTTGCTCTGTTGGCTTGGCACAATGAGACCGCATGTGGAAGACATGTTTACACCCCTTCATCTGAGAGTCAGAGGGAGTGGGAGAGGAGGAAAAAGTGGGAGGGAAGGTAGGAGACAGAGACGAGGTGGGATATGAGAGGAAGCGCTAAGAAAAGTCCATGTAGTGGAGTGAAGGAGAGGAGGTGGGATACAGAGGAGGCTCAAAGGGAAAGAAGAGGAGGGGAATCATTTCAGAAATAAAGAAGTGGAGGGATTAAAAATTAGAAAGCAGTGAATAAATAGGAGAAGACAGAATGAGAGGTGGGGGACAGAAAGAGTGGAAAGGATAGACAGAACAGAAACAGACTAAAATAGAGGGACAGTCCATCTCTGTGCAGAGACAGTGAGTCATAGCAGAATAAAACGACACACAAGCATATGCTGCTGCTGAGGAGCCATCTTTTTCCAAAATGGAAACCAGCTATGATTTGTGGTCAGAGGGTTTAAAAAAAGCCGAGCTTATAAAACCGATTTATTACAAACAGGCGGAATGAAATTACCACGAGGAGGCCGTTTGTCACAGAGCTCTGTCTTATTAAATGTTCTACTTCTGAATTTGTGTAATCTTTGACCTCGCAATTTGTTTCAAGATGGCGTGTGAAACAGAGAGGCTCCAAATGGGCCTATTATTGACAACAGTGACACGAACAATTAGAGGTGCACTATTTTATCAGGACAATATCCGTATCTGAACATGACTGCCTAAAAGGTTTACTGATATGACAGATGATCAATTATTTAGATTAAAGGTGATATTTGGGCTGAACTTATTGGTCATATATGGCATAATGCACTTATTTAATGATATGATAATCTCATTGTCCACTTTTCTTAAAGATGCTATGAGGAGTTTCTAAGTAATTACAAAGAAGTCTCACTTTTAGATATATGCCTGATAGAAATACACACTTTAAGATGAGTTTTATAGCATCAAAACAGGTTATCTATAAATGCTATTCCTTAGTCTTCCAGTTGGGTCAGACAGGGCTGGACTGGCCTTGATACTCAACTTCGGGAACAAGACAATTAAAACTAGAGCAAATTCATATTATTCTGACACGTCTTAGAGCACCGGGCTGTAAGTAGCGATACATATCCGGCTACAAAACTAACTTAGCTACTGCTAAGTTTTCCACAAATTGCTTGTTGTCACACATCAAAAACTACCGCTACGTAGCTAGAAAGAGATACATTACGTCGCTCGTCGCTTTGCATCCTGTAAGTTGTTGAAAAAAGAAGTTTTAAAGCAATGCAGAGTTCTGAGGAAGGTCTGAGCTGCATTTATGAGCATCACAACAAACACACGCTTTGGCTTGGGTCACGTCTTTACAGTCGCCAAGCGTGCTCATGGGTAGCAGAGTCTTTATGTCGCCGGAAATAGATTCTCCTCATAGCACCTTTAATCAAATTATTGTTTATAAAATTTTATGATATAGTTTTTCTTTCTTCACATCTGTTTCTTACAAAATAAATTTGTTAATTTGAAAGGAACAGGTCAGCAACGTGATCTTGACAAAGAATATTGTTTTTAATATAATAAGTGATAGTATTGAACTCAAAAATATCATATCAAATATTAACATAAATCCAATATTGTGCCTGCTGAATATTTAACCATCTTTGTGTAAGCCTCCCTGCACCCCTCTTTACAAAAGCCCGTCCCCCTGGCCTCCCTGAATTGACCTGCCAGTGTCTCAGCCCATCCCTCTATCATCAGCACGGTAATATAGACGGCAGAATGAATGCAGAGTTGTTTAAAACATGACACCAAGCAGTGCTAAATTGATTGATATTCAGGGCACACTTTCTTTAAGGATCAAGAACATGTGTAAGCCCAGTTCATTTTGATTTTATCCATAAAACAGTAAAATGTGTGCTTTTGTTGCACAGCAGCGTTTTTTCTAGTGGGCTTGACTCTTCTTAGGAACAACGGAGGGCTTTAAAAGGGTTGGAAACCACTGCTGTAAGTCAAGGGGGCCACAGTGTTGTTTTAAATACATATTTTCCAGAGCTCCAAAAGTTCAAATATGTTTAAAAATAGGACAGGATAGAGTCTTTAGAGTCACAGTCTAATGTTAAAGGCTGTTGTTATTTAAGGAGCCTGGTTTCGTCAGCCATCCAGGGACACACCTCCACCTCTGCCTGCAAAAGTAGACAATACAATATTTTATCTCTTTTATTCTATTCTTTCACTTTTTTAGTTGAAGGACCCACACAAGATGCAAAGAAATGTCACAGTTCATCTGAGAAAATTCATTTCAGCTCCAAAATCGACTGAGAAGAAACTGCGAGCGAGAGATGTGTGAAAAAAAAGTCTTGGTACAGAATGTTCTGAAGTCTTGTGGTATTTTCTATGTTTGAGTTGGCCCTGTGATTTCCACTGCAGGAAATCTGAAAAGCTTCATGATGCTTTACAGTGATTTATGGAGCTGTATTCTGAATTGTGGCTCAGTGGCTTATTGTATTAAATGTTTCAATCTTATGCAGCTTATTCAAGCGTGTGCTTTCCTTTTTGGGTGCAGCTGTGAGTATTTTGGCACACTTATTTTTATATATGACTTTCTGCGCATGTCCACATCCTTTCACCATATAGTCTACAGGTTAGGCCTCCCTTGTTGCTTTCACACATGCACAAAACAGACAGAAAACTTCAGGTTAGGGTGAGAGGTGTGAATGCATATGACATTTACCCTTATTCATATTTCACATAACAAATGCTGCTTGGCATTTCTGAATTTTTAAGAACTCCAAACATTTTTTTCTTTCTCCCCTTGTGTATATTTCTATTGTATGTACGCTGCATTTAAGAGTTATTTTCATATTTATTTATTTTTAATTTTACTCAGTATTTTTATTGCAGTTTTCATTATTTTACTTCCTCTGTAGGAGAGAAAACAGCTGCAGGAGTCAAATTCCTTGTATGTGTTGCATACTTGGCAATTCTGATTGTAAATTGGCACAAATTAAGCTTAAGGTGGAAATGTTAGCATCATCAACAAACCTATGCCAGTGTATGTTTGTTTGTTTGTTTGTTTGTTAGCAAGATTGTGCAGAAACTACTGACCAGATTTTGCTGCAATTTTCAGGAGATGTTGGTCATGGTCCAACTTAGAAATGATTAGACTTTGCGGGTGATTCAGATAACAAACATGACAAATGTCTTTTGCTTCATAACTGTCTCACTAATAATGATATTAAATTGATTCTGAGTGCTAGCTGTGGGTTTTCAGGGTCATGAATCATATTATATGGTAACTTTATCTTGAAACTACTGTGTATATCTTTAAAAGCAGCATGGGAGCTACCCTAGTTCACAAAGAGCTTTCTAGTTATTTGTTAAACCAATGTTTTTGTGAAGAGCACAAAGCCTCCACTTATCCATAACTGACCTGCTCCTTTCATGGTGATAGTCCTTCTGTGTGAAAATTGTGTAAAAACTGTGTTATATTTGTCCATTCTGTCAATATTAAAGCCAAAATATGGGATATAAGGCCAAAAAATATCTGCAAGATGTCATCTGTAACAATGGGCAAATACTTTCATACCTGACTTTACTAATAGGGCTGGGTTTAAAAAATCAATTTAATCGATTTTAATCGATTTCCCTTTAAATGGTTCATAATCAATCCACAAAATCTAAAGATCGATCTTTTAACGTGGGCAGTTTTTTCTTCATTGGACATGCAGAGAAGCAGCCTGTGGTATCAGCCCAGCTAGTAGGGCTGGGACGATTCACTTTTCTCCCGATTCGATTTATTGCGATTTTTTAGGTGCCGATACGATTTAAATTGCGATTCTACGATATTGCCGATTTTTGCAATCTTTAGTTAGCTTTTTTAAAACCAGTGAAAAAGATGAACAATGATGATGCCTACAGACTATATCAGGAAAAATATACATATCACATGTGAGTCTGTTTTTAGGATTTATTCAGCAATATAACCAGCTGTTTATGCTCCCTCTCTTCAAAAGCCTGGATTGCATATAAAAAATGGCTTATTATCCCTTCAGGCAACAGAGTTTTTTCAAGAAATATTCAGTTTTGCTATCAAGATTTAAAAGGCTATAGTTTCAAAGTGGTTAGTTTTCCCAGCTATCGTCATCGCTGTAATTTACGGGCCGACCATGAACGCCTCTGCTGCCTGCACTGTTTACCCCCGGCTTCTCTCTCGTCTGACCAAAGCTCTGCGGTCTTTCTCATTCTCCGCTAACACCGTCACTTTTCGCAGTGTTTTGAGCTTCCCTGCATCCCAGACCATCTACCCTCTTCGGCAGTCGCCGGCTATGGAGAGGAAAAGCTCGCGGTATGTACTGCTCTGGGACTGTAATGGCGCGCGGAGCCGCTCCCGCTGCGCACACTCGCTGTCAGTTTCGTCCTCACTGGACGACTGACCGTCATTCTCAGAGAGTAAATATTCCTCAGATTCAGAGTCAGACAGTACTTGACAAAGTACTCTCGGCATCGTGAGTACTCTTACTGACTCTATCACTCTGTGTGTCTCTCTTTTCCTCTCTCTCTCTGCTCCGCTCCACAGCCTCTGCAGCCACACTCATGTCCCTCGGCCCGGTGTGTGTGTTTTAAAATAAATATACGCCAAAACTTTGAATAGAAACCTGTCACCTGTCCACTATCTGCTGGTGAAAAGTAGTAAATCTACTCAGCACTATTTTAACAGCTATGGCCTGTTTTATCCAGCAATGTCGCTTTCTCAGTTTGGCGATTTTAGCGCCTATAGTGTGTGTGCAAAGCGTGTGTGTAGGGGGGGGAAATATCGATTTTTGAATAAAAATATCGATTTTAAAATCGGCAGACAAAAAATCGCGATACTTAGGTGTATCGATTTTTTCTCCCACTCCTACCAGCTAGTATTGCGTGATCTGCGTTTAGCGCTTCTTTCCACTGAACAAAATCTCATGAGATGTTACTGCACGTAATCAAACAAACACGGCAGAAGCAAATAGCACTATATAGGCACCACCGGCGAGTTTAAAGGCTGACGTGTGGAGGTATTTCAGATTTTACAAGCACGAAGGAAAAGAGGAGTTGGACAGAAAACGCAGAATACACATTAATGTATATAATTAATATCAGATTAATGTAACTGCTTTGGGTTCATTTCTTAATGTAAAAACAATTTTAATAATGCACCAGTCAAAAGTCACTTTTTAAGTTTACAGTATTATTTAAACTGAGATATCCCAGACTGAATAAATATCTCTTTGTATTGTGAATCGAAGCGATTTGAGACCTGGTAATATCGAATCGAATCGATCCAGAAAATCTGAATCGATACCCAGCCCTACTTACTAATTATTTACTTTTTAGGCAATCTTTTGCTCTGATGATATCGCTCATTCCCTCTTTGTGAGCAGTGTGAGGGCCCACTTTGAAAGAAAATTAAACTGCCGTGCCAACATTTACACATATTAATATTTTTATCCCACATTTCATCCTCCCCTCACATTACGCAGGTGAACTGACATATCAGGTATGAGCTCAGTGTGTCTTCATAACCAGACAGACACATCATCTCCTGTTTGGATGTGTCACATGACTCCCAGAGCTTCCTGTCCTCCACCCACAGAATCCCACCGCTGCCCCTGATTGGCTGATGGACTCAGCCTCCGAGAGTTTGCAGCACATATGCAGCTCACAGCCTACGTCAGGGAGGTGTCTGCTACACCTACTGATGCTGAAAACCTCTGAAGAGTTTCCTCACAGGCTCTCCTCCAGAGAGAGACAGACAGACGGACGGAGAGACAGACAGGCTCACTTGTTTCTTTTTCCTCGTCTTCTCTCTCATCTCCCCTGTTTTGTCCGCCGCTCTGCTGTTTTGTTGTTCGGTCTCAGAGATGAGACACGCTTTGTTGTCTGTCTGCCTTTAACATCTGTCCGACTTCACCACGTTCCCGCTCCTCTGTCTCTTCCTCCTCGTCCGTCTTATCTTTGTTTCCCCTCTGTGTCCAAACCTAGGCTCTGTTCTCATTCTCTCTCTCTCTTCGGCTCTCTCCCTCTGTGCCACTCTGGCGGCTATGTCTGCTCCTTTTTGGTTTTTTTCCTCTCTGTTTCCCCTCTTGTTCTGTTCAGACAGACCTCAGCATGATTGTACCTCTTCGCCCTGAGCTGCAGCAGACCTGTGAAGCTGACCTGTAGAAAAATGAACTGCAGAATCATTTTCATAACCCCCCTGCTAAGTTGACAAAGATCAATGTGTCTGGATGGCTGGCTGAGTTTTCTCTGCCTGATTGGAGTCAGCAGAGTCAGATGCTGCGAGTGAATGTACAATCTCCATTAATGTTTGCTTTTTATGGAGCATTAGGTTTTTATGTCTCTTCTGTTCAAGAACTCTCTGTGTACAGACTGAATACTGAGGCAAGTTTTCAACGCTGACGTTGTAGATTAAAAGTTTGGTTTGTGCCACAGATCGTTTTTTCCTGAAGTTAAGTTTTCATTCAAAGTTTAGAAAGTTCTTTAAAGGCTTAGTGAGAGTCTCTGCTTGTTCTTTTAAAGGTCTCTGTCATTTGGATATCCTTCAGCCTGGTTGTAGTTTCAGCACGGGTGGTTGCGAAGACATGGACTGTAATGGAATAAAGAGCTGGGAACACTTGTGTTGCTTTCCACTGCATGGTATCTGCCCAACTCAGCTGGATTTTCTTCAGTTGGTTTGGTTTTCCTGGGATTTTACCTGGCACAATTTTTTGTATCAAATCCAGCAGGGTTCCAAGTAGGGCTGGGTTAAAAAAAATGATTTAATCGATTTGAATCAATTTTCCTTTAACTGGTTCATAATCGATCCATAAAATCCAAAGATGGATCTTTTAACTTGGGTAGTTTTTTCTTCTTTGGATGTGCAGAGAAGCAGCCTGTGGTATCAACCCTGCTAGTCTCGTGTGATCAGAGTTTAGCGTTGCTTTCTACTGAACAAGATCTCATTCGATGTTTTCCAGTCAGGTTTTAGACCCCATCACAGCACTGAGACCGCTCTTATCAAGGTGACAAATGACATCCGCCTGAACACTGACGCAAGCAAAGTCTCCGTCTTAGTCCTACTAGATCTGAGCGCTGCTTTTGACTCTGTCGATCATGAGATCCTTTCACAGAGACTAGAGGACTGGGTGGGCATCTCTGGGACTGCCCTACATTGGCTGAAGTCCTATCTAGAAGACAGGAAGTACTTTGTAGAAATTGGTAACTGTGTCTCAGACCACATGGCCTTGACTTGTGGGGTGCCCCAGGGGTCAATCCTGGGACCCCTCCTGTTCAATCTCTACATGCTGCCTTTAGGCCAGTTAATACAAAGTACTAATGTGTCCTACCACAATTGTGCAGATGACACTCAGATCTATGCCTCACTGACAGCAGGTGAACATGGACCAGTGGATTCACTCTGTCACTGCATCCAACAGGTCAGCGTGTGGATGCAGAACAACTTTCTCCAGCTAAATTCAGAGAAGACTGAAGTCATCGTGTTTGGTCCACAGAAACAAAGAGAAAGTGTCAGCAGTCACCTCCAGTCTCTCTCTCTAAAACCTACAAATCAGGTTAGAAATCTTGGGGTAATAATGGACTCAGACTTGAACTTTGGCAGCCATATAAAATCAATAACATCAGCAGCCTTTTACCATCTAAAAAACATGGCCAAAATCAGAGGTATAGTGTCTAAACCTGACCTAGAGATACTTACCCATACATTTGTCTCTAGTAGGTTAGATTACTGTAACGGCCTGCTCACCGGCCTCTCCAAACGAGCCATAACACAGCTGCAGTACATCCAGAATGCTGCTGTTCGGGTCCTGACCAGAACCAGGAAGTACGAACACATTAGTCCTGTGCTCAGGTCCCTACACTGGCTTCCTGTTGCTCAGAGAATAGACTTTAAAGCAGCTCTGCTTGTGTACAAATCTCTCCATGGCCTGGCACCAAAGTACATCTCTGACATGTTAGTGCCATATGAACCATCTCGGACTCTGAGGACCTCAGGGGCCGGCCTTCTGCTGGTGCCTAGAGTCAGGACTAAACATGCATAAAACTGAAACAGGGTTTCAGTTTTATGCAGCTAAAATCTGGAACAGTCTTTCTGAAGATGTGAGACAGGCCTCTACTCTGACAATGTTCAAATCTAGGCTTAAAACAGCTCTGTTTAACTGTGCATATGACTGAAAGGATCTTATCTGCACTCTTCTTTTTAAATTTATTTTATAATGATTAATGTTGATTTTATTTTGTACTGTGATTTTAATGCATTTTTCTTGTTCTGTAAAGCACTTTGAATTGCCTTGTGTATGAATTGTGCTCTACAAATAAACTTGCCTTGCCTTGCCTTACTGCAAACAAACATGGTGGAAGCACTATATGGGCACCACTGGCAAGTCTAAAAGCTGATGTTTGGATGTACAGTATTTTAGATTTAACAAGTACAAAGGAAAATACAAGTTGGACAAAAAACAAGTAATATGCAGAATATGCATTAATGCAGATCATTAAAATATGATTAATGTAACTGCTTTGGGTTTAGTTCTTCATGTTAAAACAATTTTTAATGATGTACCAGGTCAAAAGATCACTTTTTAAATTTACAGCACTATTTGAACTAAGATATCCCACACTGAATAAATATAGAATTAGATTGTGTATCGATTTGAGACCTTGTAATATCGAATCAAATCGATCCAGAAAATCTGAATCGATACCCAGCCCTAGTACCAAGAGACCACATGTGTCGTGGCCATACAGCTGACAGCTGAGCGGTCAGAGTACCACCATGAGTGAGGGGTATTAATGTAGAATGAAATGTCAAAGGATGCTGCATGACTTGGCTCTCAAAAAGCCACATCAGGGTAGGCAGCTCTATCGCCTTTGTCTCACCCTTTCTTGTTGTGTGGATGCCACAGTAGTTTCAGGCAGCCATGACATGATGGTAGAGGACCTTGATAACAGAGATGACCTTGCCCTGCAGCTGGATCAACCCGATTCAGTGTCTGTAACCAGGCAGATCCATCTCGCCAAGCTCCAACCTACAATGATTGGGAGTGGCCCAAAGTGGTATGGTCCAATCAGAGTCCTTCAGTCAGAAAGAGGAACAAGCTACATGCAAGATCATAGCAGAATTTGACTGCTTAAACAAGGATTAGCATCAATGCTAACAGCTTCAGTATAATTCTTTATCAGATGAGAACAAATACCAACACGATACACCTCTGTAGTCTTTGACGGAACGATTGTCCAATCAGCTGCCAGAGATACTTCTGTAAGGTCCTGCCCTTCCCAAGCACTTACTATGAGCTTTTTCTCAGATGGACTTTAAAAATCTACTGATTATCCATCTCCTGTACCAGGTTATTGCAGAGAGGCACTGATTCAGTCTGGAGCAGGTAGTATCCAAACAGTGCAGAGTCGAGCCAAGTTGAGCAGATGCCACAAATAGAAAAGCATCATTGGTGTTTTCGGGGTGGTCTTAATGTGGTTGTTGAGGCTTTGTTTCCACAGAGTAGTCCGGTTTAGTTCAGTATAGTTTGGTGGGATTTGGAGCAGTAAACCTTGATTTTGTTTCCATCTGTGCCTTCATTTGAGAGTGAGGATGTGAGCCAGGAAGAAAAGGTTGTGCCACCTCAGTAAATGCACGACATCAGAGCAGCGCAACTGTGAAATGTCTGACATAGAGTCTGATTGTAAATGAAGAGCAACAAAAAATGTCTGCACCGTTAAGTGCAGATGTTGTTTACAGGGAGAGCAGAGAATAATCCCTCTAAATATTATGCTGTCACTTGGGAATTGACAATTTTTGTGATCAGTCTCTCAGAGCAGGGGTGGGCAACTTTGATTACCAAGAGGGCCACATAAAATGTTTTTCATTGCATTTTTATGCACTCTCGATGAGGAAATATATACATGAATAATGCTTTTCTTTAACTGAAACAATTAAATATTCATGATTTAATTGTGCATTACACAGAACAAAAGCTTATTTAAGAATGAATTTTGTCAGTTTAAAGGAACAAATATACCTTTGCTGTTGTGTCTGAGTATAGGTTTTACGAATAAATGAAGGAATAATCTATCACTTATCCTAATTCGTGCATTGTGTAGTGCTTGTTACTCATGATAAATCATATTTAGCAGTTGTTGATGTGTTTCCTTCTTGCTTCCGCTTTATTTTTTTGAAAAGATTGGTGGGCCGCACTGAGTGAGGTGAAGGGCCGCATGTGGCCCCTGGACAGCCAGTTGCCCACTCCTACTGTAGAGTCAGTTTGGTACACCTTCAGAGTGGTGGGACAGCATGGGTCAGTATCTATTATTCCCATATTACAGTGGAAAAACCTGTAATTGTGTGTCACACCAAGCCAAACTGAACCGCTTGACAAAATATGACCAAACCATGCAAATGAGGAACACACTGAGACTTAGGGGCCATTTACATGGCGCCGAAAACGGTCAAATCCCATAAGTTTTCATTGCATTTTGGCCTTGCGTCTACATGAAACTCGTTGAAAACAGAAACTTTTGAAAACGGGCTCCAGGGTGGAAAGTTTCCAAAACGCTCTCCATGAAGCTCCGGGTAAACCCGCACCGGAGCGTTTCCGTGTGAAACGTTGGCGTCACCGCATGCGCAGTACTTTTTCAGATAAAGGCTGCGTGCGCATACCAAAAACAAAAACAGCTTCAGCCATCCGCCGAGTATCGTGTGAGCCTCTTTCCGTGCTCGGTTTGTTATCCAGACAAAACTATCCGGACAGATTTGTTGTCCAGAAAAGAAACTCCTGCGTCTCTGTGCGTCTATTCGCCATTGTTGTTTGTGAAAAGTTTTTCTTCTTTGTTCGTGCATTGTAGCCGCGCTGCCTCTCTGCAGACCTACAGCACCATCTACTGAACCGACATGCACACTACAGCGGATTAACTCGTCTCCGAGCGTCGTCGTCTGAACGCAGAAGAATTCTTAAACACTAAGGACAAATCTTTGCGTCTTTAAGTCAGGAGTAGCCATGTAGACCTAGCCTAACTCTTGAAGATGATCTTGGTGTAAAAGGCCCCAAAAGATGAAAAATAGGAAGTTCACAGATCTTTCTAAAGATATGTTTTGTCAAAAAGTGTTGACATTGTGCACAACATTTATTTGATTTTTGTCAAATTAAAAAACAGAATTATTCAGTACTGGGACCGGCTGTGTTTCAGAAACCTTGTTTTAATGGGTTTCTAAATAAATCACATTGATGTTCAAACTTCTGGGAATGTAGCTCTCACATCTGTCTGTCAGTTGCTTTTTGTCTGCCCGTTTGCCCCTGGGTTGTGTATCTTCCTGTGTTGTCCTGCTGTCTTCATCCTCCTCTTAATGCTGTCACAACAGCCCAGCGCCTGATGTCTTTCTCCTTTGACTGTTTGTTAACTTGAGGGAGTTGGGGAGGAGTGCGTTTGATGGGGATGAGGCTAACTAAGCTTGTCGTTGCCAGTCACCGTCAGGGAGCTGCTTCCAGGTTAAATCACATCAAAACACACCCCTCATAACCTCCTAATCTGCTCCAGGTGATTACGGTCTGTCGGATAAAGCGCTGTCTGCTGCCCCACCAACGACCCCACACCCACCCTCCCCGTGGTCCCCTTCACTGTCATCACAGCACTTTACATCATTTACTACCTTCCTCCTTTTCTTGTTTTGCTGCCGGTGGAGCTGCAGGTCCAGGATGTATGTGTTAAAGATGGAAAGTGTGTGCTTGAATCTTTAAGTTACTTTCTACAAATGCTCTCAGTAACAGTGGAGCGGACTGTCCATGGTAGTTACTGTAGCAGCTGTAACTATCTTCATCATTCAGCAGATAGACGAGCAAAGCTCTTAAGTGGACGGCTACTTCTTCACTCTTCAGATGCTTCTGCTTAAGTGAAGAAGGATCCTTCATTTCCTTTAAGTACAATGGCTACTTAAGAGCAGGATAACCATTACAAACACCAGAACTGCCGTGAAACAGTTGAACAAATGTTGGTGTGTAAAGAGCCTCTGTTGACCGAGTTTCACTGGTCTGTGCAATGCAGCTGCACCTTATCTGCTGCCTGTGTGTCTGTTAGACCTATCTGTTATGTGCTGCTGTCTGTGTCCTGAAGAAAAATAGTGACTCCAGACACAAAGAGGCACTTTTTTTGTCATGGTTTGTTTAATGTAGGTTGTCTGCAGACAGTCCAGATCAGTCAGGATCAAGCACAGCTTATGTAAAGGAGATGTTATGTGTTCACTGCTCATAATGAATAAAGCACACGTTTTATGCAATCTTATCACAAGGACTTTACTTCAAGTTAGTTACTTAACAACAAGAGCCAGACTTCAGCTTCCTGCTTCAGCCTGAAGGAACCAGACGCGTCCTGACTGATGTTCAGAGAGTTAAATGTTTCTTTAGACAAACTCAGAAGCATCTACACTTATTTATTTATGTTATCAGGCAGCTTGCTTTAGCAAAGGCTCAAGTCTTAGGTTTTTAAGAACCTCATGAATGGATCAAACCTTCTGTAACATTTTTAATTCTACAAGTTTACAACTGAATCTTATATCAGTTAACTGAAACATTAATGTTTGCATTCAAAGAAGTTTTCACGTTTGCAGGACTTCATCACCAAGCCCTTGGACCCAAGGGGAATGCTCCTGGTTAAATAATGGTCAAATTGAAAAAAATAAAATAAAATCCCTGAGCCCTCGCTGGCCCAAGCAGGATTTTTTTGAAAATGAAACAGTGTTGTGGTTTGTTGCTCAGGATGTGCACCAAATATACACAAACTGAGCACCCAGTATTTGATCCTCTCTGTCACATCTCAAGAGGCCTTTAACACATTTATACTTAATGGAGACAAATATGGTAGGGATGCACTTGTGGTCTGGGCATCCATGAGTTCGTCACTACCATAAATTCTTATTTTCAGTAAGAATATCATTGATTATTCTTTTATAAAATGATCACCACAACCATTCAGACATGAGGACCCTCCTAAAAACGAGATGTTGCATCTCAAGAGGCTAACCTCTAATAAATCAGACGACAGGTCCATGGTTCATGGATCTGTCACTAACTTTAGTTCTTACTTTAGTCCACTTGTCTCCTCTTATCTCCCTTCCTTCACCCTCACACCAACACAGCATCGTGTGGATTTGCTGTTCATCATGAGACTCGGATCCACATTCAAGATTTCCTGCTGCTTAACAGAAGGTTTTTTCTTGAGCCATGATGGAGGGATTCATGATTGGCTATATGGATTCATGTTGGGTGTTGGATGGATATATTTGTTTAAATATGTATATGTGTATCTTTATATGTATACTTGTATCTATGTATGTGCATCCATAATATGAAGAGCTTTATGCTCTATTGTAAAGTGTCTTGAGATAACACTTGTTATGAATTGGTGCTATACAAATAAAGATTGATTGATTGATTACCAGGAATCATAAGCAAACTCCCACAGACTGTTTAAACAGCTCATCTGAATATTTTAGTATACAAATGCACCCAATGCATTTCTGCAGTGTCACCATCTATATTCAGATCTTAAATCTGTATTTTAACCTTAGTGTTTGATTTTTCTTTTGCTGCTACTTGTCTTTTTCTCAGCAGCAGCTTTTGCCAAAATTACAACTGAACATTCTTGTCTTTATGGCTTGTCTGGTCAATTTCTTCTTTGCTAATTGCTTTGATAACAGAAGTGTATGGTATGTAAAATCAATCTCCATGAGGTAGGGAAGTCTTTTTTAACGATTTCCAGTCTAAAACACAAACTTTAACCTGATTTCCCCTTAAAAAAACATTTAATGATTACCTCTGCCAAGGAGGTTATGTTTTTGTGAGAGTTTGTTTGTCTGTCCGTCCGTCTGTGAACAAAATAACTCAAAAAGTTATGGATGGATTTTGATGAAATTTTCAGGAAATGTTCAGCATGGAAAAAGGAAGAACTGATTCGATTTTGGTGTTGATCCGGATCACTGTCTGGATCAGCCATGGCGAAAAATTTGATTTTTGTGAATAACTACTGAACTAAAATAGATATCATTATGAATCCAATTGCTAATGGTATGTTTTCATGGTCAAGGAATCTAAATATTTCGAAGGTAGGACTAATATTTATGTTAAAAATCACAATATGGCTAAGGACTTTGGCGCTGGCGGAGGTCTGTGCTCTCCGAGTGCTTTTCTAGTTTAATCATAATATGCACATGTAATCTGTAGTTGTGCATCAGGCTTAAGCTAACAGATTTAAAAAGGAAAAGTGTGGGACAGCCCTAACACACCTTCCCTCTCACAGAGTCATTCCTGGTCCAGCCCTGTTAATGCTTTAGCCCAACACCCTCCCAGTCACACACTGACCCTGTGAGACACACACACACACTTTAACCCTGACATTAGTCTGACCCTGCAGTCTGGTTTTATGGTGGGGGAGGGGCGAGGGAGTCTAGACACTGTCCTGTCTGTCTGGCTCTGATAATGTACACACACCTGAGCGACTCTAGGGGAGTGGGTGTCTGTGTGTGTGTGTGTTTTATGTGACGTGTTGAGCCAGCCGTGTATCAGTCCCCTCCCCAGATAAATGAATAGTTTAACGCGGCTCCCTCCTCTGCTCTACTGCTGTTCATGAATATTACAGCATTGGAATATTGATAATATTAGACTTTATTGTAATATTCATGATATGTTATCACACAGCCCTGCGTTCTGCCGATCTTTGTTCATGTTATATTCATGCCGATGGAGATGATATGGCTACATAAGTCCTTTTCAGGAGGACTTGCTGCCGGCTCAGCATCGACTCTTCACATTACGGCCGAGCTCAGCAGTCGTTAAACTTTAGTGATGAGAAAATGTGGAAAATCCATCTGGAGGTGGCCCAGTGCAGGCGGACTCAGAGCGTATATGAAAAATACATGTGACAGACACAAGAGTGGGAAACGAGTCTGATTGTGTTATGTGTGTCAGCACCAAGCGTGACTGTCACTGAACCCTGCAACCGCGACAAATCACAAAACTCAAGGTGCAAATTTCATCGAGGTCCAAGCCACGGATCACTTATTTTTGTGTGTCAGCTGAAAGAGAAAAGTGAAAAACAACCTTGATGCTCCAGTTTGTTGAATAAAAGGCAGCCATCATAAGAAAGTGTCAATGATTGATGTGTTGTCATTACGGACACAAAAGGCCTTTACCCTCTTAAACTCTGCTCCAGCTTTTTCTTTCTTCATTTTACAGGGAAGGTCACATCGACATTAATGCAAGGAGAGGATTTACAGTTGGCACTTATATCACACCAATGTATGCCAAGTATGATTCTGGCCCTTACTGTAGAAATGAAGAGACTTCACAAGGGACAATATTGAATTTTTGCCTTTATCAAATATGCTGATATTTTTGAAGTCATTATGGCTGATACTGGTATTTCTCGTCAAGAGCACAAGCTCTGTACTCAACAAAATTTGACTCATTTCTTTCTTTGCTACAGGATATTTTTTCCAGGGAACTGATGTAAAAACAGAGAAAACAGCATTTAACTCTTGCAAAAATGAAGCCCTTGATTATGAAATGTACCAATGCAGTGATGAGAAGATGCATCAATATTGTACATTTGTGTCATTTATTTATATATACATTTATGCCGATATTCCAGCCAGTAAAGGGCTGATATTTGTGGCTGATAAATTGCTGGAATCATCTACAACAATTTCAATAGAGGCCAAAACAATACTTAGCTTTTTAGGCTGATACCGTCTGATACCGATATCAAACCCATAAACGGTGCATGCTTAGATTTAACTATGAAGTCAGCGAGATGAGTGTACACAGCACATCCATAATGATAGAACTACAGTGCTGTTTGGGAAATTACCACAACTCACTCTGTTGTCATGTCAAACACCAACGTGGTTGACATTAGGGCTGTTTTGTTAAAAACAATAACACAGAGAATTTTTCCTTTGCTAGACATCAGGGTTTTTAAAATGGCAGAACAATAGTCAGATGTAATGTAAAAAATATGTTCTTGGATTGCAAAAGCAATAAACAAACAATAATGTGCTTTAACATAAAACCTCAGTGTATGAAGGAGTTCAAAACCTGTTGGATATTTGGGCTGTTTGGGCACTCCTACCTGCAGTATTAAATGTTACTGCCTATAGCATCTTGTTCTAGTATCATACAAGCCTTTGTTTTAATGAAGAACATGAGCAGGTCAAACCCTCTGTGTAAAGTCAAGGCTAAGTTGAGCAGATAACACAAAGCATGATTAGTCTCACTCATATGGGATAGAATGCGATGTTATTGTAGACATTTTTACAGAACATGTATTATGGTGAATTATTATTGGATCAGTATTGGAATCTGCAGTTTTTACCTTCTTACAATACTTTGGTCATGGTTCAAGCCTCGTCTTGGTCAGGGCCTTTCTAAGTGGAGTTTGCATGTTCTCCATGTGCGTGTGTGGGTTCTTTGAGAGCACTAAACTAAAGACCAGAAACATGCTCTTTAGTTGACTGGTGACTCCAAGTTGCCCTTAGGTATGAGGGTGAGAGTGGTTGTCCGTCTCTATATGTGGTCCTATGATTGGCTGGGGACCAGTTCAGGGTGTATGCCCAGTGTCAGCTGGGATGGGCTCCAGCTGTCTTGTGACCCCAGTAGGATAAGCGGTACAGATAATGCATGGATGGATGGATGTGGGATGCACAATTTTATCAGAACAGTATTGGTATCAACAGGTACTGTTAGCCTGTATGTACGGCTGGATTTTGAGGGCAACGTAGGTCATGCATGTACCCCGTGCCAGGCATTGCCTTTCTGTGTGGGGTTTGCATATTCTCCCTGTGCATGTGTGGGCTCTCTCCAGGCACTTCCTCCTGCTGCTCTAAAGCGTACTTATTAGTAGGGCTGGGTTTCGATTCAGATTTTCTGGATCGATTTCGATTCGATATTACAAGGTCTCAAAAATCGATTCGATTCACAATTCAATTCGATATTTATTCAGTTGGGATATCTTAGTTCAAATAGTGCTGTAAATTTAAAAAGTGATCTTTTGACCTGGTACATCATTAAAAACTGTTTTAACATGAAGAACTAAACCTAAAGCAGTTACATTAATCAGATTTTAATGATATACATTAATGCATATTCTGCATATTACTTGTTTTTGGTCCAACCTCGCATTTTCCTTTGTACTTGTTAAATCTAAAATACTGTACATCCAAACATCAGCTTTTAAACTTGCCAGTGGTGCCCATATAGTGCTTCCACCATGTTTGTTTGCAGTAACATCTCATGAGATCTTGTTCAGTCGAGAGCAACGCTAAACGCTGATCGCACCAGACTAGCAGGGTTGATACCACAGGCTGCTTCTCTGCACATCCAAAGAAGGAAAAAATACCCAAGTTAAAAGATCCATCTTTGGATTTTATGGATCGATTATGAACCAGTTAAAGGAAAATTGATTCAAATCGATTAAATTGATTTTTTTAACCCAGCCCTAGTTATTAGGTTGATTGCTGACTCTACAATCCCCTTAGGTGTCTCTGTGTGTAGCCTTTTGATCTGCTGGTGACAGATTCAAGTCTACCCGCCTCTAGCCAAATTTGGGCTGGGATAGGCTCCAGCCGCTGTGACTTTAAACGGAGAAAGTAGAATGGATAAGGATGAATGATGGATATTGGTCATATATATTCTCTATGTTCGCATAGAGAATATATATGATGGTTACCCCATTGTCCCTGAATGTGCACCTTTGTAAATGAAAAGTGTCATCTATTGAAGAATGAAGGTTTTTCTTGTATATCATCTATTTCACAGGTAGACTGCCACCATGAAACAGGTCAGTTAGTGAAGTAGAAGTTTTGTGCATGACAGTAATAAAGAAATGTTAGCTGCGATGATGAGTTCAGAAACATCAGTTTACAGAATGTTAGCAAAATCCAATAAGACTGTATTGATAGCAATGCCATCATCTACTCTACTTTTGATTCCTTTGGATTTTCTGCTTGCTTTCTGGGGAAAACAAATACGTTTTCAAGTTGCTGTTGTTTCCACCCATCAAATTTTGCATTGTAAAGGTCTTTTAGTAAAAATTAAGCCACAGTTTGTTACCATTTCTGCTAAGTGTCCCTGATGAGACTGAAACAACCTGGATTTGGGCAGCATGCGGGACAAAGTGGAGGATTTGCTAAGGGAATTGTTAAGCAGAATGGCTGATGACATCGATTCCTTCAGGGAGCTGTTATTGATTCTCTACTGGAATTGGTTTTGATTCTGGTACCCATTTTCCAAATGGGAAGATGTCTGGTGAAGCAGCATGTTTTCTGTCTCATAGCTAAAGTTAGAAATAACCATGGTTGTAACAGTCTTGCTTTTTAATCCCTTTTAGTCTCAGTGGTGAAGCACAGACAGGCTGTGTGATTCTTCTGTGCCGAGAGAGAGAGGGAGCAGCAGAAGAAGGGATGGATGGATGGAGAGGAAGAGAGAGAGCAGTGGGAGAGCGCAGGAAAGAGACAAAGCTGTAATTGTTTGTTCTCTTGTTGCCCCGAGTCCCTATAGCATGTCTGGCACCTTCCTCTCGTCCTGTGTGTGTGTATGTGTGTGATTGTGAGTGTGTGTGTGTCTCACTCTGCGCCTCCCTCCATCTCTGACACACTCATTACATCCTCCTTTCCCCTCTTTCCTCTCTTTGTGCGTCTCTTTCTCCTTTGCCTCTCTGTCCCTTGGCCGCACTGCCTCCATCTCCTTCCTGACCCCAAGATACCTACCACACACACACACACACACACACACGCACACACACACACTTGTACACAAACTTACAAACCTTAATTCAAATGAAGTTGGGACCCTTCATTGTGTTAAAAGCAACTTAAATCAGGATTCAATGATGTGCCAGTTCTTTTGACCTATATTTAATTGAATACAATACAAAGACATGATATAAGTATTCAAACTGATGAACTTCATTTCAGGGCTCCAGACTTACTTTTTTGCACTGGTTGCAACGGTGCACCTAAAACATTTTTTAAGGTGCACCAGCACAAAAATTAGGTGCACCCAAATATTTCAGTGTCACCTTTCACAACATAAGATCATTTTGTCACTCTCCATAACTTTCATATAATATAAATTATTTTTAAACAAGAATACGATATAAAGAAATACTTGTCTTTATTCAAAGTACAATTAAACAGCATTCACTAAAACATTAAGCAAAATGAAACATTTCCAAATAAAAGTCCTTAAAGAGCTTTACCAAACGGAAATTCAACATCTCAAACTCAAAGATCTCAAGCTAAATAAAATATTTCAAGATAAAGCAGGTGCTATGTCTCGTCCGTCTTCAGCTGATTTTCCACTACTGTTGTTACTTTTGTCAACTTAAATTTGTAAGAGTGCAACCTAACATTTTTTTATTGGTGCACCAGTGCGCCCAAAATGGTAGCACTCTGGAGCCCTGCATTTCTAAATTGCAAATATTCACTCATTTTGAATTTAATAACAGCAAAAAGCCCAAAAAGCAGGGCTGGAACAGGAGTAACTAAACACTGGGAAATCGGGGGATGTTCAAAAACACCTCATCATCCCACAGATGAATTGAAAACAGGTGAGTGTCAGGATTAGGTTTAAAACCAGTATTCCCGAAAGGCTTTCTGAAGCGACGATGAGGCGAGGTTCACCACTTTGTCAACATCTGCATGAGTAAATATTCCAACAACTCATGAACAATGTTTCTCAATGTATGATTGCAAGAACTTTCGGGATTTTATCATCTACAGACCATAATATCATCAAAAGATCCAGAGAATCAGGAGAATTGTTTGCACTTATTCAGTGGAAAAGGGTGCAAAAAAGGCTGAAAACCAAAACTGAATGCCAGTGACCTTTGATCCCTCCCTGCATTGAAAACATTCTGTATCACCAGGTGGACTCAGGAACACTTCAGAAAACGATTGTCCTTTCATTTCTACATCTACAAGTGAGAGATAAAACTATACCATGCGAAGCCAAAACCAAATATAAACAACATCCAGAAATGCTGCCGGTTTCTCCGGGCCTGAGCTCATCTGAGATGGACTGTGGCAAAGTGGAAAAGTCTGCTGTGGTCTGAAGAGTCCACATTTTTAGACTGTTTTCTGAATATCATTGACGTGGTATCCTCCGAGCGAAAGAGGAAAAGGACCTTCTAGGCTGTTAACCAAGTTTCAAAGCTAGCATCTGCACAGCAAAGTCAACTCTTGGGAATAAACTCAGAGAGTCAAAATCAATTCAATTTGAGTGCACACATGAGACCATCGAATAACTCTAAGCTTTAGTCAAAGTTACTCTAACCCTAACCCTTTAACTCTTCACAGGAGTTAAAATTGAACTTTTAGGGGGTTAAAATGCTACTCCCAGTTATATTAAACTCAACTCTCTTTTTTAAGTCAAATTTTTTGTCCACTCTTTCAAAAACAGAAGAAGTGCTATTCGAATTTTTAAGAAATAATGAACTTTAATAACCGTTGACATGTTGAATCTAACATTGATGGAAAGTAAGCTAACTCTTACTTCAACATACTTTCCTTTAGTGTTAGATTAGATTAAACACATCCCTAATGGGTCAATATTTAAGTGAGTTTCTGTTGCTTGTAAGAGAGCTAGTTGTAGCAAATATTTCAAACAGATAATTATATTTTTACATTGGCTTTAGAGACAAAATAGCACTCTTACCTCTCTCGATAAAGTCCAAGTGAGCACTGGCAGTTACTGCAACACATCCGTTGTTCAATGACCCCCCTAAACACTTCTGAATAGACTTATTTTTTTAGCACCCTCAAAATGTACCTGCAAGCCCCGGCAGGAGTCTGTGTTTGAATTAACTACAGAAATTTAACTCTTACACTGTTTTTTGCTTAACTCCAGATTCACTCCTAATATTTGCTATGTGTGAGGAGGTGTTGGTGTCCATGGCATGGGTAGCCTGCACATCTGTAAAATCATTAAAACTAAAAGGCACATGTAGATTTTTGGAGCAACCAAGTGACACCTTTGCTTAAGGGATGTTCCTTAGGCCTGTGCTCAAAATATCGGTATGGCAAATATTCTCATGTGCTTCTTTGTGTTTTGTGTACTGATGAAGATTCTACAGAATCGATATGGCCTCAGATGCTGTGACAGCTGTTGTTGATACACTTTTGGTGTTGTGCCGCATTTTTGTATTTGAAAAAAAAACAAAATTAAAGTTGTCCAAAATTCTGATAAAGGCATAATTAATGTCCATAATTTGCAGTTATTGGGATACAAATCCTATTGTAACCTCAGTATCTGTATATGTATTATATTAATGATTACTGGAAACATCCAGCCCTAATGTCCCTGCTAATGTCAGAAAAAGACACAATTCTATATGTGTTACAACAGCGTGGCTTTTTTGTGACGAATGCAGGTACTTGACTGGTCCAGGCAGGCTTGTCTCCCTTTTAAACATATGGGGCACATTGTGAAGCACAACTCTAACAATGGCAGCCCATACTGTTGAGCAACTAAAGTTAAACATCAAGCAAGAATAGGAAAGACTGCCCCCCACAAAGCTTCAACACTGAATGTCCTCAGTTCTCAGACACTAATGGCCCTTTTCCATTAGCCCTACTCTACTCTACTCGCTTTGTGCTGCTTTTCCATTAGCCCCAGTCGCCTGCCCAACGGGGTGAGCGGCACTGCGGTGACGTCGTTTTGAGCGCAACACAACAATCTGTGGCTTTTGTCACAAACCGAGTAAAAAAGGAAAGCAGAAGAAGGCTGCAGGTGGTAAGAAGAAATACCCCTTGAGAAGCACAGGAGAGTTTTGGAAGCTATACAACAGAATGAAGCCGAGGACAAGAGCTATCGAGCTGCAAAGAAAAGACGTATGAGGGTAAGCTAATGGTAGCTACTGCTAGCATGCTAGGTCGTCGCGCTCATGACTCATCAATGACGACATTGTCTGACCAATCAGTAGCCGGCAGTCGGCGATGCCATCTTTTAGTATCGACTCAGCTCGCTTGGAACCAGAGCGGAGTAGGTACTAAAACTAGCTTGTTTTAGGAGGTACCAGGCTAGTGGAAACACGCTGCAAATTGAGTAGAGCCGAGTAGAGTAGGGCCAAGTACAGTAGGCGTGCTAGTGGAAAAGGGCCATTATTGAGTGTTATAGGAAAGAGGTAAACATGCCCCTGTCTTAGCTTTTCTGGAGCATGTTACAGGCTTCAAATTAGAAATGAGTGAATATTTGCAACAAAACATGAAGTTTATCAGTTTTAACTTTACATATCTTTTCTCTGTGGTGTATTCAGTTGGATATATGTCAAAATAAATGTGCAAATCAATGTGTTGTGTTTTATTTACCTTTTTAAGCAACGCCCCAGCTTTATTGGATTTGGGGTTTGTAAACAGGAGCTCAAATGCACACTAACAGGCCCCCCCTCCTCGGGGTTAAGCAGCTCTAAACTAGTTCATTTATTTCCATGGAGAGGCTGACTGTAGCAGAGGAGTTGAGGCTGTAACTAGGGTGATATCTGCTACATGCTGTGTCACACATGCACACACACAAGCGCACTAACACACAAACACACAGTGGTTAAAAGAGACTGTTGCTGCCAGGCTGATGCCAGCCGTCTAGACGTTACACTGCACGTCTCCCGGGGGAGGTAGAGGGGGGTGTGAGCCCATGTTTGTGTGCGCACTTCTCTCTCTCTGCTTCTCTGAGCTCTGTCTGTCCCTCCGTTACCAAACTCTTCCCTTTCCTCTGACTGTGCCAGTATTTTTGGGAGAGTGTGTGTGTTCATCCTCTTCCTCCTTGCCTCCTTTTATCACTCTCTGTCGCACTGCATGTGTGTGTGTTTGTTTGTGAGTGCGCATGTGTTTGTGTGTCTGTGTGTGCCAGGCAGGTCGCTGCCATGGCGCCCCGGCAGCTCCGGGCCTTGTTGATCACGGCACCGTGCCCAAGGGTTACCATAGCAACGGCAGTGGCAGCAGACAGGGCTGTGTGCGTCCGTGTGTGTCGAAGGAGCGCGGTGTGTGTTTGTGCGTGCGTGTCTGCGATGGCCCGGTGTGGTGGGCAGCAGGCTGTGAACTCAGCAGGCCTCTCGCTGGGCTGGAGCTCTCAGGGCAGCAGGAGAAAGTTTGGGCAGAGAGAGAGTTTGTGTTTTTGTCCGTCTTAGTAACTTCATGTTGAAGTCTGAAGTTGAAGCTGTTGGTAAAATGGAACAGTGAGGTTGCTAAGGTAATCTGATTTTTCCCACGTGTTCAGTAAAGGTTGGGACACATTATCAGATTTTCTAAGTCTCAGACTCTCGCTTCTGGTCAGTCAGCAAAGGTTCACATCGTGCTCCTGAAGATAATCTTACCTAGGGATGGGAATCGAAACCAATTCTAGTTGAGAATCATTAACAGCTCCATCAAAGAATTGATATCACGAGTCATTTTGCTTATCAATTCCTTTATCAATTCCTTCCACTGGCAGAGTTCAGAGGTGTCAGAAGTGTGGCTTAATTTTTACAAAAGGCGCCTACTGCACAACCTTAGGTGAGTAGAAACACCAGCCACGTGCAGAAGCAGTTATCTATGCTGTGACATGTGTTTGACATTGTTGACACTCAAAATCTACAGACCAACATTCGCCTGGAACATGGAAAATCTGTGGGAATTGGTAAAGAACTGGATCGATTAGTAAGATTGTTAATAGCATTGGTATCAATACAATCTTATCAATTCCCATTCCTAATCTTGCCTGATTACTAGGGCTGGGACGATTCACTTTTCTCCCGTTTAGATTTATTACGATTTTTTAGGTGCCGATCCGATTAATGGCCCTTTTTCCACTAGCACGCCTTGGCCCTACTTTGTAGCATGTTTTCACTGGCCTGGTACCTCCTAAAACAAGCTAGTTTTAGTACCTACTCCGCTCTGGTTCTAAGCGAGCTGAGTCAATACTGAAAGATGACGTCACCGACTGCCGGCTACTGATTGGTTAGACAATGTCGTCATCGATGAGTCATGAACGCGACAACCTAGCATGCTAGCGGTAGCTACCATTAGCTTACCCTCGTACGTCTTTTCTTTGCAGCTCGATTGCTCTCGTCCTCGGCTTCATTCTGATGTATAGCCTCCAAAACTCTTCTGTGCTTCTCAAGGAGTATTTCTTCTTGCCACCTGCAGCCTTCTTCTGCTTCACTTTTTTACTCGATTTGTGACAAAATGCCACAGATTGTTGTGCCGCACTCAAAATGACGTCACCACAGAGCTGCTCAGCGACACTGCACCCTTGTGGGCAGGTGACTGGGCCTAATGGAAAAGCAGCACATGGCCAGTAGAGTAGAGTCGAGTAGGGCTAATGGAAAAGGGCCATTAAATTGCGATTCTACAATATTGCTATATTGCTATAAGCTTGCTATCTTTAGTTAGCTTTTTTAACACCAGCAAAATAGATGAACAATGATGATGCCTACAGACTAAATCAGGAAAAATACACATCACATGTGAGTCAGTTTTTAGAATTTATTCAGCAATGATTTAGTCTGTTGTGTCGACTGTTTTACAGAGTTGCAGGTAACTTCCATTTACTGGAGGGGTTGGTAGGTTATCTATACAAGGCACTGTTCAAAGAGTAGAAGTTGGAGTAGCCCTTAAATAATTAAAACAGATTAATCATCATTATTAAATGATGAATATTGTGTTATGAGCTTTTGATCACTGATTTCCCCTACTGTTGTCTATACTGTAAACATAGTGAATATTATACTGAATCTTATCTTGAAGAATTGAAATCACAATATCTGCCAGAAAAAATTGCAGTTAGAGCTTTTTCTAGGATCATTCAGCCCTCGTGTTGTACAGGGAGAGTCCAAAGGCACAAGGGGCTTATTTGAAGCCTTCACCTAAAGGATACAAAAGTTACACATGATAATATGTACATGTAATATCCAACTCAGAAGGTTGGATAGTTACTCAGAAGAGTTACTCAGAAGGTATGACAAACTGGTAGCAAAATACAAAAAATATTTTAAAAAAGGAGAATTAAAGTAGAAAATATGAGTGTGGTGTGCATGATTGTGTGTGAGTTTTATGACAGATTGTGTAACCAGTGTCTCCTGAGATAATGGCAAGAAAAGAAACAAAAAATGAATGAATGAATGAAATTTATTTTGGTGCAGTTTTAATGAAACAGTTTAGAAGGTCAGAGTAAAAACAGGGTGTAGGCAGCTGATTTAAGCCTGCACCTTCAACAAAAATATAACCATAACAGAAAAAAATGCAGCAAGAACAATGCTGATGCATTGTTGTTGTGTACATTCATTAGAAATACATAATCATAGACCTGTCATGATAATCAATTAATCAATTAACCGCACAATAAATAAAAACGTCTGCAAAGTAAATACGAATAAAACAGCACAAAATGGTGCGTGCTCACAGACAATGTTGTTTACTACATTTCAATAGAAATGCAACCCTTCAATACGGTTGAAAAGCCAGCATTTCAGTAAATGTTATAAACATTTGACGGACAGAACGAATTGACAGGGAGAACATACATGTCACAAAGAATTTAGGACTGTATAAACTCAATTTTATTCAATGTTTTTGTTGTTGTGTGTGTTTTTATTGGAGTTTTGTTTTGTGTTTTCTTTACAGAGACGGGGTCTATTTTTATTGATTTTGATTAGTATATTGATTTTTAGTTACATACAGTTATTCCCAAAGGGAGTCCATTTCATTTTCATTGTTTTTTTTCTCTTTTTTTGTTTGTTAAATGTATTATATTGTTTAATTTATTTTACTTAAAAGCTCTTGACCTTCCAGTTATAGTTAATATTTATTGCTTTTGTTACGGTGTACTAACTTTATTATGAGATGTATTATTATTACATAAATGAAAAAAATATGTTTCAAAATAATATTGACAATAATATCATTTATCAGCAATAATTTTTTGGACAATTATCGCCCAGCAAAATGTGTTATCATGACAGGCCTACATAATAACATAGTCATGTTGACTTACATAATCCATGTTGTATTTCAAAGAAAGTTGATCAGTTTATTAAAAGACATACAATTAAATGACATGAAAAGAAAAAAACTCTTTCAAAACAGCAGCACGACTGTCATCCCCTGATTTTAACTGCTAAAAACTGCAGAAACACTCCCCTAATTGCGCTTAAACCTTAACAGCCCTGCCTTTGCTTGTGTCATTAAGGTAATGTCAGCTCCGTTAGGAAGAGGAATAACCTGAACTTTTGCATCTTTATGAGGCATCAGATGGACTCAGGAAATGTCACTATTTACTGATGTGTAAATTTAAAAGGACCCCCACTGCTGTCTCCCTTTGTCCTTTCATAGGATTTTATACTGCGTACACAAAAGTATGAGAATATTGAATTTTGACAACCTTGGTAGCTTCCCTTCATTGTGGAGTATTGAACCCACAGCCTGAGTGCTTTGGATTTTGGGGAGCAGCACAATTACACAGCACTCTCAACACTTCTTTCACCAGTGGAATGTGGAAGTGCAGCATTTGAAAGTAAAGTGCACTTTTGATTGCCAGGTGCGACGGTGAGAATGGTAATATTTTTTGCAGATGTAGCTCTTGAGTGCAGCAGGAAACAGGAAATGACTGCAGAGGAAAAAAAGCCAGCTGGAGGTTTTGTTGAGGTTATCCTAGCTGAGTGAAATTAAAAAAAGACCTTACCTGCTGTCTCAATGGCTTGCAAAGCTTTTAGTTTTAATGGGGACCTGCAAATCCCAGTTTCTCCAGCATTGATGATTTTCCGTCGTTCCTGCCTGTTTCTCGTGTCCCCTGGTCTCCCATTCAGAGACAGGTCGTCTGCTGCTCTGGTTTCATAAACTGCTTTAGCTCTGCGTGCTGCCTGCCAGCCTGCATGATAGGATTCATAAGAGCTGAAGCTGCCTGAAAGAAAAGGAATTCTCTTTGCAGGTGGGAGTAGCTCTCCTACTCTGAATTAGCAAGCAGCAAGCAGGCCTGTTCCCTTCACGCTCAGCTCCTGCTTTCAGTTCACATCCACTGATGAACCTGAAGAGTGGAGCATGTTCTCCAGGTCTGGACAAAAAGGCAGCCCCCTTTTGTACAAACCAAACCAGCCAGACCGTGTTTTCTCACGAAAGCTTCTAAGGTCATCCGAGCTCAAATGTTAAGTTTATTGAGCAATAACAATGTTAGAGGCCCAAGCTGAGTGTGTGCAGTCTCTATAGATAGCCATTAGCCTGATTCACATTTCAGGGCCAAACAGGGTGAGCCTGTGTGCTCTCATTAGTCACAGAAGTGAGTTTTCCCCAGCAGTACTTGTTTCTTGTTGCCAGTTGGAAAGGTTATTCTGTGAACTTGTTCAGGTTAAATTACTTTATTTTCCTCCATAAATGGTAGAAACTGTTCTCTCTCTGTTCCAACCTCGTCGTTAGTGCAGGTTTTGTTTGTGAGTCCAGACTTTGAAATTGTTCAGTTTTCAGAGCTAGAATTAGGTCAAATGAAGTGAAGATTGAAATGCTTCTGGGTTGCTATAAAAGCATAATTTCTGGTGACTTTCTTACGTGTGGATATCAGTGGCGATTGCTCGAAGACTGCAAGGGGAGCTCAGCTTTACCCTAAAATATCCCCCAAAAAAGTGGTGATATTTACTGCTGTGTGTACATTTCATTGATTAAACATGCGCTAGAATACCTTCATCTTTTGTTCAGAATCAGCTACTTATCACAGGTAACTGGAGCGACTTCCTTCTCATTCATCCCCGCAGCGTCTCAGCGCTTTAACACAGTCGGACGCTGAGCGTCTTCTGACTTCGATGGGGAAGCGTAGAGTGGGTTGTTCCACTGTGGAAACTGGACGGTCATTGGATAAACGCTGGGCTTTGTCTCGCCCATTGGACGCTCAGCATCTCTGGGGGTCTATGAGGCAGTGGGCTGGCCTGGACGCTCGGATTCTGCATGATTATTGGATGATCTGTCTGAGGCCGAATCCCTTTTTGATTGACAGTGAAATGAGCCAATCAGCGATCTTGAAGTATAACCCTCTACCGGAGCATCTTCTAAGTTTTACATTCAGTTGTTCTGGAGAGGAGCTTCTCCTGTTTAAAGTGGCTCAAGTCTTACACCCACAACACATTGGGCCAAGGCCGTTTAAGCAGTCTAGCTCTGCTGGACATTGAGAGAACACTGGTAAAATCCCTGGAAAAGACACCTAGTTGGTACGACAGGGTCACAGATCATTTTCTTGAAAAGGAACGGAGGGTACATTTAAATAAATAAACAAATGTATGATGTAGGACGGAGAAAAAAAAGAGCTTCCCCTCCTTGACTGACCAGCCGCTGCCACTGGTGGATAACCATCCCTTCTTAAGGCCTTGCTGCTTGGTCTGGCCTTTCTCTGGCCACATGTTGGCAAAAGTCAGGGACAGAGTGGCTTCTAATCTCATTGTCTTTTTATCAGCAAAGTACAACCTCGAAGCCAAAAGACTCGCACTCAGAGATTCCTGCATATCAATAACAGACCCAATCATATAACAAGAAAAGTGACACATGATCACGCAGTAGTCCTCGTGCCAAGAACATGGGCTTTGCAGGAAGTGTTTCTTTACAGGGCTGATACTCAGGAGAACAAGTTGTTCCATCAGAAAATCTAAAAGCAATAATTAACTTCAAAAATAAATTAGAAAATACATATTTGCATACTTCGGCCTACAACACATTCATAATTTAAGAATTCTTTTTTATTTCACATTTTTTTCACAATAGTTCTTTGTTTATGTAACAGTTGTCAATACTGCAAGCAACACTCGTGATGGACACAATTCATTACCATGAACTCAAAATGTAAAATGAGCTGTTAGAACAACATATTTTAGGGTGGAGCTAGACCTCATTCATTATTCTGTGCAGATGTTCATGTGTCTCTGACATCTTTGATACTCACTGGAATTTAACGATGTTGGGGTAGGGGGTTAAGATTCTAAGATCATAAAATGTTTGCTGTCTTAAATTCTGTTATGAGTGTTGGATGTATGAACCCCAGGAAGACTTGGCTGCTTTGCTAGTAGCTAACAGGGATCCTTTAAACAGATAAACACATAAATGTGGATTGACTATGACTGGTCTCAGCTATAACGTCCTTGTATTTGCAGTGTTGTTGAAGTTTATGTGTAAATAAGGAAACATAATACTCAAAGCCACATGATGAGTTTCACCATTTGTCTACAGCCCCATTCACACTGCTCTTTCAAGCTGATGCTTCACCTTCACTCTAAAGGCCACAGAGACAGAATGTGAGGGACATGTTAACCCCATTGACTACCTGCTGAGCCACCATGCCACCACTGTGTTATACCGCTTTCACACTGAAATTAGTGGGTCAAGGCGGGTTAACCTGCTGACAAACATGGACGTTTGAGCGCTGATAATACAAAGGCAGATGGAATTTGTTGCTAAGATGGCAAAGAGTCATGTAAGTTATGGACGGAGGGCACGATGTTATGCCGTCGTCTTCATTACGTGACCTACCGGGTTGCCCTGGGTATGATGTTTCCACTGTAGCCAATTGGAGGCGAGCTAATAAAAATCCCATGCTGCTTGCCGGGTCGGTCATCCTAGGTCGTTTAGACCCTTTCAAACTGCCAACAGGAGCTGACTATTACCCGGTTTAAACAGTTTTTTTGGCCAGTCTGAAAGGGCTATTAGAGGACAATTCTTCTCTAAAATGCTAATTAAAATCATCAGCTGTATTTTCTTTACCGAGGGGAATCAAAAACCAATTCTACTTGAGAACCCGTAACAAATTGTCAAAGGAATTGATTTCATGAGTTTATTTTCTAAACAATTCCCTTATTAATTCCTTCCACCCAGTTTTTGTTGTCCTGCAGATCAAGGACGTCACACTTTGACATGAGGCAGTCAGCATAATTGACAACAAAGAAGTTAAAGAAGCAGGACCAGAAGCAAAGTTTGGGTTTATTTTACACTGTATGAATCCAACTGCACAACAGTGCCTGTCAATCTAATTTAAAGTCAGGGTGGAGAAGTCAGAAACTAGCAGAACTACATCAGGAATATAATGTAACTGTGTTTGCCATTTTTGACCCTGAAAAGCCGTGTAGGCAGACTTTTTATGCACAGAAAATCTACAGAATTGATCAGAGAATCGATAAAGAATTGGATCCATAGTCATGGGTATCACTAAAATCCCATCGATCTCCATAGCAGACAGAACATGTCAACATTAAAGTAATCAAAGTGTTGAGGATTCTGTCGATGGGGATTGTGTAATAAATCAATCACATATTCATAATCCTCATGTGCACCTCCTGTTTGGATTTGTCCTCAGACAGCTCTGTGTCCGTCTGTCTGTCCGTGTGTTTGCTGTGTGTCTGTCTGCCTCTTTTCACCCAGAGGTCAGCTGAACTGTCTGACCTGGCTGTGGCCTCTCTCACTCACACACACGTATACAAAGAGTGACCCAATGACAGGCCTTTGACCTTTGTGTGGGAGTCGTCCTGTTTACCCTCTTTGACTGTTTGTCTTTTTCACTGGTCGTTGGTACGAGCTCCTGCTGCTGCTGCTGTTTGTGTCTGATACAGCTCACCCTGTGTGTGTGTGTGTGTTTTGTTTATATGTGTGTCTGTGTGTACTTAGTGGTGAAGCTGGTGCTCCAGGGTTCAAGTCGAGCCACCGACCCTTGTTGTACATCAATTTCCTGTCCACTCTCTCCCACCGCCTGTCAAAACAATGACCGAGATGACATGCATGCATTCTTGTTAAATTAAAAAGGAGGCTTTCGCTGACTGAAGAAACAGAACAGAAAATTGCTTTGTACATATTGTTCTGAAAAGTTTTGTTTTGACACATGGTGAATGTGTGCAGTTAGGTTGTTGTGTCCAGGCTCTTGAGAAATAAAGGCCAAGTGGGTTCTGGGATTGATCGTGGTCAGGTCTTTTATATAGGGTGCTTGTGTTTTTCATCCCTGTAGTGGCACACACAAACTGGTAGCTAAAAGACGAATTAAGTTATAGATATACTAAGTCTGTCACTTTTCTTAAAAATGAAACTCGGACAGTTTTCAAACATGCACCCAAATAATCAAAGATATTCGATTTCGATATACCCCCCCCCCGTAGTTAGGGACAGAGACTCTCTTACCCTTTCGGTAAAGACCCTGCCGCAAAAACACAGTCACATGGGGTTAAACTCTTGACAAAGTGCCGCTGCACTTGACTGTATAACTTGGATGAAAAGCCGACAGCTGAGCCCACAAATAAGTGGAAGAAACTGTATTTTACAGCAATAGAAGTTTGCCATCAACAGTGCAGAACCAAAACTACTTCCACACAGCTCTCCTCAGATTAGTCAGTGCTGTTAATATCCGCTTGGGGTGGAAACTCTTTGTTTACTGAGATCAAGAGAGCAGCGGATGTAACTGACGGTCAAGCTGCGCTCAGAGCGCCCTCTGTTGGACGGAACGGTCCACTGCTCCAGGCCTGATGTGCTGCAACACTCAATATTTTACATTCAAATATTTATGTACAATTCGGTTCATTATGTGCAACACGGTCTATATTGGGAGACATATCTAGACTGCAGGCAGGTCAAATTTGAATATTATGCCTGCAACATGTTTCAAAATAGTTGGGACAGGGGCATGTTTACCACTGTGGTGCATCATCTTGCCTTTTAACGACAGTCACTAAGCATTTGGGAACTGGTGAAGCTTCGTAGGTGGAATACTTTCCCATTTTTGCTTGTTGACATACAATCTGGGTTCTGTATTTTTTCTTTTATGCTTCATAATGTGGCACACATATTCAAAGGTTGACAGGTCTGGACTGCAGGCAGGTCAGTCCAGTACCTGCACTCTTTAACTACAAAACCACGCTGTTGTAACAACAGCAGAATGTGTCCTGACACTGTCTCGCTGAAATGAGCAGGGACGACCCTGAAAAGATGTTGCATATGCTGCTCCAAAACCACCTCTACACAGTGAAGCAATAATATCAGGTGTAGACATTAAATAGATAACAGCATAAAGGATTTTAAATAAGCAAGTTGCTACATGCAGAATCTGTCAGACATATCAACTTCATTAGGAAGGTAAAAATAAATAAATTAAGCAAAGATTATGAACAAGGCCAAGGACATTTACATTTTAAACATTACCAGTATTTTCAACCTGAATATAATTTGACAACATATTAACAGATGTTCAAGATACCTGTGCCATGGGCACTAACACCGCCCATACCATCATTAATGCTGTTTTTTTGACTATTTTCCCTCTTCTGTTCAGAGGGAACAACGTCCAAAACTGCAAAAATGTGGACTCAGACTACAGCAGACTTTCCCACTTTGTGTCAGTCCATCTCAGATGAGCTCGGGCTCAGAGAATACGCCGGTGTTTCTGGGTGTCCATATTTGGCTTTAGCTTTGCAGGGTAGAGTTTTAACGATAGATGATGAAATCCACAAAGTCCTTTCAACTGTATGTTGACAGATGTCCTTAAACTGTTGGATTGTTTGTTGGCAAAGAGGTAAATGTCTGAGCCTTTTGGGGATGCTGCTTATATCTAATCACGACACTGTTTCCAATTAACCTGAGGAATTTTCCAAACAAGTTTTCTGAACATTCGTCGACTTTTCAACCCTTGTGTCCTATGAAGCTAAACCATGTTGGTCATCAACTTTTCAAAGGGTAGATCTAATCTTGTGATAGAACGAAGAAAACCTCTGCACAAGCAAAGACAGATAATGCCCCAGTCACACATTCCTGTTTCTCTTGGCGATTGTGCACGATTGTCATAATCCTGATAAAACGTGCTTTGGTCGTGGTGCATGCGCTACTTGGTCTGGATCAGCGTTGCATAGTCGTGGATGAATGACGGAGAACGTGAAAGGGTCCCGACAGTTTTGAACTGTTCAAAACTCTTGTGGAGAATCGCCGCTCCCAGTATAGCGTAATGCAGTCCTAATGCGAACGGTATTAGCGTGGCATGTACGTAGCTCAGTCGGGCTGATCGTGGCTCAATCCTGAAAGCTTTATGAGGACGACTGACAAGGATGTATCCATTTGTGCCCCGACTGTGTCCCGTTCAAGACGGCGCAAGCGACGGGGCTCAGTCGGGGCTTACATGACGTGAACTGAACTCCAGCGGGGCTGACGTCGTGTCAGCGGGATGAAAATTCATGCAATCCTCATCATATCGTTGTATTAACCTAACTGGAGCGGGACGAACGCCACCGAAGCGCTGTAGAAGCGCTACTGGCGGTGTATTTACGGGGTGAGTCCAGGGGTGAGACAGTCATTTCATCTCGTATCATAGTGATCACACCAGCCTCGTCAATCGTGTACAGTCATGCACATCCGCCATGAGAAACAGGAATGTGTGACTGGGGCATAAAGAAACTGTCACTAGTTCAACAAAAGACCTGAATTTGATTAAAACTAATTGTAATCTGGACTGTTGTAATCAGAGGTATCAGACTTGACTTCATGACAACAGTCCTCTGACAGAGGTGCTTGTTTTCCGGAAAAGTGTATTCCCTTTGTGTCTCATCATTATTTTGTTTGCTGCAGTCAGTGTGTGTCTGGATCCAGATGTTGGCGGGAGCCGCAGTGAGATACTTCTTCTGACATGATTTGAATAAACTTGATGGCCTCTCTCTTGTTCACAGCAGAAAAACATAGGAGATGGGACGGCCGGCTTGCAGTGCAAATAATTCAGTGTGCTGAAGGAGTAAGGGTGCCGCAGACGCTGGGCCGATATTGTTTTGACAAGTGGATTACTGTTGTAATAACATCAGACTGGTGCTGGTAATGCAGACTGCCAGCACACTGATCTGTGGCCTGAGCGCAGGGGGAGCAGAACATGGTGTTCTGGGTGGATACTGTGGTTCAGGACAGGCCTCTGCTCTCTTATTGAATCTCCTCCTCCTCCAAACACTTCCTTCCTCCAGCTCAGCTCGTCCTCGGGCTTCCTTCCTCTCTGGCGATCAGAGGAGAGGCCATTAACCACGGCTGCTTCACTTCATATTCTGCTTGAACTGTAAAAACATCCCCGCCCGCTCTTCAGAACGCAGCTTTGGGTTTGTTTGGCTTTAACAACACGAGCAGGCGGGGTCTGGGATATTTATCCTGAAGGCTTAGAGAAGGGCCCGGTTGACTTGGTTTCCCAGAGGGCTGTTCTGTGAAAGGCGTCCTCCCTCGGTCCCCTCCCTGTGGCTGCTGTGGTGAGCTCACAGGCCCGGGCTGGTAGTGGCTAAAGCTCCCAGATGAGACAGTCAGTTTAGCAGCATAAGATCTCTCCGACGCTCCTCTCCTCTCACAGAGGCCAGTGACTCACGCTGAAGGGAAGTGAGACAATTCTCTGTGGTCAGGTTATTATTAATAAGGCAGCAGAGGAACAGGATTGTGCTCTCATTTACAGACTTTTCTCAAATCATGGCAGATTAGAGTTTATTTATTTAACCAACAAAAGACTAAGAGTGTTTGAAAGAAAAGTGAAACACAGATTTGAAGGTTCTTAGGATCGCCTGGATCTTCTTTTGCTCTGTTTCTGAATATCAAGATGTAAATGTAAATCATCTAAACAACAAGTAAAATAAGCCTAGACGCTGATATTAGCGCGAGTATGAAGAGTAACTTCTCCAGGTGAATCATGACTTATTTAGACAAATGTTTAAAACAGCGCTACAGTGGATCAGCAGGTACAGCAGGTAGTGCACATGCCTCACAGCAGGGAGGTTGCTTTTTTGAGTTTGCATGTCTCCTCGATCATATGTGGGTTGTGTGAACAGTTGTGTGTCTGTCTCTCCATCTGGCCCTGTGGTTGGCTGGTGACTGGTTAAGGGTGTACCCCACCTCTCGCCCAATGTCAGCCGACCTGGGCGACCTCACAAGGGATAAGAGGTAGGGTAATGGATGGATGTTTAACTGATATCCTTGTGGAATTAATGTGATTGTCTCAAGTAGGGTTGATCGCTTTATCATTTTTCGATCTAAATCACGATTTCAGACAACGTGATCTTGTGATCGCCAAAGCTGCTCTTTTTGCAGCACTCCAGACTGACCTAAGATATGTTGTGTTAACTACTGTATGTGCTTGTGCTGATGTTTTTTCCTTAATTGGAATTGTTGTTCTTATTAGTTATTTAATGTGTTTTTTCCCTTTTTTCTTTTATATTTAACTTTTATTTTTTTACTTAAAACGGTTACAGATTTTTTTGCACTACATTTTTGAAGGTAAGAGTCAGCCACAGATGGCTCTTGAAGCCCTTTAGTTGTAATAATTGCCGTTGGTAAAGGGCTTCAAAGACTGTGCATGTATGTTACTTGTAAACAAATATATTTTGCTAAATGTATTTGGAGGTAATTCTCCCCTTTAGTTTCCATCCTCGCCATAAAGTTCTAGCTTTTAATATTTGATAGGATGATGTTATTTTCTGTCATGTTTGTAAATGTTACTGTTGCACATTGTGAATATTGCACTGAAGCTTGAAGAAAATCAAGAAATATTTCAGCTCTGGTCTCAAACTGTAATGATGACGGAGCTTTACTGTGGCCCTGCTGCACAGATGCACTGAGTTTAAGGCTGTTGTGCCTTTTTAAACTAATTTATGACCCATTTCTTGCAAAGCTGCATTGCAGCCCTTGCTTGTGAGTTGGCATTTTGGTGTAGTGTGACCATGGCAGGGTCAGACAATTCTCCTGTATGGAGTGACCACTTGGTGAAAGAAAGGACGAGTACCCTTGAGCTCAATGTTGATAACTGTTAGGACCACATTAATGTCATTCTTACCCCTTAAGGGCCAAACATTTAAAAAATGAATGATACTGTAATTTTCTTACTAGCATAGATAAGAAGCTTCTTTAGAATCCATTTGCAGACATAAGTTTTGTACTTGATAGCAACAGAGACACCAAATTTAATGGTATGAAAGTGGAATAAGAGCCAAATAAAGGTAGTTTTTTAATTCACTAATCTTGTTATTTAAGTTAATTTGATTAACTTTTCCCATGTGCTTTTCTGTGTGCCTTTGCTGAAGCCAGAATAACAAAACATACCCACATATTTAAAATAAATAAATAAAGCATAAACCAGTTATTTGAGATAATCATAGAGGTATATTTATATTTTCATGTTGTTTTGCAAAATTTATCTCTGAACATCTAAGTGGGAAATTATACTGAAATACTCAGTGGCAAATTTGGCATTTTTATGTCTTCACGGTTCTGGAAACTCACATTTACTGGTGGGCCTCTATGAGTGAGTTTGGAGGCTGCATGTGGCTCCCGGGCCGTCAGTTGCCCACCTCTTTATTTAGATTCTTAACTCCACGTATCGACTGTACGGTGGTGTATTGCATTCAAATCCGCCTGTTTTAACGAGATACTATCTCTTAAAAACAGGAATTTTTTCATTTTTGATTTTCCTGTTTTTATGAGATACTATCTCGTAAAAACAGGAATTTATTTATTTTTGAATTTCCTGTTTTTATGAGATACTAAGGAATCTTAAAAGTAACGAACATGTCGTGCATGTGAGACCTTATTCAGTTTTATTCCTCTCTCTCTGTGTGAAACATTGGGAGATACTTGTGTCTTCGAGCGGTGTAGATGGTATTGTTATTAGTTTGTCCACATTGCGCAGACACCTGAGGAATTTGCGGTTGTTCTGACGCAAAGCCAACACGGATCTGTTCAAAATTGCGGTTTTTGTACATGATCATTTGGACCAGTACGGCGGGCCTACCTTACCTGTGTTGACCACGTACCTGGTTGATAAATGCAGCAGCCAGTCTTGAAGCAAAGCTCCAGGGGGAATTTACGAGATAGTATCTCGTAAAAAAAAAGGCTGATTTTTTTTATTTTCAAGTGAATGCAATACGCCACCGTAAGACTGTGATCTAAAGGAATAAAGGCAGGAGTAGAGGCTTTAGGCCGGCAGTAGCTCAGTCCCATAAATCTTGGGATGGGGAGCAAAGGGTGGGGAAGTTGGTGTGGTAGCCTGAGAGATGCTAGCTGACTTCCTGGACACTGCCATAGTGCCCTTGAACAGGGCACTTTACCCTGAAACTGCTCAGAAGCACTTTTTTCGGAGCAGGAAGCCATCACTGTGGCATCTCTCCATTAATGCATGATCGTAGGACATGTTTGTGCATGTGTACTTTAGCCTGTGTGTAGCATGTTTCAACAACACAGAGTGAAGAATTGAATTTCCCATGAGGGATTCATTAAGTGTGTTTCCATTACCCCTCGAATTGCGCAAAACCTGAATATCGCAACAAAAAACTGGTAATGGAAACACCTTAATTTCAAAAAAACCCTCAAATATCGCAAAAAGGTTTTTACGCTCTCGAGGAGTTTTTTCAGACGTTTGGACATTCAAATATATCACAAAAGCGCTATGGAAACACTTTTTCCGCAGTTATACGTCACAGGATGTGACGTACCTGGTCACATGATCACTTCTCTCGGAGTAAACATGGTGTGGGAAGTTTGGACAGAGGGGGAGACTGAGACTTTTCTTGCCATTATTCTCGAGAAAAACACATGTGCCATAATAATCATCAAACAACAGAGGAACGCAGAGTATTTTAAGGAGATAGAAATGGAAATAAAGGAGAAAGGGTTTGCATCCATCTTCCTGCAGTGAAATCTCGCGGGATGATATTTGACGAGAGTTCTGACGCTACTGCCGAGAACAACCCTCAATGGAAACACGTTCAAATCACAAATATACTATGTCGAAATTTTAGAAATATCGCTTTTACTTTGCGAAAAACTGTAATGGAAACCCAGCTATTAACTGTCTTCTTCTACTTCAATGATATTTTGACCGTAACCCTGTCCATCTTAGCTCATGAGACACTTTGGCTCAAACCTTCATCCAGAGTTTGTATTTGCACTTTATTTCTCTAGAAAGTTCCCCCGTCTTTGAGGTCGATGACCTTAGCAGACGGTGATTTTGTGCAGTTCCTGGCTCCTTCACTCTGCTCTCAGCTGTTTGTCCCTTCAGTCTGGCATTAGGTGACTCATATTATGATGAAAAGTGTAAAATCTTAAAGTCTGTAGTGAAAAATATGTCCGGTCAGGTCCTCATTCACCCTGAATGTGAGTGAATCTGTCCTTGGTGGAGTCTGCTGCTGACTTTTGTTGTTGTTGCTTCTCTAAACTGAGTAATTTATGGACAGGGTTGGTTTGAGTCCCGCGTTTCACTCATCACTCTTCGTCTTACATAAGGAAAGTAGTGGGGCTTGTTCTCCGTTGTTGTTTTGCCCTCAGTGTCTCATAGCTCTGCTGTGTGGTGGTTCACTTCAGGTGGTTTTACTGGCTAAGGTTTCATTTTTCTGCATGTTTTTATCCATCAGTGTGGTTTCTGATAGTTGGCTGTCTTCCTCTGAGCCTCACCCCGCCCGTCCCTTGTGGCTGCTGCGGTGTGGCAGAGGCAGGGTTTGGTGCGTTTGTTTCAGCCGAGGCTCATCACTCATCTGGTCTTTGGCAGAGGAATTAACTTTTAGGGATTACTGAGAGCGAGGAACTTGGGAATAGGTTTGGATTAACTGGGCAGGAGTTGAGAAGTTGAGTTGTTCATTCTTTTTACAGTCTCACCTTAATTTTCTGATTTTAGGACTACAGTCTGCAGCTCATGTTGGTGCATCAGTGCGAAGCAGGCGTTGAGCCCTGTTCATATGTGTAAAGGGTGGGGTATATGCCAGCTCTGGCTCACAATACCACAGCTTCAATTTAAAGCATGTGTGCTCTGCATGAAGTCTGGCCCCGTCTGCTGTCTCAGCCTTGTCTCCTCGGGAAGAACCACAGCAGAAGTGACTTTATTCATTGTATGGATGACCATTGGGAGCATAAAGCAAAAGCATCATGTTGGGGGTGCTGGTTTGGCGGGAGTGGTTAGCAACCAGGCACCCCATGTACATGCTTCTGCCGGTCCGGGTTCGAATCCAGCCTGTGACCAGTTTGCAGAGTGTCTTCCCCTAGTCTCTCATCCCCTTTCACAAGCCTATCCACTGTCTCTCTCCTATCAATAAAGGCACTTAATGCCCAAAAAATACATTAAAGAAAAAAAAAAACATGCTGTTGAACATTGTCTTTTTCTCAGTCTGTCGGTGCCATCCCTCCCTGTCCATCATAATGGTAGAACTGTTGTTGACCACAAACTTGTCCCCCACCCTGCAGATCCATCTTAAAGGGATACAGCAACTTTTTAGAACTTTTTTTGTCTTGCCTCATCCCCGAGTCCATGACAAGCAGATAGACACCATTCTTCTATCTTATGTGCAGTATCAAGAAAGAGACAGGCAGAGCTTGCCTACCGCTAGTTAGCTTAGCTCAGAAACCAGGAGTCAATGGGTAGTGTTAGCCTGCCTCTGCTGTGACTTGTTTTTTTTTTTTTTTTACCATGCTAGGTTATGTTATCTTCTGCTATCATTGTATTATCTTCTTCAACTCGTCAGAAGAGGTTTTGTTCTGTTGACATACTTCCGCATTGGTTCGGATGTGACGGCTCTTTGATGTGAACATTGATAACCGATTCGTAGTTGTTAGAGAGCTGTTTTCGTTTGCAAGCCATTCATGAATTTGCAGGCAATTTAAATTTAACAGTGGCTCGCAAAGAAACATCTCACTCACAACTGCAGATTGGTTGTTGTTGATCACTTAGAAGAGCTTTTTAAAAGACTTGTTAATGTCACATCTCTTGCTCAAACCACCACGGCAGTAGGTCAACAAAACAAAGCCTCTGTTTAGGGGTAGAAGAAGATAAAACAAAGATAGTAGAAAATAACGTTATACATCATGAAAAGCAAATCACAACAGGATCGTTCAGAGTTGCTGAAGACATTATCTGAAGACTGTTGACTGAGGCAGGCTAGCTATGCCCATTGACTCCCGGTATTTAAGCTAAGCTAATGAATGGTTGGTGAGCTCTGCCAGTCTCTTTTGTGTTACTACATGCAGAGTCAAAAGAATGGTGTCTATCTGCTTGTCATGGACTCAGGAGTAAGGCAAGACATGAAAAGATAAAGTTAGTGTAACCCTTTGAGACCGTGGGTTTGGTTCATTTTCCATCTGTGATAGTTGAGCCTGCAGAGTGCTCTGTCATCTTATGGCCCTTTTCCACAAGCACGCCTTGGCCCTACTCTACTCGGTCCTACTCGATTTACAGCGTGTTTCCACTAGCCTGGTACCTCCTAAAACAAGCTAGTTTTAGTACGGAGTCGATACTGAAAGATGACGTCACAGACTGCTGGCTACTGATTGGTCAGACAATGTCGTCATCGATGAGTCATGAGCTAGCGGTAGCTACTGCTAGCTTACCCTCATACATCATTTCTTTGCAGCTTGCTTGCTCTCGTCCTCGGCTTCATTCTGTTGTATAGCTTCCAAAACTCTCCTGTGCTTCTCAAGGGGTATTTCTTCTTGCCACCTGCAGCCTTCTTCTGCTTTCCTTTTTTACTCGGTTTGTGACAAAATGACGTCACCGCAGTCCCGCTCACCCCGTTGGGCAAGCGACTGGGGCTAATGGAAAAGCAGCACAAGGCGAGTAGAGTAGAGCCAGGTAGAGTCGAGTAGAGTAGAATAGGGCTAATGGAAAAGGGCCATAACTGGTTAATGTCATTGACATGAGGGGACACATGAGAAGTGGCAGGGCAAAGTGCTTAACCTGCTGTTAGGAAGTTGTAGGATATCCCATGATTGTCACTAATAGTTACTTACTACATTAATCAAACTAACTCTGTCAGGTCAGCTGATGGTCATGGTTTAATTATGTAGTCATAAGTTAGACCAGAAAACACCTGTTGCAGGGGTGTCCAAACTGTGGCCCAAGGTTTAATAAAGTCCACAGACCGACCTTCGCTGGCTGGTCCCGAAACTCTACAACTGTGTGGACGGGCCACAATCATGCATCGTTTAGTCTGGCCTGAACTGTAATTGTGCCGTTCACTTACTGAGCATAATCCAAGAGGAAAGATATGTTTCTATTCCAGCTTTTAATTCTTCTTGGTTCACTCTTACTCTGAAACTCTTCTTCTCTCTCCCCTTGTTGTGTCAAAGACTACCCAGCTGGATTGTGGGTAATAATTTCCAAAAATTGTTCAGAGCTTTGTGGAGGAGTTGTCTGCCAGAATCGAGCCATTGTAGCTCAAATAGCTGAGAGTTCATTGTGCGATTGTTCTTCCAGAGCTGCACTACGCACACACAAGGACATGAGCTGCATCTACACAAACAGGCCTCGCACACACTCACACAGAAAGTGAGTGAGTCCAGCAGTGAGTCAGAGAGTGAGTCAGAGGTCAGACTGTGTGCCAGGACCAGACAAGGTCAAGACTTCTACTCAGAACAAGCACAACAAAAGAGTCTCAGACTGCAGACGGCCGGAGAGAGGGAGAGGGAGAGAGGGGCAACGAAGGGGGGATGGACGGAGGAAGAGAGGAACAGCAAGGGGGTGACAGTGAAGATCAGAGAGAGAAACTCAGAGGCTCTGAGATACATCAGGACATTTTAAACTCAATGCAGGGTAAGATGTCCTCATTCATGCGGCACACTAAGCAGTAAAGACTATTCAAACACTAATCAATATCAGCTTCTTAAAAACATGATAGGTGGATCTAAATTGATTATTTAAGTCACCCAACACCTGTGGTTTGACCCTACGCCCAACTTCAGGATGTCATCACTGTTCTTCCACTCATCTGCTGCTCTGTCCTCTTAAATAAACTAAGAGTCCTGAAAACTTAATGAAATATTCGTCCAGTTTAGAAGTCTGTGTTGAAATTCATGCTGAGACCAACAGGATGGAAGCTAATCAGCTAGGCTAAAGGCAGTGCTGATTTTGTTGACTACTTGTTTTTCAACAACAACCTTTTTTTCCTGATGAAAATTAGACAAGCACACATGGACAAAAACTAAAACTAAAGATGCTATGAGGAATTTCTAAGTAATTACAAAAAAAGTCTCACTTTTAGACATATGCCTGATCAAAATACACACTTGAAGATGATTTTTATAGCATCAAAATAGGTTATCTATAAATGCTATTCCTTAGCTTCGTGGTCGGGTTGGACAAGGCTGGACTGACCTGGATACTCAACTTCAGGAACAAGACAATTAAAATTAGAGCAAATTTATATTATTCAGAGACGTCTTAGAGCACCGGGCTGTAAGCAGCGATATATAGCCGGCTACAAAACTACGATACTAAGTTTTCAAAAATTGCTTGTTGTCACACATCAAAAACTACCGCTATGTAACTAGAGAGAGATACATTACCTCGTCGCTTTGCATCCTGTAAGTTGTTGAAAAAAGAAGTTGTAAAGCAATGCAGAGTTCTGAGGAAGGTCCGAACTGCATTCATCAGCATCACAACAAACACACGCTTTGGCTTCAGTCACGTCTTTACGACAGTCGCGGCACGTGCTCATGGGTAGCAGAGTCTTTATGTCGCCGGAAATGGATTCTCCTCATAGCACCTTTAAATAAACTGACATTTTTATCAACAATTAAAAACTAGACTAAAATGTTTGACAGAAACTTACTCCAATCAGACCTAATTTGGTCATGTATAAAGTAGAGACAGGTTAGGAATCTATCCAATCACAGCTACTTTGGTTGTGTGGTGGTGGGATAAGTTGTGGAGCGATCCAATCAGAGCTGCTGTCTTTATGAATTGATATATTCATGTAGAGCAGGTTCACTGTTTGTAGTAGTTCTGGTATTGTAACTGAGATGATCTGCCAGGTAGCCTAAATAAAGGTGACTGCATTTCACACAAAAGGAACATTTGTTCCTGTTCATTTAGACATTCAAACTTTACTGGCATTCAGTAAAAGGGTTATTAGATGTTTCATTTTATCCAAGTGTAAAAAAAACTTAAAAGAATGTCCTACACTTACCCCGAGTTGACTAAATTTACAGTGTATGTTATCGACTAAAACTAGACTGAAATGAAAACAATTTAGATGACAAAATTATGATTAAAACTGAAAGATACTTTAAGCAAAAGACAATAAGTAAAACCAAGTTAATTAGTTCTGTCGAAATCAACACTGGCTAAAGGAGCTAAATTACATCGTAGTTAATCAGTTGGACACATTGTGATGCGTTCAGGTTTGCCTGGTAAATTTGAGTTTTTAACAAAGCTAAGAACATGATGTGTTTAATGTAATTAACAGATGTGGAGATGTAGATTTTGCCTGAACTTGAATAAAATATGTAGAGTTTGACTTTAATGAGTATTTGTGGTTATATGAAATAACTCAGTAACATAAGATAACTGCTGTGAAGCTGGATCAGCCTGATTCAGTGTCTGTAACCAGGCAGACATCCATCTTGCCAATTTTCAGTCTGTGGTGATTGTGAGGGGCCAAAAGTGGCCCAAGCCAGTCACATGCCGTCAGTAGCAGTTCTGTCAGATCTTGACTGCATTTTTTATTAAACTAAACTCAAATGTCAGATAAGAAAATTATATTTATGCTTCACTTCCGACATGTTTTCGGTGAGAGTTTGTCAATAAGACGAATAAGAAATAAGAAAAATATATAAATAAACAAAAAATAGCTTAACAAAGGATTAGACCAACACTTATATATTCTGACAAAAACTAATTTAAGCTCCTTTTTAATGCTTACCAGTTTTTAAAGCTCAAAATTATTACCATTACCATAATTTCCAGATGTGTTTTTTTTTTTACCAAGACTAAAAATTATATTTTAATATCTCATAAAATATCTTTAGAGATACAATCATAGCAAAGTAAGAACTTTAATTACTTCTAAAAACACAAAGCACGTACCAGCAATTTAAGGTTAGTAAAAATATTTTATCACGTATCCTAATTTATGCATTACGTAGTCCTGGTTACTTGTGATGAATCATGTTCAGCAACTGTTGTTTTGTTTCTTCATATTTCCACATTTTTGTTTTTTTTTTTTTGCAAATGACTGGTGGGCCGCATTGAGTGACGTGAAGGGCCACATATGGCCCCTGGGCCGCCAGTTGCCCACCCCTGTTGTAGAGGAATTGTTATCCATTCTGAACTGGAATTGGTTTCGATTCCCATCCCTACTCTGAAACTAACAATCATTTGAATTGACACATTTTAGGAACTAGGGCTGTAATGAAATTTTGCAAAATAAAAAATGACAAAATTCATAGACGCACGAAATAAAAGCACAAAATAAAAAACGCGAAGGTGCGCCACGCACCACTGAGACTGGTGATTTTTTACCCCCCTCGCTTCAGAATGGAGGGAGACAAGGTCGAGGAATTAGCTGACGTTCTTTCGTCAGATAAATGGGTTGTGTGGACCTATTTTGGCTTCCCATGTAAAAGACCAGAGAACGGAAAACAAAACAACAACCGTGTGCAAAATATGCCACTACAGTTCGCCGTATACTGCGGTGAGTACAACTACAAACTACCAACTATCGTGAGTATTTCATTTTGTGAGTTGACCATTTTGTTACACCCCTCTTAAGAACTTCACAGAGTGACCCGCTGCAAACAGACGCAAGTTTTCACTTGTCAATCATGAATCTTTGGTCTGACCATGGCTTTGGACTGTCTGGCTTATACCAGGAAGTCCTGTTAAAGTTTTTTGTCACGTGTGCTTTTCTTTTTTCTGAGTAAAGTCCTCAGTTTTTGGAGAAAAGGGATGCAGACAGTGGAGGTGATCTGAGGTGACCGTCCTCACCAATCTCATAATTAAATTGTTTTCAATTAGTCAAATGATTATGATGCATCATAGTTTAACTCGATGGGTAGTATCCTTGACTTTCTGCATTACTGCAAGTGGATACTTTCTCAGTACTGGTACTTTAGTTTAGCAGTGGCCTCATGCAGATGTCTAAGCCATGGCCCCTGCTGAATGTAGACAGCACAACAACATGACTGCGGTCTGACTACATACACAACAACGGTGTTTAAAATGGTGAATACTTTTATAGCATGGATCTGTAAAGTAGTTTATATAGACCCCTAGTCTGTATAGAGGGGCCATGAGGAATGAAGGAATAGAGAAGTGAAGCAGAGGAAGTTTGGGTCGACTGCTAAACTCAGGAAAAGTTCAGTGAAACAAGACTTCTTAAAGAAAAAGAGGAACAAAACCTCAGAACAATAAACAGACGTGACTGTAAGGCAGCGGTCACTGTGTCTCAAGCAGTGACCTGATCTGGGAGGTCATCCAGACCAGCCCTGATGCTGGTGTGTGGTCAAGTGTGTGTTTTTGTGTGCGTCTGTGTCGCTGAGGGCAGAAACACCGCAGTTATTCAGCGTCTTTACAAAGCAGCCACTGTGAGCAGGGACAGACAGTCTCAACAATCTCCTCTTCTGTGATGTGAGGCTGCTCTCCTCATGAAGCTACAGTACATGCTCTCGCTGTAAGTCTGAACCTGTGCTGCCCCCTGCTGGACGGCCTGAGCCATGACGCTCAAAGAGTGAAGCTCACTCTGGAGCAGGGAATGTTTTTCAGCTTGTATTCTGAAACTCTTCACAAATCCAAAGATAATTTCCCTTTTTTCATAAATGTTAACCTAGAAATAACATGAATCCCTTTTCACTTCCCTTAGCTCTCTAAAACTGTCAGTGCTTTGCTACTCATTTTTCTTTCAATTATTAGGTCATAATTTAAGTCTTTAGTATTAAGTTACACAGATAATCCAGAAAGAAACTCATTTTAGTCTGTCAATAGCTTCATCTTTTTGTTTGTTTGTTTGTTTGTTTTCATTTCGCAGCATACACTGCAAGAAAAAAGATATTTCTGTATAACTTTTTGTGTTACTGTTCAGTCCTGATTGGCCATATTACAGCATACTTACCTGGATCAGTGCTCTAAAATATCTGTACTTTGTGGTAGGGCTGGGCAATTAATCCAAAAATAATCAAAATCGACATTTAGACCCTATGATAAAAGTAATTTTACTCAAGAGCGAAGGACGCGCCTACAACATGGAGGAGACAAGCACCAATCAATCAGAGGACCTTGTAGCCAAGAAAAAAACCTTTTCCATTGTTTGGGCACATTTTAGATTCTGTGCAGAGGACATCAAGCAGAAAGAAGTTAAGTGCAAATACTGCAGGAAGACCATGTTGATGACCGTTGGTATCGCCGCTAATTTGTTCCAGCATAGCATAAAATAATCCTTCATTAATCGTAATCGAGGTAAGACCTTCAATTAATGGTGATATTGAGATTAGGTAATATCGCCCAGCCCTACTTTGTGGTTGTAACACTAAATTGATCATATTAGTGCCTTGTTGAGATTTTTTATGATTCAGTAATTCATAAAAGGTTGGGGTATTGGTTGTAATTAAGTTCAGCTAACAGATGTTGCATTTATTGCTTTTACTTCTGTTACTGGGACAAAAAAATGTTTGCTTGTGTTTTAGTGGTCTGAACTGCACATCAGATGGATCATTTAGTATATGTCACTAGTGCATCTGGAAAAAGTCCAAAGAAAGTGTTTCAGGGTGGCTGAAACTATCAGAAACATATCCAGCAGGTGATTGGATGATCGTTGCATCAATCACATTTATTACAGGCCAGTCAGATAATCTAGTTATTCGGGCGCTACTGCCCTGAAGAATGTGAGCCACTTTGTAAAACAAACTGTTGCCAAAACATGTCAGGACTGGAGTGAAAATGTCCTTACTATGGAGAACTTGTTGTTTTCATTTAATAAAGAACAGTGGTCCAGATCTCAGGAAACTGCTACTAAAGCTGTTAGCATCTATGCTAAGTGCAGTCGCTCCCTGCTGTCATCTTGCTTGTTGCTCCCGCCTCTTTCTGCTTTTAAGGACTCTGATTTGGCCGTCCCGCTTTGGGCCTCTCACAATCTTTGTAGATTGGAGCTTGGTAAGATGGACCAGCCTGATCACAGATGCTGAATTAGGCTGATCCAGCTGCTGCGCAAGGTTCGCAGGGATCATGCTTTATAGAATAAACACTGATCTGAATCTGCATCTTTTTGTATGTAAGATTTCAGAGTATTTACGAACAGACCACGCTGAAAAAAGCAAATTGGATAATACATGACCCAGCACATATCCTGAACAGTGAGTTTGAGTTGCCACCATCGAGCGGAAGGTTCAGAGTGCCTAGATGCAAACTTAGTAGATTTAAAAAGTCTTTTATACCTGTGGCGATCAAACTAGTCAATGAGCTTGGATGATCAGCGTATTTGCACCAGTTAGCACTTTGTTTTTGCACAGATCAGCACTTTGCTTGTTCTTATCTATTTTTATATGTACTATTTTATTGTGTGTTATTGTCTTGTTTCTGTCCTTATCTTACGGTCATGGTACTGCTGTATGTGGTTGCAGCAGGGGCGAAAGGCCCAAAACAAATGTCTCTCTGAGACAATAAAGGCAATCTTGAATCTTAATATTTAACGCCATGAACCTAAGGAACAAGTCTGCTCAGTGAAAACGTAGTGTCCTGTTTATGGAATCACAGTTTAAAGTGAAAGTCCATGTTTACACTGGTGTTGCCAATATTCACCTGCTAAACAGCAATGGATATAGGTTAAAATTCTAATCTACAATGAACCAAAAGCCAGAAACCGATACATGTTTCCAATATGTCTATAAGACTGTGTATCAGCTCATGTTCTTGGGAAATTAAAATAAAAACCTGAGTACCTGGGACTGTTTGTGCTGCTGCTGTTTTCAAACAGGTGTCTTTATCGTTTTACTTCTACAACCAAAGTCTTGAATGTTTTAGCCCAACTGCTTAAAAGGAAAACAAAATGAAGCTTTCTTTTTTGGTGCTTTTGAAAAATAACTTGTATTCTCATTTTGCTGATCGGACTGCCAAGTTATTTCGTTGTAGTTCCATTGAAAAGCCCACACAAGTATTTTTAGAGCTGCGTTGATCCCTTGGTGTTATAATTTTTCATTTGTTTTGGTTTTTATCTGCTCCATGTTCATTAATTATACATTGGTATCATGCTGGTTATTTTCACAATACTCCTGCTATCTCGGTTTGTATCTTGGAAGCATTTAAAAAGGATCATGGGAAAAAACAATCTCCTCTGACAGTTTGCAGCCGCCCACATTTCTGTCCAACGTGACGATGCAAAAGGCTGAAGCTGCAGCTGTTCTCCTCAGAAGAATGAGGGCTCTGCTATTAAAGTTTGATTTCAGATTCATGAAACAGGATTATGCAAACAGTGTTGTCCTCATATTAAACAACTGTAGATATCAAGTCAAAGTAAATGTTGGAGTCAAACCTCTTCTTCTAAAATGTTCTCCTGCATCTCCTGTTAATGTTTCATACTCACGTCTCCTCTTCTCTCTCTTTGTGTTTGTGCAGCTGAACTGGAGTTTGTTCAGATTGTCATCATCATCGTGGTGATGACGGTGATGGTGGTTGTGATCATCTGCCTGCTCAACCACTACAAGCTCTCCACCTGGTCCTTCATAACAAGGCAGAGCCAGGCCCGCCGGCACGACCATGCCCTGCAGCAGGTCAGTATCTGTGTGTGTGTGACAGCAATTGTGTTCACATGGACCACCAGAAAAGTCAAATTGTTTGGTATTGTTGGCCGTGTGTGTGACGAGGAGACTAACACAAGACATTGGCCTCGCTGCAGCTACCTGTGACCGGGAATGCAGTCATTTAATTTGGGGGGCAGCCAAAACTCTCTGAGTATTTTCTTCAAGACATTAATGCTGGGTTGAGGGAAATGTTTTTTTATCATGGATATGCCTCCTTTTTTTATTAGTCATCATCACATGTGCCGTCCACAGGAGACAAATTCAGCTCATATGGTTGCAGCATTTTAGGGCCTGAAAATGTTTAAAGTGAGTGGAAAACACCGGAGCGTTTCTGTGTGGACACAAAATACCGGTATTATCATAATGACATCATAGCCCCACCTCTCCCCAACACAGAAAAAATGGCAGAATAGGGTGTTGCATTCGTGTTACCAAAAGCTGCTGAGCTTGTTTTGGCTTTAACAGCAAAATCTTCTGCTTCTCTGTGAACACTATGAGCAACAAGAGGACACAGAACAGCATACGCCATGTTTGTTGACGTTTCCCATCAAGTATCCACATGCTCCATGTCTTCTTCTCTGGTTTTGGTGCCGTGTTACAGCGTGGCTGTATGTTATGCAGTGTTTTTTTGCAATTTCATGTAGAAGGACACATTTAGTGAAACAATGCCATCTTTGGAGAGAATGTCTTGAAAACTAAAACATTTGTGTCTCCATATGGACGGAGCTCTAACTGAATAATAGTTCACATCAATAATATAACTACAGTACAGGCCAAAAGTTTGGACACACCTTCTCATTCAATGTGTTTTCTTTATTTTCATCATTGTGGATTCTCGCTGAAGTAATGATGGCCACTCTTTTCTCTTAACTTATCTGATTGGTTCTTGCCATAGTATTAATTCTAACAGTTGTCTAATAGGGCTGTTATTATTTGAACACAAATGATGGTCCAATCCCATTAATAAGGCAAGAAATTCCATTAATTAACCCTGGAAAGGCACACCTGAGAAGAGAAAACCATTTCAGGTGACTACCTCTTGAAGCTCATGAAGAGAATGACAAGAGTGTGCAAAGCAGTAATCAGAGCAAAGGGTGGATACTTTGAGGAAACTAGTATATAAGACATGTTTTCATTTATTTCACACTTTTTTGTTTAGTACATATTTCCACATGTGTTCATTCATAGTTTTGATGCCTTCAGTGAGAATCTACAATGTAAATAGTGATGAAAATAAAGAAAACACATTGAATGAGTCGGTGTGTCCAAACTTTTGGCCTGTACTGTACGATCATAATTTTTGCACTTTTAAACAATTAATGTATTATATTAACATTTTACAAATACCAAGGAGAACAGGCGGGACTATTTTTAGTCTCCGTAGTTTAAATTTACACTCAATTTTATTCAAGACTGACCTATGAAAGCTAAAAAGTGGAATCCTGACTCCAAGAGGAGAACTAACCGCTGATCTTTTCACTTTAAAGTAGGCCTGTGCTCAAAATATCAATACGGCAAAATATCGTATCGCACTCCTTTGGGATACGTGTATCGATACGGATTCTACAGAATCGATACGTCCTAAATATTTTGACAGTTGTTGTAAATACTCTTTGGGTAATGTTTACAGTGGCACAGTTCAAGGTAGAAGACGAGCTACATAATGAAGCATATGTTCTAAATTTGAACTTAGGTCTACCATCTTTGAGGATCTAAATTTATGTCTCTCAAGTTGTAGAACCACTTAAAACTCATCCTTGTTCTTTTTCTTCTTCTGAGACAAAACTAAACTTGTCAAGAATTTTGCTCAAAGCATAGTTAATGTTCACAATTTACGTGTATCAGGATACGTATCGTGAAGTTACTGGAAATACCCAGCCCTACTTTAAAGCAGAGAGAGATGTGAAATGTGCCCTGATGGGTCAGTCAGGGATGTCGGCAGTGATGTGGTTGCACAGCTGTGTTGTCCAGAGGATCGTCTGAAGCTGTAAGCAGTGAGTGCTTTTAGCAAAGAAAAATTAACTTACTTACTGTAAAATTATCTAAAAGTTCAAAGATTAAGTTTGTTGAAATTCTCTCCAAAAATTACAAGATTTATTGAAACAGTCAAAATTTTCAAACACTTTATTTACTTACTGTATTTAAATTCAGATCAGAAGTTGTAGTTTAAAATCAAGGGGAAAAGAATCAAAACTTTAAGAAGCACAATGCCTGAACAATCATAAATGATTTGACTTGTGCAAAAGACAATCAACATGACGCAAGTAAGTCCTTCTTAAATAATAATAAAGAGTTGATTTTTAGGCACTAAAATCACATTTTACAAGAACAACAATGGGTTGCAAAGGAGAAAAGGCTAGTTTTTATCCATGAAAAATGTTGTTGTTTGTTGTATTTTAAAAAAAAATCCTTAAAACCATGCATGGTTCAGCTCATGATATAAAATAGAAAATGAAAAAACGGTCATGTGCTTTTTACTCACTGTAAGCAACAGTTATATTATTAATTAATTAATTAATTTTGCCTAAATTAATCTTTTAAATGCAGTTTTTAATTCAGTTGTCTTGTTTGATTATGATAAAGAATTCAGTTGATTGTTAAAACAGTGGTATAGCAGGTCGTGCATGTGCCTCACAGCTAAGAGGTCATCAGTTCGATCCCCAGATCAGCCAGGACCTTTCTGTTTGGAGTCTGCATCTTCTTCCTGTGCATGTGTGGGTTCTCCCTGGACATCCTGACTTCCTCCCACACATCAAATCCATGCTCATTAGACTGACCTTTGAGTCCAAGTTGCCCTTAGGTATGAGCCGTAAGCGGTATAGAATATGGATGGGCTGATGTTAGATAACTTATTTAGCCTTTCACCTGATGGGTTTGGTAGTTTGGCACCAGGTGATATGGACGTAGAGAGGCAGGTGAGACAGTGTGGGCACCGGGGAAGGTGAATGTGTCTTTACCAGGAAGTCAAGAGCACACGAGGACGCCAATTTGCTTGTTTTTTTTTTTTTTTTTTTTTTAAATGTATTTTTTGGGCATTTTGTGCCCCCAATGATAGGAGAGAGACAGTGGACAGGCCCGCAAAAGGGGGCCAGGGAGCAGGGGGAGACACCCCGCAAACCGGCCACAGGCGGGACCCGAACCCGGACCGGCAGAAGCAAGCACACGGGGCGCCTGGCCGCTAACCACTCCGCCAAACCAGCACCCCGCCAATTTGCTTGTTGTCTTCAGTAAACACAAAAACAAACTCTAGCTGTGTCCGAAATGGCATACTAAGGTACTACATACTACAAACTCATGTGTATGTACTGTATACTACATAAGTATGATTAGGATGCCAACCGTTCACACTGTAGTATACTACTAAGTTTCCCATGATGCATTTCAAACCTCCAACGACAAAAATCAGAAGCACACCAGGCTATCAAGTATTTCTCACCACATTTGAAAGTTCAGAGAGCATTTTAGAAAGTCACCATGTAGAATACCAGAATGTGGTCATTTGAGCGATACGCACGGATACAAACTTCATTTCGGCATTTCGGACATTCCGTTATGCGCGCCATTATGCCATTGAAGAAACTTCCGGTCGGCTCCAAAACAAGAGCCCATTTACAAAAGCGTTAAAGAACTAAAAGGAGAAAATAAAAGACGCGTTTATTTTGAAAATGAGAAGTTTGCTATTGGCCCATTTTAAGCTGAATGCCGGTGGGTCTGGCATGGCTAGATGCATTATGGGGCTCGCAATGCATTATGGGGCTCGCAATGCATTATGGGGCGTTTGAGTGTGACTAGTATGCCCACCTCGCATACTTAAATTTTTTTCCGATATAGTATACATCCGGGTATTTCTCGCACACTCAATCTTTTCATACTATCTAATGTGAACACACTACATACTCTTTTTGACGTAACACTTAGTATGAGTAGGACGTTAGTATGCCATTTCGGACACATCCTCTATCTTTTGTCTTGGACACTGACACATGCCACAGTGGCCATTTTGAGTTTTATGGTAGATTTTGTAATGGAGGAGACCAAATGGCTGTGAAAATGCCTAATCTAGTTTCAGACGTGGATGTGGATGCACTCAGCAAATAAAACGGCTAAATGTGCCGTTTGTGCTGCTGAGTTGTCTTTAGTTGCTCACGCTCTGCTCTCCTTTCAGCGTCCATGTGATGAACCGATAATGAGTGAAAAACTCGTCTGTTTCCCTCCGATTGTCCCTGCTGGCTTGTTGTGGCGGCACTTTTCTTTATTTTCTGAAGCAGGACAAACATAGCTTACCAGTTTGTTCCCAGTAAAGCTGCACTGAGCTAAATGAATCCTTTTATCCCGATCGGAGTCTCCGTCCCAGTTTTATGGAGGTAGCAGCTTTGCTCCAGTCTGTTAGGTGAACTTGCAGAATTGGTTTCTTCAGAGCCAGACTCTGTCAGGCCTTGATGTTTAATTCACTACAGCGCTGTCTAGACAGCCGCGGCTCTGCCCCCATACTGACACGGCAGCGCGCTGGGACAAACACACACACACAGTTTGTGGACCAGCTCCATGATACATTCTGATTCGTTGATATGTTCATCCTCTGATTAAAACAAAAGCTGTTTTCACTTTGTTGTCTCATTGAAGATTATTCCCCTCAGGTTTTTAACCCTTCCTCTTAAAATCAAAACAGAAGTTATGCACAAAGAAGCGGACATAAAAAAGTGTCATAAATGAAAAAGAGGAAGCACAAAGCGTCTCAGCAGAGAGTCTAATTTGAAAGAAAAGCCGGTGGCCTCTTTCTCTGTCTCTCTCTAAATTTTGTTGACTGTTCAATCTGCAGAAAGATCCTGAAGTCAAATGTAGACGAAGGGAAACTGCAGGGATGAGACAGGGGTGTGTCTGTGTTGCTGCTTTCATTCTGCCTGTTTTTAAGACGACAGTGTTTCATTTTTGATGTCCTCGGTCCCAAACACAGCAGGAGTTTTTAGTTTAAAGCCTTCGGGCATCCTCAGGATTGTTATTTCATCTTTTTGTTCCTTTTTTCTGCCATCCTTTTTAGTAATTTATTTGATTTTTATTATTGGTTTGAGCCTAATGGCCTCTGATCAGACAAACAAACAGCACTGCAGTAGTAAAATGTTTATTATTTGATCTAACATGAGTTTTGCACTGTGGTGGTTTCCAAACTTTTTGCCCTTTTTGCAGTAACAGGAGTGAACAAATCAACCCTTCGGTTTATTTGAACATGGCAAGATTTTCACTTTTGTTTTAGAAAATTTATGAACCTGAGTGGAGGTCAAATAAAGCCAATTGACTGACATCAGCTCATCACTTTCTCATCATTTTGTATATAAGACAGTCTCACAGCCTCACTCTCTCTTGTTCCTGTTTTTTTGTCTGTGTGGTGTGCAGGACGGGTGTCTGTGGCCTTCAGACAGCGCCTCTCGACAAGGTGCCTCAGAGGTAAGACCAACACCACTCACACATCACAAGTCCACAGGCTGCAGGGCTGTGGCTGTGCTTGAAAATGCAGCCATGCCCACTCACATAAAGCTGCTTAATTGTGGAAAATTTGACGTTAATTAGGACAAGCATGAACCCCCATCCCCCACCCCAAACCCATCAGCACCACTTTAATTGGGGAAACTGGTGTATGTATGTGTTTGATTGCAGAATTAATGGTGTGCATTTGTGCAGAAAGAAACAAGTGTTTAACATTAAAAGGCTGAGTAAGGAGAAGGGAAAGGTTTAAAATGACAATGATGATGAACCCACTCATTAATGTCTTTTGTCTGATCTTCTTATTTACCGGCTGTTCTGCTGAAGAAACATGTCTCTCCTCAGCCCTTTGTTTCCTCGCTGGCTTGTTCTTACAGTCCTTGTTCGTCTATAATTCTTCTGTGGTTACAGGAACACTATCACGGCAGAGGGATCCTGACATTTGCATTTCGGTTGCTTGTAAATATTTGATCATGCAGGAATTGAAGCTTGTCTCGGCGTGTTCAGCTGGCACTATTCACCAAACAGAATCAAATCTGGCGTGTTCTCAAAGCCTCACGAATACAGAAGCGTAAACAAATGCCAGTATACTCGCTGAGACTGGTGATCTGTTTGCTCAACGGCACCCGTGCCAGATGGAGGAGTTTAGGAGTCGCAGAGGGAAAACTAAAAAACAGGAGGTTCAAAGGGGGTTTAAAACACAACCGTAACATGATACTAATAAAGTTGCAGACAGTAGCGAAATTTTAAAGCTGTGTTTGCGGATTAGGAGGCATATAGCATCATAAAATCTGCTCTTGGTGCTGATTTAATGACGGAGAGATCTTGGATTTACATGACAGGTTTTAGTGGAGAAATGTAAATCTGCTGTGAAATATTATTGAAGTATCCACCAGAGCAGAGCAGGCTTTGTAAGTAAAAACATCTTCAGCTTCTGTGAAAAACAAACTGGGAACAACAGTTTCTATGCACTTCCCAATGTTTTATAGTAAAATATAAGAAAATGGATTAAGGTTCATGGATAGAGTTTAAAGGGGTGGAGACAGACATACCCACTCATCCATACCCCCTCCATCTGTGACAGCATCAAACAGTTTATGATGTTTTTCTTTTATTATTATTGAACACCATTTCATGACTGTCCACAGCACAATGAGCGACCAGGGTGGTAGTTAACGGTTTGTCCCTCTAAGGCTGCGTTTACACAGCCCCGAAAACGGTCAAATCAGATGAGTTTTCATTGCGTTTTTGCGTTTACTGAAAACTGTAACTTTTGAAAACGGGTTCCAGAGTTGAAAGTTTCCAAAACGCTTTCCATGCAGGTCCATGTAAACCAGCATCAGAGCATTTCAGGGTGAAACGCTGACGTCACTGCATGCGCAGTACTCTTTCACATTTTTTAAAAATTTTATTTAACCTTTATTTAACCAGGAAGTCCTATTGAGATTAAAAAATCTCTTTTACAAGAGAGACCTGGCCAAAATAGCAGCCATACAGAGTCACAGTACATAGAAAATGACACAACACAATCAACAGGTTTAAAATAAATAAGCAAATACACATTTGGCTTTTAAGAAAAACAACCACATGCCTCTGTCACCACATTCTTAATGATGCTCTTAAATTCATTAAGAGATGTCACTAAATCCAGTTTTAGCTCTTTTTGAAGATTATTCCATGACAAAGGTGCATTAAAAGAAAAAGAAGATTTCCCCAGGTCTGTAAAACCTCTGGGTACAGAGAAGAGCAGCAAGTTAGAGGATCGTAGCTGGTACCCAGTAGAGCTGCTATACAGAAAGGAACAGAGGTAAGATGGAAGTTTTCCCAGAATTGCTTTATAAATAAAATTCAGCCAGTGTTGTTGTCTGCGAATTGCAAGTGAAGGCTGCGCGCGCCTACCAGGAACAACAACAGCTTCGGCTGTCTGCCAAGTAATGTGTGAGCGTCTTACCGTGCTCGGGTTGTTACCCAGACAAAACTATCCAGACAGATTTGTTGTCCGAACTGATTTGTTGTCCTGAAAAGAAACTCCTGTGTCTCTGTGCATCTATTCGCCATTGTTGTTTGTGAAAAGTTTTACTTCTTCGTACGTGTGTTGTAGCAGCGCTGCCTCCTTGCAGACCTACACCGCCATCTACTGAACCGGCATGCACACCACAGCGGGTTCATACGTCTCCAGCGGCGTCGTCTGAACGCAGAAGAATTTGAAAACGCAAAGGAAAAATCTTTCCGTCTTTAAGTCAGGAGTTTCTGTGTAAACATAGCATAAAAGAAACGTTCATACTTTGTCAGCCACATTTTAATAACTGTTTGATTTAATACAATCTTAAGTGAAGGAACATCACTCCACTCATACATCATGTCTCACAGTCATGTCTGTGTTTGGCCGAGCCCACTTAAATTACAAGTATAATGCAATTAAATACATTTTAGGAATGTGCAGCAAAATTGGATACCCTAAATGGTCAGTGACTGATTTTATCCCTAAATATTCATTAAATCATGTCATTCCATGTTTTTAGTGTCATGTGTGGACATTGAATTGGTTTCTGGAGTGGATTATTCAGTGAAGTGAGACATCTTACTTCTTTTCCTATCTTTGTTGGAGCAGCTTCATCAAACTGCTGCCTCAGAGTGTCAGAAAAACAATGTATCATAGCAGAGGTGGACACGGTTATGCTGCCATGTCCTAAATCTTTGTTTCCCTTTGTGTATTTCATCTTCTGTGTGGTTGATAAAGGAGTCAGACGTCTGCGTCACTGAAGTTGCAGAGCTGATAAGGGTTAAAGTTGTGGCTAATTTAAGAGCTAACCATTAACTCCATCAACAGCTGCCGTGAGCAGACACAAGTGTTTCTCTCACATATAGCAGCATGGAGACTGGGCAGATTCTTAGATTAAATTGCTAAAGATTGTTTAGATTAAACTAAACATTTTTCTCACTATTTATTTCTGTCAAAGATCAAATTTTAGCGCTCTGTGTGACAGCATAGCTCAAACTCAGCCTCAGTCATCTCTGCTTTGTCAGCACCCAGGTATGGTTAAACAAACTTGTGTTAAAGGATCTTCATTTATTTATTTTATGACCTTTTGGTCTTAAAGTCCGTCAGTACTGCACACGCATTGAAGGAGAAAGAACTTTTATAAACTTTTTTAAACGAAGTTTCTCCTGTAAAGTCAAAATTAAAGCCATGCAGTGTTTTTCTTTCTCTTACATTGTCCCCCTCCACTTGTCTTATTCATCCTCTACTCTTGCCAATAAAGAGTTGAGTGTAATCATGTTTATATACAATCTGTGGTCAAATTTACACACTGTCATCCATGTTAAGTTAACAGTAGTAATGCTTAGAACATGAGAAATGTTTTGCTGTGATTTAAAAAAGAAGAAGAAGACAGAGTGATGGAGATAATTACCATAATTTCACATTTATATCACGGATTTATTTGCTCTTAAATTAAAGGTCTAAAAAAATTAATAATAAAATTAAGGTCTAATTTTTCGGGTGAATATCAGGGCTGGACAGTTAATCTGATTTTGATCGTGATTTCAGTTTTGCCATCTGACAATCATAAAAACATTTTAATCGAAAAAAAACAATTAATATGCCACACAGTGTGGAGTGCCATGTATGCAAGTTCCTGTGCTTCATAGCACTCTGTGTTCCACGTACAGCCTCAGCGAGTGTGTGTGACTTATGTGGATTAATAATACTGTATGTGCCGCTCGATGGTTCTTTAAAGTTGTGTTTAAATCAATACTGAAGTTTTTGAATAAATGAATAATTGTGTATGTTAATTGTGATTTTAATATCATTTAAAATAATTGGGATTCTTATTTTTACCATAATTGTCCAGTCCTAGTGAATATTATAAACAAGCACAAGCAAAGTATATACAATTTTTAGTCTCCCAACATCATGATTACAACACATCTGATACAAACAGCTGAAATATTCTCTCTCTTACCGCCAAACTTGTGCAAATCTTATTAAACTGACTGTTAAACTGTTCTAATCCAATATTTTTGGTCCTAAGTTCGCGTGTGTGTAGTCACAGTACCACTCGTGTAAACACAGGGCGCTGCCATCTTGTGAGGAAGGGGACCAAAATAGCTGCGTTGTGATTGGTCGAAGACATCGGCATGATGATAGCTGCTCTCTGATTGGTTGGTACACTAAGACTGAGCATTCTCAGGCAGAAATCAAAATTATGTAAAGCAAAAAGTGTTTCCTCATCCGGTTGAGAGAGAAAATCATGTATTTGTTGTGGAAATACTGAAATTTCATTGGTTAAGAATTTGGATAAATGTAATTTCTGGGTTGTCTGAGAGCATGAAAAATGGGATTTGTGTTATAAACGAGGGCGTGTTATAATAAAAAATTGTGGAGTTAATGTTATAATAGTAGTAAGCTCCAGTGTCAGTCAAAAGGTTGAAGGTTCGATCCCAGCTCTGTCTGTTGTATATTGATTTGCTGCATCAGTCGGGTGTAAATGGGTGTGAAAGTGGTGGATGTTTCAGCTCAAACTGATGGACAGCTTTCATAGAAACTCCGAACCATCAGTGAGTGGATGAGAGGGTGAACGGGTCGATGTGACCTGCAGTGTGAAAACGACGAGAAAAGAGCTCTACAGACTCAAGTTTCAATTTCATTATATTTCTGCTATTTTGAAGAATTCTGACCATTTTCCTCACCCAGAGGACTGTGACTTAATGGATGTGCGTTTTTCTTTTTGACACTATTTTCTGGTTGTAGGTGGAAGTAGATTATTATTTTCTGAAGCACTCAGACCAGCCCGTGTAGCACCAACAACCATGTCACGTTAAATGATCATTCTGAGCCTAAAACTTCAGCATTTGACCATCTGTGTGCCTGAATAATGCATTGATTTGCTGCCATGTCATTGATTTATCAGATACTTCTGTCAAAAAAAATTGGCTGGTATACCTCATGAAGTGACCAGTGGAAAAAGGATGAGCTTAGGCAGAGGTACAGATTGTTTCATTATTCCAGGATGATTTCTCCGTTGAATCAGAAGATCAGGGTTTATTTTGTTTTCTCTTGGTAATTTAACCAGCTGGTTCACACGCACTTCAGCAACCGAGGCCAACTCCAGGAAGGCAAAAGGGCAAGTTTGCAACGAGCAAACAGACCAAATTTGCTTCACTTTGGAGCCCCCTGCCCACTGACAGCCGCATTAGAAAGACAACTAAAAGAAAAGAGAGACACAGGCGTGAAGGGCTGAACAGAGCGAGTAAACAGTTAAAGGTGTAGTCAGTGATGTGGGAGAAAACGAGTGGAGAGGTTGTTGATAAACGAATTTAGACCCTCCTCTCCGTACATACCTCACCCCTGGCTCCACCCCCGAAAGCTGATGGACGTGCATCGTCATGGAAACGGCCATAGAAACTGCGTAGCTGACCAACGTAGCTAAGGTAACCCTGACTTGTCAGACAAATCGACTGCCGTTATCGATTACATCACAACAACAGTACATTCTGGCAGATTAGACAATAAGATGAATGCCCGACGGCAGACAGACGATGACATCCACATCCGTTTTCAGGTCTTTAAATTCTTGGAGTTCCCTCCACCGTCGGAAAGCAAAACCAATGTTGACCAGGGTCTTCGCTCTTTCATGGTCATAGCCCTTCTTTTTCACTTTTCACTCCTTCGACCTTTTTCTTTTGGGCTGCTTTTCAGCCATTGCTACTGCACCCATTGTATCTCTCTCTTACGCTAACTGCGCACGCTACGCATCCTACGTATGATCGTATGATCGCCCCCTGGATGTGGGGGCGTGTACCCTGTTTTGGTGACTCGGCCCGAGCCACAGTATTTACCTGCTGAAATTCAGAGCCAAGGCTGTGTATTGAAACCAGACTTTTTTTCAACATGCTGTCAGTGGGGACATCTTGTTAATAGAGAGGAGAAATACAGTGATTTTGACAAATAGTGCATTGGATAAGAAGATTAGAAGATTGCTGACTACACCTTTAACAGAAGGTGAAGCGAGAAGGAGAAGCAGAGGTAAGGATGACGAGGGGAGGTGAAAACGGTGTCAATGTTAAAACACCCGGAGAGACGCAGGCAAAGAGAGGAGGCCGCAGAGAGATGAACACCGAGGGAGACGCAGCCACTGAGTGTGGGTGGCTGACAGATGCAGAGAAGGGGGCTGTGTGTGTTTGTGTGTGTGGTGGTGGATGGGGGGGGGGGGTTGGTTTTTGGTGCGTCATTAATCAGCAACACCTCCCCTGACACTGTCTAGACAGCCGTCTGAGAGCTGCCCTGCTCCACTGCGCTCTGCTCCCTCTATCAGCGATACACCTTACCCCGCCTCCCCTCCTCTGTCTGTCTATCTGTCTGGCTCTTTACTTTCTTTTTCCTCTTTCCGTCCAGCTTCTTTCTTCCTTTATCTCGGCGGCTCGCTCCTCTCTTTATCCTCACGGCTCTTTTCTTCCTCTCTCCTTTCTCCGCTGTCTCTTATCTCACTCGCCTTTTTTTTTTTTTTTAATCCTTTCGGTTCCCCTCTTTCTCTCTCCGTCTCTCCATTTCATTCGCCCTGATCCTCGATCCCCTCAGGTTTTTTTTTTCTCCTTCCAGTCTGTTGTTCTCTTCATCCAGACTGCCTTGTCAGTGGGGGTTGACTATTAGAGCCGCAGTCACTAATTGAAATGGGCTCCCTCTGATAATGACTCGCCACAGTTGAAATGTGTTGAATTGGACAGAAATGAAGAAGTGGATCATGCAGACACAGTGTGAGGAGCTAATTGAGGTGAAGATTTCTGACAAAAGCCTCAGAAGGATGCAGCGTGTCCAATGTTTTTTGTCCTGTAGAGGGAATTTAGCTTCTGTTCTCCCCCACTCTGTAATTAGACTATTTTACATTTAATGACTAATTGGTGACACACTGATGTTGCTGCAACATGAGCATTCGTCAGGAATATTAGCTTGTATGAATAAAGACGATAATTTCAGTGGCAGACTGGGGTGTAGATCATCAGTCTCATGATAGATTCTCCAGACAACAATGCAATATTTGCAGGTATTACAATCCTGTCATGACACTATATTAATACGATATGATTCAAGAGCCTGCAGTTAATGTTGGACTTTAATATGCACTAATTTCAAGCACAGTATGCAACATTTACAAAATACTACTGACTAGTCAAGACTAAGGCTTCATTTTAATTTCTGACAACAGATGGACAGCTCCATATCTCTTCCACAGAAATATTTCACTAGTCCATCTGGGTATGAGCCCTTTAAATTTGTTTTCATGGGCAGAACATTCCAAAAAAAAAAAAACACAAACTTGTGATTGGACAATCGTTTGGCTCGTCACATTTATCACAGACCAATCCACATCAAGTAGGGTTGCCTCCTATAATGTAGCATACACAGCGGCTAATGTAGCGGCTGATGGCTAACAACAGCTAACAACAGTTAATGACCGTTAGCCGCTAACAGCTAACAAGTTAATGACTGTTAGCTGTTAGCCGCTAACTTAGCTGCTAACAGCTAACGGCCTTTTACTATCGTCTTACACTAAATTGTACCACACAGATGATTCATTCAACACTTATATGCGACATGAACCTCATCAAAAACAATCCCTACAAGTAAACTTCTGAGGAGGGCAGATTTCGCCAAGTTTCACTGAGTAGCCATGAGGACAATAGGCTAATAGGCATGTCCGTTTTCAACTTCCGGTTCTCAACTTCCGGTTGTCACATCACGTCCGCATTCTGCAGCTCCCGCCTCTCTTCCCTGATTGGGCCGTTAAGAATTCAGCCGAGTGAATTCATTGGACAACGGAGGCTGGCAAGACGGACCTGCAGGATTTCAGAATCAGGCAGGTCTGTCTGCTCTGCAAGGCTAAGTTTGGCTATGTTTGGTACAATATTACATATGTTTCCACAATTAACTGAGGAGAAACAGTACCCAAAAATTAACCTGTGCTGTCCCACCCTCTAGAGCATATGCTAAAAGTACCACAGCCTCTTGATTGGTCACAAGAATCCTCAATTCCCATATGACAGTAGATAATGCAAGAACTCATGCCATGCAGTGTTCAAAGGGCCATGGTTATAGGCTGATTTGTTCACTGCTGTTGCTAAAAAGAATGATCCTCACAAAGGAGCTGGATCTGCCTGATTCGATGTCTATAATCAGGCAGATCCATCCTTCAAAGCTCCAGTCTACAGTGAACGTAAATGTCCCAAAGCAGCACAGTCCAATCAGAGTCCTTTTGAGCAGAAGCTGCCAACGAGGCGACAACAGGGAGTAACTGCTTGTACAGGGATTAGCGTAGATGCTAACAGCTTTAGTAGCAGTTTTATCAGATTGTGACCGCATTTCATTGTTCCATGAAAAACAGATACCATAACAAACATCTCTAGAGTAAAGACAGTTTGGCTCCACGTCTGACATGTTTTGATGACAGTTTCTTTCACAAAGTAGCTCTCATTCTGTAGAGCTGTAGCTCTCGCCTGCGACATTTTCTAATTGGCTCATAATAAATGTTGATTGACAACATTTGCTGGATATGCATCTAAAAGGTTATGCCCTCCCCAAACTCCTCCTGTACTCTCCCAGATGGACTATTGCTGGAAATCATCCATTGTTGCTCTACATTAACAATCACGTGATACTTCACTGCTGTTAAGTTACCTAATTACTTTTTTTTATGTATTTTTGGGGCATTTTGTGCCTTTATTGATAGGAGAGAGACAGTGGATAGGCTTGTGAAAGGGAGAGAGAGAGTAGGGGAAGACACTCTGCAAACTGGTCACAGGCAAGATTCAAACCCAGAGTGGCAGAAGCAAGTACATGGGGTGCCTGGTTGCTAACCACTCCGCCAAACCAGCACCCCAAGTTACCCAATTACATAGTCAGCACAGCTTACATCCCCTCCTTCAAGTAAAGCTGCAGCTGTTTGTGGAAATGCAAACAAGATCAGGTTTAACAGCTCCCAACAGTAACACTAACTTTACTGAACCAAATCAGTGGCCTTAGGGGCACAGTCACCTCCTCCCACCTTCATATTTCTTTAAATTCAGGACTCCACTCAGAAAATGGCTTCACATGAGGTGTGCATACCAAACAGAAAACCAGTGTTTCATGTAGGGCTGGGTCAAAAAAAGTCAATATAATCGATTTTAATCGATTTCCCTTTAAATGGTTCATAATCGATCCATAAAGTCCAAAGATCGATCTTTTAACGTGGGTAGTTTTTTCTTCATTGGAAGTCCGAGAAGCAGCCTGTGTTCAACTTTGCTAGTCTCGCGTTTAGCTCTGCTTTCCACTGAACAAGATCTCATGAGATGTTACTGCAAGCAGTCAAAAAAACATGGCGGAAGCAAGGAGCACTAAAGGGGCACCACCGGAGAGTTTAAAAGTTGACGTTTGGACATATTTCAGATTTAACAAGCATGAGAGAAAAGACAAGTTGGACAGAAAACAAGTAACTTGCAGAATATGCATTAATGCATATCATTAATATGTGATTAATGTAACTGCTTTGGGTTCAGTTCTTGATGTAACAACAGTTTTAATAATGTACCAGGTCAAAAAGTAATTTACAGAATTATTTTACTGAGATAACCCCGACTGAACAAAGGAATCGTGAATCAAATCAATTTGAGACCTCTTAATATCGACTCGAATCGATCCAGAAAATCTGAATCAATACTCAGCCCTAGTTTCATGTTTTTGGAAAACTTTGTATAATCAGAAAGAAAAATGTTTCAAAAAGGACTTCCTGGTTTCACAAAGCATCCTGCTGTGCTGATCTCAGGAATCAGAAAATACACTTTCAGAGGTCTTTTCTCTTTCATTAGAAGAAATTTGGTCATGAAATAGAAACAGTGGTTTGCTTTTTAGTAAATACCCTTGATGGAGGGAGGTTTCTGTAAGAGTCCTCAATCCTAAAAGAAAAGCAACACTAAAGGCAGACGAAGGAGACAGTGAATCTCCATTGCACTTGTAAACCTCTATTTACAGGGTTGGCTTAGGAGGAAGTCCATCAGGTAAACAGCAAGAATATGAATGAGATACAGAAACAGAACAGCAGCAGACAGTCCTGCAGTCTTTTACGCATTGCTGTGTGTTCTCACAGCAATGGTAAACAAATGATAGTGGAAAAGCCCCAGTTTTGTACGATGTGCTGTAATCCCTTAACTCTCCATACACGGCTGTCAAATCCGTCATTATCTGTCTTCATGCATTGGATCTCCTTCTGTTTCAAATTTGGTCAAATTTGGTTAAAAATCTTTATTGTAGTACCCAAGCTGTTCATGCTCTTTTGAGGAAAACTGAGTATTTTCTTAAATTCAGAAATTTTGTCCCATTTTGTTGGAGTGGTGGGCTTCACTCCCTCAGAATGATGGGGGGTGAATAACTCATTGTTGGTTGTGGTGCATGATCCTGTAAAAATCGTCCTGTAATATGTAAAAATTGTTTCTCAGCATGATGCCTGTTGGTGCAGCTGCATTAGTTATTATAATTTTACCAACACGCTCTCACTTCCTCTTTCTCATCCCCCTCCCCCCTCCCCTGTCTTTCTCTCAGGTGTTATACGCTCCCCAGGCCAGGGATCGCTTCACCGCTCCCTCCTTTATGCAGCGTGACCGCTTCAGCCGCTTCCAGCCCACCTACCCTTACCTGCAGCACCAGATCGACCTGCCGCCCACGATCTCCCTGTCGGATGGCGAGGAGCCCCCGCCGTACCAGGGCCCCTGCACCCTGCAGCTCCGCGACCCCGAGCAACAGATGGAACTCAACCGGGAGTCGGTGAGGGCACCACCGAACCGGACCATCTATGACAGTGACTTGATCGATATGGGAGGAGGGGGTAGCCTGGGTGGGGTGGGGGGAGGAGGGGCAGGAATGGGAGGGGGCGGCGGTCCGAGGCCGCCCAGCAGTAACTCGGGCATCAGCGCGGCCAACTCCAGCAGCCACGGGCGCATGGAGGGCCCCCCGCCCGCGTACAGCGAGGTGATGGGTCACTACCCCGGCTCAGCATTCTTTCTACACCAGCACAGCAATAACCAGAGGGGGGTGGGGGGGCCGGGGAGCAGGACGATCCAGCAGCAGAGCCAATCAGAAAGCACAATAGTACCTGCCAAGGCCAAGGACGGCCAACCGGAGGACCTGGTGTGAAGAGAAGGGTTGGGAGCAAGTTGGGGAAACCCAGCCCCGGACTAAAAACTGTCTCTCCTCTTCAGCCTGTAAGCAGTGGTCTCTCTGTCGCTCTCTCTCTGTCTCTCCTATGTCCTCTTTCCACACTCCCATGCACAAATGAATATCAACCTTAGCTACAACAAAACAAGGAAAGAGAACCAACCGTTGATTTCTTTTCACTTTTCTTTCTGACGTTTGTAATTCAAAGCGCTAGCACCTCCGGGGCAGGATGTATGCACTGCTCTGATTTTTTTCCTCTACGTGAGAAGGAAAACATTCTGCTAGCACAGATTGAAATGATTTGCTTCTTTTTTTGTCCCCTCGGGTAACAGCTCTGTCCCTGGGAACTTAAAATATTTTTTATTTTTGTTCTTTCTTTTCGGACCGGGATCTGTGCACAAAGCGAGAACTGAGAAACAAGGACTTACAGAGAACACAACAAAACAAGAGACTCACAAAAACCCAAATCTTAGTGCCAAGGTTCACGAGGAAGCAAAGCAAAAGGGGGAAAATGACTCATTCTAACATTCAAAACACTTAAAGAAAAGTTATCTAAAAGTTGCACTATCTTTTTGTTGTAAAAGAGAAGAGGGAAATTATGCTATGTAATGATGACGATGTGTTTTGTTTTTCTTTTTCTTTTCTTTTCGTCCTTCACATGAATGGACTGACTGACTGAACTTTGGCTCCAAAGTTATTTAAACATTTGGGAGCAAAAAAAAAGACAAGTATTATAAGCTTATGTCCTTCCTGTTTTTGAAATACTGCAAGAAATACTCGTACCCAGCCTACAAACACCTCTGTCTGCTTACACCACGAGCACAGCGAGACTCAGCTGTGCCGCTCACGTCTGTGCACACTTCAGCCGAGTGGGAAGAAATCAACAGGGGACCCGGCTGCTGGGTGGACCAAACATGACTCACCTCCTCTTATATCAAATTACGAGTCACTTCTAAACTTCTGGAAAGGTTGGAGCTGCTTGGAAAGATCAAACATGCTCAGTACTAGCATCTGGTGAATGTTGAGTCTGTGAGAGCAGAACTACAACAGTAAAAACATATCGAAAGTCCAATTCAGATTTCAGATTTGCAACATAAGGCTGGTTTTGGTTGCTGGAGGGAACAGTTTCAGCTTCAATCAGGCTGCTTTCCTGCAATCCACAGCTGGTTTAAGATAGAAAAACTTGTGTTTTAGCCTTGGGGCCCAGAGAGGGAGTCTGCTGGTCATGCCGGATTGGAAGACTAATATGGAATGATGATGGTAGATCATCCTTAACTTTTAAAGATATTTAAAAAAGACTTCATCACATCCCATCATTCAGTAAACACAGTTTTCATCAGCTGTCCCTGCAGTTCATGTTTACTCTGATTCTTAGGCACGAAACTTGACACAGCAAAACCTCAACAGGAAACTCGAGAAATCATTAAAATATGGGAAAGCTCCGGCCTCAAGCAGACAGCAATATGAGGACGGCCTCCAAGGGTTTCCCACTGAAACGCCAAAGTCTTGATCCTCTTATTTTTCATGCATTTGCTTCACTGAGAAAACAGAAAGAAAAGTGTAGCAAATAATACCATAGATACCCTTACTGCCCAACATGTAAAACAGAGGTGTCCAAACGTTTTATATCAAGGGCCACATTAAAAAAAGACTTGTTTGACTAGATGTATCTGAACTTTAATATATCAGAGTTTAGAGTTTAAGATATCCTTATCGGCCCGTGCTACCTCGTGACTAATCCCTGGTCAGGACGGTAATGATGCAGCCAAGAGGGCAGATGGCTTAGCTCCACATTCAGACACAAATCAAGATCAAACTGCGTAAAGCTGGTGCTTTACGGTGACGACAGTGGATATGCGAACACTGATGTGGCAGTAAATAGAGTAAAATGAGGGCTTCTTGCTGAAATCAGTTAAAAGCTCCATAATTAAACAAACCCTCTGGAGTTTGCTCATGGCTAACTAAAAATGAGCTCCGGGTTGCATTTGGCTCCTGGGCTGTTGTTTGGACACCCCTGATCTTAAAAGAAAACAAGAGCCTCTGATCTAAAAACCATGAGCTGTCTGTGGCCTCCAGAGCTTGCAGAGCTGATTGGTCCAAGCAGCTGCCAGTTTCATCTCATCCTGTCAATCTTTGGTCCGACCTGGACCCAACAGTCCACCCAGCAGCCGGGTTACCTCCGATTCTTCACTTTTCAACTATCCCAACCTCTGAGCACCTGACACTTCCTCTTCCCTGTTTCCTGCATCCATGACCCCACCCCACCCCCCCCGCTCATCTCCACATGCACAGTGCGTTCTGCCAACAGCCACACTGAACACAAACCCCTGCCGCCATGACAACGAAAAAACACAAAACAAAAACAAAAAGAAGGCTCGGATCTCCGTCTTCACGTCTCTAAAGCCACAAAAGAAAAACAACACAAAAAAACAAGACTACACAAAGTGAAGATTCCTGTCTGCATCCGCCAGCACAGCGATCCGGTTTTTCCAAACCAGAAGTGTCTGTGGTGGAAGTCAAAGGGCTATGGGAGGGTCCTTTTTGTAAAAGAAAAACCTTTTTCTGAAAAATCGAGCCTTTTCTCTGCTCATTGTTGCCTTCTCCTCTGCTCTTGCGCTTTCTCTGTCTCTCTGTCCTGTTTGCGTTCAAAGCCAGTGCTCTGAACCCCCCCCCCCCCCCCGCTTTTTAACAAACACTGATCATCGCCCCTCCTTCCATCCATGTGCAGAAAAAGTCAAATGATGCAGAGTCCGCCAAGCCCTTTAAAGTGAGTGGAGCCCTCGTTTGGCAGTGTGCTAGTGCAGTCCTCTCTCCCCTTGTGTGTGTGTTTGTGAGTGTATATATTTGTGTGTGTCCGTTAGACCTTCTAACACAAAAAAGCACTTAATGCCCCAGCTGGAGCATTGTGTGTGTGCGTGTGTGTGCGTGTGGATGATTTACTCGCTGACTGCTTTGTCTGAGTTGAATCTTCATCATCTTCCTTATTTTATACTCTCCATACGTCCCCTGCATGAACAAAGCTCCCATTGAAGCCAGGAGAGCATGTCTGCTGTGCTCATGCTCCAACAAAGCTGCACAAAGAAAACTCCACCTGCCCGGAGACCGACGGAGCTGAAGGGGTTAAACCTGAGAAAGGAAGCTGATTGGATTAGGACATTAGGTGTCAAACAACAGTCGTGTACCTGCTTGGTCTCAGCCCCTTGGTCAAGCCCATTGTAGAGTGTGGACATTAGAATGAATTCAGAGTTGTTGACAACATGGCACTGAGCAGTGTTGAGCTAAACAGTTACCACAGATCGGTAAACCATTCTGGACGGCTGGGCCCAGGTGGGGAGGGGAGCCTTAAAGGGGTACACAGCACATTCAGGGTGCTCTGTATATCGCTGCTGTCAAGCACAAACCTCCTATCTCCAAAATCACTGCTTTTCAGCAAATTAAAAAAAAACTCCAGTGGTGGATGAATCAGGGCTGAACAATTAATTGCAAATTAGATTAAATCGCAATTTGGCTTGTCGCAATTTTCAAATCACAGACATTGCAATACTTTTAACCTAAAATGTGTTGAACATTTTGGCATTGTGATGTAGTTTCTTTCAATTTCATGCCTATTTTAACCTTTTTTAACCCAGTTCTTACAACTTTATGCCTATCTTGCTCCCATTCATCTTTTTTTTTTGGCCACTGTCGGACCATGTTTGGAATTTTAACATGTTTTTTGAAATTTAATCCCAATTTTGCTGCTATAATCAATTTTCCTTAGTCACTTTTGAATTTTTTTGCCGTTTTTTTTTTTGCAATTTCATACCTATTTTTGGACCTATTAACTTTTTCCCGCTTTTGTACCATTTTTTTTACCAAGTTTTTACAATTTCATACCTATTTTGTTTCTCTTCTTCACTTCTCCACTTTTTCTCAAATCTTTTATCCTTAGATTGATTTAATGTCATATTGGTTATACTATAAAAAAGATAAGGAACCTTAAAACAATCGCAGAGTAAATCGCAATTGCAATATTGTGGAAAAATATTGCAATTAGATTATTTTCTCAAATCATTCAGCCCTAGGATGAATGCATGTTGCATTGTTCTGATTACATGTTTCTGTGCTGTGATTTGGTGGAAAGTTTCTTTTCCCATGCATGAACACGGAAGGTCACTAATAGCACTAGCTTATGAAAGAAAATGAAAGTCAGAGAAAATGGAGATCAGAGGTTTGTGCCTAAAAGCTATAGTGTGATATCATCTCAGACTCTGTTGTACATAAAAGACTAGAAATGGCAAAACCTTGGCTCTTTGAACTGAGCATTTTCACAAAACAAAATCTTAACTATCTAATAATGGGGAAAAAAACTCCAAATTAAGATTAACAACAAATTAAAAATCACAAATCTCTTAAACTTTGAAGAAACAGAACAGGACTGAGTAAAAACAAAAAAACTCTAAAGTTTACTTTTACCCGCATTGATACACCCAGCCTAAGTGTAAAAGAGTAAATAAAACCCAGTATAAGTTCATCTTATGACTTCAGTTTACTCTAAAAAGAAAGAAAAATCTACATCACACCCCCCTTAGAGATTCCTCGTTAACTTTGGGTTGCCAGTAGACGTCAGATGTCACGTATCAGCCCTGTTCACAGCCCTGGATCTGCCTTAAGTCATAATGAGAAGGACGCTGATGGCACATCTTCACATTCAGACACAAAACAAGTGCAAACTGCACATAATAAGAACTCTGAATGTTATTGTCTGTGAGGGATGATAAGTAAACCAGACTTTGAGAAGGAGCAGATTTGTGCCTCTATTAGCAGCTAATCCTTAAATCTGGGTCAAAGCACTTGTTATTTTTGGGATTCACTTGGAAAGGACTGCAGACCCCAGTTTGGACACCTTCCTTCACGCCATATATCTTGTGAAATGGGGGCACAAGCAAACTCTGGCTCTAAAGTGTCACCTCCCTCTTCAGCTCCCTCCGGCTGCAGCGTGGAGATTTCTGATGCAGCTTTATCCAGAATTGCGAAAGATTGTATGAGCCAGAAAGAGTTCTGCTCAGCTCAGTGAAACTTGAACAGAGAGCCTGAAAATGTTTGTTAAGGCCAAGCGAACAGCCCCCTCACATGTGCAGCTCACATCTGACTGTAGCCCAACGGGACGTCCTGATGATGGAGTAAAGCGTGGATAAGAAAGCCTTCTGACCCCATAGACATCAGTGTGTTTGAATGTATGCACGTGAGTCTGTGTGTGTGTGAATGTGTGTGTTACTACATCGCTGCTGCTATTGCTGTTGCTGCTGCTGCTACCGCTACTATTGTTGCTACTGCTGCTTCTCATGCCCCCTTCTGTGCAGCCCTACGCCACTCCTCTGTCCTTCTGTCCCCCCTTAACTCATCCAAAACGCAAAGGAGAGAAACCTGCCCCTCTGCAGTCAAAAGCTCAAGTACTGAGACCCGGCATTGTCCTTATGAAAAACCATTGATCCCCGCAGAAGCCTGAATGAGTCTGAAGTCAAGAGTCTCGACTCTTCTGCCTTTGACTGCACGGACCTGCTTCACACCTGCGTGACTTTTCCTTTATTTTCCTCCTTCTGTCCTTCTCGCCTTGTTCTCTCTGCGCAGTCATAGCTTGTAAATTGAGAACATAAAGATGAATTTTATGTTTTCTACAAGGAGGTTTGCATGTTACTATTATGTGAGTAAATAAGGTGCCTAATGTTCATGTTTGAGCAGACCACACCTCAGCCAAACTGCTGCTTGGGATCACCGCAGACGCTTTAACTGGACAGGACCGCTCGTCTGGGCTGAGCTGGAGACAAAGTTTACCAAAAGTGATCTGCTCTGTCTTTTTGTGGAGAAATATTGGAGCAGTTGCCTCAGGAGTTTGATCCTGAGCTCCTGTGAGATGGCAGAAAAGTGGACAAAAGCAACTTTTATTCTCCATAACGTTCACAAAAGTATAGATCTAGACCACAACAAGAGCTTGAATTCATAAGGTTTTGGGCATTTAGATACCGGGAGTTTCTTATCAATGTGTGGACGTACCTCACAGTTTGATGACCATCACAGGCCACCGTAGGAAGGTGGTCTTGGGTGCCATCATCCAGTCTGGTTAGGTGTTGAAGAGTGTATGGAAAAAGATTGTTTGCCAGAGTAGTAAGCAGATCTGGGTTGTGAGATTCAGCAAAGCATGTTTTATTGTTTATGAATCCATGGAGACCAGTGTTCCAACATAAAACAATTTCAGAGGTGCACTGTTCCACAAACATCCAGATAAATACATGAAACATCCCTAAAATGTTAAACCACAATTAAAACAAAACCAAGTGCTCGCAGAGAGATCAGTTCTAAAATCTGAAAGAATCTTTGCTTTGTTAAGTTATATTTGTGGTACGAAAGAGTTTCTGTAACGTTTTACTTGATCTTCAGGGACACAAACCAACAGCCAAAGAGAGGAACCCAAACATTTAACGGATGAGAACAGCCATTAAGATTCAATTTTAACTAATGCTGCAGTTGAACAGGATCCAGTTTGTGTGTTGGCAAACCTATAAGGTCACTCGCCTTTCACAACTTGGTTTGGGACATTTTTATCTGTGTGGCCGCAGACCTCATAAAGATTTTAAGACATTAAGATTAAACATATATTATCTCCATCTGGTATGTTCTGCTAGCTCCTCTCCCCTTTTCCATCTCAGTATCACAGACAGATAAAGCTTTGGAGTGGTGCAAAAATGAGTCCAGTAATGCAGAAGTGAATTTGTAGTTTAACGCAGCCCAAAGTCTTGTGTTCAGAACAACCTTTTAGACAAATACCTGAAATAAAATCTGTCATGAGCACATAAAAGTTAGGACACACCTTCTCATTCAATGTGTTTTCTTTATTTTTATCACTAATTACATTGAAGATTCTCACTGAAGTAATGATGGCCACTTGTTTCTCTTAACTTAGCTGATTGGTTCTTGCCATAATATTAATTCTAACAGTTGTCTAATAGGGCTGTCGGCTGTGCATCAGCCTGACTCCTGAACAACACAAATGATGGTCCAACCCCATTAATAAGGCAAGAAATTCCATTAATTAACCCTGGAAAGGCACACCTGAGAAGAGAAAACCATTTCAGGTGACTACCTGTTGAAGCTCATAAAGAGTGTGCAAAGCAATGATCAGAGCAAAGGGTGGATACTTTGAAGAAACTAGAATATAAGACATGTTTTCAGTTATTTCACACTTTTTTGATGAAAACAAAGAAAACATTGAATGAGAAGGTGTGTCCAAACTTTTGGCCTGTGATGTACAAGCAAAATCTGAATGTTTGACTTCCAACACCAACTGCATCTGATATTTCCACCTTTAATTTGAAGGCAAAATGAATTTGTAGAAGGATGGTTGCTAACAAACTGCTAATAAGGACTACAAAAATGGCTGTGGACCCTAAAGCAAGCATTTATGAATGATAACAGACACACAGTAGCTACAGCCGTGAGCACCAGAGTGTGTGGATGCTGGTGGAACAGTGTCAGTATTGGCAAGAATGAAAAATATTGCTGATATGAAATATATTTGCTCGACATAAATCTGCCTTATGTTGGCTGTAATATTAGTGAGGTCATCATCAGTGAATGTCTAGTACTATAAAACAAAAGTGTCATTTAATGAAGAATAAACTATGGTTCCTCTTTCTGTTAGAGACATCTGTCAGTTTCAGTGAAGTAGAGGCCTTAAAAAAATAAATTATTGATTATGAGTTTAGAAATATCATCAGATATCAGCTAAAATAGAACGTGGTACATTTCCTGATGTCTGCATTAGAATATGATAAGGTTTTAAAGTTAGGAACCAGCGGCTAACTTCCAGGTCGTCCCACAAAAATATGCCCCCCCATTCTCAAAAGAGACGAGCAAGTGTGTTCTGATCAATGACGTGTCAATAATGCAGAAACCTGAGGCACAAAGTGAAGTCAGCTCGGGGTCTAAATGCCCAAACCGGATGTGAATTCAAACTCTAAACCCCCTCAGTGACCACAGCAGCAGGCGTGTAGCAAAACTCCGGCTGCTTCTACAAACTGCAGATCCACTTTCAGCTCCCAGTGCACCGGCAGTGATTTCTTTATTTTGTTTGTTTTTTTTGTGAGCGTCTTCACAGTCCAGCCACGGCAGACAGCAGCGGTCCGTCCCGTCAAGGCGTCTGAAGTCGTTCTAACCGGTAGTTTGCCCAGCGTGTGGAGCAGACATAGGAACCCACTTGCACTCAAAAAGCTCCCACCTTCGTTGTGCCTCACTTCCAACGGTGCTTTTTTCAGTAGTCTGTATTTCTTTATGTTTGTTTGTAAGGTGCTGTATATAACTTGAATATATTATGCACATATCCTACCCAATGGGTAGAAACCACAAAAAATGTTGTGAATAATGTAATATAATGTATAGACAATATAAGAATTTTAAGAAGGCAGCATCAAATTTGTAAATGCCTACAGTTAAAACGTGCTTTGTCTTTTTTTTTTATCAGAAACATGGTTTGCAAAGTATGCTTAGAATATGGTTGCAACACAAATACAAATTACTACTTATTATATTTTGCTATAAATAATAGTCTGTTATGAAAAAGGATGAGATAATCTGTGGATAAAGGAAGCTGTTGACTTGTTTATCGGATCATCTTAAAAACATGCTCTTACAGTGCTTGCCATCACTTGGGTACCGGCGGGTGTTTTTTGTTTTTTTTAAACAATTGACTGACAAATGTTTGCTTCTGTAACACAAGTCTGTGAAGAAACACATCAGTTTGTGTTGATGCCACGACTACAGCCGCCTCAGCTCGCTCTGTTAGACCAAAAGGTTTCAGTTTGGAAAGGACGTCACGAGCTGCCAGGAGGATTCTGTTGTTCTTTTACATTTTAACCGTATTGAAGCTCAGTTCAGATGGTAGTTTGCTAACGTCTAAATCTGTCTAATAGTCTAAGAGGCTTCATCAGTCTGCACAGAAAGAAGAAGCTGTCTGTGCTTTTCACAATCAAACCTCCACCTGCTGCCAGATTACACAGTGCAGAGAGCAGGCAGCTGAGGCACTCTGTGGAAATAGGACAGACGTTCATCTGCTGAATGTTTCTGTAAAATCACTTTGAAGCTTCTGTTGGGAAGTTAAAGATGGCTGCTTACCGCTCAGTTCAGACCAAAGTTTGGTGATGCAGGAGAGCTCTGCAGCTGTGATGATTAGGCTGCTGACGGTGTTTTCATTTTCTGATTTGATTTTCCCGGCACGTCAGGTGTCTCAACAGCCAATCAGAGCCTAAGAGTCAAGAGGAGACGTTAAATACCATGAAGATTGCTATATTACATATTCATCAACCAACATGGCTCACCTGTTGCCAAGAGTAGCTCTGCTGCATTTATGTCTGTTCTTGTGAAGCAGTTCTATTTTACATCTTGAGAGAGTTCCCATATTATCCAGCTCCCTTGTTTAGTTCCCTTTTCTCAGTCTGTGTGGTTTTTAAAAAGGTTTTTGGATAAATGTCTCAGTAATGCGATATGTGCTGAACACATGGGCTCTAGATAATGTTTTTCTACAACACTAACACATCTGGAAGTGCCCAATCTTTACATTTTAGAGCATTGTTGCATTTTTTAAAGCAGTGTTTCCTGATCTTTTTCATCAGATTTTCCCCTAATGTGAAAAAGCTTCAATGTTGTGCTAAATGAGCACCAGTTTGCATGAATAAAATGGGCCTAAAATGAGGAGCCTGGACCTCAGGTTGGAAACCAAACATTAAAGTACTGCAGCTAGGGGTGTCCTGATACAACTTTTTCACCTTCAATAAGGTACTGATACATACTTTATTACTTATTTTGTAGTATGGACTGTAAGAAAAGGCTTGATCAGGTCAGATTACTCAAACAGAGAACAGTAGTCAGCAAGAGTAGGTGTGAGAAAAACTGACTGATTTGTAACTAACAAAGGGGTTAGATCAAATTTAATCTTGAACATAAGAATATAGTACAATTAAATAAATACATGAAAAATAAACTTGAAGACCCTGAAAAGTGACCTCAAGAGATCCAAGAAAAACAAAAACATGTATTTTTTAAATTGCAAAATAACCACTGTGTTTAACTTAAATATATAAGCATATTCTACAACTAAAATGAATAAATAAATAATAAATTAGAATGGACTGCTTCTATCGGATATTTTAGATGCAGACCGATACAATGCTGTCCGATATCAATGTTGGATTGGGACACCCCTACTGCAGAAATATCTGGGACTGTGTTTGTAATCATTTCTGATCTGATCACCCTCTGAGGAAATTCTCTCCTTCTGAACGTAACGGTGCAACATTGAAATTCAAAGCGTGCTAGCAGCCGTGTTGTAGTCCCATAATCAACCCACACTGCTGCTAATACGCTTCGATGATCCCAGAAGTTGTGATAACTGGAAAAGATTGTCACTAAGAAGAAACCATGCAGGTGTGAGGACATTGTTGTTGTCTATTATCAGCATTTATCCAAAAACCCACTGAGAAACCGATAACTTTCAGACTGGCCTTCAAATCACGTCGTCCCTGCCCCACAGGCTTTCAGATTGTTGAGAGCACCCACCTCCTGCCTAATCTTTGGTCTGAGCTGGTCTATTTATCCGTCTTGGTCGATTAAAGTGTTTCAGCTCCATCACTAACTTCTTCACGTTCATACGCTGAAACATTCGACATTCCTCTTTTGTTGAATTGGAAAGCCGCACCAGCCTGAACTGAGTGGAAAATGCATTGAAACTGTCACTTATCTCTTTTTTTATTACTCGTGTTATTTTCTTTTCTACATGACAATGTTATATGTGGCACAGTGTATGGAACTGAAGTCATGTTTAACCTGCAGTCTTTTATTTACAGTATGTACTGAGAGTAACTCCACTGTACAATAACCGCAGAGCATGTTCATTCTTATCTATAGGTGATGTACATAGCAACGCGCCAGTTTCTCTTCAAAGCACCAAATAAGTGGCAGTTGTGTAGTTTGAATCTGGAAAAGTCTATATCGTACCGTCGGCTGGGGCGCCGCTCGGCTCTCCTTCTTAATAGACTTTATTTTATTTTGGGTTTCCTGCACTAGCTTGAAGAACTAACTTGGGCTCAGACTGATTTTGATTTGATTTCCCCCCCGCAGCGCTCCCTCTCTCCACTTCTCAGAAGTCTGTACTCAACTGCTGACAACAAGTAGCTGTTTTTATTGTTCCAGATTTTAATAATAACGACAACGATGATGATGATAATAACAATGATAACGTCTCAACAGTTTGGTATTCTCTCTGTCTTTACAGTTACCATAGGACTGCTTCCATCATGGGTTTTGTAACATCAATTTGCTTTATTTACAAAATGACTCCTTCTCGTTCCCTCTCCCCCTCTGTGCTCAAATCTCGATGTATGTGTGACTGTATTTAGTAAGCATACAGCACATATAGATCCAAACACAGAGGTTAAATTGTTGTGTACTTTTGCCTCTTTTTATTTAAGCAATTGTGATGTAATAGGTTTTAGGCCTAAGGTCTGTTATTGCAATACTTTTACAGAAAAGAAGAAAAAAATCAAAAAATGTTGCTCTAAGTGCTGTTGTAGTCAAAGATTTTATGCTTGTACTTATGCTGTAGTCAAACTGCAGCGTAATGAATAAAACTTTAAAAGTGATGACCCCCGTGTTCTGCCTGTTTTTCTGCTCGCTCTGTGTGGATCATGATAATGTGATTAGAGGAGTCGTGGCTCTCCACTCCTTCATCTGTCCTCGATGAAGCAGCCAAAGATCACCGGCTGGAGTTAAGAGGCGGATCAGACAGGTTAACCTGCTCTGTTACCTGGTGATGCAGGTTCAAGTCTGACGCACCAACATGGAGACAAAGTGAAGAACAAAAGTCAGGAGTGATTTATAACTTACATTTCAATACTGTTATACCCGCTGTAGTTTAAAACTGAGCTGTTAATAAAGTAACATTTTAGGGCTGGGCCAAATGAGGAGGAAACACAGAACTGTCTTAGCTGGACACTTTTTCAAGGTCAAAATCAGAAAATCATCTTTGATTTGACCGGGGTGTTTGCAGGGCTTTATAATGGATTAATAGTCATTGAATTAATTTGGTGAAAATGAAGGCCTTAAATGGCATTAAACTCATTTGATTTCATTCTCAGTGGCTTTAAAAAATCTTTGTATTGTTTTCAAGAATATTTAATGATACAGGATAATATATAATTATAAACTATGATTCTACAGATTTGTAAATCCACTTGTACATGCAGGTACGACTGCCATAAACCAAATATTTGCAAAGTGGCCATCAGGCTGGACCAGGTGGAGGAACGAGTCAAAGAACAAGTGGTCGCCTCCGGTGTGATAAAAGTTCTCTCAGCTCCATGAGCTCTCATGTTTAAGATGACGTGTTTGTAGGGACAGTTTTACCATAAAAAACATCTTTTTGCAAAAAAAAAAAAGTAATTTTTCTTGAACTCAGTCATGGCATTAAAAAAAATTCCCAATGTAGCTTTTAATAGCATTTCTTTACAAGTAGATTGAATGTAGAAACCTTGTAGATTCTTGCCTTTTCATGCATGAAATCCACTACAGTGGACAAATACTTCAAATAGAGTTTAGAACCTTTGGGTTGCAGTACCAAGATCCAACCACCAGGTGGTGATGTCCCAAACCATTGTCTCAAGAGACTAAAACATCATGATTTTGTCTTTGAGATTCTGCTTCATTTATCCAAAATAGCCACAGAAAAGGAAAATGCACCACAGCCTTTAGGAATAATGGTTAATAAAGAATCAGACAGGTACAAATATGTACATACATATATATCTATCTATATATATATATATATATATATATATATATCTATATATATATCTATATATATATATATATATATATATATATATATATATATATATATATATATATATATATATATATATATATATATATATATATATATATATATATATATATATATATATATATATATATATATATATATATATATATATATCTATGTATATATGTATATATGCACATTTTTTGTTTTGTTTTTTTTACCTCCTGAGACCTGGCCCATCCATGTATGTCCACTGTAGTGGACATTTTGTTCACGTGGATCTTTCTTAAGTACTTAGAGGTACCCTATCAACCCCTATATCATTCTGTAGATGACATCCTGGCTTTCCAGTGATGTGTCATGTGATGGGTTTGCATGCTTGGAACTTTATATTTTTTCTCTATCAAGATGGCTGACATACCAAACTACACATTTTATTCAAAGAGGAGAGGCAAGTCAAATATTCTTAATTATTGTTTTTTCTATGATATTTATATTCTTGTTCATTAACATGTTAATAGCAATGTTTTTAAATCTGAAAACAGTTTCATTGTTTCTCTTTTGATGGAACAGTCATTTAATGAATGTCACTTGTAGTGGACACCAGGATCAATTTAATGAATATAATGGCCTCACATTGTTGTTGGAGCAAAAAGTGAACAGAGAGGATTCTACACCAGGTAATAGAGGGAGATTCAGATTTGGAGCTGTCAGATAAGGAAAAGGATGAGAATGAGTATCTGCAGGTGACTGCAGATACTCATTCTCATGGTAATGATGGTAATGTAGAGGAACAGTATGGAAAGCCATTTGAGCAAAAATGTGATACTGGTGGTGTCAAATGTAAATAAGCTCTGCTAGTACTCAAATTCTGAGTACATGTACTACATTTTTAACACAATATGAAAAAAATGAATAACCACAGAAGAACAAAAGTTAATTCACAGCCGTCACATTTCATCCTTTAGCCAAAACTAGCATAAAAAATTGGGGGAAAGGGAAAAAGAAAACAAGACAATGTAATAGAGTGGTGCAGGTTTTGTACACCAACGCAACGTTCACATGGTGCAGTAGGTGAGTGCTATTGTGCTGTAGAATTTGAGCCACTTCTTAAATCAATCTCAATCTTTAGTTCTGTAGTTCAGTAATCTGTAGTTAGCTATTTTTAACACCTGCAAAAAGATGAACAATGATGATACCGACAGACCTTACCAGGCAAAATACACATTACACATGACGTGAGTCTGTTTTTAGGATTTATTCAGCAATATATTTTAACCAGATGTTTATACTCTCTCTTCAAAAGCCTGGATTGCATTAAAAGTGGCTTATTAACCCTTTAGGAACCAGAGTTTTTTCAAGAAAATAGTCAATTTGCTGTCAAGATTTGAAAAGGATACAGTTTCAAAGTGGTTAGAGATAATCAATCAATCAGTCTTTATTTGTATAGCACCAATTCATAACAACCGTTTTCTCAAGACACTTTTCAATAAAGCATAAAACTTTTCATTTTATGGATACACATATAGATACATATATAAAACACATGTATACATATATATATATATATACAAATATATACATCCAACACTAACATGAATCCATATAGCCAATCATGAATCCCTCCATCATGGCTCAAGAAAAAACCTTCTGTTAAGCAGCATGAGATCTTGAATGTGGATCTTTAACAATATTTCATGAAAAGATGCTCATAAATCATCACTATAGAGAAGTTTGTGGTGTTGTTAAACAGCTGTGAGCATCTATGCAAATCTCTGTCCAGGCAGCTCCTTCCTGTTGTTGTAGCCTCCATCTCTTCTGCTTTAAAGGACTCTGGTTGGGCTCACAGTTGTAGATTGGAGTTTGGCAGGATGGATCTGCATGTCTACAGACATTGAATCAGGCTGATCCAGCTACCATGCAAGGTTCAGGGGTGCAGCCTCTCTTCACAAAGGTCTGAAATCTGGCTGCAGAAAAGAGAAAGAGATGACTGTAGACAGAGAGGATGGTGTCTGTGTGCTCAATGACTCTGCACAAACGCTGCAGCTCTTCCTCTCCTCCATTATTTGGAGGAAGTTCGTTCTCTGGTGAGTTTCACATTAACTTTTTACCTCCATCACTCAGATCTGCTCCGTCTGTCTCCTGGTAGATGCAGCACAGTAAAGGTCATATTCAGGTCAACCCAAATCCTCCTCTTCCTCCTGAGCCAGGAGCAAATGACTCACTCTGCCATGAAGTAATGAGCTGCATAAAACATAAGTTATTGTATATTTTAGAAGGAAAAACGCTGTATTTATAGACAGACCCCCATCTGGCACCTTGTCATAACATTCACAGGGGTGAAACAAAGCTAACGCTTAAAGCACTTAGCGTCACTTACAGGGGAGGGGGAGGGGGGCCCTGGGGCCCCGCCTCTCGCCCTCTCCGTGAACCTCCTGCTGCCAAACTCTGCAGGGAGTAACAGTGTCCCGATTCTGCTCACATCCTCCTCCTGACTCACTTTCTCTCTGGCACAGGTCGTTGGAGCGGGCAGGCTGGTGGAGGCTGGTGGAGGCCGTGCAGGCGCAGTCATGCATACGTTTAGTGCAGTTTGTTCAGAGATGAGACATGATGTAGCTCCAGCCTGAACCTCTCATGACTCCATGTTAATATTACAGGATCCAGACTCTGACAGGAAACAGGGCTGCTGTCTAGGACAGAGGATTTACCAAAGTACTCAATAAGAGAGGAACGTGAACAGCAGTACCACACCTGACACGTTTGGTTCAGTTCAAGTAAAGTCCAGCTTGCCTTCCAGGTTAGCGTGGTTCACCTGCTCCGGTGTGAGAGCTGTGAGCCAAACCCTGATACACACCAGAGACTGTTTGAAAAGGTCTCTGTGTGCTTTTACCTGCACTCTGGGCCAGGTCGTTTGCAGTGAGAGAGGAAGCAAACCTCAGACCAACCAGCGTTCATTTTGTTGGCTAATTATTTTGTGATAGTTTTCGTCAACAACCATTTTTCCCCTGATGAAAACTTGACAGTAACTTATAAAACAAGTGCACATTGTCAAAAATTAAATGAACTGACATTTTCATCAGCAAATAAAAAGTAGACTAAAATGTTTGACAGACTTAATCCAATCAGACCTAATTTGGTCATGTAGGAAGTAGAGACAAGTCAGGAATATATCCAATTATAGTGGTGGGATAAGTTGTGGAGTGATCCAATCAGAGCTGCTCTCTTTATGAATTGATATATTCATGTAGAGCAGGTTCACTGTTTGTTGTCAGTTCTGGTATTGTAACTGAGATGCTCTGCAAGGTAGTCTAAATAAAGGTGACTGCATTTCACACAAAAGGAACATTTGTTTTTGTTCATTTAGACATTCAGACTTTACTATCATTCAGTGAAGGGTTATTGGATGTTTCATTTTATCCAAGTGTAAAACATGACTTCAGAAATTCCTCACACTTTACACTTCATAATATAGTAGACTAAATTTACAGCAGATTTTGTCAGCTAAAACTAGACTAAACTTAAAACAATTTAAATGAATAAATTATGACTAAAACTAAAATATATTTTAGGCAAAAGACAAAAACAAAAATTAAATTATGAAGTGCTGTCAAAGTTAACACTGAGCCCACCTAACTGCAAGAATGAACGCAGGTTTATATTTAATCCATCGATGTTGTTATGAAAAATATCCACACTCACAAAGTTTATCCCGATGCTGTGTCCACATTTGTTATCCTTAAACTATCAATCATTTTTATGTAACAACAAATAATAACAACAGTTACCCCAGGACACTTTACAAAAGAGTAGGTCTGAGAAATTTTATACATCAATCAATGGATCAATCTCTGTTTATAAAAGCAAAAATTCACAACAACTTGTTATGAAATATTGCATTACAAATGAAGATTGATCCATTGAATGAAAACAGGAGGTAAAGTTCCCTTTGCTTATGCCTGTGCAAATTCAAGAAAAAAAACATTATGGAAACAAATTTCATAATAAAATTACTTCACTAGAAAAATTATCTGTACTGGTCAACTCACACAGAGAAATCAGCTGCAGCCTCCTGGACATTTTCATCCACAGAGGATCACTGAACATCACACTGGACATGAACTCTGAATGAACTGCAGAATTATATAGTTTTTGACAGAATAAGGACTAACCTGCTTCTCACCTTTAAGTCGGTGTTTAAGTTTCATTGGAGTGTCTATTTAAATAATACAAATAAAACAGAATATAATAAATGTATTTGCATTCACCTCATTTTATATCAGGACACTTGTAATAATTGTTTTACTTAAAGGTGCGATGAGGAGAATCCATTTCTGGCGACATAAAGACTCTGCTACCCATGAGCATGCGCGGAGACTGTCGTAAAGACGTGACCCAAGCCAAAGCATGTGTTTGTTGTGATGCTAATGAATGCAGCTCGGACCTTCCTCAGAACTCTGCATTGCTTTACAACTTCTTTTTTCAACAACTTACAGGATGCAAAGCGATGAGGTAATGTATCTCTTTCTAGTTATGTAGTGATAGTTTTTGATGTGAGACAACAAGCAATTTTTGGAAAACTTAGTATCGTAGTTTTGTAGCCGGCTATATATCACTACTTACTGCCAACATTTGTTTCATTGGTTGTGTGTCACTGATACCAGGATGTCAGGGGCAGACTCAAGTGTACCAGTCTTTCCAATTACAATCGAACCTTCAGCCATGAAAGGTTATTATTACACTAAAGAGTGAGGGAGGTGTTTACTGAAATGGTGCTTGCAAAAATTTGGAGCTTTAACTGATTTTCAGAATATAATCTTCTGACTCTTTAACACCCGAAGGCATTTGTCATTTCTGTTACAGGTTTCAAAGAAATATGTCCTCTTCTTATCTGATTCATTACTGAATGGAAAAAATATTATCTAATCAACCGATAACAGAAATTATCATTTGGCTCCTGTACTCTTGGGTTCTTGTCTTGTAGGCAGCTTTGGATTGTTGGTGTAGACGGCCTGTTGCTGTGGACTAAAAAACTTCACTAACTACCGTTATAGATATTTGGCCTTTCTTTTGGCCTCACTCCATTGGCATTACAGTTTCTTGTTTTAACTTGAGAAGGATCAACAAAATTAAATACGCAGTAAATCCTACAAACAGCACACATATTAATATGACCATGATGCTGTTGTATTATTCATCAACATCAGTCTCACGTTTATCAATATTTTAGATGTTAGTGATAATATTAAAATGACCTCCCTATCCATGATTGTTATTTATATATGTTTATGTATATATGTGTATTTTTATATATGTATATATGCATATATATGAATATATGAAGAGTATGGCTTCATCCTACTACTGTAAGTGCCTTAAGATAACATTTGTTATGAGACTAAAGGCCAAAAAATAATGAATGATGATGATTGCAGCCAGTCTTGTTCAGGTCTCACCTGCAGAAGACATCTGCTGATCTCAATGGGACAAACCTGCTGAAATAAAGGAACTGATTGATTGTTGCAATGTCTATATGACAAAAGTTCTGACAAAAAATGCGTGAAAATTAACTAATGAAAATCAGACATTGTTTTTTTTAATTGTGGTTTAATAGAATAATCTTAAAAAACAAACTAATGAAACTGGCCTGGAAAAAAATGTTGTTGCACAGCCTTTTAGGGAATGACTGCAATCAGGCGATGTCTGTAACTCTCAGTGAAACTTCTGCACCTGTCCACACGTATTTTGGCCCACTCCTCATGAGCAAACTGCTCCAGCTGTCTCAGGTTTGAAGGCTGTCTTCTCCAGACTGCATGTTTCAGCTCCTTCCACAAATGTTCAGCAGGATTTAGATCAGAGATCATAGAAGGCCACTTCAGAATAGTCCAATGTTTTGTTCTGAGCCATTCTTGGGTGTTTTTAGCTGTGTGTTTTGGCTCATTATCCTGTTGGAGGACCCATGACCTGTGACTGAGACCAAGCTTTCTGACACTGGGCAGCACATTTTGCTCCTGAATACCTTCATAGTCTTGAGGTTTTATTGCACTCTGCACGGATTTAAGACACCCTGTGTCAGATGTAGCAAAGCAGCCCCAGAACATAACTGAGCCCCCTCCATGTTTCACAGTAGGTACAGTGTTCATTTCTTTGTATGCTTCATTTTTGGAACTGTGAACATAGAGCTGATGTGACTTACGAAAAAGCTTCAGTTTTGTCTCATCTGTCCAAAGGACATTCTCCCAGAAGCTTTTTGACTTGTCAATATGCATTTTGGCAAATTCCAGTCATGTGTTTTTATGATAAGCTTTCAACAGTGATGTCCTCCATTCAGTCCACTTTGGCTCAAACAGTGACGGATGGTGTGGTCTGACTCTGATGTACTTTGACCTTGGAGTTCTCCTCTAATCTCTTTAGAAGTTGTTCTGGGCTCTTTGGTTTCCATTTGTATTATCCGTCTCTTCAGTTTGTCATCAGTTTTCCTCCTGCAGCCACGTCCAGAGAGGTTGGCTACAGTCCTGTGGACCTTAAACTTCTGAATAATCTGTGCAGCTGTAGTCACAGGAACATCAAGCTGCTTGGAGATGGTCTTAGAGCCTTTACCTTTAACATGCTTGTCTATAATTTTACTGTTTAATCTCCTGAGACAGCTCTCCTTAGCTTTCTGTGGTCCATGTTCAGTGTGGTACACACCATGATACCAAACAGCACAGTGACCACTTTTCAACCTTTAATAGGCAGACTGACTGATTACAAGCTTGAAAACACCTGTGATGATAATTACAGGGCACATCTTAGTTTAACATGTCCCTATGGTCAAATAATTTTGAACATTATGTAGGGGTACCATCATATTTATCCAGGCCAGTTTCCTAATTTTGCTTTTAAAAACAATTGTTTTGAACCACAATTCAAAAACAATGTCTGATTTCTATTCATTAATTTTAAGTAAATTTTGAATGAATCATTATTTTTTTCTGTTATAAGTTATTCAGTTGTCAATCTGGATTTTTCTTTCTTTAACTGAAGGGTATATATTTATTGATTTACACTGATTTTAGATAAGTTTCCACTTAAACTGTGCCTTAGGGAACTGCTACTCAGAGGATGATTGCCTTCCCTTTTTACCTCTCGGACACCATGGAGGTATAAAGTTATCTTTAAATGGAACTTAAACATGAGCGTGAAGTAAAGTAAATAATTAGATATATTCATACATTTACATTGTGTGTGTGTGTGTGTGTGTGTGATATGTGTATAAATAAAATTGAAGAGTTTGCTCTACTGTAAAGTGTGTGACATAACACTTGAATTATTAACAAGTGAATTTCCACAATATAGATACAGATTTATTGCTAGACTGACTGAATCTTAACCCAATAATGACTGAAAAGACAAATTATAGTCTGAAAATTCAAGATTTTTGGAGTTGAAATGATTATTTCACTTTCACTGAAGTCCTAAAAAAAATCAAAATTTCCATAAAATTTGACATATGTATATATTTTATCTCATTTGATACGTCAGGTGTTTTTGACAGCTGATAATCCATTTGAGGACCTTTTTATTATTGATCTGAGTGTAATCTGATGTTTTTATTAGTAATTTGTTGATCATATTATTAGATAGAAGTATCATAAAGTTATGTCTAAAACATACAAAATGTAAGAAAACAAAGATGTAAGTTAGTGCCTGGTTGATTTAATCCTTTTTAAGACAGCACAAGGATGGAGTATAAATTAAAACTAAATTTAAAGAATGTAAATAATACTGCTGCTTTCTGTTTTCATACACTAAAACTTAATGGATGAATTAGTGTTCATGTTTGAGGTGTTAAGATAAATTTTAACTTTAGTTTCTTTGGTTGGTTAAGTAAAGAGTACGGATCTGAAACGGGGTCACGACAGAGAGTAATTGAGAACTTTCTGCTCTGCTGTAATTCCAGTCAGGACCTAAAGCAGAACATTCTCTCTGTGACCTTGTTGTGTCTTTCTGATATGCTCACTGACGCTCTAAGAGGCAAACAGACTGTTAAAGCAGCAGTCTGTGTGTTTTCTCCTCCTGACCTGCTCCTCACCTCACGCCTCCTGGAGAAGTCTCTGACACTTGAGTCATGTTCAGCCGCTGACTCACACCTGAGGAGCACAGATTGTCTGGAGAAAAAGATTTGAGGGAGCACGGCTCCTCCCTGTCCTGTGTGTCACGCTCCCTGTGGGAGAACAGACAGGTGTTTGAGTGCAGGGATGTGGGCTGCATAAACACCTGTTCATTAGTTTGGACAGCAGAGGTCATCGGAACTTACAGACACTTCCCATCAGCCCAGCAATGCCTCCATATTTACATATAGATTGCATTTCTAATGGAGGATGCCGGCTGGAGCACGTCCAGCATCTGACGGCGTCATGTTTGGATCTGTTCAGTGTTCCTGCTCACTGACAGGTAAGAGCACAAAGTGTGTCCACACCGACTCTTCGCTAACACACACATGGACTGGAGTTTAGACCTGCGAGTCACCAAGACGTCTCTGCTGTGCTAACTGTGGATTTGAACTTTGGGATTCAAAACAATCCAGATAAAAGACGGACGACATGATCAAGACTGTGGAGAACAGAGCAGATTTACAATCAGCAGGAAACAATGGAAAATGCAGGAGCGAGTTAGCATCTAGCACCCCCACTCCCCCGGGTCAAGAGTGAACAGGATTAAGATTCAGTTCAAGTGGTGCAACAGGTAGTGCACGTGCCTCACAGTAAGAAGGCTGCTGGTTCAATCCCCATTCTCATCAGGGCCTTTCTGAGAGGAATAAAGTCATTTCTGACAGGTCCAATTATAAATGATTTAGTTTGTCATTTCCAATTTATGTGTTTTTTTGTATTTACTGCTTTACATCACTGTAATATTTGTGGATTTGTTTTTGTCGATTGTCCATATACAGTACAGGCTAAAAGTTTGGACACACCTTCTCCTTCAATGTGTTTTCTTTATTTTCATCACTATTTACATTGTAGATTCTCACTGAAGGTCTCAAAACTATGAATGAACACATGTGGAATTATGTACTTAAAAAAGTGTGAAATAACTGAAAACATGTCTTATATTCTAGTTTCTTCAAAGTATCCACCCTTTGCTCTGATTACTGCTTTTCAGACTTTTGTCATTTTGTCATTCTCTTCATATATATATACATATACATATATCTATATCTATATCTATATATCTATATATATCTATATATCTATATATATCTATCTATATATATATGTATATATATATATCTATATATATCTATATATATATCTATATATATATCTATATATATATATATATATATACACACACATATATATTTTTATATATATATATAGATATAGATATAGATATAGATATATGTATAGAAAAACAGCTTTTGGACAAAACTCTGCTTCTGTAAAGGCCAGTAAGATCTGGTCTCCCACTCGCCATAAGGGAGCTCCCCACATTGCAAACTTTTAGAACACGTTAATCAGTGGCTGAAAGCAAACCAGTCCTGTTACCATCAACATCCAGGGTTTTAGAAATGAACTGTGTTGTATTGTGCTCTCATTATGGTCTATTGTCCTGTTCTATGTCCTGCTTTTGTGTGTGTGGTGTCTTTGCCATAATGTTTATGTGTTACCTGCCTAGGGACTACGGATGTAAATTAGCATTGATGCTATAATCCAGCATATTTACATCTATTGCTCTTTGTAAAGATGTTCATTAATGTGCACTGTCCCTATTTAATGAAAAAATAAATAATAGATATTTAGATAAATTAGATATTAAAATGTTTAGAAAAGCTTAATTTATTTATTAGAACAGGCATAAATACAAGCATTGCCTGTGCTTTTTTTTTTTTATCACTTCTGTTGCAAAACATGTTTTGTGGTGTTGTATTGAAAGATGGACTAGAAGAAAGGCTGTGGCCCTCAAGCGGTGTGTTTGGGTCCACTGGGAAACTGTACAACCCGAAGTTATTTCAGTCTTTAAACAACAACAAAAAGAAACTTATAATTTATTAAAAAGAAGCAAGGGGTTCATTTCCTCTGTTCACTATCCACCCTTCTCTTACCTATACCGCTGGGGTCACAGAGGAGTGGGGCCTTTCCCAGCTGAAATAGCATGAGAGGCAGGGTGTGACGAACTGGTCACCAGCCAATCACAGGGCCACACAGACAACCATCCACACTCACACCTAAGGGTAACTTGGAGTCACCAGCTGACCTAACAAGCATGTTTTTGGTCTGTTGGAGGAACTTTAAGGGCCTGGAGGGAACCCATGCATGCACAGGGAACACATGCAAACTTTACACAGAAAGACTGACACAGGATCCAACCAGCAGCCTTCTTACTGTGAGGCACACGCACTACCTTCTGCGCCACCGTGCCGCCCTGTTTGTGTTTGTTCTATCATTCTCTGCCCTTGACTGTCGAACAACTTTGTAAACATGTTTTTTAAAGGTGTAACAGAAAGTTATTTTTATTGTGACCGAAATAAATGAAGTGCACAAACTTCAATGATCAGCATTGTACTTTATTGAGTCGTGGTTTTAACCAACACGTCTGAATTCTGAAGAGAAAATAAACTGATTCAGCAAAGAACCCACAATTTTTCATCTGACATGCTGCCCGTGTAATTCAGCTCATCTTCTGTTGATACACCCTGCACGTTTACATGTATGACAGACATCACATGTAAACTGACATGTAATGTGACTTTACCTGCTCCAAGAACAGCTTTCAAACCATCTGACTTTGTCACATCATACACAACTTTCAGTCAACACATTACAATAATGTAATATATTAGCTCAGGCTATCCATTAAAAATACATTAGAAAAACTTAATTTCTCTCTCCTCACTTTAGAAAAGACACAAAGTGATATCCAGCCTTCAGAAAGGCTTCCATGGGCCGGCACGCACAGGTAACCAAGCACTGCTGTCTCCCACTGATGCTGTTTATACAGCCACATGTTTAACCCTCCTCTGAAGCTCAGGGCCCAGGTTTGTGAACGAAGCATCTCCTCAAACAACCAAAGAGTTAAAGTCCAGATCGCTTGAGCCAGCGTAAATACAGTCTGAGAGAGTCCTGACTTGGGTTGTAGCGTTGCCAGCAGTGCGTTAAGCTGCTCTCTACTTGACACTACAGTGCAAAGTGGCAAAGTCTGGACAGTTTTTACACTTAAATAGACAACAGGTGATTACTCGAGGTGTGAGGTGAAATTTGAGGACAAAGATAGGACTACGTCTTTTCAAACCGTCACTAAGTGCCATCAGTCAGTGTTCATATTCATTGATTACTTATTGGGATCATAAAAGGACCATTGAGAGGCGAAATCACAAACAGTCTTTTTCTAATCGCCTTTCTTTCTAAAGAACGCCTTTCCTTCAGTGACTCTGTCTTTGGTTTCTTGGATTTTCTCGGAGAGCTTGTCCTTCGTCTCTTCCATTTTTTCAGAGAAGCGCTCCTTTGTTTCCTCCATCTTCTCTGAAAATCTCTCTCTGGTCTCCTCCATCTTTTCTGTCAGTTTCTCCTTGGTCTCCTCCATCTTGTCCTGGAAGTATTCTTTGACTGGTGGGGGAGTGGGCAGGTAGCCGTGCTTGCGGAGGTACTGAATAGAGAGTGATGTGCCTCCCAGAGTGACTGTGTATCTGGCAGGGGTGGCAATCTGGGAAAAAAAAAAGTATACACTGAAGTCACTTTAGAGAAATGAAGCCTACATCCATCTCTCTCTCAACAAATGCACTTAGGGTCCATCCAAACTGTACTCCTTGGCCCCTGTTTTACGCCTCTGCTCACAGTTTTGCGTGTTTATGTGAAGTGAAGGGGTGTCCCAATTCTATCTGAGGTTAAGGGGAATGAAGACAAACCGGGACTTCATGTGCCCACTGATAAGATGGCAGAGCGGTGTACAAAGGAAGCACATAATTATAAGTAATTAAAAGGTGCTATGAAGAGAATCTATCACCGGCGACATAAAGACTCCGCTACCCATGAGCACACGCGGTGACTGTCGTAATGCTGCGTTCCAGTAACCTCAGAACTGGGAGTGACATCATCTCCGAGTTATCGGCGTTCCAGTTGAAGTCGGAAAAAAACATGCCGATCTACCAGGCTATTGTTAGCTGTTGTTAGCACACTCTGCGTTGTTGCATGAAGAATGTGATTATCACTATGGCAGCATTTTTGTAAATATAAGTCTAACAATACTATGTATACAGCTGATCTAGAGCGACACACCCCAGTCAGAAGTGTAAATAAATTGATTATTACAGGAATTAAATAACTGTTCACACTGGGGGCATCAATCTTTGCTTGTCAACTCGGGGGTGGCGAGGTTTCACCGAGTTCCCAGTAGGAAATTCTGACTTCTGGGAACATTCCAGTTGCAGTTTCCTACTCGGAACTCGGAAATTCCTGCTTCTGACTACAACTGGAACGCACCACAAGACCCAAGCCAAAGCTTGTGTTTGTTGTGATGCTAATGAATGCAGCTTGGACCTTCCTCAGAACTCTGCATTGCTTCACAACTTCTTTTTCAACAACTTACAGGATGCAAATCGACGAGGTAATGTATCTCTTTTTAATTACGTAGTGGTAGTTTTTGATGTGTGACAACAAGCAATTTTTGGAAAACGTAGTATCGTAGTTTTGTAGTTTTGTAGCCGGCTATATATGGCTACTTACAGCCCGGTGCTCTAAGACGTGTCCGAATAATATAACTTTGCTCTAGTTTTAATTGTCTTGTTCCTGAAGTTGTGTATCCAGGCCAGTCCAGCCCTGTCCGACCTGACCGGAAGGCTAAGGAATAGCATTTATAGATAACCTATTTTGATGCTATGAAACTCATCTTAAAGTGTGTATTTCGATCAGGCATATATCTAAAAGAGAGACTTTTTTGTAATTACTTAGAAACTCCTCACAGTCCCTTTAAAAGTCCTGGATCTGGAAAGTCAAAGCAGCTACATTAAATTTTTAAAACAGTTCAGTGCTGATCAATGAAGAATATGTTCAATATGTTCACTTTAAAGGATTGCACAGTTACCTTATACATGGCGTATGCAGTCAGGGCATAACCACTAGAGGAGTCTCTCAAAAGGCCCACAAGTGACTCTGGTAGACCAATCATCTCCAAGAATGGCACAACATTCACACCTCTGAGGAAGAGATTAGAAAAGGGACAGTTTATAGAATCAGCAAGAACTGTCATAACATCCTCAAGAGATTCAGAGAAACCTGGGAAATCTCTGTACATAACCAGCAACGCGGGGCACTGCACATGAAAACATTCTTCTGGAAAGGAAGTTAGCATGTGGGCACAGCCTAAAGTGCAGGTTAAAACTCTAGCACTCTAATGCCAAAGTCACACATTCCCGTTTCTCATGGCGATTGTGCACAATTGATGAGGCTGGTGTGATCGCTATGATGCGAGATGAAATGACCGTCACACTCCTGGACACACCCCGTAAATACACCGTCAGCAGCGCTTCTACTGCGCTTCGGGGGCGTTCATCCGTCTCCAGCTAGGTTAATACAGTGATATGACGAGGACTCCTTGAATTTCCATCCCGTTGACATGACATCACCCCCGCTAGAACTCAGTTCGCATCACGTAAGCCCCGACTGAGCCCCGTCGCTTGCGCCGACTTGAACGAGACACAGTCGAGGCACAATTGGATACGTCCTTGTCAGTCGTCCTCATAAAGCTTTCAGGATTGAGCCACGATCAGCCCGACTGAGCTCCGTACATGCCACGCTAATACCGTTTGCATTAGGACTGCATTAGGCTTCCATCCCGCCACACTGAGAGCGGCGATTCTCCACGACAGTTCTGAACAGTTCAAAATTGTCGGGACGCTTCCACGTTCCCCGCCGTTCATCCACGACTATACAACACTGATCCAGACCAAGTAGCACATGCACCACGACCAAAGCACGTTTTATCAGGATTATGACAATCGTGCATGATCGCCATGAGAAACAGGAAATGTGTGACTGGGGCATTAGCCAGAGCCAAACATCAACAACACTCAGAAACTGAAGCAAACTGTAACAGTGTGCCTTGGTCACATTTCAGACTGTTTCTGGAAATTATGCATGTCGTGTCCTTAGGGGGAAAGAGAAAATCTTCAAAAGTCAGCGTCTGTAATAATATGGGGTTGTGTTTGTGCCTATGGCATGGGTAACTTGCACATCTGTAAAGGCACCATTAATGCTGAAAGGTAAATCCAGGTGTTGGAGCAACATATTCTGCCATCCAAGTGACGTCTTTTTCAGGGACGTCCCTGCTTGTGTAAGCAAGACTGTGAAGATGCATTCTGCTACAGCTCGTGACCACAGCATGGCTTCATAGTTAGGCCCATCTTTAGACTGCTAAGCTAAGTGAATTCAATTGAATAAAGCATTGTTCATTTTTGACTTATTTAGTTTTAGTTACAGACTTTTGCCTAAAATATCCTTTAGTTTTAGTCATAGTTTAGTCATCTTGATTGTTTCAATTTCAGTCTAGTTTTAGTTTATTAAATGTCACAGAATGATAGTCGATGAAATCCACTGAATATTTATTGACTAAAATATGAAGTGTAAAGTGTAAGGCATTTTTTATGTTTCCTTGAATTTCTGAAGTCATGTTTTACACTTGGATAAAATGAAACATTAAATAACCCTTCATTAAAGGCCAGTAAAGTTTGAATAGATGAATGGACAGAGACAAATGTTCCTTTAGTGTGAAATGCAGTCACCTTTATTTAGACTACCTGGCAGAGCATCTCAGTTACAACACCAGAACTGACAACGAACAGTGAACCTGCTCTACATGAATATATCAATTCACAAAGAGAGCAGCTCTGATTGGATCGCTCCAAAACTTAAAACTCAAAACTCATCCAACCTTTCCACACAACCAAAGTAGCTGTGATTGGATAGATTCCTCACTTGTCTTCACTTTCTACAAGATGAAATTAGGTCAAACTTTTAGTTTTCATTTGTTGATAAAAATGTCAGTCAATTCAGTTTTAGTTTTTGTCCATGTGCACTTCTTTTTGTCGACAAAAACTATGACAAAATTACTTAGTCAACAATATTTACACTGGAATAAAGTTCAAAAATGATTTGCAAATCATGGTATTCTGTTTTTAATAACATTATACACAACGATCCTACACAATGTTTAGAAAACAAGTTTCTACACAAATCGGCAGTAACTCTGCTCCATTTCACTTTCTCACTTCCCCACTAAATTCAAGAATTTTGGGTCATTAAAGAGCAGCCTTACAAGTGAAGACAATCAACATTTTAGTTTAAAAGCCTAAAAATACTGAAAATTATTATAAGGTAACAAGCAAACTAGTTTACAAACCAATCAACAAAAACTCACTTCATAGCAGCGTAATAGAAGGTTCCAAACCAGACGGAGGACGTCACTAGATGAACAGGTATCAACACTTTGCCGTACTGTTTGAAGGTTTTCTTAAACCTCTGGACCAGACCGATGGACTTGTCCTGCAGGGGGTCGACCTCTACAGCATCAGCCTCCTCCCTCTTCTCCTCTGGTGTTGAAGGAGAAGAGGTGGATTGTGGGTCCTCTGGCGGTGCCTGGTGTTTGGGCTGATGTGCTGACCTGCTGCAGGCCGAGGTTGACAGCAGGCACCGTCGTGTGGGTGGTGGTAGCGACAGGCGGAGGGCGCAGCAGCAACATGCCAGGCTTGGTGGCTCGCAAACTGTGGCGTGGAGCAGCAGGGGGCGAGCCGCTGCGACCCGGCGCAGTGTCCCAGTACTTACGATGCGCTGCATTATCATCCTTTATTTCCCCTCACCCTCCTCCTCCTCTCTGCTGCTGTGACCTCTGACCACAGACTGTGGGGAGAGAAACACAATCAAACTGAATAAACTCAAGAAATACAACAGTGAAACAAATGTTGATGTTTCGTTCTTTATTTTGAATTCTGTGACAGGACAGAAGTAACTAGTATAGTCATCGTAACCATGTGATGGATTACCCACTACGGATGTCAACATCTAAACGTGTAAACGGATACACGGATATCAAATCATAACAGTTTAGAAAAATCCATAACCATTTACACGTCATTATTTTCCTCCTCCTTGTTCATTTCTCACTAATTTATATATTATTTTTAGTGGTGACAATGTTGCCTGTTAGCTTTAGATAATTATTTTAACCAACTATGCACTTAAATGTTCCCACTAGCGCAGTTATCCGCATATATAATAGATGAATGGGGGCAATGTCCCATTAATATAAAAGATCTGCAGCCACAGCCGGTGTCACTTTAGGTTGCCTCAGAGATGCAGAGGCAGCCATCATCAAGCAGAGCGCTGTGTGGCAGTTTTTCAAACAAACTACCAGTCTAGAACAGGCTATGTCAGGCAAAACTGGCTTAAAATAGCAGCACAGGATGCACGTGAAACCACCTGCCATCGAAACACCCGAACAAGTCAGAGAGAGACGACTGATGCTGCTGCTGTTATGTCTGAGCGAGGCACTCATAATCTTCTCCATGCGCAAATGTTGGCAGCTGAAAACAAAAACTGTTGCCTGCTTATTAAGTTCTACTTGCTGAATAAAGTTTTTGTCTGATAACTAATGTAACGTCTTTGATTTCATGAAATAAGGAGGTATTCTAAAGGAGACCGAACCCTCGAGTGGTCATATAGCGCGACTGCGTTTGAAAAAGATCATTCATCTCTGACACACATGTAACACCATGTACGCGTCGGTTAGTTGCCCCGTGTGCGCAGTTAGTAAAAATTGTACACATTCACATCCCTATTACCCGCCATGTCACCAAGCTCAGGTCACTTCAAAGAGGTGCATTAAGATATATACATATATATATATATATATATATATATATATATATATATATATATTTATAAATATATATATATATATATATATAATGGCTGTTTTTAAATCTCTAACAGTGCAATGTAAATAGTTTGTCAATAGTTATAGGTCACTTTTAACTGACAGTGTTAATTGATATTTCTTGCATAGCCCTGGTATTCATATTTATTTTTTATACTATTTATTCTGGCCCTAATAGCATTCATATTTTATACACTTCTTCATTAACAATAACACTGTGTGTTGTTACAATCCAGGAAGCCAGAGCAACGAAACTTCATTCCAAGTGCACTGCTGTGTAATTTGCATAATGACAATAAAGGAAGTCAAAGTCTAAGAGATGTTCTTGTTTTTTATTATTCTAAGTATGCACCGAAGAATGTGCCTGGTTTAGCTGCAAGAGTTACATTTAATTCACTTTAATGAAAATGTACTCTGAGTTAACTCTGACAGCTCTAAATATTACTTCAGTGAGAATCTACAATGTAAATAGTGATGAAAATGAAGAAAACACGTTGAATGAGAAGGCGTGTCCAAACTTTTGGCCTGTACTGTACATGCAATACTGAGCAGCCCTTGTTAAGCAGTACACTGGAGCTAAAGACTGTGCAATGCTCCAAAAGTTTAATCAAATTTCTGTAAAATGAAGTGTTTACAGTCAAGCAGACCGACCTTTAAGACTTTAGCAGAGACTTTTGAAAATCCTGTCTCACTCTTCATCTGCTACACCTGCTAGCAGCTGGCTAACATTCACTGTAGACTGAATAAAATAAGACTGGAGGTACATATTTCACTTTTACACCCAAGCTACTCAAGAGAACCGCATAACAAAATATTTCTGTGTTAAATATGATACTTTCCACGTAAGTTTGAAGCGGTGCTCTGAATCTACATTCCTGCTAACTTCGCACAGCCTTCTATTTTGGGCTAGTTGACATTGGCTAGCTCGGGCTGGAGGGCGTCGAGAGTCACTTTTCAGGTCTTGAGTTACATAAACAAAGTCCGGCTGGAGGTAGAGAGGCAGAGGGAGGCTGTACAGACATTCATCCCGTTAAAGTCATCTTACCTTAACCCTGCTCCAGGCCAGGCTGCTCCAGGTCAGGCTCAAGCTGCCAACTTTACCTCCTGTGCCTGACGTTAGCTCGTTAGCTCTAAGCTAGCCACACTTCCCTGCCAGGTCTCTGAGTCTCCATTTTCTTCAGATATTTATAAAAAAAACAGAGAGGACACAGATGGACACATACTCACCTTTAAATATGTGCAATAACGCCGACAGAAAACTGCCCCCTTAGTGCTTTCGGCCATAAGAATCAGCCTGGTCTAAGCCTCGATCATGAACCACATTTATCATTGCAGCAGCGACGACTGCGTGCAGGGCAGCATGCACCCCAGCCGCCCAAAGCACCATGGGAAGTGTAGTTCACTTGCCACCGCGATAGTGAGCCGAACAGTTCTACAAGAAATCAATTTCCCAGCATGCCCAGGGAAACGTCAACCTCTGACACAGCAGAGAAACTTCGTCTGTGTTTTCTTCGATTTAAAGACGACCTTCAAACCTCCTCAGACAGAATCAAATCAAATCAAATCAAACTTTATTTATAAGGCACTTTTCATACTTAAAAGCAACACAAAGTGCATCACAGAGGCTAAAAACAACATAAAAACAGAAAACCCGGCTACCCCCCTCTCACAAATACAGAGACATATCCAGACACACACTTGAAGACATCACATATGCACTCACACACACCTGCGCCCACACACACATACCCACAACATTCATACGAGCTGTCATAAAAGAGAGAGAGAGACATGGCTGTGCACCGAGGACTGAGGTAAGGAATAAGCTACCTTTGGGGGCCATCAACACTGAGGAGGGCTCTCGGCCCACAAGGAGCGCAGGCAGAGACTTCCCCGCCCCGCACAGACACAAGGCCCCACAACACAGTGCAGGGGCCTATGGCCATGCAGGCAGAGCCATCCCCCAGCAGCGGCCCCAGAAGTGGACCAGGAGCAGCTCCCAGTGTGGAGAGCCCAAGACATGTCATATCAATCAATTAATCCAGTAGTTCACAGACTTTTCACAGCCTGTACCCATTCAGACTCTTTACCTCCAGCCATATACCTTCAACTCACACACTGATAGCAGCTGACTCATTCTACAGAAACATGCATTGTTCTGTCCCTAACCTTAAGAGACATATTTCTCCTGAGGAAAACAGTTTGTGTTTGATTTTTTAAAAGTATTTTATTTAAATAAAAAACATATTATTTCAGCTATCACACTATTTGGAGATATCAACTTGGTAATATTTGCTTTTTAATCAATTATTTAGAACCCCAACCACAGCAAAAGTGCACGTCCCCACAGGCATTGATGGAGAGAAAGTGCTGTGTTTTGAGTCTAAAAATATGTTTTACTAAAAAAAAAAAAAGTACAAAACTGTATAAATAACTATCAAATTTGTGATATAAATTACATTTTAAAACAAAATGGCAAATAAGTATTATAAAATATATGTAAAAGTAGTTGTCCCCTGCAGTCATGTCACTGGTGTTACCATGTGACAAAAGTCTTTTATTTTGGAAAAAGAAATCACTCTGATGACATCACTTGACTTCCTTTGACCTCTTTCTTGAAGATCTATGAAGAGGGACCCTGGTAAGAACATTGTCCTTTTCAGTTTTCAGAAATATTAACATTTATCTCATGATTTCATAAGAAGCTTTAAGTAGACGTCACTGGTGTAACCAACTTTATTGGCAGGGAATTGCAATAAAATGAATAACAAAGTATTTAGAAGACATAATGTAGTGAATAGATCAAGATTAGTAACATGCTGTGTCATGCTCTGCAGCAGACATTTTGTTAAAGGGCATTTTTTGTGAAACTGTCACTGGTGTAACAATAAGGAAGTGACAATCAGTAACACCAGTGACAATCCGATGTGTGGATACACTTTATTAAACGGTGTTTTGTGATAAATGTACCAAAAAAAAAACAAAAAATCATTGAGCTTTCATTTATGTGTATTCATTAAGTTAATGGCATATGTAACAATGTAGTTGACGTTTAAATGTTAAAAAAAAGAAATAAAACAAAAGACATCTTGCCATCCCAAAAATCCACGTTTCTGTAGAATGACCCACAGACAGACAGACAAACTCTCCCAAAAACATAACCTCCTTGGCGGAGGTAATAAGTAATATGTCTATAAGCCAATGCAGAGATTTAATCCATGCTTTAATCACCTGTAGAATAGATTAATATAACACTCTTCTTTCTGGTCTTCCGCAAAAAAAAAGAAATCTCCCATCTTCAGCACCTGCAGAATTCAGCTGCACAGATGCTGACAGGGACCAGAAAGAGAGCCCATATCACACCGGTTTTAAGGTCTCTGCATTGGCTGTCCGTTTCTTTTAGGATAGATTTTAATATTCTTTTACTGGTTTTTAAAGCTCTTAGTCCTTCTTATTTATCTGATTTGCTTTTACTGTATGAGCCCATTAGAGCCCAGGGCTACAGGAAGTTCTTTGTTAACAGTTCCAAAAGTTAAAACAAAAACTTACGGTAAAGCATCTTTTTACTACTATGGCCCCCACTTATGGAACAGCCTACCTGTAGACCTGAGGGCTGCATCTAATGTGAATGTCTTTAAAAACAAACTCAAAACCTATTTTTAGTCGAGCTTTTACCTGAATTACCTGTTTTTATTTATTCTACTTACAGCCCACTCTTTTATTATTTTATCTTATACGATTTATTTATTTTTATTTTTGCTATCTTTTCTTATTTTATTTTCTAGTTTTCCTATTTTATTTTTTAACTTCATTTCAATTTATTATTTATTCTTCTTTTCTTTTTAATTATTTTTCTTATTTCTTATGATAAGTATATTTAATTTTACACTTTTAACCTAACCTCCAGTGTTTTCCCATTTTTAAACCTTTAAGATGGCATTTCCTCAGTACGTACTGGGTTCATCAGTGTACTTTATTATTGTCTTTTATTTATGATGCTTTTTATCAATATTGTGTATGGATTGCTGTGTGGGCGGGTTCAAGGGCTGTGTCGAATGGGTTTGGGTCATAAATCCCTCATTTAATTCATCTGTCTGTTTGTAAAGAACTTTGTGCTACATTTTTGTATGAAAAGTTCTATATAAATGAAGTTTGATTTGATTTGATATAAGCCTGCCACAACCCCCACCTCCCACATTTAACATGCATAACATACAAATAAAATATCTTATAGTGAAGTATTTCTAACTAAATAGATTTATTTACCAGTAATTTTAGTGGACAACACCAGTTGACTTTTGAAAAAGAAATCCACATAATGGAACATATTAAATGATTAATTTTGTACCAGTACAAACTCACCACAGCTCTAATGAGAAGGCTGTCTGACTGAACTTATGTTACTATAAGAATCTTAAATAATTCAGGACATTCTTCTCCAAGATGCCTCACCAATCCATCATCCATCCTCTCTGCCAACACTTCAGTCCTACATTAAAGCTCTCAATACAAACATTTGACAGTTTGAACTTGAACATATTCATCCATTGGCACCACTGCCACATTTTGAAAAAATACAATCTATTGAGCTTTGAAAGCTTTGTGCAGTTTTCTTTCCTCAAATTAGTTTATAAATGTATTAATAATCCGGCCCCTGAACCCTTATCCAAATTTATTCAAAGACAGAACAGCAGCAGAGTAACAAGAAGCGAGGTGAATGGAAACTGGAGCATACAAAAACACAAGTCAACATTTAGACAGTCAGCTTTCTCTTTTAAAGGCTCTAAACTCTAGAGTTCATCACCAACAGAAAGCAAATTAACCACAGACTCTACAAAGGTCTTCTCTACAAAGGTCAAGCGCTGGCTAAAAGCAAATCAGAGCTGTAATCATTCTTAGTTTGCCACATTTTTTTTTACTTATTTTGAACTTGTTTGTGTAATTACTTGCTTTTATGTGAACATGTATTTTACTGTTGTTTTGTAAACTTTTTTGTTGTTTTATGCTGTTAAATATTGCACATTTTCTGACTTTTATATTTAAAGGCTCAACTATGGACAAAAGTTGAAAATTAACATTTGTTATAAACTCTGTGCAGCACATCAGACTCTTACTCAGTGATGGAACTATGTTAAACTGCATCGTCCCTATCAAATAAATAAATTCAAATTCAAAATAATATTCGTGTACCCCCTACCCCAGTTTGGGAATAGCTGAATTAATCAATCAAACTTTAGTGTAAAGCACTTGTCTTTCAAAAAATGTAAAACCAAGCTGAAAAGAGTAAGATGATATAAAATATATTAAAAAAACAACCCTGACATGTCACACACAAATACAAGGATGTGAAACGCTGTCGAATTAAAAATGAGGAAACACATGACCTTAAACAAAGCTGATAAAACTACAGTAAGATAAAATTATGAAAATAAAGCACACAGTTTATTTTGAGAAAAGAGACTAAACATTAAATAAATGACAAGAAAGCACTCAAATAGCACAAACCTCCACCAAGGTAACCCACATATTCTATAAGTAATAGTACCATGATAAAATTACCATCCCAGTAGGATTTCTTTACCTTCAAAAGACGCAAAAAGCACTTAAAATCATGTTGATATCATTATTAGTTAGACAGTTATTGAGCAAAAACAATTGTTTACTAATGGAGATTATCTGGATCACCAACAAAATCGATTTATTTTTAAGTCGGGCCATTACCAACATCTCCTGAAAATGTGAACAAAATCCATCCAGTAGTTTTTGAGTAATCTTGTTAACAAACAAACAGACATAGCAACAAACATACGAAAACAACCTTCTTCGTGGAGTAATTACAAATGAGGAGCTCAGATTAAAAAAAAAACGTGAAAAGAAAGAAAATATAGTGCCAAAAGCTAATTTTTATTGAGAGACCTAAAAGTAAATACAATTAAATTAAAAAATGTCAAACAATCCCAACACAATTACTTAAAATAAAGTAAAAACAAATGAAGCAGTTAAAGAGAATATTTAAAATATAAAAAAATGCTTCATGCCATCAAATCCGGACAGTAAACTCCCATCTATAAATCTACAGCTTTTGTTATTTTAATATCATAGTTTCAAGGAAAAACAATCATCCTGTATTCTAATCAAATTCAAACACACCCTGACAGAGCATTATTAAAATAGTACCATTTGCAGTAAACATGTTGAACAGCAGAGGGCAGCATGCTCACATTCTTGGTGCTGCACAAACAGATCCAAGAAGAGGTAAGCCTTCTCCAGAGATGCTTTAACTTTTTCTTTCTGTGATGCAGCATCATCTCGTGGGTTAAGGGTGGCACAAGAGATGGATTTTTGACAAAAAAAAAGAATGCACTAAAAGAATCAGCACCTTATTATCAACCGATGAGCCACAGTAGGTTTTCTAACTTTTGGATGAGTCTGTATCTTTCCTTTATGTCTTGTTGATCAAGAATGTTTTGTTTAAAGTTGTAGACTGCGGGGTGCTGGTTTGGCGGAGTGCTTGGCAGCAGGGCACCCCATGTACTTGCTTCTGCTGGTCCGGGTTCGGGTCCCGCCTGTGGCCGGTTTGCAGAGTGTCTTCCCCTGCTCTCTCACCCCTTTCACGGGCCTGTCCACTGTCTCTCTCCTATCAATGAAGGCACAAAATGCCCAAAAAATACATTTAAAAAAAAAAAGTTGTGGACTGCATTTTAAAATCTTTCATATTAATAAAAGGACATGACATGTACTGTGAAGCTGTATCTGGTCACACTTCACGACTGTATAAGTATTTTTCTATCATTTGTAAACAGGGGCGTACTTACTATTAGGCAAACACAGGCAATTGCCTGGGGCCCCAAGATGTCCAGGGGCCCCCAAACATCTCACAACAATGTATTATTAAAGTTTTCTTTGATTCAGTTATTATTATTTTAGTCTTAATTCACATGCTGTAGTATGAAGTAGAAGAGATCAACATCCATATTTTATAATCATTATGTCAGTTGACCTCATACATTTGATGTGATTGGCTTTATGTTCAATCATGATATCCTGTAAAATACTTTAATTCATAACTTTTCAAACTATATGACACTTAGTATTAAAAGCTTACGGCCCAGGCACTGGATAATTTTGCACATGCATGATAAACTTCTTACTTATTTTTGCCTTAATCATAAACATTTAGATTCAAAATCTTTTTTTGGTGATAAATTTTATTCATTGAATGTGGTGGACATATAAACATGGGTATGTAACTCATAACTTAAGCTGTCAGATAATTGTAACAGATTTCAAAAGCAGGACTAATTAACAAACCCGCCTTCTGTCAAAATTGAACTAAATTACAAAATTGAAGGAAATTCATTTCATTTTGTTATGTTACCTGGTACAAGATTAAAATAATAATACAAATGTATCAGCATATTGAAAACCAGTGAAATACTGAGTTACTGACCTTGTTTGCTTTTCATATTATTATTTAATCTAATTTAATTTTAGTTTTTTTATTTACTACCCTCCATTTCTTCTTCTTCTGCCCCCTTTCCCCCTCTTCTTGTTTGGTATCTTGTATCTTAGTTACTTGTTTATTTTTTCTCTGCACCCATTTCATAAGTTGGAAAAATGAGAAAACATAATTAAAAAAAATGTATCAGCACAGCACAGGAAGGGCCCCAATGGCTGGGTTTGCCTTGGGCCCCCATATGACTAGATCCGCCCCTGTTTGTAAATCACATGTCTGTTTGTAAGAATACTTGAGATGCATATGAACTATTCCAGTGGTTTACATAAAGGAGTCGCCACAAGACTTTAGGGGGAAAAGCTTAAAATACTTCATATTTGCCCCCATGGATATGTTGTGAAAAGTTTTGGCCTTTTTCAATCCTTGGTCACCAGTTGAAATTTTGTTAAGCTGTTGGCTATGTGAATAATTAATTTGTTTAAAAATGATAAAAGACAGACAGTCTTAGATGGACATTTTTGAGCCTGTATGTTTTTTGTTTACTTGATTTAAAAGGTGGGGATGTAACTGTTGAAAAATGTCAAAAGTCCTATTATATTATGATTATGATGTACACAAGTTCTTTAAGATACAATTATTATTGTTATAAAGAAGTCTAAATCTTCTGTAAGGGGGTGTAGCTGGATGAAAACAGTTTTTCACAGACATTTAACAAAACAGGACACAACACAATAACAAACATGTCCCCATCCAAAAAAATGTTATTTTTTTATACTGGCTTTGGTAAACTGTCTATGTATGGCTGCCAGATATTCAAAAAGGTGTAGTTATTTCTGAAAGAGTAAGCAGCTGTTTTTTCATTCATTCATTTCTTTTTTTATTCTTGAAATTCCATTGAGAGCATGCTCTCATTTCCAATGGCGTCGAGAGGACATAAAAACAGTAATAACCTCCGCCAAGGAGGTTATGTTTTCAGGAGAGTCTGTATGTCTGTCTGTGAACAAAATTACTCTAAAAGTTATGGATGGATTTGGATGAAATTTTCAGGAACTGTTCAGCATGGGAAAAGGAAGAACTTATTCAATTTTGGTGTTGATCCGGATCACCGTCTGGATCTGCCTTAACAAAAAATGTGATTTTCATGAATAAGTAGTGAACTAAAATGGATATCATTATGAATCCAGTTGCTAATGGTATGTTTTCATGGTCAAGGAATCTAAATATTTACATGAAATAAAGGTAGGACTAATAATTATGGTAAAAATCAATACGGGAGAGGACTGTGGTGCTGGCAGAGGTCTGCGCTCTCTGAGTGCTTCTCTAGTTCAGTCAATCAATCAATCTTTGCACCAGTTCCTAACAAGTGTTATCTCAAGAAACTCTACAATAGAGCATAAAGCTCTTCATTTTATGGATACACATACATGCATAGATACATATATACATTAAAGACACACATATACATACACATATTCATGTTGACCTCAGAGTGTCATCTTGCTATAGAGACATGTGAGTCAGACTTCAAATTATTACATATACATTTCCTAGCAATGCACAGATCTAAATCTAAAAACATTTTTGATTTATTTTTTCAATTGTGCATTAATAGTTAAGTTGTTAAATTAAGATTTGTGGGTCTGGTGAAAGGTGTGACCCAGAAGTTCGGTCATAATGTTACAAAAACTGCACCAAACGGTGTTTAGTTTAAACCATGACCATGTGCAGTGCAGGGATGTGCCCTCCTCACTGCTGCACCTGAAGCACTCATTAGACATCTCTGAGTTGTATTCATGTGATCTCTCTGGTGTGAGATAGAGTTGATACATAAAGTTAAAATGACTTAATATAAATCAAGCGTTAATAGTGAATGATATACTTTTTTGGCACACTCCAACCACTGATTTGTATCTATGGTTGTTGCCAACTCAGACCCCATCTTGCTGTCAATGTTTGTAGCTCTGATTTTGGAGCTTTATTCATCAACAAATAATTCATTTTAAAATAAACTGAGGTCCAATTTCTCCACACCACTCAACTCTGTCAGACTCATGCCAGCTTCATGGTTGGTTTTTAGAAAAGAGTTTTCTGCAGATAACAGAAAAAGGTTTTGCTTGACAGAAAAAAAAGACTCATCTGATAATCTTGATTAAATCCTGTTAACACTTTCTTGAGTACTCCTGTTAGTTTTTAACAACTGTAATGACTATGGCAGCCTCAGAGCAAGTGGCCATGAGTCATCAGTCAACACGGTCACTTGTGTAACCATAACACTGGCACAGAGAGTGACAGAAAGTTTGTAGGTACCTTAAATGTACAGATATCAACATCTGAAAACACCAACAGTGAGGTTGTTACCAAGGGCGGACTGGCCATCGGGAGCACCGGGAGGTTTCCCGGTGGGCCGCTGCCTCAGTGGGCCGGTATGGCCAAGACTGAGGGAAAAAAAAGGACTCCACCGCTGGTTTACCGTTTCTCTAGTGTCTGGCCAAGGGCGGTGGACCGCGGTCGCAACATGAGAGAGGGGGGGCGGGGCGGATCAGGCTGTGTCAGAGTCGCCTGTCAATCACGCTGCTCGAACGGAGGACAGTCATGGATGTATAACAGGGCTGCCAACTTTCACGCATTAGCCATGAGATTCACGCATTTGGTTGGTTTCGCACGCTCTCACGCCACACGTCCGATTTCTCACGCTCAAGTCAGAGGCACAAAAGCGCAGAGAGAACGCAGAGGTCGTGTGGTGTAATGTACAAGATATGGTATGCACCCTGTACCCACTAGAAAACGCCAAGAAATACCATATAACCACTATAAAACATACTTATAGGATGGTTGTGTGACTTTAACTTTCACTTTCCGTGTACGCGCGCTCCTCTTTGTGCCGGTGTGCGTAAAGGCACAGATAGACGCGCGTCCCAGCAGACAGTGAGAGATCGTCAGTCACTATGTGTGATTTAATATTTCAAACTGTGTCTTGATAGCTCATGAGCACATTTTAAATGAACACAGAGACTTAGAAAAAGACGAGTCGACCTTTTGATGAATCAAAAGTCAACATAGTTCATCAGTCCATCTGAGCTGCTGTTTTCACTCACTCACTGTTTTCTAAATGATAAATTCATCCTGACGTTCCCTGGATCAAATATTCTTCATTATGTGAGCAATCTTTTAAGGATCAAGCTTCAAATACAATCTACTAGTGCAGTGGTTCTCAACCTGTGGCTGGAGGCCCATAAGTGGGTCTCAGTGCCATTATTAGTGGACAGTGCATAAATGAGGAAAAAATGTCTTTAGTGTGTGGGGGCCTAAAAGGACCAACATTCATCCGAGTATGTCTGAGTTTATCCACTAGAATAAAACAAGAATTAAACAACTGGTCGTGTCCCCTCCTTCTATAAAGTTGTCCCCCCAAAATCCCCACTGTAAACACAAATAAAGGTTTTCCAATTGTGTGGTTATGTTTTCTGACTGTACAATACAAGTCAAGTCTTATAAACATTTTAGTTGACAATTTTAACTATTGAAAGATTTTAACCCCAACTCCCACTCCCCTCTGCCTGGCTGTGACATCCTCATCCTCTCATTTATGACACAGATATTAGATATTAAACTTGAACAGATCAAGTTTCTATTTAAATTCTGACTCTGAATTTTCACTCCTTATTGTCCTCCAATTAAAATTACCACATATATTTTCAAAGTTTTTTTAATAGATAGTTCATAGTAATGTGGACTTATAGCCTACAAATTGATACCAAAACTTTGTTCATTTACTAAAGGAAAATTAAATCTAGGCTAATTGTATATTTAATTGCATTACATAATTTAACCCTTTAAAAAATGAATGCACAAATAATAGCCAGAAAATTCTACTTTTTGGGAGCTGAAATGTTAATCCTACTTTCAACTAAAATCAAAGAAAAAAATAAAAAATAAAAATAAAATTTAACACATATACTTTTGGTATCTCATTTGATAGAATTAGTTGTTGTTGGCAACTGATAATCAATTTAAAGACACTTTTTACCATTTATCTGAATAAGATGTTTCTTTTGTATTTGTTGGTCATATTGATTTGATAAAGGTATCAATACATATGTATCAAATAAGATACAACAGGCTTTAATTGGTTAATTATGTAAAGGTTTGTGTATTGTTAAGTTATGTGATATATTCAGATTTTGTTTTGTTGCTGCTTGTTGACAGTTTGATAAAAAAAAAAAAAATCAAAGTGTAGTTTGATTTAGTTCAGCTTTTTATTAAAAATATCATATAGATTTATATATTGTTTCGAGCTTTTAATTCTTGTAAAGCTGCTGTAGTGGTGATCAGACCAGTGTTTTTGGTGAGTAAACCCTGGTCTTGGGACTACTGGTTGTGCATGAACACAAACCTGTAGACAGGTAGGACACAGACTTAAGAGGAACAAGGACATTATAGTTATGGTTTAAATATCACTATGTAGGTCTAAAGAGCTTGACGTATCAGACACAGCAGAATATAGCATTTGTTTTAATTTTATTTTTTACCTTTAACCTAAGATGATTGCACATGCACCTTTTTGTTACTTCTGAGTGCTAGTCTGATTAAACCTGCACAAAATTAGGTATTTTGTGTTAAATGTCGCCGTGTATGCAGGCAAAATTTTGATTGCCTTCACCAAATCTCACTCCAAGGTTTTTTGAAAAGTTGGCAGCCCTGCTATATTATTATGGTCCAAAACAATGTTAGATTAGTCTTTTTTCCCTCATGGTATGGGAAAATTGTGTCGCCGTTTGGTTGCTTCGCATACCACGCATGAAGTGGGCCTCTCTGTCAATGACTTCCTGGGCCACCCCTCCACCCCAGTCCGCCCTTGGTTGTTACAGAGATGTGACATTTCAGGCCTAAAACTGAGGTTGTGGATGGCTTTGTATGTGTGGAGCAGGATTTTGTACTGGATGCGGTGTGTGATGGGGAGCCAGTGCAGCTGCTGCAGGATGGGAGTGATGTGATGGGTAGATGGAGTCCTAGAAATGATGCGAGCTGCTGAGTTTTGGACCAGTTGAAGCTTATGGAGAGTTTTAAGGGGAAGACCAAGCAGGAGGGAGTTGCAGCAGTCAAGTCTGGAGGTGACAAGACTGTGGAGGTGCTGTGAGGGATGGAGGCGGTTGATGTTTCTAAGGTGGAAATAAGCAGACCGGGTGATGTTATTGATGTGTGATGTGAAGGAGGGTGTGCTGTCGAGGATGACACCCAGACTCTTTACCTGGGGAGAGGGGGAGATGGAGGAGTGGTCGAATGGAGTGGTGAAACTGTTAGATTTTTTGAGAATGGAGCTAGTGCCAATTAATAACATTTCTGTTTCATCACTGTTCAGTTTCAGGAAGTTGACTGTGAACCAGGACTTTATTTCTAGGAGACAGTTGGTGAGGGAGGAAGGTGGGAGGAGGGAATCAGGTTTAGTGGAGATGTGGAGCTGTTAGCACAACTGTGAGCTGGCTACTGGTGTGTATCCTGGCATGCTAGCGTGTAATTTAGAAGGGAAACTGTGCCAAAACTTGGGGAAGAACTCTTGAAGCACCCTCAAGAGACATAATGGACCAGGGAGGGAGGAGGAATGGGTCTCCAGGTGTGCCAGAAAAAAACACAAGTACAGCAGGGCAAAGGGGGCCATCACTATACTATCACTGCCAAATGTCTGTATGTGTAACTTTGAAATTATGTATCCGTGTTTGAAAACTTTGTGCGTAAATAAATTATTTGTACCCCAAAATTTTTTTTCTGTAAATGACTCAACAAATTACGAGTGCTTTTATGTGAGTATGAATCTAAAAGTTGTGACTTCAAGAAGTTGTGAATACAAATCTCATTTCGATGCATACAAACTCCACCTCTTGGGTACAAGGAAAAAATGACGTCACAGGCAGGTCACAGGGAAAGGTAATTGAGTCCACTGATCGCACATGTGCAAAGACTGCTGACAACGAGGATTCTGCTGCTGCTAGCTCCGCTGTACCAGATGTGCTCGGCTGCCAGATGACATCACGCGATATAATTAGCTGAAAGGCGGCAGGATGATGTAGAAGATTGTGGTTGGTCTAGACTTCTTCAGGATTGTAGTTCTTCTGAGTACTTCATCGACAACTTCTATCACAAAATCTATTATGTATCATAAAATCTGCAATCTAAAGAAGAAAATGAAAATGCAGTTTGGATGATTAAGTATTAATTTTATTCATGACTCAAACAATGCATTTATGACTTTGAAACGAAAAAGCATTACTGCTGATGTATTTTAATTTTCAAATTGAATTTTGGTAACTATTTGCTGGAGCATCTTTTGAAAGTTAAATCTTAAAAACCCTTTTCTTTTCACAGAATAAGCAGTCTTGAAGAAGAAATGAAAATGCATTTGATTATTTATCATAAATTAAATTTTTGTGTAAAAAAATTCAGCTTCATTCTGAACATTTCTGCTAATCCATTTTAATTTGGATTATGGCCCTTATTTACTTCCATATGAGATGGGGTATACACATAAGGCCTTTCTAAATCAGAAGGGTTTTCTGATCTGCTTAGAGACCTCAAACATAAAGATTTAAAATCAGGCACTGAACAGTTTTAAACGTACTGTGTGGAGTGCTGCGATAATCTCAGCTTCTGTAAGGCAGAAGTCTTGGGTGATCAAATGTGATCCAATAAAAAGGAAGAAAAAACATACAACACAACATAAAATACAATCCACACAACATGGAGGAGGACACGTCCTGGAGACAGTATGAACACATCAGCTAGTCCTTCATTTCTGAGGTCCACTGAACTTTACCTTTCAGGTCGGCCATGCTCATTTTTACATACCTCTGCTTCTTGTTTCTCAGTCGGGGTGCTTCCTGACTGGCTACATTCCAGTCTCAACTCATGGAGTCATGACTCATGAAGATTTCTGTTCATGAATATTGAACAAGTTTGATATTTATGATTGTCGACTCAAACTGTTTCAGAGCTGATTATTGGGACAAATTCGCTCTGAACAACCTCAGACCACAAGATAATCTTTTAGGATAATCTTTGAAGATAAAAGATATTCTGGCGTTTGCTTTCATTGTTTGGGAAGGGGGAATGTTGGGACAAATTCAGCCCAATAATCTGCGTGTAGACTCTTTAATTGAATGACACCAATTTGGTCCTCAGGCTGAGGCAGCAGAGTAATTTCATGGAGATGACTGACCCATATTACGGACCTGTAGAGACCTTTATTAGGCATTACCCATGCATTTTGCAAAAGAGTATGTAAAATAAACATAAAGAAACATTAATTACCAAGACTTGTATGACTGCATTTGGCTGGAATGCCATTTCTTCAAGGACTGTTCCATTTTTTCGTGAAGTGCTTGATAGATTGAAACAAAAATTCACAATATGAAAAGTAGACCGCTAAAGAGACCTCAGTTTGAACAATCCTACACTACTTCACAAAGTTTAAAGCAGCATTTTGTTTTAAGATTTTGCATCATTCTGGAGGTTGTTCAGTCTAAACAGCAGTAAAAAGATTCTATTATGTTTGCTCCTTTTTGGAGCATTTCTTAGCGCGCCTCAGAGACTGGTGGTCACTCAGATTCACAATTTACTGAGAAGTGATTTCAATCAGCTGTGTATGGATTGTTTCTTGAGAAGAACCGTAAGATTCAAAGTGTTTGCCGCATTTTCTGCAGCAGCAAACAGCAATACATGAATAAATAGGGACTTTCACTTTTTTCCATGAATAAATTGCCTTATTTTCTTCTATCAAACTTCTAACTTCAGGGATTTGTAGTGCACTGTGCTGCAGTCAAATACAAGGTGATGCAAATATATCCATCTGCTGGCCTCCTATTCAGATCATGTGCATGTGGATTCAAGAATGCAAGAACAGTCCGTTAATATTTAATGCTCTTTGAGGGTGATGAGGCAGACGTTACAGACTTTAAAATAAAAATGGTTTGGTTTGCTCTTCCTTTGTCCATTCAGTGGGGCTCACGCTGCAAGATAATCAGCATGAATTTTGGCCTGAATTCACCCTTCTGAAAAAAACAAACAAACAGCAAAGACCTGCTATGGAGTCACAAATCAGAAAAGCAGATTGAAGTGGAGACTCCGTACAAGCTTGCACAAAACAACAGAAATCCAAAAATGATGGCTTAAAGGATAACTTCGGTTCCTGCAGCTTTTACATTGTTTCTAGAATGAAGAACAACAATGTACTCACCCAGAAGGCTTTCCTGATGCAAACGGTGCTTCGGGAGATATTTAGATCCAAAATCGAGCAGCGGACACAGATATAATGTAGCCAGTAGGGCATAGATCGCCGCTCCTAAAAACTGCATTAATCGTCCCAAAACTCCTGTTTTTCACCAATATTCCATCATGATTCGCGCCGAATGGACGGCCATTGTAGCCTGTGTCTCTCCACACAGCGCTGTGTGGCTGAACTAACCTCTAAACAGACGAGTCTGTTTGCATGCCCTTCGCGCATGCGCAGTACTCTCTGGAGCGTTGAGATCGCTTCCTCATTTCTATCAGCTCCTTATCTGTATAATCTGGCTCCAAACTGTAAGGACGTCCATCATATTCAAAGTCCTCCTCCACAACATCTTCATCCCATAGATATTCGTCCATTTTGCACAAAACTGGAAGAAGAAAGTCGATTTGTAGCTGCCCTGAAACAATGAGCCGCACTGCGCATGCGCGAAGAGCATGTAAACAAACTCGTTGGTTCAGCCACACAGCGCTGTGTGGAGAGACACAGGCTGCAATGGCCGTCCATTCGGCGCGAATCATGATGGAATATTGGTGAAAAACATGAGTTTTTGGACGATTAATGCAGTTTTTAGGAGCGGCGATCTATGCCCTACGGGCTACCATTATATCGGTGTCCGCTGCTCGATTTTGGATCTAAATATCTCCCGAAGCACCGTTTGCATCAGGAAAGCCTTCTGGGTGAGTATATTGTTGTTCTTCATTCTAGAAACAATGTAAAAGCTGCAGGAACCGAAGTTATCCTTTAACTAAAACCATGACTACAACATCCCCAGTCAAAAACTGTGACATTTTCACCCGACGGCAAGGTCCTCAAAAAAACACAAGTTCAAACTTCACCGGTTGGACGAAGCTATGGAGCGAATACCAACATGGGGGACCTAACGGAATCCGTGTATGGTTCGTTCTTTCGTTATTCTGTTTCAAAACAAAATTTAAAAAAACGAAAAAACGATCTTGTTTTTTTGTTTTTCTGTTTTAAAACCAAAACAGAACAACGGAATAAATGAAAAACGACGTTTTTCTGTTCTGGTTTTAAAAATGGGAAAACGAAAAAGACAAAGAAAAAAAAACAATGAAAAGATTTTGTTTACATTCTTTGTGTGGTTTGTGTGATATTAAACATGAACTGGAACCGAAAAAGCCGAGGATTGTTTTGATTTCCACCCGCGAACAAGAGCCAGAGGAAAAAGAGAAGTGCACGTCCATAGATATAGAACACTGGATAAAAGAAACACTGGTTTAAGTTATTGTGCTTACCACAAGGGGCTATTATCAGCCCCTTAACACAATCTAATCCTTCTCAAATTTTAAATCCTCTATTTTTCCAGTGGGTGTAAAGAGATGATTATTAACAAATGCTACCCTTGTTTTCCTATAATAAAGAATTTTAGTTGATTCCCACAAGCATTAAATAATTTGAGAGAGAGAGCACACGCACGCTGGGGCGATCGACACTTGCGGTCTCTGTTACGCGCAGGATAAGTGACAAAGACATGAATCACACGTCTTTACCCTTTTTGTACTGAGATATCTGATGAAATTACTTTAACACTACGCCAACATCTTTCATGGGATTTATCAGACGGAAACAACAGTTTTCAGGACCAGGAAAGTCATTTCTTTTTGTGAATTTAGACTATTGCAGTATTGAGGAAAATTAATGAAGGCGGCTTTTAACAGCTTTATATAAAAATAAGACAAATAACTCACACTGAAGGTTTATACAGACATGTTCCTGAGCTTTTTTATAAGAAACAGGTCGCTGACAATCCACTGCACTCCATCTCATCCACGCGCATTTACGCACTCCTGTGAGTTTATGAGACAGCATCAGTCAGTGCACAGTCTGCTGCTGTCTGATCTGCTCACAGATAAACCAAGAAACATCAGAACAGATGATGAAAATAAGCTTTTTTTCTCTCGCTTTTCACCTGTTCCGCGCGCTATGACTCATTTCATGCGTAACAGCTTTGCGCCTTTCTCTTCCGCAGGGCTCTCTCATCAGTAAAGAGGCATTTAGGATCATCAGAAATAAAATAGCCTATACCCATAATTACTTCAGTGTTGGCTCACTTAATGTGATGTCGGGTGTAAAAACACCAGATCGTGCTATGGGAACTTCAACATTGCAGCATGTTTTTGGTTTCTTCGTGTTATTTAGACTCTCTTCACGTCAGCCTTAAAACTCTTTCACCACCACAGAAGCACTTTGGTTAATCAGATGTGCACTGATCGATTTCATAACTTAAAAAAAAACTCATCCATGTTTAAAATCAAAACATCCCACAAAGAATTTAAACAAAATCTTATATGTTTATCTTTCGTTTTTCCATTTTTAAAACCAGAACAGAAAAACGTTGTTTTTCTGTTATTCCGTTTTTCTGTTTTGGTTTTAAAACAGAAAAACAAAAAAACAAGACAGTTTTTTTTAATTTTGTTTTTAAACAGAGTAACGAAAGAACGAACCATACACGGATTTAACAGCAGTTCTAGCAGCTTGGTTCCAAACTTGACAGCACCATTGCCAAACTTGTTAAAGTGGCCAACTCCATCACTACCTTGGAGAGCAACATGACCGAGGTGAAACTAAATGTCGTGACCAACACTACATGGATGGAGAAAGCTGAAATCAGAATCTCATCAGTGGAGAACTACCTTAAAAAGGTGATACTGAACTGAAAAACACCATAAAATGAATCATGTATTTCGTGACAAAAGCAGAAGAAATGGACAGTCGCAGTCGACAGAAAAACTTAAAGCTGTTTGGACTCTTATTAGGTTGAAACAAGGCAGAGAGGAAATCCCCCAGGCTTCCACCTCTCATGATGTCACTGGAGGTAATATGTTATTTACATTTTGAGATTATAATTCCTATTGGAACACTCACTAACATGATCTGCGGTTTCCTCATAGGTAGCAAACTGTGGCATTGCCTAGATACCAGTGTCATGGAGGCACGGAGGACTCAAAACGTAACAGCAGATGCCACTGTGGAGGTCAAGCATTATCTTTTGGAGCTAAACATTAGCAGAATGGAAAATTCTCTGGAGTACTGGGAGAGGCAAAAGCTATTGTACCTAAATTCATACGAACTTGCACGTACATTTTTATGCACGCCAGCATCTTCTGTGCCCTGTGAAAGGGTATTTTCAAAAGGCAGGAGAGGTAGAGTCCAAAAAAAGGAACCTGCTTAAGCACGACACTGTCACTCGCAAGCAGTTCATCAAACCCAGAGATGTCCCAAAAATATTCAGATCCAAAATTCAAAATATCCAAAGTTCTTTGTCAATTCAAAATCTCAAAATACACAAAAATTAAACCCAACAAAAACAGTTCTCAGTCCACCTGAGGTCATCCCCCCAAAATACAAACCAAAAAAACCCACATCAAAAAAACAACTAGAAAAGCACTCAGAGAGTGCAGACCTCCGCCAGCGCCACAGTCCTCACCCAAATTGTGATTTTCATCATAAATATTAGTTCTACCTTTATTTCATGTAAATATTTAGATTCCTTGACCATGAAAACATACCATTAGCAATGGATTCATAATGATATCTATTTTAGTTCAGTAGTTATTCACAAAAATCACATTTCTCACATGTCATGGCGGCCAGATGCTGATCCGGATCAACACCAAAATCGAATCAGTTCTTCCTTTTCCCATACTGAACATTTCCTGAAAATTTCATCCAAATCCATCCATAATTTTTTGAGTTATATGTTATTGAGACAAAACAAACTGTCCCGAAAACATAACCTCCTTGGCGGAGGTATGACAATCATAATCAAAATCAACCTCGAAATTTTTTGCTCTTATTCTCCTAATTTTTCGACTTTATTCTTGTGAACAGGCTAATTGGGAACAGGTGGGTGCCATGATTGGGTATAAAAGCAGCTTCCCTGAAATGCTCAGTCATTCACAAACAAGGATGGGGCGAGGGTCACCACTTTGTGAACAAATGTGTGAGCAAATTGTCCAACAGTTTAAGAACAACATTTCTCAACCAGCTATTGCAAGGAATTTAGGGATTTCATCATCTACGGTCCGTAATATCATCAAAAGGTTCAGAGAATCTGGAGAAATTACTGCACGTAAGCAGCAAGGCCGAAAACCAACATTGAATGCCCGTGACCTTCGATCCCTCAGGCGGTACTGCATCAAAAACCGGCATCACTGTGTAAAGGATATCACCACATGGGCTCAGGAACACTTCAGAAAACCACTGTCACTACATCTGTAAGTGCAAGTTAAAACTCTACTATGCAAAGCCAAAGCCATTTATCAACAACACCCAGATACACCACTGGCTACGCTGGGCCCGAGCTCATCTAAGATGGACTGATGCAAAGTGGAAAAGTGTTCTGTGGTCTGACCAGTCCACATTTCAAATTGTTTTTGGACACTGTGGTCGTCGTGTCCTCCGGACCAAAGAGGAAAAGAACCAGCCGGACTGTTATAGGTGCAAAGTTCACAAGCCAGCATCTGTGATGTATTAGTGCCCAAGGCATGGGTAACTTACACATCTGTGAAGGCACCATTAATGCTGAAAGGTACATACAGGTTTTGGAGCAACATATGTTGCCATCCAAGCAACGTCTTTTTCATGGACGCCCCTGCTATTTCAGCAAGACAATGCCAAGCCACATTCTGCACGTGTTACAACAGCGTGGCTTCGTAGTAAAAGAGTGCAGGTACTAGACTGGCCTGCCTGTAGTCCAGACCTGTCCCCCATTGAAAATGTGTGGCGCATTATGAAGCGTAAAATACAAAAACGGAGACCCCGGACTGTTGAACCACTTAAGCTGTACATCAAACAAGAATGATAAAGAATTCCACCCAAAAAGCTTCAAAAGTTGGTCTCCTCAGTTCCCAAACGTTTACTGAGTGTTGTTAAAAGGAAAGGCGATGTAACACAGTGGTAAAAATGCCCCTGTGCCAACTTTTTTGCAATGTGTTGCTGCCATTAAATTCTAAGTTGATGATTATTTGCTAAAGAAAATAAAGTTTCTCAGTTCGAACATTAAGTATCTTGTCTTTGCTGTGTATTCAATTGAATATAAGTTGAAAAGGATTTGCAAATCATTGTATTCTGTTTTTATTTACAATTTACACAACATGCCAACTTCACTGGTTTTGAGTTGTAGATTTGGGTGGTAGGTTCTAGGGTTTTTGTTAATGAACTTGTGTTGCACCTGTGACAGACATTCAGTGCTGCACATGTGTTTTAATCTGGTCTAAAGAAGGCATGAACTCACTCAGAAGTCTTGTGACAGACGGCTGATTGCTGTTATTTCAGGCCTGAAATGAGATAAGCTTCATGGGAGCTTAATTTCCTTTCATGTCTTTTAGCTTCTTACAACAGCCTAAGAGAATTACTGTCTCACATTGAGTCCTGTAAAAACTAATAAATGGTCCCTTGTCTGAGCCTCAGTCACAGCTTAGTTTTACCAGAGACATCCTGCAGCATAACCATCTCTTCTGTAAAAAGTATATACGTCATGGACAAATGTTCAGCGCTTGGTTATGCTGTAGTTCAAAGATTTGTGCTTTTATCGTTTTCTGTTTTAACCACAGTAATTTTTTTTCAGACGAGTCCATTTTCAAGGGAAGGAGGGGCACACAAAACATTAACTGCACAGTATAGGGAACCCTGACACCAGGGGGTTACAATAACAAGACACCAAAGTCTTAAAAGATAGAGACCCTCAGCCATCTTCGCTCTGTTTTTTGTCTCAAACTGAGAAAACAAAACATACTAATGCATAGTCATTTCAAACTTTTCAGGTTTACATACAGTTTAAAGACCACATGATAGAAAAGTGTAGTAGAGTTTAAGCAAGGGTCCGTATTTGTTTGTTGAATTGATATTACAATTATATTTATGATGACTGGTTTATGTAGCTCTTTTTCACTGTTTTCTTTTTTAACTTAACATTACATTACATGATATTTTCATTACCTTTAAATATGTATATTCATTAAATTTTTCAGGTCCAATTTGGATATTTGATTTGTATCTGCCATGAACACCAGGCAAAAAACAGGGTTTATTAACAGTCCAGGTTTGATACACCAAAGGCAGGAATCAGACAGGTTTCCAAAAAACACAAGGCAAAAAGCAAGGTCTGACACAAGCCAGGTTTACATGGCGCCTATATTCCGATTAGAATCGGGTTAGAAGCCCAAACCAAGTAAAAGTGCTTCATATAAACACCTCAATCAGAATAAACAGCCAAATCTGAATGGAATTTCATTCGGTTGTGCAGGGGTAGTATATTCCTTTTCCCAAACCGAGTAAAAGTATAATCCTGTCAAGTAAACGGTGAATCGGAAAGTTGTCTGGCTGGGTTCTGTCTGCTCATGCTCAGTCTTGACGTAAACGAGCAGTGACATTTACTCACTTGGAAACATGGCGGCTTCCAAACAGAGCACACACCACAATTTTTTTTTAATACAAACTCTCAAAGAACTAAACATTATCGCACATATAGATGGTTGGAAAACAATAAATGATGAACTATTTAAAAAAGTCCACAAAAAACTCAGAGTGTTCGGGGCGCTGGAGTGATTAGCACCCCATGTACTTACTTCTGCCGGTCAAGGTTCGAATCCCACCTCTGATCAGTTTGCAGAATGTCTTCCCCTACTCTCTCACCCCCTTTCACAAGCCTATCCACTGTCTCTCTCCTATCAATAAAGGCAAAAAATGCCCAAAAAATACATTAAAAAAAACAAAAAACTCAGAGTGTTCGAAAGAGTTCGAAAGAGAACACTCTGAAAAAAATCAGCAAAGCGAAGCCGGGATAGACCAAAACGTCGAACAAATAAGAAACCGCTGGAAAACTCTGAAGGCTGGTTACTATAGGGCTAAACAGCACAACCCTTTAATAATTCAACAAAACGCCTACTTACCGCCATCTTTTATAAATGATGTGATGTTTAAAACGTGTCTGTAAAACAGCTGTTCTGATTAAATGTTATGGCACATGTAAACACCAGATCAGAATAGATCACGTCACATGTAAACAGTTCACCTGAGACTTTAAATCAGAAAGAAAAAAAAGTCTGCATGTAAACCTGGCAAAAGAGGGATCAGGACTATGACTTAAGGTGCGTTCACACCGGATGCTACCTGTACTACCTCGGCGATCACTCTCCATGCAAAGTCAATGTACAGCCGCGATGGGGCGGGGCTAACCCTCCCGCGACGCGACAGCTGGTGACAAGACGACCACTTCACTCGTCGCGCGATGTCAAAGTTAAAAAAAGTTGATCTATTCAGGCGATGTCGTGCGTGGCTGTGCAGCATCAGTCAATCAGAGGTGTGTGTACGTGTGACGGTGCTGTTATTCATCCGGACTACAAGGCGGATGACTCCCGCATAGACGGAACTAATCTCAGTGAGAACATTTGCAGACGGACCACAGTAAACTCACAGATAATGCTGCTGCATCATCAGCTGCAGAGTTTTGTGTCTGATAAGTGAGTGAAAAGGACACAGCTGGAATAATGTCCGCTCATACACCCTATTATGGGATATATGATACGATCGCGGTAAAACTCGAGCGGACGTGACGTCACCGAGGGACGGCCGTCGCCAGGCGACCAAACAGGTAGGCTATTTATGGACGCGCAACGCATCACTTGCGGTGTGAACGCACCTTAAGAATGAACACTAGAAAGTGACTCGAAGGTTCAAACAATCTGGCAACAAGACAATGGGAGGGTTAAACATATGAGGTGATTTGGGGTGATGAGACACAGGTAGGGAGGCACAATCAGGGATCAGGGGTGACAATGCCAAGCAGGAAGTAAAACCTAAGGAGACAAGGAAAGACAGGTAAATTTACAAAGTAAAACAGGAAACATTTGCTTCTCTGCACTGTATTTTCCTACTTCTTTCCTACTGAGCTCCTTGCAAAAATTTGTGGGGTTGCTTTGGGCATGAACCATGGAGTCCACTTTTAGGGCCTATTCTCTGTATCATTTAGCATAAAGATAAAATAAGATAAACTCTTATGATCCCTTTTTAAGAGAAATCTGATTGGTTCAGCAGCAGTTCAAAAGTAAGAACATAAAGAAAAACGAAGCACCTATTAAAAAATAAAGTGTAAAAATAGAATTACAATGATTCACATTATTTATTTCACATTATTTTTTCCTATATTAAACATTCCTATTTGTGTTGAGTTTAAAGGTGTAGTCAGCGATGTGGGAGAAAACGTGTGAGGGTTGAGGTTGTTGATAAACGAATTTAGACCCGCCTCCCGAAAGCTGATAGACGTGCATCGTCATGGAAACGGCCGTAGAATCTGCGTAGCTGACCAACGTAGCTAAGGTAACCCTGACTCATCAGACAATAGTAGCCACAACTTGACTGACATTATTGAAAACATCACAGCAACAGTACATTCTGGCAGATTAGACAATAAGATGAATGCCTGACGGCTGTTACTGTTATGTGTAGCACCACAAAGTTAATGTTGCTGACCTATCCAGCAGACAGACGGCGACATCCGCGTCCGTTTTCAGGTATGTCAATTCGTGGAGTTCCCTCCACCGTCAGAAAGCAACACCGAAGTTGACCCGGGTCTTCTTTCTTTTATGATCATAGCCCTTCCTTTTCAATTTTCACTCCTCTGACCTTTTTCAACATGCTGTCAGTGGTGACATCTTGTGGATGGAGAGGAGAAATACAGTGATTTTGACAAATAGTGCATTAGATTAGAAGATTAGAAGATCACTGAATGCACCTTTAACTCTTTAAACTGGATCACAGTTGATATCTGGGGCATTTATGTTAGCCAGTTAGTCACTATCTCCTTTGTCTTGCTGGCATTATGCTGACAGAGGTTAAGCTTCATTATTATGTTAAGAAGCATTTGGCCGTTTAAAATGAGAGGCAGCAAGAGTATATACCCTGGTTGTTGGTAAGTGAGTCTTTTGGTGTGTTGTGTGCCATGTCAAACAAATCGTTGCACAGCATACACTCTGTGAACAAAACTTTTTAGCTTGTCACCATTTCTACATCGTTTGTGAGGTCTCTCCCAGTTTGAAAATCAGTGAATATTTTTAAAATTGTTTGTGTGCCAGGCATTAGGCTGCTGCTGATGCTGAAAACAGAGACACTCACCTCCAGAGGAACGCTTCCAACATTTTCATGGACACCACGCACCCTGGACGCTCGGAGCATCTGCTGTGTTGATAATGATCCAGCATTTAAAATGTAGCATAAACAGACTCAGGATGAGCTTTTCCCCAGTGCTGTAGCCTTCATCATGCCCCCCACTCACAATTTACCGTGAAAGCTAAAACAAGCACACACAAAACACAACTCCCACCTCCTCCCTATAGGCTGTATCTGCACTTTACAAATGCAGATTCCAGTGCATGATTTACTGTCTACATTTCTGCTTCACATTCACATGTATCTTGCTTACATGTGTATTTATAAACTGTCACCCAAAATTGTAAAGCTTTCAGGTTCTTTATATAACAAGTGTCACTTTTTTCATCAATCATACTTTGATTTTTCTTTTTGTTCCTGCACTAGCACCTAAAAAGGAACTCTGAATGTGAACAAGCCCATATTTTACCTCAGATTGGGTTGGGATTTGATGACTGATAAGTGTAAATTCTACTAATGTTCAGAAAATCTTCTGTTTTCATAAACATAGTACCCCTGATCCGGCTGTATTCTCTCTCTCTGTATGAGACAATCTGTTAGAGTCCCTGCCCCATTAATGCTCCTGTCCCCATGTGAGCTGTCGACTGATTGGTTTACGGGTCAACTTTGTGGTAACTGGTGTGCTCAGCACTAGTATTGGTGTCAGCTCTGTGTTCACTCTACAGTCTTTAGCAAAGTAACTTTATAACTGCTAATAAAACAATGGTATAAAGTCACTCTTGTAATCAATTACAAGGGAAAGAGTTGTTTCAGGCAGGTACTGGTGCCACTAATATGAGAAGAGGAGGAAGCCTTGGCATTGAGTACTTGTCTTGTGTATAAAAACATTAAAACCAAGCATTTGATCTTTTTTTATTACTGGAATAGATTTCATGCTCTCTATTGGCTTTTTTTTTTTTAAAGTAAGATGAACTTTAAAGCTTCTGCCTTTGGGTGAAAAATTAACAGATCATTGACACCCCTTACTGACTGAAAAAGTTTCCTCATCTTTGTAGCCGTACAGTATTTTCATGGGACAACTGTGTTTAAAAAACTTACTATTCATTCAATTTTCAGGGGGATCCAGATCAAATAATTCCCTCTCAGAAAGTCTTTGATTTAAAAACAAAATGAAATCCGAGGCACTCCGATAAAGTTAAAAATCCTTTATTATGTCAGGGACGTGTCAATGCGTTTTGACTCATCCGAGTCTTCATCAGGACATGATTACCAACACGAAACAGGTGTTTAAATTACATAGGAGGTGTCATGTGATTGTGTCATGGGATGATGTTACATGACATCAGACATTAAGAAAATTTATATTAAGAAAAAAAGCACATATTATTGTAGTGTACAGACTTGAATGTGGTTGCTTTTTATATTGATCGAACAAAAAGAAAAATATGTGAAAGATTAGCAGAACAAAAGTGTGCCATAAAAACTCTCAACCCAAGCTTCCCAATGGCAACATTACAGTCCAACACACCAATCCAAATACTCTCAAAATCATGGCTATTGAAGCGGTCCCTATTTTTTTGAGGGGAGGTGACAGAAACATTTTGGATCTAAACTCTTAAAACCACTTCATTCCCGGGTCTAAATGAAGAAATAGGCAAAATACATTATAGAAAAGGAGAAAAGTCTATCATTGCTTGGTGCAGACTGTTCATTGTTGTGCAGCCAGGCCTCGTGTGTTTTGACTTAATATGTGTTTTTTTGGTAATATGTCTTATTTTAATGTCCGTCCCATGACACAATCACATGACACTTCCTACGTAATTTAAACACCTGTTTTGTGTTGCTATTCATGTCCTGATGAAGACTCGGATGAGTCGAAACGCGTTGACCTGTCCCTGACGTGATAGAGGATTTTTAACTTTATCGGAGTGCATCAGAGTTCGTTGTTTTCAAAAGCACTGCTGTCCTTGGATCCTTGTAGAGCACCCAAATTTACCCCGTTTTCATACGTTTTGACCCAGTGCAGCACTCACCCCACCTAACCTTTTCTTCAGTCTTTGATTTAACTTTGCAGTGTTTTTTTGTTGTTTTTACAGTATTTGTGCACCCACAGTAACAAAATAACATTAAGTTGGGTTTTTTTGTCTCATTTTCTAGGTAAGAAAAGCAGCAGCATTGTTACTTGACCTACATTTTGACCTTTCAAGTGTGGCAACTTCCTGTTAAGTCTATTGACCAACCATTTTAGCCTAGTTTCTACTGCTCTTGATCTCCTGGTAGCACCCAATCAGGAGCACCAATAAGAGACAATATAATTATCTGTTGGTACCCTCTAGTACTAAAAAGTAATATGAGCAATCTAATTTTTTTAGCAAAGGCTTGACTAAACTACCGTAAAATATCACATAAATGCCAAGTTCCAATTAATCGCCGGTGTCCAAATAAACGCCGAGTGTAGCAGTACATTTTGACAAATTGACGCCCATTCCAAATAAACGCTGGTTGTAATTTACTCGGCGCAGCCTATGAGCTACGGTCGGAGTTACAGAACACACATGTGAACGCTGAGTTCACAGCTGACAGTTCACACTTGAAAAGAAACATTATCAGACTGAACCTTTAAGGATAAGTTTGGTTTCTGCAGCTTTCACATTGTTTATAGAATGAAGAAGAACAATATACTCACCCAGAAGGCTTTCCTGATCCAAACAGTGCTTCGGGAGATATTTAGATCCAAAATCAAGCGGCGGACATCCGTATAATGGTAGCACATAGGGCATACAACGCCGCTCCTAAAACTGCATTAATCATCCAAAAACTCATTAGTTTCATCAATATTCCATTAAGGTCCACTCGGGCTACTCCTCCACGACAGTCTGTGTCACTCCAGACATGTTGTTGACTGTACTGACCTCTGAACTGAAGAAGAATATCTCCTGAAGCACTGTTTGCATCAGGAAAGCCTTCTGGGTGAGTATATTGTTCTACTTCATTCTATAAACAATGTGAAAGTTGTAGAAACTAAACTTATCCTTTAACTGTCCACATGGTTTATTTGTTTCTCTGGACGTCCTGTTGGCTTCTCCTCCCTCTGTATGTCAACAAAAGGCACGTTAGTGTACCTTGCTCTCTTTTACGACAGTGCAGTTACACTAAACAACCACAGAGGGCACTAGTGTGCAAAAAGCTGGAATCTTACACACTAGGGCTTCACAAATCCAAAGAAGAAGACGTTGCTGCTGCAGGTTATTTGCCCTTAGTGTCAGGTGGACACGTCAGTTAGCGGTACATTGCTGCTTGTCTCCATGGCCCCGGTGCAGCCAAACAACAGAAGTAAGACCTTAACTACTTACTACTGTTAAGTTAGTTCCTTACCAGTTTTAAGAGTGTTTAGAGAGTGCTGAGTTGAAAGAAGAAGACAAGAGTATAACTACAGTGCTGTAATCTTGCTGTAAGGGTGTTATTCATACTGGTGGAAATAAATAATTTGATTACATTTACCATATTTTTTCATTTTTTGCTAAGCAAGATTTTTGTGGGAAAGGAATTAAACGCCTGTCACACATAGTCACCTGGTAACAAATAAACGCCTGGTCTGCTCAGTGATTGAAACAAATAAATGCCCCGGCCATTATTTGGTCATTTACGGTATACTAAAATATAAAAGAACATGTTGATTACTGAGCTGTGTGTGATTTGCATCAATTTCTGAGATTTAAATCACATTTTGAATTCATGTTTTATCTATTTTGTCATGCAATGTGTGATACATCAAGCAGACGCCATTACAGTGTAAGTATTCTGATAGTCCAGGTTTTACACACAAAAAAAGATGCCTCTGACTTGATTTTGTTTGACAGGGCTGAGGTTCTACAAGTATGATTACAAAAAAATCCATACCGACTAAAATAGCATAAAATTGCATTGAGTTGAAAGAAACAGCTGAAAAAGTTAAAGTGCAGTGAAAAGATAACTCATGACTTTTATTATCTCAGGGAGGGTGATCTATTTTGGAGGTTTTAATGGAAGCATTTGTCATTGTCTTCACATCCTGACAGCTATAAATGAATCACGAAAGCCAAAAGGCAAAAGTTTGGTGTGGAACTCCAAAGTTTGTCTGTGACCTTCATAAAGAATCAAGCTGCCTTTGGCTATTGCCTGGTCAGACTCTAAATAAGTTAAGGGCAGAGACCATTTGCATCATCATTATGCTCCAGCAGAGATGCTCCCTTTGGTTTCCTGTTAATTCAATACTTTATTTTCCCTGAATCCAGTGTGTACTTTAAATGAATCCACAGCTGCTGTTCTGTGTGAGAGTATGCTGGAAAACTTTTGGATGCCTTCTTTGAGCTCTTAAATTGACATCTTCAGATCAAACAGATCACCATTAAAACCACAGCTCAGCCAGTCTGACGCGCCACATTCATTTCTGTCCTGTTAACAGAGATACAACTGTAGTGATAAGACAGCTCAGAAAAGAAACACTGTATGAAAATAATAAAAAAAACTTTGTTTGAATGTGACGAATCATTTAATCTGGAGAAATGAATGACTTCAGTGACATAACTGGAATAATTCATGAACAATCACTCTGATTTATTTTTCTAGCTGGTCGTGGAGGATGAAACATTTCTTTAACTAGAAAAGCACTGGGAGAGCGCAGACCTCGGCCAGCACCACAGTCCTCACCATATTTGGATTTTCAACATAAATATTAGTCCTACCTTTATTTCATCAAAATATTTAAATTCCTTGACCATGAAAACATACCATTAGCAATTGAATTCATAATGATATCTGCTTTAGTTCAGTAGTTATTCACATCACACATCATATTTTTCGTCATGGCGGCCAGACGCTGATCCAGATCAACACCAAAATTGAATCACTTCTTCCTTTTCCCACGCTGAACATTTCCTGAAAATTTAATCAAAATCCATCCATAACTTTTTGAGTTATTTTGTTCACAGACGGACAGACAAACTCTCCTGAAAACATAACCTCCTTGGTGGAGGTAACTAGTGTAAGAAGTGCCACAGTCCACTGACACACCAAATGACTTCTCAACTTTTTTTTCCCTACACACTTGTCTTTGACTTTTTTAAGCTCGACTACGAGCACAGAAATTTTATTTAAGGTTGTGCAGCTATGTGGCTGCTATTTTAGAGCCACTGAATATCAGTCTGGTTTAATTCGTACAAAAAAGTTAACTGATCAGTTTTTAATTAATTGCTCCTTTTCTTTGTCAAGACACCAATGGGTCAACGATGATCTCTTCAGGCCCTGTTTTACAGAGAAATGCATTGTCTGTAGTGTGATGTCTGGAGTGAATGTCATGTTGGTTTGGAGCGCGTTGATCTGTATTTTGCTATGATGACGCAAATTGTCCAAGCAAAGCCAGGCGCGTGGAAGACAGACTAGACAGACTATACATGGGCATGATTTGGGTGCAACATAGATCAAATCAGTCACAGTGTTTGCTCTCATTCTCCTTCTGTCAGTGTGTTTGAGATAACTGGCGTTTTGCTATTAACAGGGCAGAATTTGTGATGGGTCTGAATTCCAACTGGATTGTTTAATTTCCTCTTTGATTGTGCCACTATACTCAAAAAACACACACATATAACATTGATTATGAGCTTTAATGCACAGATTAAAGTGTTTTTTCACTTAAGCATCCCAGAGCATAAAAAAACAAGTTTCAAATGAGCAGAACCTCATTCTTTATTGTAATCTTTAGTTAAAACTGATAGTAGCACACTTGTTAATATTTATGATAAATGTATTGACTGTTCATCACATACCTGTGGGCTTTTGACAGTTTGTTTACTCATTTTTCTACAGCAGTCCTTTGCTGATTTCTAGGTTGCATGTATAGAGCACATCGGACAGCCTCTTTTATTATCAGTGAGAATAATCACTAAATTTATGAACGGGTATACACATTTTTAACCTTGCACAGCAGCTGGATCTGCTTGATTGTTATCAGGAAGATCCATCTTGCCAAGCTCCAGAAGTAAATGATGCAAAGGAAAGTCTTAAGTACCTTCATCCCACATGGGATCTTGAATACCTTTATTGACCTAATACCTAAAGTATGATTTGAGATGAACAAACACAAGATTTAATGTTTACTTTGACATAATGCATTCAATATTGTCCACTTTTGAATTTTAAAGCATTTTGTGTATTAAGAAAAGGATGGTTGCTAACAAAGAAAACCAGGGACCTTAATGCAAGCATTCCTGATGTTTATTTTGCTATTGGACCAATATAATTAGTTATTTAATTATGAGAACATTCTCAAACAAGAGATTAAAGCAGGATGTTTTACATTAGATGTTGTCTCTATGCTAGGTCTAACTCTCTCTCCTCGGGGGTGTCATGAGGAAAACACTCATTAAGACATCACATCAGTTTTAATCCTTGTGCTAATGATACTCAACTGTATCAACTGAACTGGCCAGGAATATTATTGTTCTTATCTAAGAAGAGACATAGGTCATTGTGCTGGGCCCCAGACACCTAAGTGAAACCTTTTAAACTGATTTCATTGCCATGGATGGCATCAGTCTGGCACTAAGGACAACTGTTAGAAATCTTGGGGTTCTATTTGGTCAGAAATTGTCCTTTAACTCTAGCATAAAACAAGTTTTAATAACTTTTTTCATCTTCGTAACATTATTAAAATCAGGTCAATTCTGACTTTGAGCGATGTTGAAACACTATTCCATGCTTATGTTACCTCTAGATGGGATAATTGTAAATCTTTTCTGTCAGACTGTCCCAGCACGTTGCTTAAGACACTTCAGCTAGTTCAAAATGCTGCACAGTGGTACGGTAGGTCGAGTGTTCTTTTCTTTTTATGCTTCATTTTTGCGCCTGTGAACACAGAGCTGATGTGACTTGCCCAAAAGCTCCAGTTTTGGCTCATCTGTCCAAAGGACATTCTCCGAGAAGCTTTGTGGTAATATATGCATTTTGGTAAATTCCAATCTCACATTTTTATGATTTGCTTCAACAGTGATGTTTTCCATTTAGTCCACTTTGGCTCAACAGTGACGGAGCGGACGGTGTTATCTGACACTGATGTACTTTGACCTTGGAGTTCACCTCTAATCTCTTTGAAAGTTGTTCTGGGCTCTTTGGTGAGCATATATATATCTATATATATATCTATATCTATATCTATATCTATATATATCTATATATATATCTATATCTATATATATATATCTATATCTATATCTATCTATCTATCTATCTATCTATCTCTCTCTCTCTCTCTATATCTCTCTCTCTCTCTATATATATATATATATATACACATAAATATATATATATATATACACACACACACACATATATATATATATATATATATATATATATATATATATATATATATAGATATATATATATATATATATATATGTATAGACAGACAGACAGACAATTCTGACTGTGACAAACAATAATAGTTGACCTGCTGCTGTGGACCAGGAGCCTTCCCCAACCACCATCAGAAATTACTTTTTTTAACAAAAATTTGGATTTTTAGACAAGTTAAACATAATTTACAGGTCAGATCAATGCTCCTGGTATCCCCCTCCAGTTTAGAATCATTATAGATGCTGATGTTATCCATGATTCATGGACACATCTGTGCTGTGTTGTTGCCTCTTATGGCCCTTTTCCATTAGCCCTACTCTACTCTACTCTACTTGACTCTACCCGGCTCTACTCTACACAACATGACACAACAATCTGTGGCTTTTTGTCACAAATCAAGTGAAAAAGGAAAGCAGAAGAAGGCTGCAGGTGGTAAGAAGAAATACCCCTTGAGAAGCACAGGAGAGTTTTGGAAGCTATACAACAGAATGAAGCCGAGGACGAGAGCAATCGAGCTGCAGAGAAAAGACGTATGAGGGTAAGCTAACGGTAGCTACTGCTAGCATGCTACGTTGTCGCATGACTCATCAACATTGTCTGACCAATCAGTAGCCAGCAGTTGGTGACTTCATCTTTTAGTATCCACTCAGCTCGCTTGGAACCAGAGCGGAGTAGGTACTAAAACTAGCTTGTATTGGGAGATACCGGGCTAGTGGAAACACGCTGCAAATCAAGTAGCGCTGAGTAGAGTAGGGCCAAGGCGTGCTAGTGGAAAGGGCCATAAGTGTATCAAACCTATTTTTCTAATTAACAGACTATAAGTCCTGATGTTCCAGTTAGTGACAGCCTTTTTACATGAAGATTCATTCATGTTGGCTGGTCCCGTTTTGATTTCTGCTGTGACTTAGAAATTGGTTAAAGCATCCTCATAAGTACCATTTTACAGGACAGCATCATATATGCCTCATGTACAGACAAGTCCAGACAGACAGTCCTTTTTTCACACACCCCAAGACATCTCTGTCAGGTCAGGTCAGTTCACGTTATGTAATGATCAGTAACCCATGACCACCTTAAGCTATTTTATATTAATACACTAATACACTCATTAGTGACAATAATGACCTCAAAGGATTATGGGAAGCCTTGTGAGGAGCGTGCCTTCATGTTTTTGAATAGTACCTTTAGAGGATAAGCATCTAGATTTAAGTCACAATCAGTTAAATCATTAGCAGTGCCATATGATTTGAGGCCTTGTGTGCTCTGACGTCAACGGATTATCTTTATGTAAGAACCTACTGCTGACAGAGGGAGTCATCTTTTTCCAATTATCTCCATAGCTATGAATTTAAAAGTAATTTGATCAACTTTAGCTTTGTGCTTTATACATTCCTATCAGAGACAAAACCAATGAAGTAAAATAAAGGAACAAATAAATGCTTGTCTAATTTTAAACTGACTCAGCGGTTGTCATATTTTATACAAATCAAATTCTAGAGGAATGTGAAGTGAAGTTTTTTTTTTCTAAATCAATCACTGAGGCACTGTTGATCTCCCTGACTTTGCTCAGGTCAGGCAGGGCCTTTCTATGTGGAGTGTGCATTCCCCACCCGTGCATGAGTGGGTTCTCTTTGGGCTCTCCGGCTTCCTCTGACAGACCAGAAACATGCACATTATGTTGATTGGTGACTCCAAATGCCCTTAGGCATGAGTGTGAGAGAATGGTGGTCAGTCCCTATCAGTGGCGATTGCTCTAAGACTGCAAGGGAAGCTCGGCTTCCCCTAAAATGTCCCCCAAAAAAGTGGTGATATATACAGCTGTGTGTACATTTCATTGATTAAATATGCTCTAGAATACCTTCATCTTTTGTTCAGAATCAGCTACTTATCATAGGTAACTGGTGCGACTTCCTTCTCATTCATCCCCGCAGCGTCTCAGCGCCTTAACACAGTCGGACACTGAGCGTCTTCAGACTTCGATGGGGAAGCGTAGAGTGGGTTGTTCCACTGTGGAAACTGGACAATCATTAGATAAACGCTGGGCTTTGTCCCGCCCATCGGATGCTCAGCGTCTCTGGGGGTCTATGAGGCAGAGGGCTGGCCTGGACGCTCGGCTTCTGCATGATTATTGGATGATCTGTCTGAGGCCAAATCCCTTTTTGATTGACAGTAAAATGAGCCAATCAGCGGTCTTGAAGTATAACCCTCCACCGGAGCATCTTCTAAGTTTTACATTCAGTTGTTCTGGAGAGGAGCTTCTCCTGTTTAAAGCGGCTCAAGTCTTACACCCCCAACACAATGGGCCAAGGCCGTTTAATAATAATAATAATAATAAATTTTATTTATAGAGCGCTTTCAAAAAAACTTAAAGTCGCTTTACGTTAAAATGTTAAAAGTGCAGGTAAAAACAAGTGTACAATAGAAAACAGATGAAAGCAAAATGGTGACAGTGCAAGGTAAAAACATTAATGCAATGAACAAGGGACTAAAACAAGACAGGATTATGGGTTGAAGGCAGTGCGGAAGAGGTGTGTTTTTAATCTAGTTTTGAAGGTGGTGAGGTCAACGGAGTCACGGATGTGTTGTGGGAGTAAGTTCCAGAGAGAGGGGGCGGCAACTGAAAAGGCTCTGTCCCCCCAGGTTCGGTGCTTGGTCCTAGGGACGGAGAGGAGGTTAGAATCTGAGGAACGGAGGGGACAGGGAGGGATGTAGGGGTGGAGCATGTCAGTGAGGTAGGGGGGGGCCTGGTTATGGAGGGCTTTGCAGGTAAGAAGAAGGATTTTGAATGTGATGCGGAATGGGATGGGGAGCCAGTGCAGGTTGTGAAGGACGGGGGTGATGTGCTCTTGGGAACGGGTGTGAGTGAGGAGGCGGGCGGCGGAACTCTGGATGTACTGAAGTTTGTTGAGGTGGGTGGATGGTGAGCCGTAAAGGATGCTATTACAGCAGTCAATGCGTGAGGTGATGAAGGCGTGGATAAGGGTTTCAGCTGCAGGGAAGGAGAGGGAGGGGCGAAGGCGGCCGATATTTTTGAGGTGGTGGAAAGCTGTTTTTGTTACAGATTTTATGTGCTGGTTGAAATTGAGTGAACTGTCCAAGATGACTCCAAGGTTACGGCAATAGGGTGAGGGTGATAGGGTGGTGCTGTTGAAGGTGAGGTGGAAATCTCTGGCTGCGGAGGTGAGGGAATGTGGACCTATGATGAGGATGTCTGTTTTGAAACTGTTGAGTTTGAGGAAGTTCTTTTCTAGCCAGGAGTTTATGTCAGAGAGGCAGTCAGAGAGGGTGGAGTGGGTCTGGGGGTTGATGGAATTGGTGGATATGTATAATTGAATATCATGTGCGTAGCAATGGAAATGGAGACCGTGGTGATGGATAATCTGACCGAGGGGGAGGAGGTACAGGATAAAGAGGAGGGGACCAAGCACCGAGCCCTGAGGGACACCTTGGGACAGGGGGGCAGCAGTGGAGGAGCAGCTGTTGGTGAAGATGAATTGTTTCCGGTCTGTTAGATATGATTTTAGCCAGGAGTTTAAGCAGTCTAGCTCTGCTGGCCATTGAGAGAACACTGGTAAAATCCCTGGAAAAGACACCTAGTTGGTACGACAGGGTCACAGATCATTTTCTTGAAAAGGAACGGAGGGTAGAATTTACATTTAAATAAATAAACAAATTTATGATGTAGGCTGGAAAAATGAGCTTCCCCTCCTTGACTGACCAGCAGCCGCCACTGGTCACTATTTGGTCCTGCAATTGGACAATATGCTTCTTGAAAGGATAAGTGGTATAGATGATTAATGAATGGATGGATGAAATCAGTATTTGCTGCAACAGTCAAAAAAGGTTGGAGCCAAATCCTGCAGGGACTGCTTACAGTTCTGCACAGAATCACTTGTTCACAGATAGTTTGAATTTCTGACAGTCACGCCAAGTAAACATCACTTTTTACTATGCGTTTGAGTCAAAAGTACACAGTCCATCTCTGCTCCCTTAGGGTGAAGAAAAACACTCTGCACACCAATACAGCGTTTGCACAACAAAAGTAGCAGCATACTCGGCACACAAATCAGCCTCACTCTTTTCTCCCAGCATTCCCTCACTGCTGCTCTCCTGTCAGTGTTTAATAGAGTTCATGTTGTAAAGTAAAATGTCCTCTTCATCTTTTACAGAGTCCAAATGATTGAGTCAGTTTGCTTCTGCTCTTATAAATGTTTTAGTTCTTGTGTGTTACAGAAACAAGACTTTCCGTGAGTTAATCTGAATGCTCAGTAGATATTAGTGATTATATCAGCAGATTACACCATCGTCTGAATAAGAAATCACTCTAAGTTCATGTCTCTGCTGATGAAATTTGATTCATGAAAGAAATTCTATTTAGCAAAGCAGTTTTTTTTCATGTAGGCGATGAACCTCCAGGCCGTGTGGTCATTTACAGCCAAGCACTTGAGGAATAAATGCCTCACTGAGCTCAAGTCCTTCAGCCTGCGGTCCACAGAGAAGTGAGGGGGCGAGGCATGAGAGCACAGGAATACAAACGAAGTTTAGACACAAGGGAAAAAGCTTGAAAAGATGCTGAACAGCCTCAGGGTCTCTGCAAGAATCGAGGTCAAGTCAGTTAAGTCTCAGGTGTTTACTACCACAGAGTCTCGTTTTTATGGAGCTGCTTTCACCAACATCTGAGGAAGATGATCGTGAGTGCTGCAGAGTGGACTTTGTCCTCACTGCACTGTGCTGTTTAAAGGCATTATATCTTTCTATCCACTGTTGTTTCTCTATTATAACACGTCCTCGGTTATAACACGCATCCCATTTTTACATGTCTTTTTCAAGGAAAAATGCTCTATCTAAATGTAACAAGCATCCACATTTTGCCAAAATCTGACTCTCTGACAACTTAAAAAAATGATCTTTATTCAGATTTTAAGTCAATGACATTTCAGTATTTTCACAACAAATACACAATGCACAATTACACGTTTTCTTACAGCATAATGAATTCAAAATTTTCATTGTTATTGTCCTAAATAACTGGTGTTGTTTCATTACTTAAGAGAAATTATAAGATTTTATTTGCTACAATGGCTTATGTTACATGGACTGTGAGGAGTTTCTAAATAATAAAAGTCTCATTTTTAGATAAATGCCCGATCGAAATACACACTTTAAGATGAGTTTTATAGCATCAAAATAGGTTATCTATAAATGCTATTCCTTAGCCTTCTGGTCGGGTTGGACAGAACTGGACTGGCCTTGATACTCAACTTTGGGAACAAAACAATTAAAACTAGAGCAAATTTGGGGTGCTGGTTTGGTGGAGTGGTTAGCAATCAGGCACCCATGTACGTGCTTCTGCCAGTCCAGGTTCAAATCCCGCCTGTGACCAGTTTTCAGAGTGTCTTCCCCTGCTCTCTCACCCCCTTTCACAAGCCTATCCACTGTTTCTCTACTATAAATAAAGGCACAAAATGCCCAAAAAATACATTTAAAAAAAAAAAAAAAAAACTTGAGCAAATTTATATTATTCAGACACGTCTTAGAGCACCGGGCTGTAAGTAGCAATATATAGCCGGCTACAAAACTACGACACAAAGTTTTCCAAAAACTGCTTGTTGTCACACATCAAAAACTACCGCTACATAACTAGAAAGAGATACATTACCTCGACGCTTTGCATCCTGTAACTTGTTGAAAAAAGAAGTTGTAAAGCAATGTAGAGGTCCGAGTTTCATTCATTTAGCACCACAACAAACACACGCTTTGACTTGTGGTGCGTTCAAGTTTTAGTCGGAAGTTGGAATTTCTGAGTTCCAAGTAGGAGACTACAACTGAAACTTCCCCCGAAGTCGTAATTTCCTACTGGGAACTCGGTGAAACCTCGCCACCCCCGAGTTGACAATCGAAGATGGATGCCCCCAGTGTGAACAGTTATTTAGCTCCTGTAATAATCAATTTATTTGCACTTCTGACTGGGGTGTGTCGCTCTAGATCAGCTGTATACATAGTATTGTTAGACTTATATTTATAAAAATGCTGCCATAGTGATAATCACATTCTTCCTACAACAACACAGGGCATGCTAACAACAGCTAACAATAGCCTGGTAGATCGGCATGTTTTTTTCCGACTTCAACTGGAACGCATATAAGTCGGAGATGATGTCACTCCCAGTTCCGAGGTTACTGGAACGCAGCATTACGACAGTCGCCACGCGTGCTCATGGGTAGCAGAGTCTTAATGTCGCCGGAAACAGATTCTCTTCACAGTCCCTTTAATGACATTTATGAAGCATAATTGGGGTTACGGCTAACATATTTATGACTGACTTATTTTTTACATTCTTAGTGATAGAGTAAAGGTCTAACTCTTAAAAAAACTGTATAGAATTGATTACTTAACAGAAAAAGTAAATTTGCTCAGCCATAGTCTTAATTTAGCTCATTAAATGTAGTATTGGCACTTGTTTTTTTTTATAACTTTATTAGAATTTTTCAGAACAAGGTACTTAAATAATAAAATGGCTCTATACAATAAATTGACATTGGACAATACATATTGGGAGAAAGAAAATGATAAGAATAAAAAAAAGATCACAATAATACAAGACAGAATAAATCACAAAATGTAAATATATATCTTATGGGCTTCCATAACAGGGGAAAAAAAAGACATAGCACACAGCAGGACAGAACTCAATATTATTTAAATGACTGTTGATAAATGCTTAATATTCAATTTTTGTAAACATTTCAGGTAAATTATCTTGTAATTTGTAAATACTTGGCCCTGAGTAAAACATTAATGTGGCCCTCTTTATAAATAAAGATGTCCATGCCTGCCCTAAACTTAAGTGCACCACTGCCCACCAGCACTGTCTCACAATCATAACAGTAGACTCAAGTAATTACCACCTTCTTTTTGTGTCTTTTTATTCATGTTTAATCTTTCTTATTTCATTTTCATACTCTCTTTTTATTTTACGTTGTGTCTCTGCAAACTATCTGCTGATATCTTTCATGCTCTTTGATAAAAAGGCTAAATTCTTATAACCAGGACCCAAACAGTGCTGATTTGGCACATTTTCGGGGTGCTACGTACTTGTTTACTTGTGTTGTTCATTTAATCAATGCACAATCTTTACAAGGTGCCGCTCACTGTAAATGGAATGTATCAGGCTTTTCAAAGACATAAAACATATTAGTAATTAAGATTAATAAAATCAACCAAAATATTGTTTCCAAGCTTTTTTGAGAAGTGAATGTTGCCGAATATGTTCTAAGGAAATATTAGGGACTCTGTCTTCATTGTGATGCTGATGACCTTCAGTTGTGTTTTTCAAATGAAGCCCAACTCACCACTTTGCTCAATCCATAGACGCCATTAATGACTGGATGGGTGACACCTCTCTTCAGTCAAATACAGATAAAACAGAGCTGCTCATTATTGTTTCTGTCAGATCAAATGTAGAAAAAGAAAAACTTCTCTGTAATTTTTGATCAGGACATGCTTTTAATTGAAAACAGTTGCTTATTCATGCTTTTATTTCCTCAAGGCTGGACAAGTGACAGTCCCTGCTCACCTGTCTTAACAAATCCTCTCTCTTCTGCTTGCAAATGATGTAGAAAACTGCTGCAAGCTGACCAACACTGTCCACCAGGTCCACTCCTGTTTTATTCACCTTGAACTGCCTTCCAATACATTTCAAAGTTCAGTTTAAGATCCCTGCTTTAGTCTACAGAGCCCTTTACAACCATGAAGCTGAATAGATCACTGACCTTCTATGTCCCCACGTACCCTCTTGAACCCTCTTCAGATAAGGGCCTACTTGTTGTCCCTGTAATCCAGTGGAAAGCCAGACGGGATCATATATTTGCATATGTGTTTCCAGTAGTCTGAAACTGCCCATATGCTCTGAAACTTGTACTGACGTTTTTTAAAGCCGCTTAAGACGTCTTTTTTTAAGATGGCTTATGAACTTATCTAATCAGTGTGTATTTATATGCCTGTTTATGTTTTTATTGTATACTGTTGTATCACTTCTTTGTGTTTGTTCATCGTTTAATCTGTTATCATTAAGATGCTGCAGCTAATAGACTTTAATATTTCACAACCAGTTCAGTGATTTTACTCTGACATGTCATTCCCAGTGGGCCACAGTGGTGTAGAAAACCAGACAGCAACCTCTGGAGCTGAAAAGAAAGGTCCATGCTAGAGTACCAAACCCTGTAATACCCCAAGTGTCCACCTGAGGCCGAATGCAGAAACCTGACTCCAACATGACTTCATACAGGCAAAATATTATTTTAAAAAACCTTTAAATACATCTTTCAAAAAAATGTTGTAAATCTGGGGTGCTGGTTTGGCGTAGTGGTTAGCACCCCATGCTGGTCCAGGTTAGAATCCCGCCTGTGACCAGTTTGCAGAGTGTCTTCCCCTACTCTCTCTCCCCCTTTCACAAGACTGTCCACTGTCTCTCTCCTATCAATAAAAGGCACAAAATGCCCAAAAATATACATTTAAAAAAAAAAAAATGTTGTAAATCTAAATATAAATCTGAGTTAGATTGCACCAGTTTTTCCTCTAGTGACGATTTATTTAGAATTTCTGGTTTATGAAACATGACGTCAGTATTGGTCGGACCTCTTTAACCTTTTACTGGGTTATAGTTCAGTTTAGATGCCATGTGCAGTATGATAGGGGGGCATCAACATTCCAAAGGCTCTAATGATAATTGGACAGCTGCCGTCACATGATTTTGTCCAATACTTTCACAATCTTCAGGAAGAACAAAATATGTGAACAGTACGGTGTACATTTTTAGGACATCCTCAGGTCTCAGAGTAAGGTATCAGGTCTCAGGAACACCTCTGTTATTTCTCAGACCAAACAGCCTCAGAAAAATCTCGGCTTCAAAATGAAAGCCATCAGACAAAACACAAATAAAACAGTGTCAGGTCGTAACTTACAACCAAACATTATTTTTAAGAGACCGGAAGTGCGCGTGATGTCATCATATTTTATGCAAAGCATCATGGAGGGAAAGGAATCAAGAGAATAAGTCTAAAAGTACATTGACATATCTGTAATGTGGCAAAAAAAAATAAGCAAAAGAACAGCTTTCAACTTACTGATGTGTCCAAAGCCGCAGATCCACGAACGCAGCGGTAGTACCAAAGGTTTGCCGACGACGCGCGCTTCCGGTCTCTTGAAAATAATGTTCGGTTGTGTGTGACTACCTGACGCTGTTTTATTTGAGTCCGTCTTTCCAGTGTCGTTTTGTCTGATAGCTTTCATTTTGAGGCCGTTTTATCTGACGTAGTTTTGGTTCAGGCAGTTTAATTTGACGCCGTTTTGTCTGATGACTTTTGTTTTGAAGTCTGAGACCGTATTATCTGACGGAGGTTTTTCTGAGGCCATATCATCTGATGGAGGTTTTTCTGAGGCTGTTTGGTCTGAGAAATGACAGAGGTTTTCCTGAGACCTGATACCTTACTCTGAGACCTGAGGATGTCTGACTGTTTTAAATGTAAAGTTTACTATACTGGAGGAAACTACTAAACAGGACAAATAAACATTTTGTGCTTCATATATGACCGTTTACTTTAGAATTCTCCTATGAACCTAGTCAAAAGGTCTGAACTAAAAAAGAGAGAATCTGCTTGAAAAAAACAGAGTACCTGTTGATTCAGGTTATTAAATCGTAAGCTTATGTCCTGAATCTGGATGTAATAAGAGTGTGACGAACAAACACCACCACAGGATGTTTCGGCATATTCAGGATCAGACGAGTCTATCAGCTTTTACATGTTTGTCTGCAGTGAGCAGCTCTCATCACACAGAGCCTCGTCGAGTTAATGGACATTTATGATTATACAGACCAGATTCACTGTTTTACAAACTCAAGGACAAAACAGAGGAGCTAAATGACAGTTCATATTCAAAGTAAGTATTCAGCTTAAACTGATTGTTCATTCTGTAAAGACAGAAGCCACAGTTTCAATGATAAGTAGACCTCGCTGTTGTTGTGGGTAAACTGAGCAATTAAAATTATTCCTTGTCAAAATTACTGATGTTGATCAGCAGGATATACCTTAAACATCTGTACATTTGGCTAAGCTTTTTTGGGATGATGTATTTTTGGCAAAAATGAAGTAAGACTGTAGTTTGATCCTAATGCTGCTGGCAGAAGAACACTTAAGCTGCATTCACACTGAATGCGACTTTGCGACCAACACATCACCCATCCAACTGTATCCTTTTCACTTACCCACCAACCACAAAACGGTGCAGCTGATGCCCTGCAGCAGCATCATCTCTGAGTTCTCTGAGGTTGAAGTAATGTCCTCACTGACTAATGTGTCCCACAAGGATTTGGATTGTCACTCTGTGAACCGAAATAAAAACTGTCTGCCACTGGTACTATGACACCCCCACAGCTGTTCCTGCACAGTCACAAGTGACATGAAAATATCACCTTTCTCAACTTTGGTGACGGAGCGATGGGCGAGGAGGTCGCCTTGATTGTGGCTGTACACTGACTTTTCATGGAGAGTGGTCACTGAGGTGGCGTTCAGTGTGAATGCAGCCCTAGGCTGAGCTGTGTCTCAAAATAGAGCCTAATCAAATCAGCAGTGTGGTGGAAAATTTAGTGGATATAAAAGAACTGTGATGACCCCACAATGATTTATGGCTTGTTTTCTCAAATTTTTTAATTTCAAGGAGCATCAGGCACCACATACAGTAATGTATAGCATGAGCATCTGTCCTGAGTTTTCTGGACAGAGAGACAACTGAGCTGTGACCCTGTGGCCCTCAGACTCATGCTATGTACCTCACACACCCTCACTTAAAAAACAAAAAAGAACTAGAAAGCGCTCGGAGAGCGCAGACCTCCGCCAGCGCCACAGTTCTCACTCATATTGTGATTTTCAGCATAAATATTAGTCCTGCCTTTATTTCATCGAAATATCTAAATAAAAATAAAAATAAAACATGTCATTTGCAATTGGATTCATAATATCTATTTTAGTTCAGTAGTTATTCACGAAAATCACATTTTTCGTCATGGCGGCCAGACACTGATCCAGATCAACACCAAAATTGAATCAGTTCTTCCTTTTCCCATGCTGAACATTTCCTGAAAATTTCATCAAAATCCATCCATAACGTTTTGAGTTCTTTTGTTCACAGACGGACGGACAGACAGACAGACTCTCCCGAAAACATAACCTCCTTGGCGGAGGTAACTATCCCTTTAACCTCTGACTTCTTATGGTTCATTTCACATGGAGAAGGTGCTCAGTACACTCCAGTGTCATGAGCCTCAGACGAAGCTCTGTGATAAAACGTCTTTATTCCACACAAACACAAGCCTGACACGGGCAGCTCCTGATGTCAGTTGTTGGCTGTGGAGACAGGCATACATTTACAGAATGTGTGGCAGCTAAAGAGTGTTGGACAGCTTTTCTCTCTTCTCTCTTTTGCAGTTATCATAACCATCTGTTCTTCTGTTTGGGGTCTCACTGGAATTATTGAGGTCATTTCAGTTTATTAGCTCATTTTCATGCTGCATCCCAATGATAAGGTTTGTTATTTCAGGGTTTAAGAGGCCATAAAATCAAAGACGTCATTAAGATGAACCCCCTGAGATTTACTGAATGTCCAAAGTTTTATCCTGGACCTCTCAGAAGTTTCTGACATTTCTCAGCCTGAATCATCAGCTTTATCGGGCTCTGCAGACGTTTCACTTCACCTCCAGCTCCACTTTCTGGACTTGATGATGAGATCTGACCTGAAGCTGCTCAGGGCAGACGCTCCTCTATCACAGAATCTCTCTGAGGAGACGAAGGACCAAACAAGCTATTACAAGATGGTCTTTGCACATACACTCTTGAAGTTGGCCCGTTGTGTAAATCATAAATAAAAACAGAATACAATGATTTGCAAATCCCTTTTAATTTATATTCAACTGAATACCCTGCAAAGACAAGATATTTAATGTTTGAACAGAGAAACTTTATTTTCTTTTGCAAATAATCATTAACTTAGAAATTAATGGCAGCAACACATTGCAAAAAAGTTGTCACAGGGGCATTTTTACCACTGTGTTACATCGTGTTTAATCTTAAGAATCTGCTCCATGTGCTCAAGCTACTAAAATAGATGCCAAGTGGCTAGATTCACACAATTGCTAATATTATGCTAAAAACTCATTGCTGTTACTCAAATAAAGAGGAACAGCAACAACAATTTTTTTTTTTTTTTTTTTGATAAATATTAGTATTTTCATCATGTAATCAACCATTTCTTCCAAATAAACTCTTTTTCTGAGGAAAAACATTGTATGTGGTTGATATTCTTATTATAATTTTACTTATTCATGGTTTTAAAATGGCATTTGAGTTTTGGTAACAGCAGAGAAAAAACTGCAATGATAATAAACTGTCGAAAGTTGCACAAAAAATAAATAGAAGTAGCCTGAGATTGACCAGTACTCATTTTGAATGAGTAAATGTGTATATTACTAAATTCTATTCTGAAATTGAATGAAAAATGATGTTTAATTTTGAAGAGTTCTGACAAGCAAATGTCACTCTTTTGGCAGAATGACCCTTTGGTTGGATGAGTTAAATAGGGACTAAAATTAAGTTGAATAAATTATGACTTAAACTAAAAGATATTTTAGACAAAAGACCAAAAATTAAATAAAATTAAAAAGTGCTGTCACAATTAACACTGGGTTGCATGTTCTACCTGTGCATGCCTTTGGTATGAGTGTGTTCTCTGTCTCTCCATGCAGCTGGTGATTGGTTTAGGATATACGTACCTCTGCATTTACCCAATGTCAGCTGGATATAAGCGGTACAAATGATGGATGGACATGCAGTGAATAATCTTCAACCAGAAGAGAAGACACTTTTCACCTTAAACTTCACCTTAAATAAACAATAAACAACAAAAAAGTCTGGCATTTGGACTGTCTTCAACATTCAGCAACTGAATACAGACAGTGGAAAGATTATTCTCTTATGTTAACTTTTAATTGAGTATGTTTTAAATCAAGAAATGCTTATCCATAGATTACTTTATTCACTTGATTTAAATTCTGAGATATGGCCATTTTTACTGAGCAGATGGTCAACACTCAATGTGGGATTTTTAAACCAATCTGTCCAACTGAGGAGTTGAATGTTATACATGTTTCAGTCCAGATTATCAGACTTTAATATTTATTATTTGTACTGAACAAACCAGCAGTTATACGTAAACACAAACAGAGGTTTTGAAGGAAATCAAATTAACTGAAATAGAAATGAATAAACACAAAACGAGAGGTCTTAATTATTTAAATATTATGATTATATATGTCCTTTTGTGTGATAAATAAAATCTAAGTCTAAGTAAAACAGAACTTAAATGAAGTCTTAAGGTGCTTACACACTGCACGCTACTTGTACTAACTTGGTGATCACTCTGCAAAGTCAATGTACAGCTGCGATGGGCAATCTCCAACGGCAACTGTGACCAAAATGAGGTATTTATGGACGCGCGACGATACGTCAGTGGGCGACACGATTTTGGTAGCTGGGTCGCTTGCGGTGTGAACGCAGCATAACAGTAAAATATGTCCAAGGAAAACTCACACAGCTTCTTGAATATCAGACATCAGCTGATGTGTGTGCAGTCTTTTCTGTGAGGATTCTCATCCTCAGCAGTCTGCAGCTCCCACACCTGCTTCCCATCACCTAATCAGCTCCCTATTTAAAGAGGCTCCTGGAAGAAGGAAGCAAGGGTGGATTGCACTCTAAACCTCGGTTTGTTGCTGACTGGTCTCTCAGGTGGGCTTTACACGAGTGCGAATTTGTAAGACTCCAAAGGGCCAAGAGGAGGGCCTTAGTTTTGTGTCAAACCTGCAGTAACTCTGGCCTTAAGCCTCAGCTCTTTTTTCAGGGGCGTTCATGCTTTTTACCTTGCCTTGTTGGAAACTCCTTTTTGTGCCTTCTTTTCTAATCGTACCGTTTTGCTCTCTTTTTTCCCAGGTCTTCCGCGAGCCCTTGCCACCGCCTTCACCTGTATATACACCTTTGTTCACTGTTGCTTGGTTTTTGGAGCAGTGAAATAAATCTCCTTAAACTGCCTTCTTCAGCCTCTGTTTTTGAGCTTTTGGGTCCACCTAAAAACACCCTGGGTCATTCCACGACACTTTTCTGCTTCAAAAACATCAGTGTAAAATATTTGTCAAGGTGTTGAATGGTCCAGAGTGATACGTTTTTCTGCATCTTAGATGCACAAATAGATCGGTTTGACTTTATGTGGGGCTCAAAACAATCTTCTTGTAGCTTTTACATCATTCACACCAAAAGAAACTTGATTTGTTCAAAAGGAAACACTGCAGA